>JARWLC010000014.1:12774165-13374165 GCA_033318265.1 Phyllotis vaccarum | reverse complement strand
CCTAGGAATGAGCTGCACAAGGATAGTAGGAGTAGACCTGCCAAAGTGGACAGGGTGGAGAGACCAGAGGGCCTAAACCCTATACGAAAAACTATAGGCACTAAAGGATGCAGAGAGTAGAAGAAATGGTCTTTGTCAGAAAAGAGCTTAACAATTGGTTATCCAATAACAAATGGTCAGCTTTAAACATACAGACAGGCAACATTATATAAACTAAGCAGGTTGTACTTAGGAATATATATGTGTGTGTGTGTGTGTGTGTGTGTGTGTGTGTGTGTGTGTGTGTGTGTGTGTGTATGTATATATATGTATGTATATATATATATATATATATATACATACACACACAACAATGATCAGTGAATTTGAAAGAGAGCAAATTAGGGACATAAGAGAGGGCTTGGAGGGAAGGTGGGAGGGGGAAATGATGTTGTTATATTATAATCTCAAAAAAGAAAATTAAAAGCACTCACCTGTCTTTGCTACAGGGACTTTCTTTTCAAGTCAAGCCAGGAGTGGCCATTTTCATCCAAATCAATTGATTTATTTGTATACATTTCACATGCCCCAGTGAAATAGTGTTGTCCCCTTATTTCTCATTGCAGCCTTAGCTGTATTATCCCGTATGCATGGTAGTTAGGAATCAGACAGGACGTGTGTGTGATGGGTTTGATCTAGTAAACTCAGCAGAAATAGACAAGCACCTAGTTCTAGAAATGGGAGTGCTCCATTTACAGCACTCCTCATCAGTCTCAAGCCTGATATTCTTTATAGGATTCTCCCTCAACACTAAGCCATTTGAAGGGATTTTAAGAGAGCCCTGCCCAGAAGAATTAAAAGGAAGCTGTACTTCTAACCCGACTTCCCACAATCCTCTCATTGTCTCTTTCCTGTCTGTAAGCCTGATGGCAGCCTTCTGTGACACTGATGGACAACCTCATCCAGAAGTATCGCTTATTCAGGCTTCTGTGGAAAGAGCAAGTCAGTCACCTGGGGCATGGAGGAATCCAAAAGAATTCAAGTTTTTTTCAGACAAATTTATTATGGCTTTAGCCATATGAGCTGCCGTTTTTCCTTGTAAATGACTTACACCACTTTCATGTCAAGCCGGGAAAATTTAGTCCCAGAGGAGAGCCAAGGGTCAATTCAAAAGCAAAACAGAGCATCAAACACACATGCACACACACACACATACACACACACATGCACACACACACACATACACACACACATACACACACACATACACACACACACACATACACACACACACAAAACCAAACTACAAAGACCTATCATGACGTAGCCTGACTTAATTGTTGTTACAACTTACGCTTTCTTTTCCTTTGGACTTTTCCCACCTTAAGTAGCACTTAAAGCTAGTGTAATAAAGTGAAACTCTGTAAAAATAAGTGTTTTGAAACTCCCTGCTTCATGCTGATTGTCCTTATGTCAAATCCTGACACATATGTATGTCCTTCACTGCTAAAAATGGCCAAATGCATAGTTTACTGAGATGTTTATGATTTATTCATTGATTTAAAAAAAATCATTCTGTTTACACAGACTCATATCATCTGCAGTCACAGGAAAGAGTGATGTCATCTGAATCCTGGTATTGGGAGTCATGAGTGTCATCATTAACAAAAACTTAGCAGGTATTTACCTGTGATAAATCCTGTATTGAATGGAGAATATTTAGGAACCCCCACTAAGAAGGCAATGGAGGGGTCTAGAACTTGAATTTAAAAAAAAAAAAAAAACGATATGCTTAGAGTTGGTCTTGAATATGCCTCCTACTGACATTGTTCACTCATTCTGAATTTCAGTTTTATGCTCATCAGACTATAAGAATGAGAACATTCATATTCATGGGACTTTAATTTTTTAAAATCATCAAATGTATATATGGTACATCATATAATGCATCTGATCTAGCATTATTAAGTGAATCTTAAGAGATGAAAATAGTTCCAACTACTCTACAATAAGAGGTTTAAGAAGCATCAAGTATTCTCAGATCTTACCTCATTCTTAAAAATATATGTGAGAATCAGAAAAATAAAGATTTTTTGAAAAAACCATCTCACCCCTGTCAGAATGACCATCATACAAAGGAAGGGCAAGAAATGTTGGGAAGGGTGTGGTTAAAGGGAAAGAACACTTATTCACATTTTGTGGAAGTGTAAACTCATAGAACCTCTTTGGGAAAAAATATACTTAGTGAGGTTACCTAGTCCCCCAATGGATAAATGATGCATGTTATCTAGCATGTGTGGGTTATCACATTCGAACTTGTGTTTTATATTCTTAGCCTGAAGTTTCCATAGAAATCAGGGACCCAGTAGTAGGCTGGTTGGTATTTATGGAGGAAGGGATGAGTAGAAGGCATGAAATCATACACCTCTTTGAAGGATAGTAGATTATAGATGATATAAAAAGAGAGATAGATATGAAAGCCTCCAGAAGGTAGGAGAGTGGTAGAAATTGGAAAAGAGGCAGGAAGAGAATTAAACAAAGCTAAGTGAATATGAATAAGATACATGAGAAACAATTAGCTTACGACCAAAGCTAAAACTAAAATAAAAGGAAACACATGTGAAACGAAAAACAAATGCCACCCCAAAGACTGGGAGCCAAAGGCTTTAGTGGGAAAGGAAGTGGTACTGAGGAGAGAAGGACATGCCAGATGAACAAACTGACTATTGTAGAAGCTTCATGAAACTCCACTGAGCTGTAACTTAAAGCATATTTCTAAACAAAGTATTAACAGAGATATCCTACAATGATGAACAATGCTGCTCTCAGAAGACATGGGTTATTCAGTGAAAATCTTAGTGCAACACACAGGTTTACTTCCTGTAACGTATTTATCAGAGAGGCTCCAGAAGAAAACCAAACAGTGCAGGCCACAGTCATTGTTTTTGATCAACTATCATGACCAGATGGTAAAATACTCTTGCTGAAGACATCGCACACTTTATGGAAGGATATAGAGAAACTGATCTTGAGTTGATCAGAAAATTCTCTTTCTCTGTTGGCTAGCTTTTGTATGCTGAATGGTGCTGTGCAGGCTGCTGAGGTAACAATACAACAATGCTCTTACCCAGCATGGGACCTAGCATTCTACAGTAATGACCTGCCAGGCAAGATATGCCCTCTGGTGCAATAGTGGTGACACAGTGCATGAGGGTAGCCAACAACTCTTTTGCTTGTAATTGTGGCCTGCTCCACAGGAAGGAATTCACGTCAAGTGCTATAATCATAGTCAGAACCAATGAATGGGACGTTTTCAACAACTATCCCCCCTCAGGGGACAGGGTGCTACGCTAAAGAGGAGAAAAAACTGTAAAATCCAGAGGGGAGGGGATGGATGGCTCCAAGGAGAGTGTCTTGCAGACCATGTAGGACTGATGGACCTATGGATTCACAGAGACTATGGCAGAACACACAGGGCCTGCACAGATTCAAGTCAAACAGGACCCTAGTGCTAGGAAGAGGGAAATGAACATATGTTCTTAGCCCTACCCAAAAAAGCTATCTGCAATTGACAACCAGTTGCAAAGGTTCAATTAGTCTCATCAGGTGTATTAACCATACTTGAGAGTAGTATTCATGTCCAGCAATTGATGGTCAACACAAAACAAACTGACTAGTATATTTATAGACTTATCTCATATTTATTTTATTTGGTATTTTTTTTGTCATACTGATCTTTTGCTTGTATATTATAGTTTTAAATTTTGTGTTCTTATGAGTGTGTATTTCCTGAGCTTTTTCTTTGTTTATTTTTATTTTGGTTTATTATTTGCTCGTTTGTTCGTTTTTTAAGAAACAGGGAGGAAGGGTGTAAAGTTTGGTGGGTGGGGAAGTGGGAAGGACCTGAGAGGGGTCAACAGGGTTGAAACTGTGAGAGGAATATATTGTGTGAAAAAGTGCAAAATAAGTGGCTAGGGAAAGCATAGGATCTAACAGAAAATTAATTTATTTTTTTCTTAAATTTTCATGTTGTCAATCTCATTTATAAATATTTGTATTTATGCCCACCATGCTTCTGCTATTCCCAACCATCATCAGAGAAGCTTCATATTAGAGAAGATAATAGTTAATACAGAGACACATAACTGGTTAAAATTCTGAGAATAAGCAATTAAGAGTGCTTAGCCATGGATAGAACATCTACCCATATTACCCATACACCAAAGGCCCAAGGATCATTGAAGAAGAACAGACAGAGAATGGAGGAGGCAGAGATGGGAGAAAGTTCTAAGTCTTGTCACTGCACATGACATGGCTACTGCATATATGAACTCACAGCACAGTGGTCATTTCCATAAAACCAAAAGAGAAAAAGAAAATACAAGACAGAGTAGAGAAAGGCTCCAGATGTCCTACCCATATCTTAGTTGAAATGGGCAGTTGATGGCTGATAAAGAAGAGATCAGGCACAGAAACATGCCCAAGTCCCAGAGGATGACATCACATACATGTGCTATGGGCAGCATTGATTTTACTGAGTGGATTACTTAAAAACAAGTCTTCACGTTGGGAATGAAATGAGAGTTAATTAGAAGCAGGGAAGACAACTAGAGGGAAGGAAGTTGAGTACGGCTATACCAAGAAATAGTATAGGCATGAATCTTCCAAAAAAGTAAAAATATATGTTTAGCGGTAATGTCACAAATATAAAAATAATTTATCTACAAAACCAAACCAAACAGAATCATATTTGTAAAGTATATATACTTAAATTATCTGTACATTTATTGAAATGAAATTTCCAAGATTCCTACCATGATGCAACTCCATAATAAATCAGATGATAAGCTGGAAATGACAAATTAGCTTTGCATTTATCTGACAGGCTTCTCACGGGTTGTTTTAGAATTACTAGACAAAACTTACAGAGATCCTAAAGACAACAGACTGAAGGCAATAGTATCTTTACCTGTCTAAAATACTGCGTACACAGGAGCTGGACTAGAAGAGTTGTGACTGAGAGATGAGAACTAGAAAGAAAGAAACTTAGGAATGATCAAGAAATTGATGTAGGAAGAATGAGAAAATATATAAAAGCATAGTGGTGATCACTTTGATAATGTGCCCATCCTCTATCCAGCAATGTTCTAGGACTTCTGTGGGGATATGTTTCAAATATAATAAAAACAGTCTGAGATATCAGAAGGATCTACCCACATCAGTCTAGGAGGATCAGACAGCGGTAACTCACACCTTTAATCCCAGCACAGGGAATATCCTGGAGTGGTGACCTACGCCCTTAAGCCTATGGAATCTGAGTTTGAGGTCATTTTAGCTTACAGAGGGAGTTCCAGGATCCCAGGCAGGCAGTGGTAGTGCCACACCTTAACTGAGCAAAAGAAAGCATTTAAGGCAGGCCTAGAAAGACAGAGCAGGCAGAAGAAGCCAGGAGGAGTGAGGCTGAGGAAGCTGGAAGACAGCTAGGTGAGATCTGACTGTGGTCTTTACTCTTTGATATCTCAGCCTTTCCCTGAGATCTGGCTTCCTTCATTCCTGCAACAGACATTACTCATAATAATTTAATCCTCACAACAAACCCAATGAGAAAGCAGTTTGTCTAATTGTCACTGATTTATATAGGGAAAAATTAAGAGGTTATTCAATGATTTAATATATGACCAACAAGAGGCAGAGAAACAAATTGTAGTCAAAGAATCTGGTAAAGTCAGAGATGTACTATATAGTGTATTTGTCAAATATAATCTAATGTGAATATTTAAATTGACTAAGTCTCTTTTAAACAGACAATGCAAATATTTAAATGTCATAATGGAGTTTTTGACATAAGTATTCAACCCAACATTTTAAGATTTATTGGTTTATTTATTTTATGTATATGAGAGATATGTCTGCAGGCCAGAATAGAGGGTCAGTTTCCATTTTATGTGGTTATGAGATGCCATGTGGTTGCTGGGAATTGAACTCAGGATCTTTGGAAGGGTAGCCAATGATCTTAACTGCTGAGCCATCTTTCCAGCCCTTATTCAATCCAATATTAATATTAGGTTAATATGGAGATGGTTGGTGGTTGTATATTAAAATATTACCTTAATATTGTAAGATATATGTGGCTCACAACATTTCATGGCCATGCTACTTAGAAGTAAAGAGACTTCTAAGGTCAGAAAGCAGAATGGATAAGGGAAATAAAACTTTGTCCTTCACTGACTCAAATTAGCTGAATTTGACAATGGACATAATTCTAGAGGGCATGTTGGGTTGATTAGCCTGTAACGTTATTAAAGGGAGCATTTACATTCATACACAAGGGATGGCCCCATCTCGGGTCTGACCTCATAAGAACCTTGTGAAGGCCAACAGATGGGGCAAGCTTTAGTGAACCAAACAGAAACCATATTATTTTTTAGTAGCATTTCAAATTAATCCCTGTATATTAATTAGTGTAATGCTTTTCTATAAAGAACACTTTAAAATTGTAATGTATTTGAATTATGGTCATCAAACCAGACTAAAATATATTAAGACAAAACGGGGAGAATGTATGATTAATTAAGCTAAATAAGCAAGTGAATATCAGGGTTACAAATAAGTCTAGTCATACCCCATATCCTTATTAATGACCTGAGAAAAGCCCATAACATATTAATTAAATCTATAAATGCATCTAAATTGGCATGGTATTTCCAAAGGTTAAGCTAGGACAAGAGTTAAAAAGATGCACCCTTACCTTAAGGAAAATGTTTTTAATAAGTAAAGGTAGTGTCACAAGCTCTCATTCAAAGCACTATCAGTTATCACTGAACAGAGATGCTCTTTAAAGAAAGGTCAGACTTCACATAATAGATCACTTGAGGATAGATGCAAGGCCTTGGATTTAAGAAAGGCTTCATCATTTATATTTTCATTTAGTGTGAAAATAAAACAAGAAATCTCCTTCTTCTTTTATTGATGGGGAGGGTGAATATGTGAATAAGTGGGAAAGATGTTTTCATCTTTATTATTTATACCTTTTGGCCTTTCCTACCTAATGAACCAGAAACTCTCTGTCTGCTAGTAATAACATAACTATATACTTGGGAACTGGTTCTATATTGCTGCTATTTATTCCTTTACCTATCAGGTCATTAGTTATATGTTTCTCTTGTAACCATTGATAAGAATAGATTCTTACATTGCATCCCCCAAAGAACTCTGAAAGAAATGCCTATTAACTGCTCTATCCAGAGCAATTCCAGGCAATAAGGAATTATAAAAATTGGAGCAAGAGAGAATATTAATATGTACCTACTCCTTGCTGCATTCTATTGCCAGCTGGGTGTGGTAGCACACACTGGTACATCCAGTATTTGAAATTAAAGGATTGCTACAAGATTGAGGTGAGCCTTGGCTACATGGGGGATATAATTCCAACCTAGGCTATAGAGTAAGATCCTGTCTCTAAAAACCAAAGATAGGTAGGTAGGCATATCAATATCTGACAGACAGGGACACAGAAAACAAAGAAAGATGATAGATAGATAGATAGATAGATAGATAGATAGATAGATAGATAGACAGACAAATGATAGATAGATAGATAGATAGATAGATAGATAGATAGATAGATAGATAGATAGATAATTGCATCATCAGGAAAAGAGCTGATGAAAATAACTGCTTCTGAGCAGTTATTGCTTTTTATAGGAGGTAGGAAAAACTTATCTAGTTAGCCTTTGAAAGATCCCCTTCTAGGTAATAACCATACCAAATATGTAGTGATCACACCTAAAGATATGCATATAGGAAACTATATGTCAAAAACTCAGCACAAAACAATTTTATGCTAATAATAATAATACATTTTGCCTCCTTTCATAAGGGGTCTTGTTATATAATCCTTGATTAACATATGCATAAGAAAGACTGGCCTTGAATTTGTGATCATTCTGCTTCAGCCACTTGAGGGCTTGGATGACAGGCCTGTATCACTATTCCTTGTTTGAAATTCCCATCTTACCAACATTTCTAAACATTCAATGTCATTCACAAGATTTCCAAAGATGAATATATGGTTTCAAGTGGAAAAATAAGGATAAAGTTGTTATCAGGTTTTTATCATTTTTATTTGTGTATAATTTTAGTATTAATACGGCAACATAAGCAGTCATTCAAATTACAGTATTTCTGTGGGCACATTTCAGCAGCTCATCGTTACCACACTGAGAAATAAGCCTGTTAATTCTCTCTGGACAATTCCCAGCACTCAGCTATTTTGAGATGGCTAAGTTTCTTATTGACAGCCTTAAACAGTGCTTTTGGTGTTTTGGTTTGGTCTTGACTTCTTGCAATGCTGAGGATCAAACCCAAGGCCTTATGCACACTGGGCACTTGCTCTAATCCCAGCCCTGTTAACAGTGCGTTCACCACACAGCAGATGCCTTCAGGTCACTGGAACCTCCTGAGATGTCCTACATGCAAGTACATGGGTTTATTTTTTAACATTGTCAGTCAAATTAAAACAAGACTGAAAAAGGAAAACTCTAAGGAATGTGTTAGTTTTCTATGGCTGTGACCTATATATCTGACAGAACAATTAAAACAAAAGAACTGTGTATTCTCACTCAGGATTTAAGGATGCTCAATCCATGGTTATCTGGATCCATCACTCTGGGCCCGAAAGGTTGAATGTCATGGCTGTAGGAGCTTGTGACAGAAGCTACGGCATTGAGAGCGCTGATGGAGAGAATGTCTATTCTACAAGCTGTGTATTTTCTTCTCTTTATTTCACCCACCCCCAGCCTAAGGATGATGTTGCCCACACTCCAGTGAGATATTCAGCCCGGATTCACGCCCTCTGGAAATGCCATTGAAGACACTCAGCTGTGTGCATTAGCAGTTTCCAATGTGCCTCAAAATCCAGTCATATTGTCATTCAAAATTACATATCAAAGTAATCCACTAAAAAGTAATGAAGACAAAAAGGGAGTGAGTTAAGCAAGGTTACCAGATATAAATTCAACATGTAAAGTTCAATAGTCTCTCTATGCATTAGAAATGAAAACCCAGATATCAAATTAAGGAAACTGTTCCTTCTACAATGACAAAATAAAACAAATGCTTAGGGATAATTTAACTGAAGAGGTCAAATATATATACACTAAAAACTATAAAACTTTGCTACAAATATTAGAGACATATATCAACCTGAAGTCCATATGCGTTAATCAAAAAAACTTAACATTAAGAAGACATTGTTTCCTGATTAATCTTCAGCTTCAAAACATTCTCATCAAAATCTCAAAAGCCCTTTCAGCAGAAATTAACAGGCCAATCCCAAATCTACATGCTAATTCAACAGACCCAAGCTAATCAAAACAACCCTTGTAAATAAGGAAGTTGGAATCCTAACACTTTATAGCTTAAGGCATTAAGTTTAGATACTTGTATAAGAATAAACTAGTAAAAGAACAGGATGAAATTTTTAAAGTCTAGGAAAAGACAATATAGTGCTACAGAGAAATTCATTTTGACACGGGTATTAATGCTATTCAGCTTGTACTAGTCTTTCAACTATAGGTGCATTGATATGGGAATGAATGACATCCACGTGGAAAAGAATCAAATTGATTCATTGATTATATGCCCAACCATTCATTACAATAAGCTAAAAAGAGATATAGTTATAAATGTAAGTGGCAACTGTTGTAAAGCAGATATAGTTTTCTCAGATTAGATAAAATACTCTCACTGAATACATAAAAAAAATTGAAAAATCATGAAGTATAAGTTAGACTTTTTAAAAATAAAATGTCTTAAAACATACTAACAAGGAAATAAGAAAGCAACCATGAACATACTTGTAAATTTTATTTATTATAAGGGTACTTCTCATAGGCAGATTGTACAAAATAGTCTAATGGCTCCACTATTAAAAAGAAACTCAATTTAAAACTGAGAAAAAATATGCATAGACATCTCCCCAAACATAGAAATAGCCAATAAGTACATTAAAAAAATGTTCAGCCTAATTAGCCATCAGGGAAATGCAAATCAAACCACAAAGGCATTCCACCTCATAGCAAGCAGACAGTAAACAAAAGAAGAGATAGTAAGAAGCACTTGTAAAGTTGCAGAAAAATTAGAATACTTAAAAACTGCAGGTTGGAACATGGAATGGGCCAGTCTTCAGAAAACAGGCAAAACTTGAGAAAGTTAAATATTGAGCTATCATATGACCTAGTAATTCGCTGTGAGATTTTGCCAGGAGCAATGAAAATGTATGTATACCAAGAATGTAAATATGAATATTCATCACAGGCTTATTCATCACAGCCAAAGAATAGAAACACCCAAATGTTGTTCACACGATGAATGAATAAGTAAAAGGTGGTGAATTCATAGAGTAAAATTTCATGCAGTAAGGAAAGTGAATGAGGTATCGATTCATGTAGCAACTGGATGAACTTTGAAAACAAAGGGTAAATAGAAGGCAAAAAATATACATATTGTACTCTGTACAAACTGGTCAAAACAGGTGAGTGCTAACAGGAGGTAAATTAACAGTTGCCTAGACCTATATATGGGACATCTGAGGAGGATGGAGCTTCTTTCTCAGATTGCAAAAAATTTCTGAAAGTAACTGTGTTGGAAATAGTTGCAGAGAGGTCTAAGTGTACTATGTATAGCTGGGTCTTTCTGTGGAATTTTTAGCAGTAGGAGCAGGGCCCACTCCTGACTCTTTGGTAGGCTTTAAGCAACGTATTCCTCATACTCTGTAGCCTTACCAAGCTTTAGTCTGACGGAAGGAACTTAATACTACCACAAAATGATAAGCTATACTTTGTTGACACCCATGGGAGGCCTGTCCCTTTCTGAACAGAAACAGAGAAGGAATGGATTCAGGGTGGGATGGATGTAAAGAAGAGACAAAGGAAATGGGAAGATAGAATGAGGGGATGAAAATAAATTAATAAATCTAATTAATAAAAAAATCCATTAGCATTAAATGAGTAAACAACACAACATGTGCATCATATGTATGTTTGTAACTGTCTCCTACAGCATCCATTCTTCCCTTCTAATAAAAAAGAAATAAAATATTGGAACGTTGAATTTTAAAGTTATATAAGTTATTCTATTAAAATATTTTAATTTGGCTTTGTCAATAAAACATTAGACTCTCTAGCCTCGTTAGTACTATACCCATAGATGTCAAGGAATTTTAGCAAGAATGTAAATGCACATACATCCACACATGTGTAGATAGAGATATTTACATTTACATGGCTTAAATATAAATAAAGACATAAAAGAAATATGTATACAACACACATTAATGTCCTTCATGATTGCTGATGAAAATTATAAAATTCATGAGATAATTTAGTACGCCCAAAGCTGAAAGCATTTTTTACTTGTCATCAAAACTACAAAGTAAACATATGTGTTCATATTATTGGAAATATGTCCTTGACCTGCTTAGAATTCAGTTGTAGAACATTTACTTGTCATGCTAGACCTTGGGCTCAATGCCCAGCATTGAAATGTCTTTTCAATTTCAGAGAGCTCATAAAACTGTGTGTGTGTGTGTGTGTGTGTGTGTGTGTGTGTGTTGTGTGCAATAGTAAAAATATACTAGTACCTACTAACTATAACAAATACTATTAAAATAATATATACATTCACTTATAATATATATTATGTACACTATATAGATACATAAAGGTTTATAATCATATATTACTACTAATATAATACACAACATAAAATATAAGATGTAGAAATTTCTTCTTAGACAAAAGATTTCATTATACAGGAACGCTTGTTAAGCTTAAAAAGTAAACAACTCAAAAAATTCAGGAAGTCTCCGAAACTAATCTGATTTATTAGACTCTCCTACTGCAATCTATATAAGTTGTAAGGACTGCTAAGAGACACCAAGACACTGTCAGACAAGTCGAGCTGTCTACAGGTCTCTAAGATAAGACAAGCTGTCTCTGGAAGAAATAAAGATCCATCTAGTTGCCCGGGGGGGGGGGGTATTCAAAATATTGAGATTTCTGAAAGTTGTGAAATGCACTCCAGGTTTCAGTTTTCGTAACTTTTGACACATACTGGGCCAGGCTTTAGTAATGTAGCTGCCTCTAAGTCATTTCTTCTTCTATAAGTAACCCCTCACCCATAATCCTCTAAGTAACACAAATAAATCCTATTAATTTGTCCTAAAGGTGAATTTAAAGCAGTGATTTAATGCTCCTGACTATGAGTAGAAGGTATGGAACAGAGGCTAGACAACCTGAAAACAGAGCAGCCATCAGAAGAATCCTTCTATGGCTACTTTACTTATAAAATATGGGACGGTGTCCATTTTTGCATATGTCCATGATAGCATGGCCTCTAACATGGATGCTCAGACATGTAGACAAACTTGGTTCTATACCCAGAAAGTCTAGATGGATATTCAATAAAGAATCCAGATGAGGCTCTAGAAATCTAGATTCGGATTTATTCCTCTGTAAATTTGAATGTCTATTAAATGAGTGGAGTACTTGAATATAAAGGCACCCAGTGGTTCTCAACCTATGGGTAGTAACCACTTCAACAAATTTTATCTCCAACAAAATTCACATTATGGTTAATAACAGTAGCAAAATTACAGTTATAAAATAGCAAGGGAAATAATTATATGGTTGGCGGACACACAACATGAAGAACTATGTTAAAGGATCTCAGCATTTGAAAGGTTGAGAACCACTGGTCTAGAGAGTGGACAATAAGTGAGAAGACACCAGGATCTAGTATCCCACTGGAATTAGAAGAGATTAGTCATACTTTTGTGGTACCCATTTCAAGGCTCAGGGACCATTTCAGAAGAGGTATCAGAAAGAATGTTAAGAGCCAGAAGGGGTGAAGTTTTGTGAATCAAATTTCTGATAGATAAAATGTTCCATTTAGGATGGACACACGCTGTTCTAAATAAAGGTAAGACATTCCATTTCAGGAGAAGCTTCTTAAGCTTAGGAAGTACACAACTCAAAGATTTCAGGAAGTCCCTAAAATTGACAAGTTACACTAGGCCCCTTCTTCTTCAAGCATATATAAGCAGTAAGAATAACTGAGAAGCACTTTAAGATGAGACAAGGTGCCTGGCAGAGGAAAAAACCAACCAAGCCTCCTAGAGGAAGAACTCTCAAGTCTACTAACTCCTTGCAAGTTGTGGAACATGCCCCAGGTTTCAAGCTTTTGTGGGCCATCACCAATACTGAGGTAGGCTTTGGTGATGCAGCTGTCTTTCGATCATTTCTGTTTCTGTGAGTAAGCCCTCACTCACATTCCTACAAGTCATCCCAATAAGACATTGGTTGGATGGAGTTTTGTGGACCACTACTGTCTGTCATTTTATTCTTTGTCTGCAGTTAATAGATGTTTGCTCCCCTCTCCACAAAAATAATGTCACAATATATGACAGTACAATAGAGTATGTAGATAATATCAATCTTCCTATTGTGGGGCAATAATAATATGAACAAAATAGCAGGATTTATTAGATCTGACTACCGAGATTAGTGTTATGATTTACTTTCCTTTAAGCTTTCTATGTTATCTGAGGTTTAATGATGATGATCTTTATATATAAAGTCACTCAAACTATCCTAAACCTACTGTATTTCCAGACCTACGATCTAAAAATATTAGTTCTTTTCAATTCATCTGTGTTGTTCTGATATAGCTAGTCTAGCACAGCTGTGGTGTTTATTATTTTATTAAATATAATTTATGGTCTAATTAGAAGATTATCTTCATAGCATCTCAAAAATATGACCATCCAGCCTAGAAGTAGGCACTGAAGGCAAGCTCCAACTTCACTATATAGCAGGGCATTATTAAGAAGCACCATCTGCCAGCCTGTTCCCTTTATTTATCCTTATCTATGAAAAGCTATTGCTTTGATGCTGCTTCTGTGCTCTTAATGACTTATTTGCAATACAAAAGTAGTATAACATCTCAGTATAAGAAAGCATGTAAAAAAATCTTACAAAAAGGCACAGTTTTGATAATTGCTACTACTTTCCACACACACACACATGAACAGCACACACAAGTACACACAAAAAACAATATACAATCATGCATTTGTGCCAATCAATATACAGATGGAGAGGACAGGAATTGAGAGAAGGGAAAGGTAGTGATCTTTTAGCATCATATGTCCAATGGGCTGTACTAATAGGAAATCATTCTACACAGCATGACATAAAAGGAGGAATTACTTACTTCACCATGCAGAAGACTCAAAAGAAAGTTGTCTAAGGCAATATTAGGGGTCTAGAAATAGCCCAAACAGAGAAGTGTACTTCTCTCTCCCTCCATATTTCTCTCTCTCTCTCTCTCTCTCTCTCTCTCTCTCTCTCTCTCTCTCTCTCTCACACACACACACACACACACACAGACACACACACACACAGACACACACACACACACAGAGAGAGAGAGAGAGAGAGAGAGAGAGAGAGAGAGAAAGAAAGAAAGACAGAGAGACAGGGACAGAGAATCAGTCTCTTTTTCTTCCCTCCAGGTGACACTCTTAATCTCTAGATCAGGACATGGCAGGCTATAGCCTGTTCAGAAGAAAACCTGACCACATCCATTCAGTTATGGTCTGTGGCTATTCCAGCTACAAAAACCAGGCTGAATCATTGTTACAGATGTCACACGGTCCACAAAACCTCAAAGACAGCACCACTCTAGATAACAGAATTACACAGAACTGCTTTTACTTTTTTGAGCTATCAGAGCAATACACTTATGGCATCTGGCCACTAAGTGGAAATTATTAAGATGAAGTAGAATTAACTTCCTTTTTGAGTCTAACGAGGGCTGATAGTAATTAAATATGAGAAGAAAAACAAAAACAGATTAGACAGTAGCAGTAATTTTCTCTGAGGTTTACTAAAGAATAGTTTTTACTTCCTCACAGCTAATCCTCTTCTTGACAACAAAGAAACCTCAAGAATGTAAGTTTCATTTTAAGAAGTGCCTCTAAAATTTATTTTGTTCCTCCTAGATGTCTAGCACCTGAACAAAACATCACTTATTACATTGAAACACTAATTGGATGATGAGATGTTGAGCCCATCTCTACCACTTACCACAAGCTCTGGAGATCTGGAAATTGAGAACAGTAAAGCTACTGTCCCAAAGGCTACTGTTAAATTAACCAAGTTAATATTTGTAGATTATTTAAAGTGGTGTCTGGAATAACGTAAAATATTTACTGTTATTACTTCTTAATTTTTGAGTTATACTACACACAATGAAACATTAAATGTTATTACAAGTTTTGAAAGTTTCGTTTTAAGTGGCTTTCAAGGTTTAAGTTAAGTTAGCTATATATCTCCAGACTAGAAAACGGAACATATTGTGAAACCATTTAACCCATTACCACACTATAGCATTTTATTATCATACCAACAATGTAAAACATATATATAACAATGAATATGATCATTTATTCATTTAAAAAAATTTGTTTAGGACATTTCTAAAAACATATCTCTATGTTCTTTAAAACCAAAATATGCCTTATATAAGAGAGATTATTATTTGTATGTTTTATATGTAGAAATATTTGCATTGCAAATATGCATTAATTTGTATATTGTTATTTATATGGATTTGGTTTTTCTCTTGAGACTGTGAGACCCCTGTAGCACAAACTGTACTTGAATTCATTATGACATGAAGGATGACCTTGAACTGTGGATCTCTCTGCTTCCACCTCCTACATTCTCTAATTACTTGAGTCACAGTGAACTATTCTGGGTATTGAATCTATGTTTTCATGCATGTTGATCAAGGAGTCTACCAACTGAGCTGCATCTCAAGCCCAAAATGACTGACATTCTGGAGTATGTAGTCCCTGACAGCACACCCTAGTATGCCTTTAATGAACTAGCATTATCCTGCCACCATGGAAACGGTTCATGTCATCACTGGTGCTTACAGGCATGAATAGTTGACACCTTGCTTTTCTTTTATGTTCTGTGATCTTAGATCTGATGAGAAGCCCTGACAATTCAAGACTATGTTACTTTTTTTTTTTTTTTTTTTTTTTTTTTAGCAGAAATTTGTTATCTTATTGTTCAATCACTGCTGGGCTTAACCACAACACTGACAGTGATACATTTGCCACAGATATATAGTTAAAGAGTAAGCACTAAAATATTAAATCTATTGACTAACATTATTTCATCATATGAAACAAAAAGGTTTTCCTCTGAAAATACTTTCTTCCAACATGTATTGAAATGAGAAAGAAGGCAAAGAAACTGCAAACTATTAGAGAAATTGTTTGTTAGGGTTCAGGCCAAGGAAAATATAGTTTCTCTGTTTATTTCCCATCTTTCTTTAATGAAATTTTCTCTCAAGGGCTTTCTGTTGGTTGTCATCAAATGAGGATTTTAACTGAAGACAAATTATGGAAACTCAATTGATTGGATAACTTGAAATAAAATTGCTAAGCTAAATGGAGCCAGCACGCATGGCACAGATGCTCTGCCTGGCAGTATCTTTCAAACTCTTCTATTTGTAAGAATTTTAAAACTCTGATTGTTCTATAGAATAGTCACCAAGTATAAAGCAAAAATAAAGATTAATAGTAACTACATCGTGTAGGCATTTTTAATTGCTAGTAAGCATATTGCATTAGCTGTTGAAATTGAATCAAGTAGGAAAATAAAACAGAGCCATTAGAACTTTTAAAGTAAAGCATCAAGGTTTTTGTTAGTTGTATGATTGCAAAACACACATAGAGTCTAAGCCATTCTAATATCACAAATATCACAAATGTAATGTCTGCAACTATATATATATATATACACATATATGTATATATGTGTATATGTGTGTGTGTGTGTGTGTGTGTGTGTGTGTGTGTGTATCCCAAACCAATGACAAAAATTTGTTCTAAAACATAAGACTAATGCTGCTTCCATTTTTCTTATCAGGGTAAATTATTTCATAGTAAATTTTTAGACGACTTTTTTTTCAGTATTTGTTTTATTTTAATTTTAAGTAGATATCCTAGGAGAATTACTTGACACTATGATAAAGGGATTGTCTACAGGATGATAACATAACACTCTGCCCAAATGTTAATTGAATGTCTGTTAAGTACTACTTACTTAAGGATAAGATATAAAGACGATAAATAAATTGCTTCTCTTCTCAATAATCTCAGTAATTATGTATACAAACCTAGCAAAAATAATTGGGAACAATTAGTGATTAATATTTAATGAATGGAGTATAAGAAAAATTCATTTTAGATGAAATGGATTTAGCAAAGGGACAAAAGTCTTCAGAGATGAGGTCGCCATTATGTTCAACCATATGATGATTGTTTTTTTTTTTATGGCTGCAGTAACAAACCCTCCATGCTGCATATTGTACCACAAATTTAGGGCATCGAAGCAACACAAACAATACTGAAATTCCTACAGATTAGAATCCGACATGGGCCTCCTGAGACTAAAAGCAAGCATTGGACAGTACTGTGATCACTGCAGACAGAGGGGTGTGAGGAATTCACATTTGTACTCAAAAAATATATATAAATTAAAATTAAGTTTTGAACCCATAATACCTGTGAATGAGATCTTATTTAAGAGATATTGTCTTTGTAGAAATGACCCAGTTAAGATGAGTTGACTAAGGGATGACAGAATTCAATATGACTATTAACCTTGAAAAAAGGGTACAAGACACAAAAAGACAGACACACAGGGGAGTGTAACTCATTATTACAGGCCCAGCAATTAAAGTGATGCAGTAACCCATAAAGGACCACGTACTAGTAGCCACCATCCAAAGCTGATTAGAAGCAGGGACAGATTCTCTCCAGAGTTCCAGAGAAAAGACAAATAGCCTCAAAATCTTCAATAGAAAATATTTCTGTTTTCTTGAGCTACCCAGCTATCTGTGGTAGCTAGAGGAACTAATACAAGGCATGACTTTTTGTCTTCTTCAGCCTCCAGAGGCCACATTTTCTGTCTCAGTTTTATTTGACTGGCTCTTTTATTAATTTTTAAATTTTGAGAGAATTATGTGTAACACAATTTCCCCTACTCCATTTCTTTCTTTCATACCCACCAATACACCATTTCTTACTCTCTTTTAAAGCCAGGGCCTAACATTTAAATAGTGTGTGTGTGTGTGTGTGTGTGTGTGTGTGTGTGTGTGTGTGTGTGTGTGTGTGCGTGTGTGTTCCCAAATATGACCTGGATAGTCAGCTGAATGTTATTTCCATGTATTTATTTTCGGGACTGAGCATTTGGTATTGGGTAATCAATTCCTGTAAGTTTCCCCAGTGTCCCTGGCGAAGACTATCATCCACTCACAACATCCTTTAGTTACTTGTGCTTCTTTGCTTAGGTCTGGGTCCCATGTGATTTCCTTCTTCTATGTTAGCACATTCGCTGGTGGTGTTCTTTCCCAGCTCACATTTAGGCAGGCCCCCAGGTGAGATTTTGATGGGTGTAGCTCCTAACATTACTAGGAAACACAGTCTCACAGCAAACTCCCTGGTCCTCTGCTCTTATAGTCTTTCTACCTTGTGCTCTGCAATGTTCCCTGGGTATTATGTGCAGGGGTAGTTTTATGAATGTATCCGTTGGGACTATCACCACAACTCTGTATTTTAGCTATGTGTGGTTTTCTGTAATGGCCACTGTTGCAAAGAGAAGTTGTCTTGAAAGGTGAAGAGCATGCTCATCTTTGGCTACAAGGACAAGTATTCAGAATGTAGCTAGGGACTGTGCTGGCTTAGAAGAGTGGTAGCCATAGATTCTCCTTTAGAAAACCAAAATAATGTCAAATTGAACAAGGTAACCCAGACTGACAAAGACAAATGCCACGTGTTCTCTCTGTTATCTGAGGTTCCTAGTTCCAAATCTTCAGATGTGAGTACATATCCTGGAACAACTGGGGAAACCAGGAAAATAAAATAGCTCATTGTGGTGAGGAGGAGAGTGAGTACTCAAGAAGGGAATAGCAGGGTATAAGTGATCTGACCAGGGAAATAAGTAAGGCATGGAGGAGGCTCTAACTAAGGAGGGGAAGGGATGTAAATACAGCAGAAAGTAATAGGGTAAGTAAGAAAAAAGTCTGAGAGAGAAATCACACAACTGACTGTCTACCTAAAAGTACCTTGTCTTCTATGGCCAAACATTGGGCAGACCTCAAGGCATCTTACAGAAGAAGGGAAGAAGGAGAATGTGAGGGCTGTGGGGACCAAGGACACCATGGGAAAACCCACAGGATCAACTACTTTGGGCTTATAGGGGCTCACAGACTGAAGAGCCACCTGGAAAGCTGGCATGGGACTGACCTGGGCCCTTTGCATATCATATTGCAGTTGTGTGGCTTGATCTTTGTGTGGGAGTCCTGACAGAAAGAGCTGTCTCTGACTGTGTGGCCTGCTTTTGGGTCTCTTTCCTCCTCCTAGGCTGTCTTGTCCAGCCTTGATTAGAGGGGAGGTGCCTAGTTTTGCTGAGACTTTATCTTGATGTGCCAGAGCTGGCTGGCATACATGGAAGTTGTGCCCTTTTTTGAAAAGAGGGGAGGGGTAGTAGATTTGGGGGAAAGAGGGAAAGGTGGTAAGGAGGGATTTAGAAAGGAGGAGAGAGAAAGGGGAAATTATGATCAGGCTGAGAAAAAATAATTAATTAAAAAATAAATTAAAAATACCTTGTCTTATTCAATGTTTTATTGGTATGAAGAAATAGCATGACGATGGTAACTCTTACAAAGAAAAGTGTTTAATTGAGGCTTGCTTACAGATTGAGAGGTATAGTCTGTCATCATCATGGTGGGAAGCAGGCAACACACATGTAGAATTGGTGCTGGAGAAGGAGTTGAGGGCTCTACAACCAGATCTACAGCCAGTAAGAGGAAAGCTATTGGGCCTGTCTGGAGCTTCTGAAACCTTAAACGCTATAACCAGAGGCATACTTCCTCCAACAATCTTTTCAAAAAGTGCCATTCCCTTCAAATATGAGCTATGGGGTACTCAATCTTATTCGAACCACCACATACCTATAATAAACATATATATATATATATAATTTATACAAAATTTTATCATCTAGGCTGACAGTGTATCCTCCAAGAGCCATAGATCATTTAACAAAAACCTCAACACCAGGGATGAGAACCACTTTTTTAAATTGGTAATCAAAATTGTGCTAGAGACTCCCCAAATATTAAAGGGAATTGCTATTGCCTTTGGTTAATCCCAGATATAAAAGGTAAGTCTTTATTGCTGAAGACACCATACTTCAGACACAGGGCCCAGAATCCTCTGAGCTGGAGCTGACCTAAAGGCCTGCTCCTCAAGGATTAGAGTTCATGGTTTCAGAACATAACCATGAAAGTTTCCAAAGGAAAAAAGTAACCAACAATCTTATAAGCTATGATATATATGATACCTATGAACCACAACAATAACTATGCTGACAAAATACCTTAAGGGTGCAATAGTGACATGCATATCTTGGCAGTAACCAATCATTTCCTAATTGGCCTTAAGACTCAGTCAACAAGAGGAAAATCATGCCTGGTACTAAAAATGTAGTCTAATTGATTCTAAGTGTTTTTACTTTTGAAAAGTCTAGTGATTTTAATAACACACTCAGATATCTTAGGATAATCTCCACCATTTACAAGTCACTTATTATTAGCTTTATGCCACTAGAAACCATAGCATCTTTTTATTACTTAAACAGCATATTCATGAGTTTCTAAAATAAGGGTGAAAAAGAACATTATTCTGTAACTATAATCTATAAAAGAAATCTCAATATGTAGGTGACAAAATTTATATTAGAATTATTGACTCTTTAAAAAGTGAATTCCTAGAATTCATTTCCTAAGATCTCCTGAGTAAATTGGGACCATAGCTGTGGAGGGGACAAGAGGAGACACGAAAAGAACATGAGGAAATGGGATGGTTGAGTTGGAAGAGAGACAGAGAGGGAGAACAATTAAATAGATATCTTGAGAGCAGAAGCCATTGTGGGGTTAGAGAGAAACATGGTGCTAGAGAAACACCCAAGAACCCACAAAGATGACTCTAGCTAAGACTCTAAGCAATAGTGGAGAGGTGCCTGAACTGGCCTTCTGCTATAATCAAATGAATGACCACCCTAACCGTCATAGAACCTTCATCCAGCAACTGTTGAAGCAGATACAGAGATACACAGTTAAGAACTGAGTCAAGCTCACCATCTAGTTGAAGTGAGGGGGGAAAGATTATATGAGTAAAGGGATCAAAATCATGATGGGGAAACCCACAGAGACAGCTGACCCAAGCTACTGGGAGCTCGCTGATTCTGGATCGACAGCTGGGGAACCTGCATGGGACTGAACTAAACCCTCTGAATGTGGATGACAGTTATGTAGCTTGAGCAGTTGGTGGGGCCTCTGGAACTGGGACAAGAATTTATTCCTAGTTCATGAGCTGGTTTCTTGGAACCCATTCCCTACAGAGGAACACCTTGTTCAGCCTCAATACTGGGAAGAGGAGCTTGAACCTACTCCAGCTGGATATGCCAGACTATAATCACTAACTCTGGGAGTTCTTACCCTCTCTTAGGAATGAATGAATGAGGGGATAGGGTGGGAGAATAATGGGGGATGATTGGGAAGAACAGAGGGAGGGGAAGTAGTGGTAAGTATATTAAAAAAACTTTTAAATAAATAAACATAAATATAAAAAAAAGAAAAAGGATGTCTCTTTATATAAATTGTACTTGAAGAAAGTTATTAAAGTCACAAAAAAGTTAAAGGCCATTTTTTGACTGAAAAGAATAAGTACCTTAAAGAGGCAGAACAGAACACACATGTAGATAAGGAGCTAAATGAAGTAACCGACAGATGAAAATTGAGTAGTTTAATATCTGGAAAGAGGTGCGAAAATAAATTGATTTGGGTGTGAGAACAGGGTCATATCCCAAAGAACTGGACTTCCTAGTCCACAATGTGATATTAGAACAGCTAATATGTGGTATGGTAGGTTAAAAAGAAGAAACACTTATTGGCTTACTGATAGAGGCCTGAGAAGGGGAGAAAAGCCAGAGTGTAAGAAAACAAACCTCCTTGGTTGAGCCATGTTTATAATTATGACAGCTTATGCGTTTGCCTCTCCCAACTCATGCTGAAATGAGACCTTTCAGAGGTTAATAGGTCATGGTGGGGTGTTTATCACCTTGGGAGTAAAATAGGTTCCTTATAAAGGTTTCTCAATCTAAATAAAATTAGCATCTCTTAGAAGGTCAGGAAACCAAACACCCTACAGAAATAGAGTCGCAATCACTTTCTTTCAAAAGAAATGTGTGCCAAGAATAAAACGAAAATGTGCTGTAGTTTTTGAAAATGTGATATTGAAATAATACGACTTTGTATTACTCAGGTATAAGACCGTGAAAAATTACTATTCCTATCTTAATCTTTTCTGTTCAAGAATAAATCACTCTCTAGAACTGAAAAGATAGATTGTTAATCAAAATGTTTCAGTCGCTTGACACCGAATGTAACTAGAGAACAGTATCTTTTCTCTCACTGCTAATGAATATAGACTTGGAGAATTGCATGGGGAATGCAAAGATTAAATAGGGGAGTTAAGATAAATGTTACCCCCTTTCCTTCAACATGATGCTAAATACCAGTTAACTAGCTCCAAGCTCTCACCATTGCTTTAAAGTTCACTATGAAATCGGCAAAATTTTCATATTCCTGGAACTGTTTATAAGAACTCCAAACTCCCAGCTGAAAAGAAAACATTGCCACTGATGAAAATGTAATGTAATATGAGAAATGAACAGCAGCTTCAGAACATTTAAAAACAATTGTTTCAAGAGGAGAGGCAATGAAACATCGCCGCTCTGAAAACAGACACTAGCCTCTTTATAACAATAAATCTATGTCAATATTAAGGAATAAAGGTGGACATATATACATCTATCTCCTCTGTACCATAAAATATTTGGCATTCTGGTTTACACAACATTTCTATTTAATAGAGTACTTCAATATATACGCATCACAGCTTTTACAAAAATATCCTAAAGCTATGGAGATTTTAAAACTCATAATCGAACTGCCATTACCACCATAAATGAGTCGAAGAAAACTCAAGTACATAACAAGAAATAACTTATAGGTTTTCTGAGATTTTTCTGCTTTATTCATTGTCCAGACACAGCAGAAGTTAATCAATCAAACTAAGTGAGCAAAAAAACACCACAGTGTGGCAGATTGCATGTTCTAAAACTGCCCACAGCAATCTTTCTCATTCCCCAAGATCTTGCACACCATGATTTTCCTGCTTCTCTCCTCTGCAAACCTGAATTAGATGTAGAGGTGATGGTCACCAGGAGAATGAAGTAAAACTGAAGCTGTGTACATCAGAGACCCATACACAAGAAACACCCAGTCCCTACCTTAGTCTTACTTATAGCCCTTTCTCATCAGATCTTATTAGTTTGCTTTTCTGGTGTTGTGCTAAAACACAGACCAAAACCAGCTTTGGAGGGGTGGGGGTGGTTGACTTACCCTTCTCTGTATCATAACCCACCACCAAGAAAAATTTAAGAGTAAGGAACTGAATTAAGACTATGGAGCAGTGTTACTGTCTTGCTTTAAGGTTTGTATTCACTCCTTTCTTATAAAATCAAGGACTACCCCCTAAACACCGTGACACAGCTCACAGTAGGCAAACCTTCTCCATCAATAAGCAATCAAGAAAATGGCTTCCAATCATCCACAACCCAATATGATGGAGGCAATTCTTCAATTGAGAATCCTTCCTCCCAGATGTTTCTAGGTTGACAAAACTCACTAGCATGATCCAGTATCATGTCATTATAGCTCATCACCAGTCACGATACTGTAAGAATGCCAAGGCATGTGACAAGGCCTTCTTCCTATCAGTCACAGTTCCTACTGACCAATCTTCCAACCATATGAATATGAAACCTTTAAATGATGACTCACCCATCTTAGAATCATTTCCTCACTTAAGATTTCCCAAAGCCTCAGACATTACAGACCAGATACAAGCCTCACAATAAATAAATAAATAGATAGATAGATAGATAGATAGATAGATAGATAGATAGATAAATAAATAAATAAATAAATAAATAAATAAATAAATAAATAATGAACATTTTTTTAAAAAGTTTTAGGGACTGGAAAGATGACCGAATGGATAAGCTTGCCTTTTTTCATAAGCATGAAGCCTGAGTTTACACCATATTAACCCCTATAAAAAGCAGGCCATAGTAGCTGAATCTGCCTGTAACCTCAATATTGAACAAAGCCAGGCAGGTGGATCACATGAACCCACTAGCCAGCTTGCAAGCCTGTTGGAAACAGAGAGATGCCCGTTCGGCCTTTTAATGTAAGAGACTCTATCTCAAACTAATAGGTTGGAAAGAAATAGAAGAGGAAATTGCTGCCTTACATTGGTCTCCACATGTACACGCAGTTACATACACATAGATGTATATGTAACATAGATGTGTATGTACCTCTCAACACACACAGAGAGAGACAGATAGACAGAGACACATAGAGAGACAAAGAAATTATAGTTGATGATTCGTGAAATATAAAATAACAAATAACTGGAAATTCATCTTGGTTCTTCTATGTGACAACAACTAGTCTAATTCTAGAGTTATCTAATAAAAAGATAAATCCAATACACAGAATACATCCTAGGATTGCAGCATCATGCCACATGAACTGAAACTCTATCACCTACAGGCTCAGGATCATAGCCAGACCTTAGATCAAACTTAATCACTTAGAATGGGCATAGATCAAATTTTCTCGATAAGACAGAGGTTCACTTTCCATGTTTGATATCACAAAGGCAAGGGCAATCTCAGTATGTGTTAAATAATCTCCAGGATCCCTCTGTACCATCTCTAAGGCCAGCCTGAGTAATCAGCCCTATGTGTCCTAATCTCTGATGAAAACGAATTCAGTTTATTTACATGGTACCATAATCACTACATCTTTCCCTAAGGGAGTTAGTTAAGCTTCCAGGGAGTTATCCAGACTTCTGTATCTATGTAACTTAATATCACATCTAGAGCAAAGAATCATGGATAATAACATATAATCCTATCATATAGATAAACTGAGTGATACTGACTTAGATCAGAGAGATCTTAAATCCCTGTGAAGTTGCTGATGTAAACAGCTTGCACCTAAAAGAGAAGGTACTCTTTCTTTCCCATGGATGGTTTCCTTAGTTCTTTGCATTTGCCCTATAAAAATTAGAAGCTTAAAAACCGCTGCCAGGATGCAGGACCAAGAACACAAAAACAAGCAGACTAGACTGTCAAGGTTCTAAGCTGGCAGCCATTAACTACATTCAATTTAATGTCAGAAAAGACCCTAGAGATATAAGGTGTGGGGGGAGCTGCTGCATCTAGAGACAGGGTCAGGTTACACCAGCTATAGGGTGGAGCACTGCTTAATAGGGGTGATGCCCCCTATAAGCTTCATGGTGTCACTCCTTGAAACAGTGTGTAGTAGAATTGCATCTGTTCCTGTGTATTTCTTGGCTGTGGTTTATCTCAGCCTCTGAGAAATGAGAAAATTTTCTATTTATTTTTTTATCTATCAGGATTATTTAAAAATCACACATAACAATTCAACTGAGTCCTTTGCATCTTGCTGAGATACATATAGTTCACCAGGATGTGTAATATGATGATTTTCATTTGTAAAAGTGGCCACAGCGTATTTGATACTACATGTCACCTCTCTCCTCTAATCTACTAATTTCTAGGAAGAAGGTTTATTGTTTTTCCTAATAATTAAGGGTGATAGTTAATTTTATGTATCAAGTCGACTGGTTCATGAATGGCTGGTATCTGTCTAAACATTATTTCTATGTGCGCTCGCGTGTTTTTGGAAGCGGTTAGCATTTTACTCTCTGTCTCTATTACTGACTCCTTCTTCTCCTTTCCTCTGCCCCTCTCTGACTGGTATATGGTATAAACCAGCATATATATAAGCATCTGTCCTAGGAAATTTCAGGTCCAGGCATTGTTAGATGGGAAATGGCATTTTCAGTTCAGATGTCCTACCAATACCTTACTCACTCCCCATCTGTGACAGTTAGAATGAGAATGACCCCATAGGCTTATAGATTGTAATGCTTAGAGCCCAGCCTGTGGACTAGGAGGTGGATTATGAAGGATTAGGTGTGGCTTTAATGGAAGTATGTTACTGGGGTAGGCTTTAAGGTCCAGGCACACGTTCTTTCTGCCACCATCTTGCCAGTAAGATGTAAATTCTCAGCTGCTGTGCCCAGACCATGCCTTCCTATAATCACACTACCCTCCATGATGGTCATGGACTAACCCTGAAACTCTACACAAACCCCCAATTAAATGGCCCCTTTTAGCAGATCCCTTGTCTGTGGTGTGTCATGATAGCAACAGAAGACAATATCTTACAAAGGGCAGAACAAAAGACTTTTTAGGCTCTATAAACTCATAAGCCAATATTTTTTCTTCAGAAACAAGAATATATTTCTCATCTCTCTATAGATATATCTAATCTACCAAATGAGGGCACTGAGACACAGAAAGATTTAAAGTCTCACACCAAGTCAAAAGAAAGACATGTCAAAACCCAGATTTCAACTTACACATAGCTATTCACAAAGCTGAAGTACTTTCTATTATAACCCATGGCCATCAAGTTTAATTTCATCTGGTATAACTAGTAGCCCCTGTGGCCTCCCAAAACATAGATATTCTCTTTATCTTCACAAGTATTTTTCTTTTTGTTCTAGCTATTATTTTATTCCATGTAAAAGAGAGAAGAAAACATAGCAAGGAAAGTTCACTTTTCCTTTCCATCCATTATAAATAATAAACTACACCCACATCTTTTCTTTTACTGGTTAAATAAATAACTATAATTTTTATCCTTCAAAATAATATTTACATAATTCTGTGTCTTATACTTACAATCTAGTTCATACAGGTGATAACCCTGTTCTACAACAGTGTATGGCCTTGGGCAAAATGCTTGGCCTCTATCAATTTCAATTTCTTGTCTCTAAGACAGAATAAGTAGAATATATAGGGTTTGGATATAGCTCATGATTTGTCTGTCCAAACTTCTTAGCAAATAGTATATGCTACTTCTATGGTCACTTCTAGCCTTCTGCTCTCTCATCATCCTCATGTATACATCCTTTACATCTTTAAAAGCTCATCCACAAACTTTCTAAACAGACACAGTCATTTCTTTAAACATATAGCATAAGGTCAAAATCTAACTAAGAATCATTAAGAATCATTTCCTCTTTTTCCATACCCATAGACTCTTCATTAGGTCTTATAATAATGTTCTTTTTTTTTTTTTCATAAGAAAATTGAATGGTGATGTGTTTAAGCAGATCTTCCCCGAGTAGCTCTTAGTTGGCATGGCTGTTTATCTCACTTTTAGTTAAAATCACTAGATTTATATGACTTCTTTTCCTTTCATAATCTGGTATATTCTTGGCCAAAATTGTCAAGATACCAGGATCTCTACTTAATCTATCACTCAACAAATAACCATCCATCATTATTGTTATCTGTAAGTTTCCTTGATAACAACAACAAAACCATCCAACAGCAACCAATCATACTCTATAGGCATTTTTCTTCATTAGCATCCACATGCCTAGGACAGAGCAATGCTCTGTAGCTTCAGAAACAAGAGACACAGTTCTATTATCCACTTGAACTCTTACTTAGTCCATAGTTTGACCAACGAAACCTCTGGATCATTCCCTTCTCTGCCCTGAAATACTGCAACACTAATGTTTTCCAATTATTGGTTTTAGGATTAATGAGACAGTGCTTGCGAAGGTCCTGTGATAAGAGTTGCTCTGGTATACCTCTCATTTGGCCTCCTAAGACAGAGAAATCAATGCATCATTCTCAATGGAATGTTCTTTTGAAAATCCATTTTAATAACTTTTTGTGACTGAAGACAAAGAAATTGATATAGGAAACAGACAGATTCGGTTATTTTATATTGTATGTTGTCATAAGAAATGAAAATCATATTAGATGTATTTTATATACAAATGATAGCTTCTAAATATTTTAGGTGTTCATTTATCTTATAAAATAAAATATGCATTATTCTACTACACATCACAGGTTTTTCAATGACCCACAAAAACATTTACTTTACACTCTGCCACTAACATGCAATATAAAATGAGAAATATTAAAATAATGAAAAGTTTGAGTTGTGACAAAATTAACATTGAAATTAAAAATAACTAAGAACCATTCTTGGCTTGTATTTGTATGATTCAAAAAAATTGAACAAAAGACTAACAATTATATTTGAAAGCATGACTTAGTAACAGGAATTATTTTTATTTAAATTTATTATTATTATTATTATTATTATTATTATTTATTATTATTATTAATAGTGTTAGTAGTAGTGGTATTTGCATGTGAGTATTTGTTTGCATACATATCTATATTCCATGTGTGCAATGCCTCAGGAGGCAAGAAGTGGGCATTGGTTCCCTTAAGACTGGAATTATAGAGTGAGCTGCCATATTTGTGTTGAAGATGGAACATGGGCCCTCTGGAAGAGCATCCAGTGTGCTTAACTACTAGACCATTGTCCCAGCCCTTTAACTTACATTTTTTTTAAAGAATTTTAGATAGAAGTATTGGATTTACAACATTCCCAACTACCTTGCTTTTCCCTTTCTTTTTCCTCCTGTTTCTTCCTCTCTAACTCTCATGGCTTCTTTGTTATTATTTTATATACTGGTTCCTATTTGTACATAAATACAACTCACTTATCCCACTAAGAGTTGCTCACATCTCCCTGACCACTTGAGATTGGATAACCCCATGAGGGGCTCATCTCTGTAGAAGACTGAATCTTTTTCTCTCAGCCACCATTAATTACTTGTAGCTAATTATCTAGGGGTAAGACCTTGCAATAATTCCCCATCCATGTTGGCATATTTATTGGTGTCATTGTATTAGTCTGATTTAAGCAACTGTATTGTTGAGATCGCATATATTTAGCTTCCCTGTCATCAACCAAAGATATGACATCATAGCAGATACTCAGGCCTCTATCTCTTACGGTATTTCCAATTCTCTCTTCCATGATGTTCCCAAGCACTATATGTAGGGGTTGATTTGATATATCAATTGGAGCTGGTTTATTCACATCAGTTGTTCACTGGATTTTGACCAGTAGTGTCTTCTGTCTCTGCTGTGAAAAGAAGCTTCTCTGAGCAGTGGTGACAGGTACACTTATATGTTTGCATAATAATAATTAGTTAAATGCAGTTAGACATAGTGGTTTAGGAGAGAAGCAGTAAAAGATTCTCATCTAGGATCCATGACCATTCATGTGTAGTTGGCTATGTCCACAGGGATGGGTATGAATTATCTTGTACTGACTGACCACGTCCTAAGTACAATTAGACAGCTGTTGATTACGGCCAATATAAAAGTTACATTATTGGACCACCAGGGATATCTTGCCATGCTGGTGATTTATATAATTCACGGGCTTTATAGCCAGGTAGGAATATTGATTACACTTCTGCCCAAGAAGCTTGCATAGCACTAAGAGAACTCCTCCTCCTCAAGGAGGAAGCTTCCAGGTCATTCTATTCAATTCCTCCAAGTCCTGTGTCTGAAGCATATGGTGTCTACATCAATAGGATCTCATCTTTAAGTTCTTAGAGGCAACCAAAGGCAACACACAAAAGCCCATGTTGTTTGAGAAGTCTCTTAGACTCCTATTACAAACAGCTACAAGTTAACTAGGTATGATATTGAAGTTGTTATTAGATAATATACAACTCTCAAAGAAGAATGATTTGAGACTTAAACTTTAGAATGAGTTCTTAAATACTGAGAATAGTAGTGCTTAACGCATATGAGGTAGCCCCTACTCTACATGAGCCCATTTGTATTTTGTCCCATAGAAAGAAATCTATATGCACACAATACCATCTTTTTTTTCTTTTTAGTTAGTCTTTAGTCTGGAAGTCATTCAAATGACAGGCTAAGGGGCAATGCAACACTTAATGGCGTTGGGGTGCATAAGCATCACCACCACTCTGCTGATGCCCAGGTACAGAGAGAAGAAAATGTAGGGATAAAAACACCAACCCTATCAGACTAACCTTTAAAATGCCTTTGTTTCCCCTATATTTATCTGCTGGACAAAAAAAAAAGGACGTAATACAAACTCTAGGGTGTTAAGTCTGCCATCTCCGTTGGTTCCTTGTTCTTTGAATAGAACAAAGCTTAAAGATTCCATTGCTGGGTTTTGCCCACGCACTAGGCAGCAAAGACAGCTTACACTTCTAGATAACTTGTACATATAAAGTACACACCCTTATGCTAACTTTGGTAAATAAAACATATGTATAGGACCTGTCAATTGAATTGAAAATGTTAATGCATTCCCAATCTACTTAAAAGAAATCAACTGTACCATTAATACTGGTGTGTTCTGTATCTAGAGCTACCTTTTTTTTTTTTTTTTTTTAAACCATGATCTAAAGTTATACAGGCCTAAATTAGGTAATTAGATTCAAGGCCATTTGGGTTATTTAAGAAATTTGTGGACCAAAAAAAGATAACAGTATAAAATACATGTACTAAATAGAAAGAAGTTACAATGAGTTTTTAAAAACAACTATAAAAAATCTCTCACAGAAAACTAATAAAAAATAAAAATCTAGTTGTGAATATTAGTGAAGTCCTTCCCCTCTGATAAAATATTTCCTCTGGAAGAAGAATCTGTCAAATTCAAAATAATCATTACTAAACAAGGAATATATATAATTAGTTTCTCACAGTAACCCATACACGGCAAAGCACAGTTTCTTTACAGAGATTCAGAAATATCTTAATTAGTACTAGATGCACAGAACATAAGAGAAAATCAGAGAGATCAAATAAGCCAAAGCTAGTGTGAAATTATATACCATCTAGCCATCAGGCTTTACCAAGGTTGAACTTCCACCAATTCCCATTACATGACTATTAAGAAAACACACTTGAAATTTAAAGACTATCAAAGTCATTTTCCAGCCTCATTGTGGTTAACACATCTGTCATTTACAGGTTAGTGACAAAACCAAACCAAATTAACAACTAAATAATAAATTAATGAGCTGTAGCAATGGTTTCCCAAGTGAAGAGATGGGCATGATAAGGCAAGGCTGGATCACATGTAAGGATCTCATCTGTACACTTTGGTATGAAAGACTCCGCCACGAAAATCCTGAAACACAGACTCAGAGCTAACAAGCAATTCAAGCCCTTAGACCAGAGAAAGGTGACTAATTGAAATCTACAGTCACATGCTTTCCAGTTGTGGAACTTCAGACAAGTGACTTGAATTGTCCTAGTGTCCCTACATTAAAAATAAAAGCACATGAATTCTGTCTTCACAGGCTGTTATAATGATTAAATGTTTTAATGTATGTAAAGAAATCAGTAGAGAGTAGTATATGAATAAATTATGTTCTTCCTCCCCCCACCTCTATCCCAGAAGATGCTAGATGGAGATTAAGAAATACATTTCCATTTCCCTACCAAAATGAACCACTATATATTAAAGGCTTAAGGGAGAGCTGTTGAACACCTAGACATTCCTAGTAGATTATCATACTGATTAACTGTCTTATAGCCAAGATGCTGGTCCCTGTTGTTTACATAACTGCAAATTAAGTCACTTTATTCTGGACCTTAACAAGTTATCGCATTCTACTCTTAATTTTAGGCTTCGAGACAGAATAATTATGGAGAAACTCTTCGTCTTTTAAAACTCATTGCTTAAAACTAAAACCTACGAATGTCTTTTTAACCTTTCTTCTTTTTCCTACTAATTCTATGCAAATGAGCACTTCAGTAGCTAATAACTAATATTAAGTTAGTACTAATACACATGGATACTACTGTCTTTATTGTCTTCATCGATTAATCTTTCAAACTTATCCAGAAGGGTGCCTGACCCAGTTTTATTACTACTTACATTAAAAAAAAAGTCCTGAGTTTAAATGGGAGCTCTGATTTGTTACAATCCTAATAAAAACTTTGTCATCATTCATGTCTCCCTGTGTAAAACTGGACAAAGAAACACCCCACAATATACAAATTAACTCATCAACCAGCATAAATCATGTGAGAGAACAGCCTTTTCTCCCCAGGTCACACGGCATGAATAGCCTCTTAAAATCTTTGTCAATGATTGCTGTTCTATTCAGCCAGGTCAATAATAAGTCATTGTCTTCTGGGTTTCAAATACACATATTTTATACTGTGACTTTCAAATTTGGTCCCAAACACTTTTTTATTAAAAAAAAAAAAAATTATAGGCACTTTCTTCCTGCCACCCCAGGTCTACACACAGCAACTTAAAAGATTGTTGAATGACACACAGTATTACGTCACCTTTGAGCAGTGACAGTTTTGTTTACAATGTTAATACCCTTGTCTCTCTGCCCACCTTCCTGCTCTGTCTTAGCCTTCTGAATGATGTTGAATGGCCATGGTGGACAGCAATCAGTTCCAGTGTGTCATGGATTCTCAATCAAAAAAGAATCATTCAATGTGTCAGCCTAAGCCAGACTGGAAATAATCTTTTATCCTATGAAAGGCTCTTATTCTTTTTTTTTTTATGAATATGTATATCCAATGCTAGTTTTGATCAAATGTTTTCCTGTATATATTGAAAGGACATTTGCTATTGTCAATTTTACAGAATAGTGGTGGTTTCCTGATCTTCAAACACTCAGTTTATTTTACAATTTTGGAATGAACAATTTTGTAGTGTATTTTTAAATTCCTGCATTTAAAAAATTCATTTCCTCAGATCTAAGTTCATGGCTATTGTTGAATTTTCACCTCTCATAATTCCCGTATAATAATCTAATTTGAAAGTTATTCTGACGTGTAGAAAATGAGAAAGTCCTCTGCTTTTCTATTCCCATGCAAAAATGTGTGTTCATGTCCTTCACAGTTGGTAGATATAATAAAATTTAATAAAGCTATAGTCATAGTTTTCTTCATAAAAAAGATTTAAGTGCTTGTTTGATAGACATATAGATAGATAGTTATGTACATTTTCTCCATACATTGATGAGTTTTTATAATCTCTATGATTTGAGTATTCCATACGTTCATATAATTTGACTTCATCGACACTATGCAATTGTGTTTTAGAAATGTGTCTACGCTGCTAACATGCTAAAGTGCTGGCATGTAACATTAAAAGGCTTTCATTTTTATCTTAACACTTGAATTGTAGTGATTTTTCTAAGTCCATTATTGTTACTTGTTATTATTTCAACAGATAGGAATGAGTTTTATTATTCTTTTCCGGAAACCCACTTTCAGCTTTGCTGATAATTTTTTGACTGCCATATAGTTTCTAAGCATCTTCTTTTAAAACACTGGGACTGACCTTCAAATGCTTTCCCTTGTGTCTTTCTCAATGTGTGCATTATCATTACTATATACTAATGTTAATTTCAATATGAAAAGCAACTTCACTGTAACTCACCCTCCCACATATTCCTTTAGGCCTTTATCATGATGAAGGGTCTAATACTGCCCTTAGATTGATGTTTTGATGCCTTGTCAAAAAAGTACATTCTGTACCCTTTGGTGACATTTGTCATATTCAAGCAAATTATCAAAGTTTTGTTAATCTGTAACCTCTCCTTTATAATTTGTATTTGCATGGCAAGAAAGTTATAACCTACTCACAGAATTGATTTAACAGAACATATTTAAAGATGCAGGCAAAATTATATGTTATAGGTGCCAACTTTTACAACATTCAAATTCTAGAAGTAAAATAAAGACAATAATTATGTTGCTCACAAAGAAATCCAGGTGGGAGTGCATCTATAGAGCTTTCTAAAAGATTAAGACATGTCTCAATGATACTACAAGAATGAGAAGCAGGAAATACCCTCACCAAAAACATATGATTATACCTTCACCCAACCCCTAGTAAGATAACTACCATCTATCAGAAAACTCCCATTTTTCTAAAAAGCCTAGCTCCTTTTATATGGGAGAAGGCCAAGTATTTTGCTTGACCTCTGTTTAGAAGCAGTGCTACAACAAGCTCAGAGATTTCTCCCTAGACCTCGCTGGACTGCCACGGGGAGTCTCAAGGGAAACAATAATAAACTGGTATTACACAGAGGGCTATCTGACATGCGCAGCGACCCTAATTCTCATAAATCAGAAGTTCTACTTGAGTACAACTGATCTAATTTCGAGAAGCCAATCCTGCCCAGAATCAGATTTGTCATGGCACGTTCCCTTAATCCTTAGCAGTATGAGCTCTGTAAACACAGTATTTCAAGTAATAACACATCATTTTATATGAAAGCCCCAGAGTCCTGCATCCCTGAGCACTTTTTCTAGTAAGAGAGCCAAGTTACTTAAGCTGCTGTTGCAGTCATTGCTTTTTGGTAAAGCCAGGAGCTGAGAAGCACAGTAGGCCTGTGGCAAAGGGTTATTTGATATTAAAGGGAATTAGTGATTCAGAGAGAGAGAGAGCAATTTCCATTGGCAAACCCTACGAAGCAAGGGTGGATGTAAAGGGAAGAGTGGCCTGATCTGAAAACAGACACTGACCATCTAGTTGATGCTTATAGCCCAGAATCTTGTGCTCTGAACCTGCTCTCTGCATGTGATGCTGCCAGTTTGCTTGTGAATCTAATCCTCACAAATCATTGAGTTTTCCTTTACACCAACCAAGCATTCACCCTTTACAGACCATCACAAAGGAATTTATGTGGGTTTTAAACAAATCTCCCTAAAATCTTTTTGAGTGATCCAAGTGGTTATTTATTTGTTTTCAAACTTGCTTCTGTGATCAAAGCACTTGGGAAGCACACATTAAAGAAAGCATTGGGCAGAAGAGAAGAGGGTAACAGGCTGGCAATGGGATATATTCAACATAAATGACAGCAGTGACAAAATGTATAATTAGGAATTATCCAAGTATTAGAGACCAGAGGCTCCGAAGTACAAAAATCAAATTTATTCAAGTCACAGTGAAGAACCACTGAAGAGCCTTGAGCCACCTCATAGTCACTATAGTCGTTCTTTACATTCAGACCAATGTAAGTTAACAAAGCAGTCACAATGTACAGATATGTTACATGATCTAATAGACAACTGTTGACTGCCATTTGCTTCACGAAGACTTTCACAATCTAAACCACACCTATGACAATAGAATGTGATTTTCTTTGGATAACTCTCTACAAACTATACATAGGCACAAATCATCCTCAATATCACTATAGTCTTTTAGTTTTTAATTTATGACTATTTGTGAATTGTATATGTGAGTATACATGTCACATGTGGAGGTCTAAGGATAACTTTTAGAAGTTGTTTCTCTCTTTCCATTACTATGGATTCCAGAGATTGGATTCGTGTCACCAAGCTTGTGTGTCAAGACATCTTGCCAGTCTTTCTTATCCTTTGGAAATAGAGCTAGTATTATTACCTTAGGAATAAAATGAGAGCACTACTACACGCCCCTTTCACATGAATTTAACATAATGAGCACTAAATAAAATACTATTAGGATTATACTCTAATTTGTTCACTTGTCTACATATATTTCATTAGAATCTCTTTGAAGAATTTGTCGTTGCCAATCAAAACTAATAACTATACTTAATTATGAAGTTACTCTACACTAGTATGGTGGTTAGCATCAGGTGTCAACTGGTTGTAGAATCACCCGTCACCTTAGATTATTACAGCAAACTTCCAGGTATGTCTGTAAGGGCAGAGATTCACCTTGAGTGTGAGTTGTACCATATCATAGTCTGGTGCCCCAGATAAATAAAAAGGAGAAAAGAAAAAAAGTCAAGTGTTGGTATTCTGATTCTTGTCTGTTGCACGAATAAATGAGACTTGGGGATAGATCTCTGAGAAAGTCGGAGATATTAGAGAGAGTAAACACCACAGGCAGATCTTACCCAGCTGTCTTCCAGCTTCCTCAGCCTCGTTTCCCTTGGTTTGGCTTCCCCTCACTCTATGCCTGTCTTAAGTTTAAATACTCTCTTGGTAAGTTAAGGCCTGGCCCCACCACTGCCTGCCTGGGAGCCTGAAATTCCTTCTGTAAACTAAAATGACCCCAACTCAGTTGGAATTAAGGGGGTAGGTCACCACTCCCAGGTTACTCCCTGTGCTGGGATTAAAGGTGTGAATCACCACTCTCTGATCCTCCTAGACTGACTGTGGTTAGATCTCTGAAACTTCTGGAGCTTTTATTAAATCCCCACACTTGTCTGATTCCTGGCCCACCAAGATGTGACCAGAGTCACTCTGCCAAACCTCCCCACTCTTGGACTGAACTGTCCCGCTCCATAATTATGGGTGGATATAAATGCCCCCCATCTTCTCTTGTTTCTGTTAGGTATGATAATAGCACTGAGAAAGCTACTGATCAAAATTGATTACCAGTGTTCCCATTAAAATGTAGGCCCTGTTGGGATATTCATTTTGAAGTTAAGGGCATGAGGGCATTGAAAAGATAAAGATCCTGATGGCCACATAATTAGGAAGTGGCAGACATAAAACTTTTAACCAAGTAGTACCAGAAAACTACAGCTGGCTGCATAACACACAGAAACACATCTACATACATACACAAATATGTTCACATGGTTCCTAGTTACTCATGAAAAGTACCCATCAGTCCAAGTCAACTTATTTTCCTTAGTATTTTCCTTTCTTTCCATAGTTGGAATCAGAAACATCTGCTAGAATAATCTGCAGTTGTGACTTATCTGATATGTCCCATACCAAGTAACCAGCTCCTGTCTGACAACTGTTTTCTACCCTGATGAACTCTGCCTTTCTGATTCTCTTCATCATGTAAGAGTTTGACTAGACCCCTAACTGTATTTTGATGTCAGCTTCATTCCAGACCCTGAAGCTATAGCTTCAAACTCTGCTGCATTGGATCTGGTTTGGATTAATCCCAGCCCTTGGTTACCAACTCTAGACCCTTGTTTTGGAGTTCAGCTGTCATTCAGGACAGTATTTATGTTGATAATCAATCCAACTAAATATTTTATCCCAGAAACCCTGGATAAATTTTAGTCTTTTAGATCTAATTTCCTCTTTGAAAATACATAAAAAACATTAAGAACTGGCTCAATGGATTACCAGAGATATAAATGTAAAGGTAAAATATATAAAATGGTGTTTGGTACATTACAAAGCTGCAAGATACACTCGATGCTGAAAAGATAAAACAGGACAATTCAGTCTGCTAATGAAGACACTGAACTCCCATGGTGCCCTCTGTATTCTTAATTTCACCTTTATACTATGAGACAAAGGTCAATCGTGACCTCTTCTTGGAATTGTCCTTCTTTGTGAACTTACAACAGTCCAGCAGGCTGGGCAGGTCACATCTCTGTCATCAGACTGCCTGCTTCCTGAAGAGACTGTTGTGTGCATAATGTATGTGGAGAGTTTGAGGTCATTGAATGATGTGTTCCTTTTTGTCTCCCCAGTGCCTATCATGAACTAGATTTTTCTGGAGAAATATTATGTGATCTTATCACAAAACCACCTAATGAGAAAGTGACAAGTGCCTATGTAGCTGGATAAGGCACAAAGAGATTAGTGACAAAGTATTCACTATCTTATAACTGGTTTGAATCTGCAAGACTGTGAAGGCATTACACCTTCACCCTGAAGGCAGAGTCAGGCCATCTCCTTACCCAGACTAAACTATTAACTTAAGACGTACAAGATAAATGATGTGAAGTGTTCCAGATGGAAAATATTGATGGAATTATTGTATAATCAGCACAGCATCATTGAGACTAAAATGGGATCCTCCTACAAATTGAATTGTGTGGCGCAAAAAGATGGTGAGGTTTTATCCTCTACTACTTATCAATGTGAGAGTTTCCATAGTGTCTTTAAGTATACTAGATTGTATATTTGCTTATGGAAAGGAGAAATATGAACCCAATACCAACAATAAATTAAGAAATGTATGCAAGTAAAGTGTCATATAAAAATAATGGCAGACATTAGAGTGTTCTTTGACATCAACAATTTCAGAAAACACAAAAAAGTAATGGAGTAAATACTACCTTGCAATCTACCAAAGTACAAATTCTAACAACATGTGATATTGAACAAGTAGTTCTCAGCATTCAAGAAGCTCCTCTTTGCAGAAGAATGTGACCATCATAAAATGCACAATTGTTCAGAATACTGATCATGGAGAGCCGAGCCACAGCAGAGACACTGGCTTGTAAGCACATTACCTACGGCTCCAGGAACATGATGGAAGAGGAGCCTGGAAAGATTAGAAGAAGAGAAGACCTGGAAGTCTACTGTGAGATTGTGTCAACGTAAAAGGACAGGGAGGCTACACCCGTACTATGCAATAAATAGCTGCAGAAACAAGACACAAGCAACACCACCAGGAGACACACTACCGTGGAAGGGGCCATTGGGGGGGCACCATAGACAAAAAATTATGGGGAACTAGCAACTGCTGAGGCAGGGGAAGTTAGTCTTTCCAGGGATAAGGCTCCTAATCAGTTTCCCAGTAACAAATGGTGACTCCTGAAATCATATACATGCAAGAAATACTAAAAAGACACCAAAGGTTGTATTTTCAAATTTTTACATGTATATATACATATATAAAATGACGTAGATAAATAATAATGATAATAATAATCAATAAAAAGGGACATAAATGTGAGAGAGACTAAGGTAGAATAACATGGGAGAGGTTGGCGGGAGGAAAAGGAAAGGAAGAAAACAGACAATTAAACTTTAATTAAAAATTTAATTGTATTAAGAAAAATTGTTGAAGGTGAAATGTTTACAAAAGTGAAGACATGAGTGCAGATGATTTAACTATATCAAGATGTACCTGGTGTCAAAGTGCAGCATGAGAAAGCTAAGGCGTGAAGAACTCCAAGCGTTCTTTACTTGGGTTAGAAAATCCTTTGCCAATGATAACACAAGGAGAACCCAGGAGATAAGAGCACACAGTGAAGGAGGAAGACGTGTGTGTCACCTGACAGAAGCACCAGGTGATCAAGTGTGCAGTGGAAGGGAACAAATCAAATGGCGAGGGACACTATAAGGAAATTTGCAATCAACAAACATGGAGAAATCTGAATTACTACGAAGTTATGAAGAATTATTTGGGATAAAACACGTTAAGGCTTCTTTGTTTAAGATCTGTAACTTATGGGATGAAAACTGATGATCTGTGACATGGCATAATTTCTCAAACAAAGTCCTAAAAGCAGCCAGAGAGATGAGATCAAGGCCAGTTCTGGAGGCTCTGGGCTCAGACAGCTGTACGCACGCTCCATGGCGTGCCACTGATATACTGATTCAACGTGTTAATGTATCCATATGACGCACGTGAGTACAGGTGCAAGGGATAGAGAGAAGAAAAGGCAACATTGCTCATTTGAAAATGTAATAATGATGTATTGCTAAAGAGTGGAAGGGTATTCTAGGGGTTTTAGAATAACAAAGACATGAGGTATCTGTCTTGGAGAATAAAAAGGGAAATTAATGATTACAAACATGTAGAATGATAGCTTATTAAGGACCTCAAAAAACCCTATGGTCATTAAGTTGGAATGGATATCCCGATAAAGTCAATTAAAGTATAATAGAATAGGTATGCAGTGAGACGTAACTAGAGTGGAGGATTTCCCAAGGGAGATGCCAGAGACCAGGAAAAAGAGTCAGAGACAGAATAAAGGAATGATATAATAGCATATTATATCACATGACCTGGATGAATAGATGAGGGATGTGAAAGTCATGACTGTGAAAACATGAACGACTAATAGGTTAGAATCCCAGGGATGAGGAAGGAGCAAGAGTAATTATAACAGAAGAACTAGAACAGTTGTGAATATGGGAAACTAAAGCAAGGGATGTTTGAAATAAAGATACTTGTTAGTGGTCCAGTTAGTGGTCCAGGGCATGACTATGGACTAGAGGTAGCAATGTCAAAAGATAAATGGGAATGAGGCAATTAAGGCCTTACAAGAGTGCGGGAAGAAGCATCAATGTCAACACTGATATGACTGAATATGATTAGAGAAAGCCAGTGTCTTGGGACTATGAATAAATCTTCATTTACAGGGTCTTTGGCAAGGCAGTGATGAAATAATATAAAATTTCACTTAGGAGCAATGAGTTACAGAGTTGTCCTGTATAGCATGGTGATATACTATAGCTGTATAAATCACTGAGAGAAGATTTTGTGTTCTTGTCACAACAGCTAAGAACATGGTCAAAATTGTATATTAATTGACTCAATATGGTCACCCCATACATGTTTCAAAATAGTGTTATGGACATGATTAACTTATAATTTTTGCAATAAAACTTTAAGGGTTGAGGAGATGGCACCATGGATAAGGAACTTGCCAAGCAAATGTGAAGAGCAGAGTCCAGATCTCATATAAAGTGAAGTGGATTTGGTGGCATACCTGTAATCCAGGCCTCAGGAGGCAGAGACAGGGATTCCCCAGAATACTGTGTAACTAGACTAGTGGAATACTTGGTTCAGAAAGGGGCACTGTCTCAGTAAATAAGGACAATCAAGAAAAACTCAAACGTATGTTCACATATATACATACATCTTTTCACTCCCATCTGCGCTCACATGCACACACACACACACACACACACGAAAAAAACTTTCTGAAGTATTATTTGATGGCATATAATACTTGGCAGGGAGCAACAGAAAATCAATTAAACCACAATGAAGAAACAGGAGCTTCATTTATTTGAATGCACTAAGGTAGGAAGAGGACAGGAAGAGAGTTACCCAGAAATCACTCTAAAATAGAATGGCATCTCATCAACTTCTAGGCTTGCAGGTAGATAGTAGGGTATGGGAAAAACTGACCCCATGGAGAGAACTATGACAAAGGAAGTGTTTTCAAGAAATATTGGGCTTTCTCATAGTTGAAAATTAAGCACAACATTTAGGAAAAAATTTAGGGCATTTGGGTACTTGCTATCAACACAAAGGGAATCACAAAAGGTAGAATAGACAAGTAAATTTGAGTTAAGATTATGTGTGTATATATGTATATGTCTTATTATTTATAGATATATACATTACAGATATGTGTCTTTACTGTATTCAGTGCATGTGTGTGTGCACATGTATGAGTGCATTCATGTATGTGTATACATGTGTGTATACATGTACATACACATTTATATGTATATCTGTCTATACCTATGCATAAAATCCCTAAATGATGAGATACCATGGAATTCTTGGGATTACAATGCTGAGCTAATACAGTTGAATAGTTCATCATATCTTGGGAGAACACTAATATGTGTAATTATGACTTTCATCTTTGTACTAATCTCTTAGGCAATTTCTGGCTGTGTGGAGAAGGTGAATGCAGTGCACGACATGGCAAGAATAATTGCTGGTTCTGTGTTTCCTTTAAATCCCACTGAAACTAGAAACTTCAGAATCTATTATCTGGACTACTAATCAAGTTTCTCTGCATTCATAATTTGGGAGCTCAGAAAAATTCACCTTGTCCCATTTATAAGCTCCTGTTGACTATTATCAGATTTAAATTAAGCATATTAAAATGATATTGATTAAAACTTATTTTAAGGACAAAAATAAGTAAAACCCATTGTCCAAACTACATTTCTTAAGCTATTGCTGACCCCAGTGTAGGAAGAAATTTCTGAGCTAGGCTTGCACCCTTGCAATTGCTAATTATAATTTGATTTTTTTCCTCTCTCAGTAAGACATTTTAGTAAGCAAATGCAAGAGAGTTATATAGATGCATAGCCATGATTCATGCAAAAAGAATAAAAGATTTGTTAACGGCAAGCTTTACCATGTCCATTAAATGCAGTAACAACTTTTTGATATTTGTGACATACTTCACATCTGAGCTCAGCATTCTCAAATCTCCTCTCTTGGCTGAGTGCAAAACAATGTGTCAACTCTAACACAGCTCAGTATCGATCAAAGTACATCAACCTCCATCCAAGAATGAACATCAGCAGATTTTCTCCCGTGTGATCATTTATTTGTGGGATTTCTTCATCTTGTATCTTTTGTGACTGGTATGTTTGACAACAGATACACAAAATCTGACGCAGTGGAAACAGATCTTCAATTTTCCTATTTGTGAGGTTCAAGACTACAACAGCATCTGAAATATGCTGTGTGTTCTTGGAGATTGCGTCCATTGTCATCTCTCAAGTCACCTCCCCCATGACTTCTCATCAGTTGTATAGGTCACTTATCCATGGCCCATGTTCTGAAATGGGCTGCCATGACCTATACATGGGCCTTGGGAAGTTGGGATTTGGAGGTGGGGAAACACTGAATAAATAAAAGTAATGTCTGTTATTACCAGATATTGATCTCAGGAGTGAGTCCAGTTGCCTGATTAAATGCCTTTATGAAGAGTCATTACTCTCTATTTCCTTCCTTCTTAGCTTTATACATCATTAGAGGATGTAGATAAAATGGATGTGATCATTGCAACAGAAAAAAATTAAGGTTTCAGACATTATTCAAGCAAAATGAAAATGTCGAACAAATTATATGAGAGCATCAAAACGTAAGTCTTCATTGGGGCTGTGCAAGATGGGAAGTGAGTATGTAGTATAAAAAGAATAAATATGTACCATAATATGTAAATAATTTGGGTAAAAGTATAATATATTCTACAAAACATAGGTATTAGTAACTCGACATATTCATAAATATTACATAAAATGTAGTATTGTTATGAACATTAATTTCATTATTGTGCAAACTGTATTTACCCTGTATAAATGATAGCTCCAATAAAAACAAAGCTGCAGTGGTTATGTGCAACACCCACTTCAGTTTAATACTGAAGTATATAGAAAATAAGTCAATAATGAGGCCTTTGAGGGATTTTAATTTTTGTGCTGAACTGAACTTATGGAATAATTCGGGGTTCAGTGAACTATAGCCCATGGGCCAGATCCAGCCAGCTGTCTGCTTTTGTAAATAAAATTTTATTGGAATACAGCCACACTGGTTCATTTATGGCAGTTTCCTTGTTACAATCCAGTTCAGTAGCTGTAACTGAGTTAGTACCATCCCCAAAGCTGAGGATATTTCCTGTCCGACCCTTTACAAAGTTGATGATTGCTACACTATTAACTATGAAATATTCTTAAGATGATGAAAATTCTTTCTAGCCACCTTTAAAGACTTATGAAGAAGGGCGATACAGAGTAACATATATTTAAGACGATATGTCAACATTGGTTTTTCTTTGAATGATCAAAGTAATTGGGATACAATAGAATTATGCCACAAAAGCCTGAGTAATTCAAATGGTTGCCACAGTACTTTGGTCTTATCCTCACTGGAACTCTCAGCATAAATCCAAACACACAGTAGCTCAAATATGTGTGCAGTCACTTGAGCTGCTAGAAGACTTGGGTCAGTTAAATAGACTGTATATTCTCACAATCCTGATAGCTAAAAGTACATACTGTTGACAATATTATGACATCTTCTCCTGGCTTATAGAGGGCCATTCCCTTGTGTCTTTACATACCAGAAAGGGAAATGGCCTCTTACTAATCTCTCTTGTTCACTGTTATTACAAATCTACTAATCCTATCAGACTAGAAACACACTAAAATTGCTTTATTTAACCTTAATTACTCCCCAATTGCCTTTAATCACTGTGTATACAGAATGCAGTTTCACTGGGTGTAAGAACTCCAGCACAACAATGGGGGGGGGGGGGAATAGGTTAGTCCATAAGAAATTACATATGTTTGTTATAGATATGAAGTATTAGTCTTACCCACTGTCAGAATTTGGCTCATCAAGTCTCATGCCTGCTATCAGGTAGCTTTATTAATAAAAACTGACAGGGTGCATCTCAAGCCAAATGATCCTAAACATTACCAACTACCAATTACTTTACACCTTGGCGAATATTTTTTAGTCTGTCAAATAAAAAGACTTGCTAAACAATTGAAAAATCTAAACAGCATTCTGTACTGTTTGGAACACACTCTAAGTCACTCAGGAATAGTTTCTTGGATGAAGACAGAAACCAGGACTACAAGTGAAAAAATAAAGGCAATAAAGGCTAAATCTAAGAAATAAACCATTAAAATTCTTCCAACTGGAAAATGGCATTTGGACCTCACCCTCTCACTCAAAATTACCCTTTAAAATGTTTCGGAATGCCCCAAAGGCTTCATTTATAGCAAACATATTGGATCTGTACCAGGGTCTCTGACAGGCTAAGGTTTGCTTCATTCTTTGGTAATGTTTTACACTTTAGAGTATGCAAACAGCATATGAAAATTCTCAAACATGGCAATAAACAGTTTTGATACTAAAGGGGTCAATAATAGGACATTTCCACTTTAAATCGGTCAGAAACTTTCTGTAGAACTCTGATCTCCTTCATTGTTATGAGAAATAAAGTCCTAAGTTTAAAACTTTTGAAAATAGCAAATTTTAATTTTTAAAAGATTATTCACAAAATGATATTAGTTTTTTTTTCCTATCAGTCATCCACAAACATATGGGTAAGTTGAATATATACAGTTTGAAGGAGTTCACCTCCTTGAGTAAACAAACTCATAACTGGAGTAGTTCTCAATCAGAATATCAAAGCACCTCACCTATATGGTTCTAAGCATAAATCCTGCAGTAAAAGTCAGACACAGCCATGTACAACAGTAGTCCTGGCTCTCAAGTGACTAAAGCTGGAGTTCTGTAGATTCCAGGACAGCTTACGCTACAGAATGAGACCCTGTCTCAAAACCTAACAAAGAAAAACAGCTAAACAAACAAAACATAGGCTGGGGTTGTAGACACTGGTAAAGTACCCATTTAACATACAAAATGCCGTCTGTTTGATCCCTAATAGTACCAGGTAAAGAAACAAATTAGTTATTAATTCCCCATCAACCTTTAATAATATCATAAGACCTTAATGCAAAAGTCCCATGATTTTGATAAGAACTGCGGTCCCTAAAACAGGGAAATAAGCCCTGTGTATGGCTACAATGCACACATCTGATATTATGGTCCTGCCTCGGTAAAAGGAAGGAAAGAAAAAAGAAAAAACTGTATTTTGACTGTGTCTCTATATTAAAGCATCTCACTGCAATCGACTTTCAGATGCTTAACCCTAATTTACATAACAACCTCACAGTCTCAGTTCCTTGAAATGAAACTAATTGGAAAAACCTTCTGATCTCAATAGAAGCTATTTTTGCTCCAGAGTTTATGGGAATGGTCACCTTCCTTTGAAAATCGCCTGATTGTCAATGCCACAGTCAGCAATAATCCCCATCTAGACATTAATGAAATGTTCCTGCCTTTCTCGGGGGCGTTCGATTCCAGTTTGGCTATAATTAACTCCAGATTGACCAATGGGCAGTGAAGGAAGCAATTCACTTCAAGAAGAGGATTATTACCACCATTATTTTGTTCCAAGTGCGGCTACTCCATTTAGAAACTACAGAAAATAGGAGCTGACGAGATGGCTCAGCAGCTAAGAGCATGTGTTGCTCTCTCAGAGGATGAGGTATGAGTCCCAGCACCCTAACCCAGTGGTCCATATCTCCAGCTCTGGAAAGCAGGACCCATGTGATGAGAGTCAGAGCTCTTGCTTTCTCTTAGCCATGTAAAAGCATAAAAAAAGAAAAATAATCAAAACAAACAAACAAAAAAAATTTAAACAAAAAAAAAAAACCCAAAAAAACAAAAAAACAGGGCAATCAGTAAGTCAGACAGGAAGTCCAAAGCAGAGCCTAGCCACATTGGCAACCTGTTTCACAATTTTCATTTTATAAAACACTTGAAAATAAATTTCTATTAATTGAGTCATCCAATCTATGGCATTTTGTTATGGCTTCCCAAGGACAATACATTTGCTCATTATGAAAGTAATCCACAAGATTCTTCATCTTCTTTATGGTTACCTCAAAGACTTTCTCCTGTTACCCTTAGCAATTGTGTCTCATCCATACTGTCTTCCCCAGTAAGCTGGACACCCTTTCTTAAGTTGTTTCTCTTTATTATATTGACACAAGTATTATCATTCCATCAAGATATTCCTTGTCATCCTCCTACATAAAACTGAAGACTCCTCTCACACCAACACATCACTTTCTTCTCTGCTCCTCATCCTCTATCACAGCTATCAATTTCCACCCATAACTATGAATATAAGTATGTACACATCTGCATGTATCCCCACTAATAAGCAAACACTAAAGAAGACTGTTATCTCTTATGTTGACTACTGGCAGTAAATTTTCTGTACCAAGTAAAACAGTGTTTATTGCATAATAGACACAATGAATATTTTTCAAATTCATGGATAAGGACAATTTTTATTTGAGAAAGCAATGAGGAAAAGTTGATGGATGAATAGGTGGTTACTTCATTTTAGATTACAAAACATCCTCAATTCAAAACTCAGCTTTTTGATAATCTCTCCATTAGAATAATGATCATAAAGCCCAATGGTCATTACTTTTTCAGGCATGAACTCACCCTTTTTGGGTTAACAATTGCTTATATAGATCCTTAATAAAAAAAATAGCAACAATTATAGCTAAGCAATATTGTATATTTTCACTTGTATTTAGCAATAGGAAGTATTTTATACATTACATTACTTCTAGTTTTGTTTGGCAAACTAAAAATCATATCATATTTACTTTATGAGCCAAAGATTTCCCTTCTCTTTCCTCCTATTCTCTATGATGAGGATGGTTCAAATGGAAAGACGTTACTATTCACACATTCAATTATAAGCATTGATTTTCTGCCTACTTTGGACAAGGCACAGTTCTGGCAAATGAATTAGATCAATGAATACGTTAAAGAATACTCTGTTTTCATAAAGACTTCAATTTGGAAGAAAGGGGAAAAAGATTAGATACAGTTAGTAAAGAAAATAAATTATATATAAATAAAATAAAAGCTAGGTAAAGTTAGGAAGTATTAGTGAAAAGGGATGAATTGTAGAAGGGAGATAGGAAGTTGTCACCATGGTTATATTGAAGTAGAGGATCAGATATCATGGCAAGACAAGGTACTTTATCTGTGTACATATCTGTAGGACAAATCTTCAAATCTAAAAGAACAGGGAAAGAGACCTTCAGTTGGAGAGTGTTTGGTATGTTAGAGGAAATAAAAACAAGAATAATAGAATAGTAAAAACAGAAACAGTGAGTTAGATGAAGCTTGAATGTCAGGGGGGGGGTCAGATCATAAAGGTTAATCCAGGCCACAGGACACATAGGTTTTACCCTTTGAGCAAGGTGAGTCATTAGGATGCTGATCAGCCAAGTGGCATTGCCAGATAGCTGTAACACTCATTGTATAGAAGCTTTCTGGCTTGAGACAATCTAATAACCTCGTAGGCCTATCATAAATGGAAGGAGCATTTAATACTACTAACCTCCAGAACACAGAGCAGCAGTTCTTTACCTTCATGATTACTGATTGGAGCTGTGTCTCAGAACTGCTTTCCAGAGACTCAAGAATATCTAACCATATATTGTAAGTCCAGGACAAGATTAAACATTCAAAATATGAATTCTGCTAGAAACATATACCTTGTGTGCCATCCTATAGCCAGAAATGGCTAAGGTGAGAGATTATATATCAACTGCTATCTGTAAATTCAGCCCACGTTTTCATACCATTTAACAATATTTTCCTTAGATTGAACATTGTTTCTACCAATTTTTGCTTTGTTTAGGATAAGGTCTCACAAAGTAAAGACCAGGCTAGCCAAAACTCACAAGCTCCCTGTCTTAGGCTTCCAGGGATTGAAATCAGGACATAAGTTTGAAATCAGGAAGGCTGGAATAAGAGGAGTAACTTAAAAATGATTTTAAAAGAGCAGACCATAGAGGTTAGAAATGTAGAGGCACATGATTTACTGAGTTTACATGAGTTGGAATAGAAGACTGATCCAAGTCATTTTCAAAAGTGCCTTAAAGTCTGGAGTATGGATTAAGTATGTTAATTTTTTATACTCATTGGGTATCTGTAATACTATGGTGTGTGTGTGTGTGTGTGTGTGTGTGTGTGTGTGTGTGTGTGTGTGTCTGTCTGTCTGTCTGTCTGTCTGTCTGTCTTTCCATGGTTCACTGTTCATAACTCCCTTCCTAAGGCAAGCCATAGAAGATATAATCTTACCCTTATTTCAGTCCTAAGGCAAACCATTTAAAAGCTCTGTGTCTTGTTTTGTCTGATAATAGATTAAAATGATGTTCATTCAGAAGGACGCTAGTACCACAATGTGGAGGAAGTAATGGAATACCAAAAAAAAAAAAAAAAAAAAAGCCCCAAAGAAATTAATCAGGTAGGCCTTGTTGGGTTTCTTCAGCCAGTGTATTAGCACTAGAACTCTTTTTTGACCAATCACGTTACTCACATTACTATACCAGTATCCAGAACTCAAACATACTCATGCAATGAATGCCATACATGAACATAAATGGAGAGAACCTCGGGACCTTTAAACACTAGGAAGCCCTTAAAGGGCCTTAAAAAAAAAAAAAAAAAGGTTACTACTGCAGAACTGATTGCTTACTGGTGGAGAGAAATACCCATGCAACAGGTTGGGGGAAGGAGAACGTCATCTGTGTTGATCATCAACGTGATGTTGACTCTGCTCTCTTCTCGATGCCATCTACAGATAGCAGGTAGAAAGTAAAGGTTAAACATGGGAGAGAAAGTCGGAGATGGAAATCTACAAGTGATCGGCATCCGCAGATGACGTTTGGTATTTAGAAAACTGAATGGGACCATGAAAGACATTCCACGAGCGTCAGAAAAGACAAAAGAGATATCAAGAGATACCAAAGGTGATTCCCGAATCACACAAGCAACTAGGGAGATTTAAAGGGGAAAGGAGCAGAGTGAGGAAAAAATAGAGAAAAATGGATTTTCCTAAAAGAGAGACAGAAATGAGAAAGTGGAGTTGGGAGGAACAATCGTGTCAGAAGCTGCTGACAATGGAGAATAAAAATTGATGGTGGGATTTACAATGTGGAAGCTTTAGTGCAGGATTGAGGGCAGAGGACATTCAAGAAAGACAAGAAAAAGAGAAATCATAGTCGGTACACATAGGCAATCCTTTCAAAGCCATTTAGCTGTAGAAAGGAGGAAAGAAATGGATCTTTGGCCAGAGCAAGAGAGTCGAGAAAACAGCACCATACTTTCAATGCTGATAGATAAATAACCAGGAAAGAGGGAAAAGTGGACTTTGGGAAGAACTGACGAACTGATGTCTTTGAGCAGGCAAGAAGAGAGAATGAGGGCCCAGCTTGTCCAGACCAATGCCTGACTATGGGAGAGCGGAGTAAAAGGCAGAAGGATTATACAATAACCAAATGTGTAATCACTGGAAAGTCATCTCCTAACCTAGGGGCCAAATGCCTCTGCTCAGCTAGGTAAAACAATGTGTTGGAGGCCTTGTCATTAACATGCCTTAAGTTAGTCTCTGGTTAAATTAGTAAAAATATGCATAGGAGAAATCCCAAGGCCTAAGGAAGAAGTGAGAACTGTGCCAAGCAAATAGAATATATAAAAACACTGTCAAGTCTATGGTGACATCTTGTATATTTAATAAAAACAAGTCTGGAATATCAAATGACAGAGCCATCTCTCTAGCCTTTTGGGGGTTTTGTTTGTTGTTGTTTTCAAGACAGGGTTTCCTGTGCAACAGTCCTGGATATCCTAGAACTTGCTTTGTAGATCAGGCTTGCCTCAAACTTAGAGATCCTCCTGTCTCTGCCTCCCAAGTGCTGGGACTAATGGCATGCACCACCACTGCCGAGCTGTTAGGCCTTGAACTCACGGAAATCCAGAAAGATTTCTGTCTTGTGAGTGATGGGATTAAAGAGTGGGTCATCACTCTCTGACCTTCATGGCTTGATTGTGGGTGATTCTGTCCTCTGATATTCCAGACTGATTGTAATAAATATATATCACCACACAAGTCAAAAAAAAATTTTGAAAACTTTTAAAAATTATATTTGACGATTTTAGCGAAAGATGTACCAACTTGTTACCATGTGGAATACAATGTTTAAAGAATCTACTCTATAAATGGCTGCTGAATTAATTACTTAATTCAAGCTAACAGTTAGTTTGTATTACATTAAATCCTCCACCTGCTATTATGGCCTGCTTGTTTATAGTACAATATTCTTGTGCATCATTTCTAATGAAATTCATTGTTTTAAATGATGTTTTCATTTTTAGTATTTCACTTATTAGTAGTTGTTAAATATCATAAAGAATGAGTATCATATATAAGATCTATTTGTTAGTATAGTCCAGAAAGTATACAGCATGTAATAGCTACAAAATAGCTTACCAAGAGCAGTTAAATGGCCACATTATACAATAATTAATGAAGGAATAAAATGCCTTGTTTAATCGTGCTAAAATAACTGTTAAATGTTGGAATAACTGTGTCTATGTTAATCGGATTTGGTGTTCCTTTTGCACAATTGGTTGCCAGAGTGAGGCTTAGGAGCATATAAAACATTACTTATTGAAAGAAATTATAATTATCCTTTTGGTTTATTTTTTTAAAAAATCATGATATTAAGGGCTTTTCCAAAACAAATTACCTTCATAAAATATACACTACGTTTCTGATTTCTATATAAGGGGGTAGCTACTTGACAACTTAGTTTCCCAGTAGAACTTGGTAGAGTAAAAAGCAAGGCTATGTTGTACCAACCTCTAAGAAGGCACTAATTGCCGCACCCATAAAAGGCCCACAACATATCCTACCCAGAAACTACAAAATTGAGCAGTTAGAATATCCTATCTTATCCCACTGTAGAAAAAATATTGACTCCATCAATGTGATTCATAGGGTCCAAGGCATAGGGTTCATCTCCTACACAATTCTTAAAATAATCTCTCTTTCCTACCTTTAACTAAACTCCTCTTATTTGACAAAACTCTTTGAGGAATTCTGCCTGAAGGAAGCATTTTGAGTGTGAATTCATGTTCCACACAATGAAGCCTAAGATTTTATCTTAAAAAGCAATATAGCACAAGGACTTTGGGCAAATATGCACATTATACTAATTATTTACTTTTTTAAACATAAGAAAATTCATACTTCAAAAAAATCAAAATAAATCTTAATTAAACTATGAGACTTACAATTAATATGAATAGTATTATAGTGTTAAAATACCAAATTAAACACAGCTATACTCACCACTTAAAAACAAATAGTACAAGAGGCAAAATGCTTAGTAGTCTGTACAAATAATGAAAATTTAATAACACATACCGTTAATATATTTCAAATTACATAAATGTGTGTATATAAGTGTTTTACTACATCATGAAATATTTCATAAGGTTTTATTCCTCACAAGTAGCAGATTATCATTAAAATCCTCATTAACACTGCAATAAAAGATCTATTAGGGCTGATGAGGTGGCCCAGCTAATAAAATGGTGCCAGTCACACACAAAGACCTGAACCTAGAACCTGAGCAAGCCAGCTGTAGTGATGTATTTGTACTCAGAATGCTGGAAAGTTTGGAGACAGGCAAATCCCTGGGGCTCACTGGCTGGCCTACCTGAACTGGTGGGCTTCAAGCTTGTCATGAAATGGAACACTAGAGTAGGATGAAGAACATTAATAAAACCAATGTTTTAATAGGAGTGAATCACTAGATAAGCCCTGTTGTCTCAGAATCAAAGCAAAGTTACTGAGGAATGATGTCAGAGCTTGATCTCTGGTCTCCACATACATTAACCCTGCATGTGCACACATAATACACAGACACTCTCAAGAATACATACATATGTATTATTCATACACACACATGCAAAAACTACATGTGTCTATTACTGTATAAATAAAAATCTATCATCCAAACCAGCATCCCTTTATTCTCAAACTCTAATAAGAAAATTTATTCTTCTACTTCTCTATTCCATTTTAGAAAAATATGGACTCATTAATGTGATTCAGAGTCTCAGGTATGTATGGGTTCCTGCCTTACACAATCCTCAAGATGATCTCTCTGCTTTATTTCCTGCCACTCTTTTCGAAATTCACATTTCTAAATGAGGGTTCTCTATAAGTACATTTTATGTCTGTAGCACAGAACTACACTCTTTATTTAATGTGGTATTAAACATTATCCTATAAGAAAAAGTGCTCGGCTATATTTTCTATTTTGTGGGTATTCAATTCATTCATCCTTGTAAATACTATATTCTTTCCTCAACATACCCACAACCTCCTTGAGGACAGAAATTCTTGTCACAAAACAACCGTGCTTACTCTACAATCATAGCACTGTGTCAGGCAGGTAATGAATTTCCCATAAAAGCAAACTCCCTGTGTCTTGAAAAGAAGCAATCAAGCAAACTCCTTTATAAACCATCGATTTACAAATTACAGAGCAGCAGCAAAGGGAAACTGAAAACTATTTGTCGTAATTAATTGAAACCTAAATGGGGCAAGTAGCAAAATATTGTGCCCGTCATTATTTTATCTACCATCTAATTAACTCATAAAAAATTGATGATGAAAATACATTGGCAATACTTAGGTATGTTTTTATGCTGATATGTTGTGATTTCCCATACTTTTTTTTTTCATAGTTAGTATTCCTTTCCATTTTTTTTCTGCAATAACTATAGGAATTATTACTTTTAGCAGTAAGACATTAATAAAAAGTAGCTAATATGTTATTCTGCTAATAGTCAGATAATCGCCTTTACTTAAATGATATATGTTTTAATCTATGAGTTGTCAAAAATCAGTTTTTAATGGAATCCTGAATTTGAAATTCTAACCCATTGTTATTTGTATGATCTATTCACACTATTGAGTTATCAAATCCCTAAATTTCTTCATCTGGAAAATCAGAAAGTAGTGGATACTACTCCATAAGGCCATGGTAATTAAAAAAAAAAAAAAAAAAAAAAAAAAAAAAGAGTAAAAATATATAAAGCTCTTAAGGGTAACTTACATTTTATAAATACAAACATAGTTACTATTTTGTTGTTGTTACTATGTTTTATGTGTAATATGAAAGATAACTCAGTTCTATATGTGTCTACATGTTCTTTATAATACATATAATACAGCACTGCAAGAGCTCATCGAAATAGAATGCATAGACATAGACTGTTTTCTTGTATTATAGCAAGCATGCTCTATTGTATTGAATAACTTAAAACCAAGACACAGAAACTCAATAGACTCTGTACAAATGGTTTTAAGAATCTAATTTAGAGATCTTAAAATAAATCATGCTGTATGCACTGTCTGCTCATATTTACATAAAATGATAAAGGTAATAAATTAGTGTCGTAACCCAACAAGAGGTACTAGAATTCCTCTCAAAGAGCTCTCCCCCACAAGCTACTTAGGATGAAAATTAAAATTCTTAGATATAAATCAGCACGAAGTGAACCATAATCAACAAAGTTAAGCTGTTCAGTATTATAAATGAAACAGAACTTTAGAAAGAAGTTGAGAAAAAAAAGTATATTGACAAGTCAATTAGAGCAAAATGGCTTCTAAAAGAAGTCCAAGCCTGGTATGGCGGCTTATGTCTATTACCCTAGGTCTTGGGATATTGAACATGAGAATCACTGTGAGTTTGGGGAGTGTCTGGGCTACACAGTGTGATCTAGGACTACCTGGACTTTCGGAGAGTTGGGGAAGGTCTTCTGCTTCTACATTATCTTCGGTCACCTTACTCTTATCTAAAAAGGGCAAACCCTTCACTCACTCTCCTCCGTGTATGTCCGCCTCTTTGCCACTCTTCAAAGACACTATTAGCATCTGAGTTCAAACCCTAAGAATTTTGTTCCCATTAATAACCCATTCCCCATAGTGTCTACTGGTCTCAGGTATTCCTTCCCTTGAGGTGATATCTAAACTCTTCCAAATAAATACTTCCATGTTAAGAACTATCATTAATTAATGAATTAATTTTTGAAACCCCCAGTCTTTCACACATGCCATATCTAGTCCTCACATACTTCCTAGCCTTCTCTTCTAGTTATTTATCAATCTTGATCAATTGATTGATTCATCGATCGATTGGTTTTTGCAATACAGTTCATTAAACCAAGTCTCACAACAAAGCCCAGCTGGCCTCTAACTGTCATTTTCCTGCTTCAGCCTCTCTAGGGATAGGATCACAGGTAGGTGCCACAGCTATTTAAATGATTATCTCCGATTGATAAGCTATATTTTTTACTATTTGGCTTATTGACTGTCTTCACCTAGTAGAATGAAATCTCTAGGAGAGAAAGGATTTTAGTCACTACAGTATTTTCATCTTATGAAAAAATTGACTACGGCATGCTCTTGCTAAACACTTACAGAATGTATAAAATATGAAAAAAAGGGTAGAGTGGGCCTTGAAAATAATTTTTGATAAACCTGAAGGGTCAAAGCAGTTTTGGTAAAAGTCTGGAATAATCGACAGGCATCATTAACAAAGGCTGGGCTAGTGAAAATAAAACTTACTTCCAAATTATAATTGATAATATATGATAGATGGTGAGGAGTATTTGTCAAAAATGATTCCATGATGAGGGATTTTTTATTTAAGGCGTATTTAGAAAGCATACTTACCAACCCATTATTACACAAATCTACAGACATATGGAATAAGTAGCACTTTACAAGAAATTTCATAAAGCACCCTGAGCTGTGGTAACTCCCCCAGATATATAAAAAGGCGTTTGCTAGGGGTAAGTCAAACCACACAACTATATACAAAATAAGATAGTTTAACAAGTAACAGTAACCATGTATAAAGCTTTTTTTTATGCATAGAAAGCCTGCATGGTTCAATTGTGAGTGAAACAGAGAAGAGGAATGAATCCTGATGTAAGCTGACAGTTAGTGGGAACCCCCTGAAGTTATAAATTGAGTTCTTCTGCTAATTACTGGTCTGAAGGGGACGGAAAAGATTCACCTTCTATTTCTCTTGCTGAACTTGCAACATAAGCACTTGTGAATTTTGCATTAGGGTCAAGCTGGGAAATTCCCAGCTACCTGATATAGGTAACAGTACCACCTCCCATGCAAATAAGGTCAGGCAGTCTTTTATGCCTTGGGTGACTACCAGTGAGATTTCAGTGAAACGGACTCTTAAAAGGAAGTAGATATAACAAGGAAGAGATGCAAAGCCTATTTGAAATAAAACTATGTCTATATATGCTGAGTGAATATTTCCAAAAGGCCTTACAATTTTGCAATACAGATCATTAAAACAGGATGTCATGCCCATGGATGACAATGTCAGCTCTTCTACCTACTTTCTGAACTATTCCTTACATGACCAATAAAACTACACAGCAAGCAAGTACTTTAATGAAATAAGCCCAGTTCTCCAGGGAGGTGAACCTGTGGTTCAAACTAACACTTTTGATCAAATAAACACTTTATTCTTCCCAACCCCTCAAAAAAAAAAATGTATCTTATGTGGATTCTGACAAAAAGAAAATACACTTGGAAAAAAAAGTGACAATAGAGGAGTAAAGAGAATAAAGGACTGTTGTGATGTCACATCTGAAACCAAGTTTCTGAAAAGGGAAAGTAGCTTCAATATTTCTAATTTATATATGCACCCTTTATAATGTCCTGGAACAGTCTCGCTCACTTCCTGCCAAAATCACTATCTCATTCAAATTGGAATAATACATTAATGCATTTATTCACAGGACCAACAATTACCGAATACATTTGCTCTATAAAAGGAGTACATACAAGAACATTCCATTATTATAACAATTTTCATTATTACCAAGTTTCTCCCCTGTCACTTTTTTATTAGCTTTACTGCATGCTACAAATACAACCTTGAAAAATAATCCAAACGAAAGCCAGTTCATTAAGATCTGACATATAAAACAATTTGCAGAGAGAAAGGCTATCCATGTCTGTCCTGTGTGCAATACTGACTGATTCTCAAAGTCATAAAGACTTACCCATCTCAATGCTAGGAAATACCTTCAACCCACTTATATGGAATATGCTCTCATTGCATTTATCCACATGGTCATTGTAGGGATAAAACTTGATTTTGGGCAAGCACCCTTTTATAGTATATATTTAACAAATTGTCACTATTAGGTTCGGGCTTCTGACTTACATAATGCTTTCCTTAATTCCCATGAGCTCTTACTGACAAGACTCCAGGACATTAATCTTATTTTACCTCCTCAGAAAAACTTATTTTTGTGTTCTTCATCTCTAAAAATATAAACCATTGAATTTTTATGCCGATGGATGCTCCAACTAATGTTGAAGAAGAAATCCCACCTTCCAGGAGTCCTTCCAATAAAATAACCAAGAAATCTTACCTAGTTTTGGCAAAGAATAGGGCACTTTAAAGTAGTCTTCATAAAATTCTATTAATCTCTTTGTAATGTGGAGAGCATAGTCCCCGGATCCTCTTCTGATAGCATCGGGTCTTGCATATAATCGGACCTAATTAAAAATATATATAAAAGTTATTTTAGCCTTTTGGTACTTGAGTTTTAGTTTTCCCTGCACATATGAATCTGCACAAATCACTTTGGATAGTATAAAAATTAAACAGGTTTCTTGTTTATATATCAAAACACACTGTGGAGAAAGAGCCAAATTTAAACAATTGATGTAGCCAAGTTGAGCAAGTCACAATTTCCTCACTTTCCAGGATGACATAGAGAAGATTTATACATCTTGCGTCAAAATAAATATTCTAAGTTATCACTTACATGTGCTTGCTAGAGATATGGAGGCATGGTGGATTAGTTTAATGGATCCCTGGCTCAGCAAGAGAGAAAACTCATGGTCTGTTAAGACATGCTGCATCAAGCTTTGGAATAATTACCAGATTAGAAAAATGTGTGTGTGTGTGTGTGTGTGTGTGTGTGTGTGTGTGTGTGTGTGTGTGTGTGTGTGTGTGTGTGTTTGTGTGTATGTGTGTGTGTGTGTGTACATATATCTTACTTATGCTTCCTTTTACTCACTTTTGCTTTTTTGAAATCAACTGTATTTATTCCAAATATATAGCATTAGAAAAAAAAAAAACTTTTTATACGCACAAGCAACCACAACTCTGAAAAGCTGTCCTCACCTGCTCCCAGATTCAAAATGAGCTGATGTAATTCATATTTTTAAGACATTCTGGGCATTTATTATTGATTCTTAAAACAAGAATCATAAATTATCTAGTCCTTGGTAAAATAAAAATGTCCCAAAGTGAGAAACATAAAACTGAACAAAGCTAACAATCGTGTAGAAAAGGTTAAAATGGGATTAGTTTTCATAAAGCTATCCAGCATCTTTCCTTCCAGAGGCGAAATCTATTTTTCACAGATGTGGTCCCTAATCCTCATATCAATTCTGTGAATAAGAAGTATGCATTTTGTTCAGCAGTAGAAAGGATAGCAGCATGGGAGTTGGATTTTAGTTCTACTCTGTCACTAACCAAGCTGGGGAATATTGAACGAATCATTTAACCTCTTTGGATCTTATTTATAAAGTGATGGTGTTGGCCACCAGCTAGTTGCTGAAGTGCTTTTCAGTTCTAAAACACATTACTCTTGATTCCATTTTACAAATAAGGGAGTTTGGGTCCTTTTTAAGTCACTACAAAAAAATAAGTGGTTTACTCAATATACTGAAATGGATATTCAACAAGAAAACAGAAAAGCTGTATTCACTTATAATGTAAAAATTGATTATATGACTAACTCTCTATTATCCCTGCCTACGAGAGAATAGAGGTATATAGTTTAAATGTATAGGGTTGATACAAGGAAATACATTGATTTCATGATAAAAAAGACATGTAATTCAATCAAAGGTATCTACGAAATTCAATAACAATGGTTTACTCAAATTGTAAACGACTTATTTCCTGTCAGCAAAATCAAATGACAAATTTAACTGACAGCCATCAACAGTCTAAGATTGGATTTACTATAAAACCCAAAGCTATCAGGATGGGCCATCTATGTACAGCAGCAGTAGAACCTACCACTCTCAGAGGCAGTAATTACCCTGCCATGACATCCTCTCTTTACAAATATGCAATGCCTTATACAAAGTTCACAAAAACTATGTCCTGAGAGAGGATGAGTTCACCTTTGATTTAGAAATAGGGGCCGGCCAAAGAGTCTCTTCAGCACATGAGAGAATCATTGTACTCATGAATGCACAGAAGGCACTGTTGCCTGTAGAAGGTCAAACCAGGCAACATTTCAGAATGAAAGGGGAAGGAGTTCCTGAGGAGCTATGGACAGATGGGTTATTAAATTGGACAAAAGGGGGAACATGAAGTTGCTCAGATGTAGAAATGGGGGTAGATTTATGAGGAGTATAAGAGAGGATTTGGGGTGAACACAAACAAAACATGTCATAAGGAAACCTCAAAAATAATAAAATATTAATAAAATTTAAAACTAAGTAAATAAATGCATAATAATTTTAAAGGTACCCATAGGCAGAGATGGCTTAAAAGGCAGTGAGGGAAGCAAGAAAGGAGGATGAAAATCAAGTAAAAGATGGGAGCGGAGTGCACCCAAGGAGAAAGAAGATGCAGCCCGATCACTGGCATCAGCCACCAAAGACCATTGGGAATCATCCACTGTGCATTAATTCAATCACAAGACTTTTTAGTTGTTACTTTTTGTAACAGATCTAAGATTAAGCATTTTTCATTTCATACTCAGGAGCACATGCTACCCACTAAGCAAAAGAGCTACAAAACATCAGACAAAAGCAATGCATGTGAAATGACCAGACTCAATGACCTTCTCAGTGATTGGTGCTGTGTGAACATAAACTACAAACAGCAGATGGACACTGAGGAAAGGTGAGGTTTTCAGAAAGTCCCTGATAAGTCACTATAAATTAATACAAATCTATAGGAGGGAAACTGAAATGTTACATAACAAGGGTCACTGACTTAACATTTAGGCAGCATAGTTGATTTGGGTAAAAACATGATCATGTCTGCCAATCAACCTTCCCAGTTACTCAAGCATTCTGTAGAGTCAAGCAAGAGAAACACAGTTAAATCAATCTGGTTGTCAAGATTTGATGGAAATAATCCAACTTGAATGAGAAGACAAAACGGACACATGCTTAACATAATGTCTTCATTTCTGGTTCAGACATTTATTGCATGCCTGCTGTGTGCCAGGCATTGTACTAGAGAATAGAAATAGAACAATAAAAACCCTGCGACAAAATGAACAAGACATTTATACTTACTGCTCTTAAGAGGTTCACAGTGTGTGGAAAACAAACAAATAAATCACCAACAAAAATACAACCCAAGAAATAGAGCACTGCAATTCTGTCTTTCCACTCAAAGACACACAGAACTAAATCCTCTATATTATCTTATCCCCTCTTCTTTCAAAGACATTCCCAAAATATTTCCTTTATTTCCAATTCATCAACTTTTTGCTTCCATAGCGCAAACAAATGCTCTGAATTTGTTCTTATGACTGTTATTGTTATTTTTTGCCTTATTTTTGAACAAAGACTCTCCATGTAGGATTGGCTGGCTCCAGTTACGGATTTCCCTGCCTAAGTCTCCAAAGTGTTGGGACTGTGTTGTATGCACCACCCCACCTGACTTCCTATGCTTGTTTGTTCTATTTTGAATTTTGGATAGATCTTCCAGTTAGAAGTTTCACAGAAAAAAAAAAAGTGTGAGTTAACATCCAAACAAGATCATTTTGTAGAATGAGGGGCACACCACTGCCTGAGATACAACAGATTTAAGCAAGACATTTATTAGCTCTAATCCCTGTTTCTAGTCCCCTTCACAATCAGAAAACAAACAAACAAACAAACAAACAAAAAAACAAAAGCAAAAACAGTCTTTGCCTCTACTGTTATTCTAGAATTGATCTCAACAGGATCAGTAATAACACATGGTGGCAAATACAAACTCCAATCCAGTGCTCAACACATCCATTTACATTTACATTTAATAGATTATTTAGTGTCCTTGGAACAGTTTCTTCTTAAGGACCAGTAACTTCTTAATGTTGAGGGGTCCTTCTTTCCATGCATAGACCTCTTTTCTTCAATGCTCACACTTGATCCTTTAATTATCACATATACTTTTGTGGTTTTTAAGTATGATTTCCAAAGCAAGGACGTGCCAAATAATTTGGGGCTTCCATAACCATTAACCAACTGTCCACTTGACATCTCCACTTGGAATCTTAGACTTAAAATTCTAAAAGTAAGCTCCTGCTGGTGCCTACACACAGCTGCTCCTCCCAAAGCCCTCCTCATCTCACTTAATCACACTTCTATCCAGCTGTCTGTATCTAGCATCTCAGCATCATCCTTGTTTTTTCTCTCTCCCTCACATCCCAACACATCCTATTGCCTCTGCCTTTAAAAGATACCCAGAACCCACTGCTAACACTCTGGTCCCAGCGATTTCTTTCTTATTGCTCTCCATGCAGTAATCAAAATCTCCCTGATACTTGAGAATCACATCATGTTATTGTTTCATCATCTTTCCATATCATTCAGGGTAGCCCCAAAGATCAGATTCTTTGTTTGTTTGTTTTGCTTTGTTTTGTTTATTAAGACCCCCAAGTCCCACACACATTGATTTTTTTTTTTTTTTTTTTTTTTTTTTTTTTTTTTGTAGTCTGGCTTTTATTTCTACTGTTTGGATGCTGCTCATACCAAAGTCAAGGCTTCAGCTCATTCTTTCACTGTGTTTAGAAAGCAGCCAAGTATTTCACATACCACAAAGCCCTTCTGATGCACTAGAACTGTCTAACCCTTTTAAGATTATTTTATCCTGAGATACTACCATTCAACAAAGCACACGTTTTAATTATCCATTTTATTTCTTCTTGCTTTCTTTCCATGAATATAACTTGAGTAAGGGCAAAGAATTTAGTCTACTATGTCTAACCATGTAAAAGTACTGTTTTTAGTTTAAAAACATTCTATATGAATTGCAAGGTATGTAATCCTTTGATAAACAAGTGAAACAAAGAATTTAATTTTATTGGTATATGCAGATTCTAAGACATAGGACCTAAGTTTCAGAAGAGCAAATGTTTTAATTAAATCTTAAAAAATAAATCTGGGACATTAGGGAAAAATCTAAAGAGTAAAGAGCATTTATTACTCATGCAGAGGACCCAGGTTTGTTTGCCAATGAACACCTGTAAGCTCACAATTATCTTTCCAGGAAATCTAATGCCTTCTTCTGCCCTTGCTAGGTATTAGGAATAGACATGCTACACATGCATCCATACAGACAAATATTCATATACTCAAAAGCAAATGAGTAACTTATTTTAAAAAAAAAACATTAAAACTAGATGTAGTAAGAGCTCTTATTCATTGAGCCATGTTACTTTAAGAATATGAACAAAAGCTCAGATAACGATGCTCTCCTGAGGCTGATAAATCATTCTACAAGTGTGGCTCTATTTGATCTTCTGTGGCAGGCAGGATAATTCCCCAGATAATAGTGTTTGAGTCCTAATCCTTTCCTGGAAAACTGACTTTGAAAGTATAATTTATTAATATGTGGGTTTGGAGATTTAAAAAAAAAAAAAAGGGGGCAAGATCTAGTAAGATACAAAATGAGAGTATGTCTAATATCCCAGACAAAAGTATCACACTATTTACTTATTTATTTATTTGTTGGGAGAGGGCACATGAGCATAGTATGTGTGTGGATGAGAGAGGATATCTTCTGAGAGTCAATTTTCTCTTTCCATCATGCAAGTCCTGGGGCTCAAACTCAAGTCATTAGACGTAGAGGCAACTTCCTTTACCCACTAGGCCATCTTGTCAACCCACCAGACCAAAGCATCATAAGACAACAGTGACCAAATAGTAAGTGATCTAAAAAGGACTGCTACATACAGATGATTTATCACAATAGATATAAAGATGTAAAGAGAGATATTAAGCAAGGAAATAATAAATCTAGTTCTGAGAAAGATCAAAAGGCAAATAAACTGAGAGATCATATAGCAGACTACTTAAGAGTGCATGCAGATAGGCAGATTAGAAAAGTAAAGAGATGTACAGTGATAAATTGGACAGGTAAAGAGAAATTGCAGGCCATGTTATAAGAGCACCTCTAAGCCATATTGCAAAATCAGGATTTAATACTGAAGGCATAGGCAAGTCAGTTCAAGACTTGAGCCACAGAATTCCATGATCAGAATGAGTTTTGGCAATAACTGCATTGATGTCAGCAAAGATGATAGATTAGAAGAGAACAGAAGTGTAAAGAAATAGGTTACAATAGTGTTAAAGATGGGAGAAGTTAGAACTGTAGCGAGGCAATGGGGATGCAAAGAAATGGGTGGAGGCATTCAATTGATCCTATTGCTGTTAAACAAGCCCTTTTGTTACCAAGTAAAGCCAACTATAGTCACATTCTCACTTAAAAACAATTATTTACCTAATCAGCATTCTGGTTGCTCACTCCAGGGTCCTGCTGAAGTAAGTGAGATCCAGTTGAAGGATCAGGGGAAACAGGCAAAGTGGAGTGAATTTGGAGCTAATTCCCTTTATACTAAACGGGAAACATCATAGTTGTTACCGTCTTTAGAAATAACTAGGTTCAACTTAATCATGACATGGAAACCAAATCTTCATGAAAACACAGATATCCCTTAAAAGCAATGAAATATAACTTATTACACCTGTTTATTTGCATTTTCTGACATTCTCTGATAAAAGTCCAGCTCTGAAAATGTAAATTGCTTTCCAGACTTTATCTGTCCTCTGTAGAGCTTCTACCTATAACAAATAAGAACCAAACTCTATGGATATTGAGATCCCAAGGAAGAGATCACACTAAAATTGGCGCATGGGAGTTGAAACTTCAGATTTCTCACTTCCAACTTTTGCCAGCTTGTCCAAGTCAGTTAGCTTCCCTTAGCCTCTGTTCAAAATGTCTGCCAGAGGTAACAGTTTACCATAACCTGTTTATTATAGTATGCCTGAGAGATTCATATGTCATATTAATTTGCTTGAATTTGTCACATCTAGTCCTCATTTAATTTGTAAAAAAATAAAAAGGTAACTTTTTGAACACAATCTTCTTTCTTTACATTTTTTCCTACCCTTGAAAACACAATCTAATGGCTTAGTAACTTTCCTCTATGATTTACCTTTGAACATTGCATTATTTCCTAAGTGTCTTTGGACAAAGAAGTGATTAACAAAAATTACCAGAGTACCAAGACAAAAAAGAATAATACGCTGATTCCAGAAATTTATTCTGATAGCCCAACCCTTATGACCATACTGCAGAGCTATGAATAAAATTGAAGCAACATGAAAACATAAATTTCATCATTAAAAATAAAATGATAATGCCTGTTGGTCCCAGTGACCTTCATATAGTCTTACGGACCATCAGTATTTAAAATGCTTATTTGGGCTCTTTATAAGAGCTTAAATGTTTTAATCATCTGAAAGAGCTGAAGTTCTAAAGGCAAATCTCTTCAATCTCTTTCATACATCATTTTCTTACAAAAACAGGGGTGGTAAAGAAGTATCAGCTGTCCAGGAAACAAAAGTGCCTACTTAGGAAGCATGTCAGGGAGGATGCTGCTATGACATGTGGATTTGGCAGTAAAGAATGTTATCTACTTAAGAACGGCCCTAGCAATCGACATAGGACAAATGAAGGTGAAATATTTTTTATGAGAGAATCACATGGGAGAGAAGTCAGAGATAGTATTCAAACTGATTCTGTCTCTGACAGTTGTAAAATTTATAATAAGAGCAATAGCAGCTGTTTAAGGACATCATGATAGGGCTATATATATTTTATTAATATTTAATGAACATCCATTAACTGTCAGGCAACACTTCGTGTAATGAGTGCCTAGGGGTACGCAAAAAAGAAGAGGTCTCTCCTCTCAGGGTATTTGTGCACGATGAAGAGATAAACAATGAGGTCCTATAACATCAGGTCACAGTGGGCTTGTCATTTACAATATCTCATCAGAGAAACCTTCTTCACAGAGGTTTGGAACTCAGACTATGCATCACAGAAGTGAAGATGGGCAATCAATTATTTAGACACTTACATATCAAAGTCTACATTTGATTCTATTAGAGTCTCGAAGAAAGTAAATATTTGCACACGACAGAAATATACAGCAAAAAAAATGTAAGAACACACACAGTTGTCAGAAGCATTCTGAAATCTACCACTAAATAAATTTAGACACTGTCTCCTAATAATTTAAAAAAAACTTCTCTGACTTTTTAAAATTTATTTTCACAAAATTCACCTGTGGAACAAATACCGAGTTAGCAATAAATTTTGACTTTGTAGGTAAAGAATTTGGAAAGATTTTGTAACATCAAGTTGCTTTAGGAGACAGTGAAACTAAATCTCTGTCTACATATTTTTTCAAGCCTGTTAATTATTTTTTATATTAAAAAATGAAGTGTAGTACTTGCTGCATAATTGTGAGGAATAGTGTATCGTTACATTAAGCAATCAAAAGAAAAAAAAATCCCATTAACAATAGTAGTGCACCTGTTAAAGATTCGAATAGCATTTTCTCTGATTTGACATTTGTAATTTGGTATTTTAAATTAAATAAACCTTCTGACTTGCCATATTTATTTGCAATATATATGTGTATTGCAAGAGTATATTGGGAACTTTGCAAGACCTGGTAATTACTTCACAGTCTTAATGTATCAATATAATAAACACAAATTTACTTTCCTTTTACCTAACTAAAGATATCATACTTCTCACTAATAATTACAAAACAATGATATGTTAGGTGCTGAATTCTCAGCCAATAAAGCTCAACTCATTCATGTATATGAATAAAGTTTCACAAGGTTGTTCTTCCTACCAATCAGTAAAAAAGAGTTGGCTGCAGAGAAATAACAGTAATCAGGCTCTAAGAAGAAATATATGTATATAAATAGATGACAGATAGATGGATAGATAGATAGATAGATAGATAGATAGATAGATAGATAGATAGATAGATAGATAGAAGGAGGAAAGGATGCAGTGAACAAAAATTTGAATTTCTGCAACTTTATTGTTTCTTTCAAAAGATAACATTTATTTCTGAGGAAAATGGAAATGAAACAGACACAAAACTCTGACTGAAGTGGAGATCCAGTGCCCAGGTATAAAGGTCAAAATCATAAAATTAGGGTGGAATGAAGGAAGAATAAGGGCTCACTGGGGTTCAGAAGGTCCTAGAGGCACTGAAACCGTCCACAACATTATAGAATCTGATCCTGCTTGCATTGGGAAGCTGAGAGTTCTTTTAGAATCTAAGGCAATGCCATGATGGAAAACCATTAAGGGAGATTATTCCGCCAAGAGAATAATTAAGACATCTCAGGCACAGAGGCCACTGAACAGAAATTTTAATATTACAAGAGAAATTTTGTACTGTAGCACTTACAGTGAGAATGGAAACGCTGAAAGCATCCTGTCTCCGCCTCCTATTCTCCACTCCAGACAAGGAGTAAATTCTGAGAACAGGGAGGATTTGGAAATCAGTACGGGTAAGGAGTAAAATCAGAATACTTAATATGAGATATTAAAATCACAACTACCGGAAAATCTATCAACTGAGATGGAAAAACAGAAAGAAACACCAGATGCCCTTTGTGAGTCTCCCCTTGCTATCCATGTCACAGAGCCATAGCGTAACATCATTCAAGACCATCCACTTACTAAATTGCACTCCAGACCAAACGTAGTTTAAAAAAAATAAAAACTCAGGATATTAAGGCTGAATATATGGCTATATATGAATATAGTAGCTTGTCCATGCTTACATTCTTTATTTTTCTCATTTAGAGAATTTTATTAAAGATTCAGAAGAAAGACACCTGCTGAGAATCACAGCACTGCTTTGCTAACCACGGCAGGGTTCCTTTAGGTCCAGTGGCCCTTATGCTATAGATGAACAGGCTATCTGTATTTAAAGCATGTTACTTTGTCCTTCTGACATACTTAAGTTTTATAAGCCTCTGGCCAATGTAGTCACTCCTTTCTGTGTCTGCAACAGTACTTTCTCCCTAGTAGGGAGTAAAGGCATATTGCCGATTGACATAGCATGGCAATAAGCTCTGGAGGTCCTTGTCCATCTTTGTGCTAAAACACTGCTAGAACAGAGCCATTATACTTCCCAACTACACTTTGCTCCAGGCAAGGAAATTAGCACTGTGGCAAACTCTAGTCTCTACTTGTAACTCACTTTACATTTATCTACTAAGGATGGTATTTTCCAGTTCACTGTGGAACGTAAGTCACTTCTGGGTACTTCAAGGAAAGAACAGTATTTTTTAATAGTTATATACTTCTATTGGCATTCACTTCTAAATATATGTGATAGACAGCAAACAAGCCCCATGGGTAGCAATATCCTATACCATAACCTATGGAACTTGGGTGGGCATTCCTTGTGTGGGAAATGGCTTTGCAGACACAATCAAATTTTGAATCCTTAACATGCACTATAAGCTAGAAGGCCATGCAGATTCTTAAGAGGATGCTGAACAGGTAGCATATAACAAAGTAGAAAGCAAATGTAAATATCCAAGGAAAGAGGAGTCATAAACATTGGATGTCAGAAATGTAGCTAAGAAAACAAAAGACCAGATCACCTCCAAATAAACCAGCCCTTTGGGCTATTTTGGAAGAGAGGAAGGGTAGATTTATAGTAAAGTCACTGAACTTGTGGCAATTTATGACAACTCCAACAGGACACTAATCTATTATAATGTTTTGTCTTCCTGACAGTTAATGCACCACCGTACAATGAATTTTCGGCATCTTCTGGGAGCACACTTTATGTTTATATGTTTTTGTCCCATAGACATAATTCTTTACAGATTTCAATCTGCTAACTCTGACACACCTGCATTATTCAGGTATGATACTTCCAAGCATATTGTTGCACGAAACTGGTATACACATAAACAGAAAGATGAGTGAATAAAAATGTTATCTACAAGACTTTCCTCCTAAGTATTGCTTTACTACATGTGACTCAGAACCATGTGGGATATTTACTGAAATTTTTAGAGTACTAGTCAGCATATACATACCAGTTCTGGTTTGGTGAGATATATATATACACACACATACATACACACACACACAAACATATATATATTGTATATATATATATATATTATATATAAAATGAATAAAGCATTAGATACACATGAACATATATATGTGTGTTATTATTACTAATTATTATTATTACTAATTATTATTACTAATCCTTACAAGTTTTGATGTACCTTATATATCATGTGATAACATACTAATAAAAGCCTGACAAATTAGAAAAATAATATCTGATGTATACAGTTATTTCTTAAATCTCTTCCAATCTCAGTCTTTAATGAAGATACATTCAACAGACTGCTTTTGTTTTTAACTTTGAACACTAGTCTTTTCTTCTCCTTAAATAGTAAAACAATCACCAACAAGAGTCACATCCAATGTTTGGGAATCAGAAGAAGTCATTTACTCCTGTCACATCTCATAGATAGCACAGAAGTGTTTAATCCCTTTCCGAGACAGGGTATTTTTATAGTACTAAATTGGATGTTTTGTTTTACTTTGCTTTGTTTTTTAAGCAAAGAGAGAGAAGACTTAGGAAATTTTTTATTAAGTTCTCAGTTCTATAACCACTCAACGTTCCTGAGTAGGAACGACAGCCAAGTATATCTATTTGTGATTGGAAGGCTTGGTGCTCAGTTTCAATTTAGTCTAATCCATCGGCCCTTTCATTCCAATCCCTATTGCCTGGCAGTGCTCTTAAGTGTACTATCTTCTCCTGTAGACCTAAGCATCTTGTGAGAGCATCGCATCCTGCCTACTCAATCATCTCATCTGCATCTTCTAGAGATGCGGGTCCTCTTCTCCCTCTCAGGATCCTAACTTCAGAAACATTTCACTAACGTATTAAACACTTACTGAAAGATTACTCCATGTCAGGCTTTCTGCTAGGTGCTAGGGGTGCAGAGTGAACCAAACAGAACTTCTACTATAAAGAGTTTGTGTTCCAATAAAAAGACGATGGATAACACAGAAGGAAAATTTAAACAACCTTAAACAGTGGTAGATTCTCAACAGAAATCTAAGTAAAAGAAGTGGATTAGAAATGTCATAAACAAGACCAAGCCTCACTAAGGAAGTGGTTTTTGAGAGAGAATATGAAATACAAATGAACAATGTAAACACAACTCTCCGAGAATAATGAATTCCAGGAATGGTGCAAATCTTTGAGGTGACATTTCCCTGTTAGCTGATTCATACCTCCTCAGCTCTGAAACAAGGCCTGACCTTGAAGTATTAGCTTTCATTATTTATTTACATATTTCCACGAATGATATATCTGCCCTTGACTGTTGCTCAGTATTTTACACATTTTAATGAACAACAGCTTGTTGTGATCTGCAAACTACCACCATGTGACATTTATTTTTCTCCCTGCCACACTTTGTGCTTTGAAATTTTCTCTTTTTCTTTTTTACATTTTTATCTTTTTTGTAGAGACAACAACCGAAAGTAACCAAACAAAATATAAGAGAAAGCAAGCGCTTTCCTATCAAAGTTGGGCATAGCAACCCAATGGGAGGAAAAGAGTTCCAAGAGTAGGTACAAGAGTCAGAGACCATCTCATTCTCAGTCATAAGTCACATAAAAATATCAAACTAGAAGTTATAACACATTCACAGAGGATCTCCATCTCCGGCAGACCTATATAGGCCCTGTGCTTGCTGCTTTAGTCTCCATGAACTCACAATGCCTTGCTTAGTTGATTCAGAGAGAACTTTTCTCCTGGTACCTAGTCCATCCAGCTCTTACAATATCCAAGTGATTCCTTGAGTTTGGGGTGGGGACTAAGGGCGATTTTATGGAGACCTCTGAATTAGGCTCTCTCTTCATAAACTGTCTAGCTATGACAGTAGCAATGAAATCTACTTCCTTGTTAGTTGTGATTTATATACTTCAAGTCGTAGTGAAGACGAATATCGTTCTCTGATTCATTAGCTCTTATTTTTTTCCTCCTTCTACAAACTGCCCTTTGCTTTGCTGACCATACCGCTGGGTCATTTGCTGTTTTCATATTATTTGTTGTGATTCCCACATATCATGGAGGGCAATATTTATCAGTGAGTAATGGGCAAGAATCTCCCAGTCTGTGCTGGTTTTAAATGGTATGTCCTTGACCAATCAAAATGTTTACTTGCATGTAATCAAATTTCAAGGGTTCCCTTTAGAATTTATGATTTCTGCTTGTTTATTAAACAAATTCTTTTTTTTTTTTACTTTCAGTGTCCATAAGGTCAAAAGTGATTTTTTTTCATATATTTTCTCCTGAAAGTCTTAATTTTGCCTTTTGAAGCTAGTGAGTTGGAACACGAAATATGTAGTGTGAGTAAGGGGCCTTGGTCTACCAGTTTGTCTTTTGCTAGTGTTTTCTCTGTATTGTTCATTGAGTCTCTATACTGACCTTCAGTGCCTAGTGTCAGGTTCTTGGGAAGGCTTGAATTCCAGAGGGTTTTTGGGTCCTAATCTGACAGTGTATCAAGAACACATTCTATAATTTTAAAAAATAAATTGTAGTGGGATTGTGTTCTATTCCATTGTAAGTAATTGTCCCACCTACAGGTTTAATAAAAACACTGATTGGCTGAAGGCAGACAGGAGGTGTGGGTGGGGCTACCAGGTTAAGAAAACTCTGGGAACAGGAAGAACAGGGCAGAGATGGCAGAGAAATATGCAGATTCAGAGGACAACTACGCTGCTCTGTGAAAAGGTGTCAAGCCACATACTGAACAAGATAAGAATCACAGTTAGTTAGTTTAAGGGTAAAGAGTTAGCAAGTTACATGGCTGGTCAGTATAAAATTAATATAAGCATCTGTGTGTCTCTGTGGGACTGCAGGTCTGCAGGAGTGTGGGACCACAGGCCAGAAACTTAATACGATACTAAATAATAAATCTTAAAGTCTAGCGATGTCAGCTCCTGTTTCTTGTGCTTTTTCAGAACTTCTGTATAAATTTTAGTGTGATTTTCCATACTTACACATAAATGGCTACTGCAGATTTTGCTGAATGGCACTAGATTTTTTTACTTTAATTGAATACCTTCAAAATAATGGATCTTTAGCACTAATGGACATAAAGTATCTCCTGTTACTTCAATTTTGTCCCACTTTATATTTGAAACTTTATCAATATCTAATATATGAAAATACTCAAATCCAAATCCCACCTCAACCTCAATATATCACATCACCCAGCAACCTCAGTGGCTACCTGAGACCCACAGTTCCTCAGCATCTATTGAACCAAGAGGCCAGTAGGAAAAAAAATCTGTAAGACAGAACTTACTAGAATCGGGAACAAGACAAGGCTGTACTCTCTCTCATTATCTATTCAACATAGTTCTCAAAGTTTTAGCTAAAGTAATAAGAGAACAAAAGGAGATTAAGGGGATACAAATTAGAGATGAAAAAGTCAATTTATCTCTATCTGTAGATGATATAATCATATATATAAGTGACCCTCAAAATTCTACCAGGGAACTCTTATAGCTGATAAGCATCTTCAGCAAGGTAGCAGGGTACAAGATTAACTCAAAAATTAATAGCTCTCCTATACAACTAAGGATAAAAGGACTGAGAAAGAAATAGGGGAGACATCACCCTTTATAATAGCTCAAGATAGCATTAAATATCTTGGCGTAACTCAAACCAAAGAAGTAACAGAAAAAAGTGTGAGAAAAACTTTGTCACTGAAAAAAGAAATTGAAGAGGATATCAAAAAATGGAAAGATCTCCCATTCTCCTTGATAGGTAGGATCAACATCATAAAAATGGCAATTTTACCAAAAGCAATCTACAAATTCAATGAAATCTCCATCAAAATCCCAACACAATTTTTTACAGACCTTGAAAGAACAATACTCAACTTCATATGGAATAACAGGAAACCCAGGTTTTTCAAAACAATCCTTTCTAATAATAGAACTTCAGGGGTATCATCATCCCTGACTTCAAGCTCTAATATAGAGCTACAGTAATAAAAACAGCTTGGTACTAGCATATAGATGATTTGTGGATCAATGGAATTGAATCAAAGACCCTGACATTAATCCACATGCCTAATGAACACCTGACAGCCTACAGAATGGGAAAAGATCTTCATCAACTCTATATGGGATAGAGGACTGATCTCTCAAATATATAAAGAACTTAAGAAACTAGACAACAAAAAAATAAAGAACTCAATTGTAAAATTAGGTACATAGCTAAATAGGGAATTCTCAACAGAAGAATCTCAAATGGCTGAAAGACACTGTTCAACATCCTTAGCCATCTGATAAATTCAAATCAAAACAACTCTGAGGATACAGTCTTATACCTGTCAAAATGACTAAAATCAAAAATGCAGATGACAATCTATGCTGGAGGGGATGTGGAGCAAGGGGAACACTCCTCCACTGCTGGTGGGAGTGTAAACTTGTACTGTCACCTTGGAATTCAGTATGGTGATTCCTCTGAAAACTTGGAATCAATCTACCCAATGATCGAGCAATACCACTATTGGACAGATACTTGAAGGAGGCACATTCTTACCCCAAAGGTATTAGTTCAACTATGTTGATAGCAGCATTATTCATAATAGCCAGAACCTGGAAAAAATCCTAGATGCCCCTCAACTGAAGAATGGATTAAAAAATTGTGGTACACTTACACAATGGAGTACTACTCAGCAGAAAAGAAAATGACATCTTGAAATTTTCAGGCAAATGGATTGATATGGAGAGTATCATCCTGAGTGAGGTAACACAGCCCAGAAAGACAGACGTGATGTGTACTCACTCATAAGTAGATTTCAGACATAAAGCAAAGGATAACCAGGCTACAACACACACACACACACACACACACACACACACACACACACACACACACACACAGTAGCCAGGTAACAGGACAAAGTTAAGAGAGATATCCATAGATCTTCCTGGGGAAGGGACATAGAGAAGAGCTCCTGAGAAAATTTTAACCATGAAGGGGAAGGGATTGTGGGAGCAAGGGGAGGTGAGAAGAGAACATAAGAGAATCGGATGGGGGGGGGCAACAGAGGAGAGCAAAGAAGTGGATATCATCGTAGCTGGAGCCATTGTGGGGTTAGAGAGAAACCTGATACCAGGGAACACCCAAGATCCCACAAGATGAGCCAAGCTAGGACTCCAAACAGTAGTGGAGAGGGCACTTGAACTGGCCTTTCCCTACTATCATATGAATGACCACCCTAGTTGCCATTATAAAACTTTCATCCAGCAGCTGATGGAGGCAGATGCAGAGATCCATAGCTAAACCCAGTTGAACTGCTGGTCCAGCTGAAGAGAGGGAGGAGAGATTGCATGAAAAGAGAGGTCAAGATCATGATGAGGAGACTCAAGGGGTTCATAGACTCTTAAATAACAGCTAAGAAACCTTCATGGAAGGGATCTGGACCCTCTGAATGTAGATAACAGTTGAAAGACATGGGCAGTTTCTGGAACCTCTTGCATTCGGACCAGAGTATCTTGGGTCCATTAACTGGCTTCTGGAAGCCCATGCCTAGCAGAAAAATACCTTTCTCAGCCTTGATATTTGGGGGAGGGACTCAGTCCTACCTCAACTGGATATAAGATTCCTTGTCTTCTCTGGGGAGTCAAGGGGGCAGGAGGTAAAGAAGAAGGGGAGAGGCTGTGGGGGGAGGCTGGGAGAAGGGGCAAGAGAGGGATCAGTAGTAGGTATAGGGAAAAATTAAATAAAACAAAAATAATTTTAAGAAAGAAATGAAAGGAAGCAACTTATGCTGTTTATGATTGTATTTAGAATGTTGCTACTGTCTCACTATCAATGATGACTTTTTAAAATGTGCCTTGGTTTTTTGTCATGAGGGTCAGGTCCTTTGGAACTGGACCTATGTGGGTGCTGGGAGCTGAACCCAGGTTCTCTGAAAGTAAAGCAAGTGCTCTTAGCCATTGAGCCATTTCTCCAGGCCTCATTAATGATGATTCTTGGCACAGAGTAAAATGCATTTTCCATTGACTATTTTCCAAGACTATAGAATGCATGGCACTGGATTTCTCTAATGCATCCTTCACAACTACTTAAATAATATGTTCTTCCTTTTACTCTGTGATCTAGTAAGTAATCAATTATAATAATATGCTCTCTAGAGTTAAGCCATTAACTGTATGCAACTGAGGGCAGTATGATGGAGAATCCACTCATCCATATCAATTTTTTTTCTTTTGTTTAAGGTATAATTTAACTTTTCAGAGACATAGGAAAGCATTCCTATAAAACTATGAATCTAATTGTTTAGAGAAGGATTCAAATTTTGATTACTATTTTAACAGCTTTAAGGCCATTGATAATATTATCCAAAAATATTATTATTGTGTTTAAAGTATAATCATATATCTCACTTTTCCGTTTCTATTATCTCTTCCTATCTATAAATAATTGTTATCATTTATCTTCATTTTTATTCAATAGTAAGAAAAATCTTAGTCTTTTAATATTTTTTTAATTTAATTTAATTTTTTAAAAAATTTTTATGACTTAATTACATCATTTCCCCTTCCCCTTTCTCCCTCTGAACCCAGCAGTATAACCTCTTCCTTAAAAAGAACTCTCTTGGGGTTTGATTAAAACTATTATTTTTTTCTTATTTCATTAATACCCTTGTTCTTTTCTTTTCTACATTTATCATAGCCAATTGTTTCTCTAAACTCTTCAGTAGGATGATATGACCAATTTTAATTCAATCATCTCTTTATACTATTATGTCACAGCTATAAATTCCAGGTATTAATTTAGTTACATTTTACAAAGACTAATGAGAATATTCTCATTCTTTCATTAATTTCTACCACCTATTTCATAACCTTCTACTTGACCAGTAGATTATTTCAAAGAAGAATTTTAGGTTCCTAATAATGTGATTATTAATTATCTTTGTCATATTACTATGTAATTTAATTCCAGGCAAATGTTTTAACCTTGGTTTTAGTATTTCTTGATTTGGTTTCTGTGCTTGCTTGTGAGTGTGTGTGTGTGAGAGAGAGAAGGGGTGGGGGGAGAACATGAAATGTCAGTTCTGTAAATAAAAGTTATACATGCTTGAAAATAACAAGTAACATCTACATTTTAGAAACTTGGTTCTAAATATATTAATCAGATTAATACTATAGAAAAATATCTTTTCAGTTTCTGAAATCTCAATTAATTCTTATAAAACTTTATATGGTTTGAGAAAGGTGTTAAACAACTACATTGATGTGCACATCTCTATCATGTGGCTCTGCCATTTGTTGTTGTTATTTGGGGCTGCACTGAGTATCAAACCCAGGGCTTTCACATGTTAGACAACGTTCTAACACCGGCACTGAGCAACCTTCACAGCCCTGATAATTTATGTCTCAAATATTTTAAACCCATATTAGATGTGTACAGGTTCCTATCTTTCTAGTTAAATCATTCCATAATCTTGTGGCTTAGTTATACTGATGCCTTAAAAATCTATTTCATCAATAAATTAATAAAGCATGCTCATGGATTTGTCTCTGAGAGCATTTCTAGGTATGAATAACATGTATTAGAATAACTGAAGAGAACATTATCATTTTGAATGTGGTAGCACCATCCAGTAAGCTGAGTTTATGAATAAAAGAAAAAGGTGGAAGTAAAGGAATCCAGTCAACATAGGTGAGCTCTATTCTTCCTAAGTGTATGATGGCTGCTGCCACCATCCATGGACATCAGACCACAGCTTCTTGAGCCTCCAATTTGGATTCTGATCACCAACTCTGCAGGGATCTTACAGGTTTCAGTCTGGTTTCTGGATCTTTGGCCATTCTTGTTCTAAGGCTTTTAGTTCTTGGGCTGGGCAGCTGCTACCAGGTTCTCTGGCTCTTCAGCCCATAGATGGCTGCAGCTGGACTATACAACTTCCAGTCAGATGTCAATCTACTATCTAACCAATGCCAACTTTTGATTATTTTCCCTCCCTCTGTCTCTCCTCTCTTAGAGAATAGAAGAGAATATATTAGTTTTGTTCCTCTAGACTATCCCAGATATTGCTATCATTTATTTTAAATATTATTCTTTAATCAATTATTTTTCTTGCATAAATTGCTCATTTCTAATATCAAGTACATGCTTCTACTTTTCTTTTTACTCCTTTCTATTTGAAATGACCTTCTTGAATATTCTTGCTATAAATATCTTACAATGTTTTAAATAAATAAGTTAGTAAGCGAGAAGAGATTAAATATGGCAGTTTTGATATGCAGTATTCCAAATGTTGACTTGTTCTTCTCACTGTCTTCCTAGGTCATTTTTGTGAATAAAATTTTGAATCTCAATGTATTTCTAATTTGACCAATATGTGTTAAATAAAATTGAATTCAAAATCCATTTTCTAGGACAATAACTCAGAACATCCATAATAGTAGGAGATAAATGTTAGCTCTATACTGGAAAAATTAAACAATGGTATTTCAAAATAATACTGAGTATTCTTTGTTGTAGAAAACTAGTCCACAAAGGGATAAAATATATCTAACCTGAAACAAGGAATTTGGCTTAATTTCAAGCTCTTTATTCAACTAGACCAATTCCTAGAATGGACTGCCACCTCAGCAAAATTCCCTGGAAGATTATCAGAGGAAGTATTTATCACAATTAAAATATGACATCTAATACACTTTATGGAAATTGTTTATTAAAACTCATGGAGAAATATTTTAGAATATGTCATAATACAGCTCACATAAATATTTATAATAATTAGTGTTCAAAGGAAATTACATAAAGGACTCTAAATTTCTGAATATTTTCCTAGTGTCAAAACAGAAATAGATAACACAGGAATATGTAAATTTCTTGGCATAGCCTACCTAAGTATAATATGGCTAGTGGATTTTATGTTTGTCATATATAACTCCAACCTGGAAAAAAATTAATACATAACTGATGGAGGGACATCACAGATAACTTGATTTTACCCCAAAAATGAGGGGGAGGAAGGACTGTAGGAGCCACAGGGGTGGACAACACTAGGAGAACATGGCCCACAGAACCAACTAAGCAGGGCTCACAGAGGCTCCCAGAGACTGAAGCCACAATCACTGGGCATGCACGGGTCTGAGCTAGGTCTTCTGCAGATATGTTAGGCTTGTGTCTCTTTCTGTTCTTATGGGAATCCTAACAGTGGAAGTTGGAGGTGTACCTGATTCTTTTGCCTGATCTTGAGACCCTTTTCTTCCTATGTTTTTTTGTCTAGCCTTAAAATGAGAGAATATGCCAGTCGTATGTAACTTGTTACATCATATTTGGGTCACATGAATCAGTGACCACCCCACTTTCACTCTTCACTCAGTGCCCTCATACATGACATAGCTGTGATATGTGGGGTTGTTTGCCCTTTTCCATTAGCAGAGAACATGTCAAGGTGAAAAATAAGTTGTCCCTATCTGCAATAACAGGTAAAAATACAGATATTTTAAGATGGCCAGATCCCTCCTTTTCCAACAAATTCTGAAGCTAATAAGCAGATTCATTCAACCTGCCAACTGTTTGGTTAGAAAACCAATTAATTCTGTAATAACATCAATGGGCCAAAAGTTATAACAACGTTAGTTATTATGACTTAGCAACAGTGGCAAATGTCCATCTGAGAAATCACACAGCAGTTAAAAACTATTCAGATTTATGGTCAATACTATTATGAATGTCTAATACGTGTGTGTGTGTGTGTGTGTGTGTGTGTGTGTGTGTGTGTGTGTGTGTGTGTGTGTGTTGACCTAGTCCAAGCAGTCAGAGAAAGCTGCCTGAGCCAGTACCTGTAGGAAAAGAATTACTTTCACCACTGAACAAATAAAACAAAAGAACAGTGTCTTCAGAATTCAATGCTACAAGGAAATCCACAAGTACAGGGAAAGTAAGGAAGAAGAAGAAAGAGGGATAAAACTCTGGAGAAAGCCTGGTGTCCAGATGTGCCTGGCTATTTAGCTTCCTTGGATGTCTGTTCTTTAAGCGCAATAGAAAGCTATTGATGGGCTTAGGAAGGAAAGGTCCAATTCAGAGAATGAATTGGAAAGGCAGGAAGAATGGAAACCAATTATAAAGATGTTGCAATAGTTCACTCCAGAGATGTCCAGCGCAAGCTTGGACCGGGGTGGTACAGACAGGAATGAAGAGAGGTGCAGCCTCTGGAGATACTGAAAAGGCAAAATCAATAGGACCCAATAGAGCACGAAAGATGCACAACCACCTCTTTCACAATTCCTCTATGAAGCATTCTAGGTATTGTACCACTTTCTGTGTAATGACTGCCAGGTGGCCACAACCCTGCAGGGTTAAAAGAAAGTGTTCTCTTCACAACTGTTTGGACACTCAGGCTCAATATTTTATACACCTATAAAATAGCTTCAGGACAAGTTACAATAAAGAATGCCTGTAGTTGTATATATTCTGTAGTCTACACTTTGGAAAGAGCAGAACTAATTTCAAAGATGCACATCTGATCCTCTCCAACCCTGTGGGACATCGGCTATTTTCATTGCTGTTAACCTCATTTGCTTCTTCAGCACATCTGATTATCCCACACGGGATGCTTTACTTCCCAGGGTTTCGTCCTATTCTATGGACTTGTTACAGTTCATGAGGCATTTTATCTGTACAACTTGTAGAGCTTTAGAGAAAAATGCTAACTGTTTCCTCTGCATCTTCCACTGGCTGGCCATACTATACACGACAGAAATGTAAACATGTTTAAAGGATTTGTTGTGGTACTTCCTTCATGTTTATAGCCAACTGTCACCAAATTAATAACTATCCTTTAGAAGAAAGGTTTGGATTCTTTTTAATAATGTGCCTTGACCACAAGAACCTATCTTTCAGAACATTTCAACTTTGTGTGACTTTTTTTTGGGGGGGAGGGGGGAGCTAGCACTAGGGGTTTGAACTTGGAACTTTGCACACGATAAGCAGTATTCAGCCACTGAGGTACAGCCACAACACATTTCATATGATTTTTTTAAAAAGAAAATTTATCACCCCTTTATGTAAACCAACAGGGAAGTTGCAATTTTGCTATTTATTGCCCGATAGATTTGTTTGTTTTTATTCGTTAATAGATTATAAACAAAATATTGCCACTTTCATTTGTTAGAGTACAGCTGTTACTCACATTTGTTTTCCTATCAAGTTTCACATCATAAAGGCAATCTCCTATAAAGGAGTTTAGTTTGGCACATGGAAGACTGTAGCCTAGTCATGCAGAAGGAGCCATCCCAAACATCTTCTGGAATCCTGGGCCAATTCATCAGTACACTCAGGCACTGCTTAAAAATGCTGAGTCTGATCTCACTCTCTACCATGCTACCAATTACCAGCTAGTCTTTGCATTTGCCATATAACATATGCCAGCCTCAGTTTCCTCCAGGAAAAACTGTAATTTAACCCATTCCATAACGTATACTGAGCCATAGGATCCACAGAGGGTTAGCAACAGATATTTGCAGGAGTTCTGGTCACCATCACTGCTATCATTCTTCCAATGCTTAGCAGGGAAGGTTTGCCTGTCATCTTCTGGCTCCTAATAATACTGCGATATGTATCAAGATATATATACAAGATATCCAAGACTGAATCACTCTTGTAGTGATTTACAGTAAAAATTAAAAAATTAAAATTCAGCAAGAATAAGGTAATAGGAAAGAATAAGGTGATATTTGCCAGGGGAATAGTTTAAAAGGGAGAAACTTAAAAGGGAACAGCAAATGGGATGTGTAAGTCTCTATACTTTCCCTAAATTATAGAGAAACAAGAATGATCCCACCGGCCTGATTCCAGTATCTTTGCTGTTTGTAAGAGCTACATGAGAATGAGTCTGTTCCAGTTCCTAACTAGCAGCTCTGCTTAAGAAATGTATGTATAAAGGCCATTTCACAGATAAGAAAACTAAGTCTAAGTCTCAATAACACAAATATATCTTGGAAGTTACCATGTAAAATTTAATCAGACTTCCTTACTTCGAAGTCCTTGCTCATCTGGGTGGTGTTGGCATGTGCCTTTAATCAACCAGCACTCAAGGAGACAAAGGTAGGTGGATTTCTGTGAGTTCGAGTCCAGCTTGGTCTATAGAGCAAGTTCCAAGACAACTAGAGCTATTACACAGAGAAACTCTGTATTGAAAAACCAAAACCAAACAAACAATCAAAGTCCATGCTCATTTAGTGCACCAAAGTCTGTCCAAGATTGACCTTTTGGCCATTGCTAACACTAATAGACAAAATATACAGCAGTGTCTGCCTCTCAGAACGATGAGTGCCTATTTTCTATAAGCCAAAAGGAGGCATGGGGGTGTGGGCGGGTGGGGTAAAGGCATGCCAATTACCTTTTAATGAAATGTTCTTGTTAAAAAGCAAATCAGAAAAAAAAAAATTGAAACATGCTTGCATTCCCCATTTCCAAGCATCAAAGTAACTCCAACAGCAGCTGGTAACTCCATTTAAATCTGCCATACAATGCTTCAGAATTTTAGAAATATAAAGGACATATATTTATCTAATACTGTCAATATGAAAAAGTCAGTCAGATTAAAAACAAAACTATGTACTGACAATATATTCCAGAATACTTATCAAAGAAAAAAATTCCTGCTGTACTTAGCATTGTTAGAAATGTAAAGGTATTCATAGGAGAAAATGGTAGCTAAACTCCAACTTAATATGTGCGGTTTTAACTATCGTATAAAATCTATAGCAGAAATAAAATAGGATTACATCACAGGCAATTGCTAATATTAATGGACCAGAGGGGACTATGTTCCCTGAAGCTAGAAATATGTCAGAGGGGAAAGACATACATTTCAGCTCGAAAAAGCAAAATCCATTAACCATGAAATAGGGAAACAAAAAAATCAAACTTTCCATATACCATATCTTACTGGGAAAAATCTATTAGTGAAAAAGACTTGTGATAAATAAAATCTCTCTCTCTCTCTCTCTCTCTCTCTCTCTCTCTCTCTCTCTCTCTCTCTCTCTCTCTCTCTCTCTCCATATATATATGAGAAAGGGGGAGAGAGAGAGAGAAAGTGACTTAAAGTCAAGAAAATTCCAGATAATTCACATAGCTGTTATTTTGGCTGGATGTGGCCATCATAGCAGACAGTTTCTCCATGAAGAAATATCAAAAGAATGCCTATAAACTGGAATATGCAAAAATCCATCCTAATTTTTAGTTCAAGAAAATGTCATATAGGCTACTCCAAGTTTTATAGGAACTGTTCCAAGATTTTATTTCCGATATGAAATTAATCTTACAACAGCTAACCTGATGTTCCAGTACCTTGACATATTTAAATTTTAAATCATGTGAACACTAATACAGACTCCTATAATAATCTTTTTTTTTAATTTCATAAACACACGCACTTGGGGCAGAAGAGAGAATAACCTCATGTTCTGAGTCAAGTAGAAAGTACTGAAATAGTATGACTCCTAGATGAAAAGATCAAGGTCACTGTCAAGGATCAAAGCAATTATTTAACTTTTCCATTGTTCAGAGTGATGCAGACAGTAGTCTACTCACCCCAAGAATTAAACCAGCACACTGAGATTTTCTAGTGCCTTAACAGGATTAATGAAATGAATCCCAAGATGACTGACAGGCACCTATAAACATGTTTTACAAATGCTTATAGAGTGAAATTTTAACATTATCACCACAATAAAATAGGTTAGATAATGTATATGTTGAGTAACTGGACTTAGCCATTGTATGCATCAAAACAGGATGAACAAAATGCACACATACAATCTCTTCTTGTCAAGTAAAGTCCTTTTAAACAATTGAGCATTTCTACGAAGAGCAAGGTTTTGCCTGTACTGGAAGCACCTGCAGACAACTTTTGTTAAAGGATTGCAGAGGTTCTCTACTGGCTGTTGTTCATGCTTCCTCCTCCTGTATGCTGGCTGCATCAGGTGACCTACTTCTTCTAATGGATTGAATGCTGTTAACGTGGGAAGTCGGTTCTAAGTCTGACATCTTAGAGTTTCATTTCTCTCTTGCATTCTATATGTTTCTTACTATCTCATTCCCATGAATTTCGTTGCCATGTTACAGATTGCCCTACAGAGACAGAGAACAGAGAGTCACTAATGCAAGTAACTAATGCCCTCAGCATCATACCCTGGAGAAGATGAATTCTACCAACAGCCACAGGAGTCTTTTGAACACTACCCTCCCAGTGGAGGATGGGATGACTTAATCCCTTATCAATAACTTAATAGCAGCTCCATAAGGAACTACTAGGCCAAGCTAATCGGTGTTCAGAAACCTGGCCCGTGTGTATTAAAGTGTCAGATAATAAATGTTATTTAGACCCACCAAATTTTGAAGTAATTTACAATAATAACAATACACAATAAAAAAAATAGCCTCCTAATTGATGGTCCCATCTAATTACTATTTTAAAAAGAAAATCTTTGTCTTAACTCCAATACTAATTATGTAACCACTTCTCATCTCTTTAACTTCTAGTTTTTCCTCTTCTAAAACTATCTGTCATAGGTATAGGTCTATTAAAATTTATATGATTAAGACCTAATCCCCAGCTAGCTTGGAAATACAGATATTAAAGGGGTAATTATTTCAAACAAAGTTCAACTGAAAATGGGTGGACCCTTGTCCAGTGTAACTGATACCCCCTGTTAAAACATTCCCATGGCACTGAGTTGTAGAACACTCAATGAGACTGCAGTTGTAAAAGCACAAACCAATATACCACTAGAAAACAGGCAGGATATCTGGACCAGATCCTTCCTTGACATCTTTACAGTGTATGCAATCCTCCCAACATCTTGGTCTAGAACATTTAACCTTCAAAACCTTCAGACAATCAAACTCTGTTATTTAAAACACTGATGACAATGTTTTGTTATAGCAGCTGTGAAAGCTAATACATCATCTATGTGCTGCGAGAGCTCTAGCTGAAATAGGATTCTCCCCTGTTGTTTTATGTATCTATTTATTAATTAAACAAAAATCTCTTACATATCAGGTTCTAGGCTTATCACTAGGCATTCAGCAGAAAACAAGAAACAGAACTGAAGAGCACAGCACACCAGCACATAGTATGCCTTTGTGCTGGAGGGGGCACCTCTAAATAGACAAATTATAAAATGGTTCTCCTTGTGGAAGATGAATCTACACAGGAACAAGTGGATAAAACCAACTTGCATGAGTGGACAGTTGGTCAGAAGACAAACCTGCTTTTGCATGCATGTTCATCCTAGGTGGCTGCTTAGGGGAGAAGACAACATACAAACTTATTAATAACTGATCTTAGAAACATGTCCACGGATCCCTCAAAACTTAATTTCTTTCTCAGCGGCCATAAATGTTTTGTTGAAGATACTTAAAATCTGAGAGTCCTTTGTTCAAAGACACTGGCTGTGAGGGGCTAGAGCCAGAGCATAGGAAAGAGCTTGATGGTCACTGAATGTCCCATAATAGCAAAGAAGAATAACAGACTTTACTTCCCAGAATGTGCAGAAAGATCCATGTTTGTTGTGTCAAGTTGACAAGAAAAACTAAGCAGGACAATTAGCCTTATTGGTTCACTTATCTAAGGAATATTTGAAAGATGCACCGTGATGGGGCCTACAACCAGAAATCCTATCTTAGCCTTGCATTTTGCAGGACTTCTCTGGCTTTTTCTCTGGCTGTGCCCAAACCCTGGGGTAAAGAACAGTGGTAGCCAAGGAAATGCATTTCCCTGCAAGTCATGCATTTTTCCATTCTGTTCCTGCTCTGGATACCCAGGGACCTGAATGTTATGACAAAATGGCACAGACAGTGGTACCACTACTAATTCACAGAAGTCCATTATTAATTTTTCAGGAAATTTGCAGGCTGGAGGTCAAACAGGGTCTTTATTATACTTCGATCACATAAACTTAAGTGAATTATATTAAAACAACAGTAAAAACTTCAAAATTATTGCCCTGTGGTCCGTGTGCCTAACATTCAAGCTTATTACATCTAACACATCACTGTCCAAATCATATCCAATGGCATTGTGTTAGTAGTTTGATACTGGCCCTTTGTGAAATAATCTGTATTTGTCATCACCAATTCTATATGTTGGAGCTTGATTCTTTAACTTCTGATTATCCAGGAAGGGGAAGTGAGGTAACATATTCTAATAACACAACTTAAATTTTAAAATCCACCTGTCTGTTAAGTCATTGCATGTACTCAAAAATCCAAGAATAAATTCTACAATACTCAGAAACCATTATATAGTTTGGCAAAGGAGATATGCACACCATTGTCAAGCAAACGAAGGTCTGTTTGATTTAGTTTCAATTAGTCATAAATACAAAGGAAAATGTTAGTCACTGTGAGTGTTGTAGTCACTATAGGGACCCAGTACTATCCAAAGAATATGAGGAAGCCCTGAGTCTACTGGTAGGGCCAATAGGGGCATCTATTTTGATCCTTCTTCTAAGAGTAAGACATACTACCCAGAATAGATACCACTATGGGGCAGATGATGACCAGAGGTATTTACCTACCCACAAAGTGTTTCATGTAATGTTTGGCCAAGCCAAAATAGGAAGATAAAATGTGTGGGCAGCAAGCCAAATCTCAGGGATGAGAAGCTGGGAACACCCTGCACTTGTTTAACATGGTCATATGAGCATGAGTAACAATTCAGACCCTGTGTCACTCTCTGGTTGCCTTCCTTTCACACGAACAGCAGCAGACTCCATAGACATCTGCCCATTCTTTACACCACATTGTTCTAAGTCTGCCTTGATCTGAATACCCATGTGCATGCCATATCATGTTATTTCCATATCTCTGGCACTAGAACCTAGTGTGGAACTTGGCACACAGTAACACACAGTGGTTTTAGCTTATTAGCAAATAAATAAATTTTATGGATTGCAGTGTTGGTCCATTGACAACAACATGGCATTAGACAAGAAATTTAAGCTCCTCAGGAATTCTTATCATTTGGTACTAAATGACGATAAATGTACCATCATTGTTGTAAAGATGAAGTATTATATGTGATAATTATAGTACTTTATCTATTAAGTACTTGCAAGGAACTATACTTGCTCATGAAGAGTATTTCATTTTAATCCTCTTACATGTTAACAAACTATCATTATCATGTTGAACATATTATTATTAAGCTCCTTCCAGAAATAATGAAACTGAGCCTCTAAAAATGTACATCCATGTAAACAAGAATTCAAATAATGATTCTCCCTCTGCTTCTGTACAGAAATAATATATTTTTCTCTATGTGTAATTTGAAAATAAATTCTAATAGTGTAACTGGTGAAATATTAATAAATAAATAGCTAGTTTTATTCATGTGTTTGTTCACCTGAATTGATAAACAAGGAATAAGTGGCCCCAACAAAAAATGAACTATAAGACAAGTAATAAATACGGAGGGGATTAAATGTCATTATTTTGTAAAGCTTGTCTTCACAGACAAGAATAACAGTCACAAGGTAAGTCTGTCTCTACACCCTCATCTCTTTCCCCCTCTTCCTCCTGATACTGAGGACATAGCTAGAGTCTCATAAATTCTAGGCACTTACTCTCTGAATTTCTATGCCCAGAATAAGAAAAATGTTTTATACTCAATGGACTAGATGATGTTGAACATTAAACCCATTTTTTAGGTTCTTTTATATGTTTCAGTATCTTATTTATGGTCATATATTATCATTTCTTGCCTCATAAAACATAAAGAATATTGACTAAGATGAGTGTACTTTACTATTACAAACAAAAAATATGACTGGGAAATCAAACTTGGTACCATAATCAGGAAGGAATAAAGAAAAGTAGATTTAGAGGCACAGATAAGAAGGCTAACAATTACACTTGACCCAAGATCTTTCTTATGCAGTCCACTGTGGGCCATAACAAGAATAGTGGAACCGTATTGATATTTAACTTTTCAACTCAATATTTGTAAGAAGTGCTTTCTCCAGTTCCTTCTTCCTCAACTTGACATCTCCAATATAATCTATAAAGCCTAACAATTAAGAGCATAGACTTTGATGTTTAACTGCCCGGATTGGAATCCTAATTCCACAGATTAGTAACTTTGGACAAGTTGTATAACAGCTTTGTTTTCTTATTCTAGCTTTGATATGGAGTATTGGAATATCCCACCCCCAGGTTGTTAGCGTTATTATATTCATAACATTTGGAACAGTGCCAAGACCATAATAAATGCTGTATATTGGCTCTGATTATTGGCATTGTCATGGAAATTAATTAATATTACAAAGCCTAGTCACTACAATGGCTAAGGTCCAAAACTAGAAAGAAACAAAGACTCTGAGAATCATGTGTATAAATTAATAGTACGGGCAGTATAGAGAAGGCAGAAAGTAATGACTGCCTTCTGATACCTATATCCAAATTTCAACTTTTTTAATATTAAGGAAGATAATAGAAATAATTCTTCCTTGGAGATACTAATTGCCTCTAATATGTAAATAAATGAATTCTGCTCTGATGGTTTACTCGTTATTTATTCATTGCTTGCCCAATTAGTCTGTGAATATTTTTAAGAAGTAATTCTTGGAGCTCAAATCTTAGTAACTTGGGATAACCAAATTGTCATCATTTTGTTTTTATTCAGAAACAAAGTGTATTCAGAGATACTATTTGGAATGAATATATCTTAATACCAGTAGATACAAAGACTATCTTTCCGTTGAGAACATATTCTGTACTCCAAGAGTTCAAGACATTGAGGGGGATGTGTATCTGAGAAAGAACGATTACTTGAGAAATTACTTGAGAACTGAAGCAAATCTTTAGATACAGCAGACCTAGCTGGTTTTCATGCATCACATATTCCAGGTATTGCTTATCTAACCAAAGGCTGATGGCCATAATTTTCTCTAAGATATTCAGTGTAGAAATAAATGAGTAGACTCAAAATAAAGATCAGTACATGCTAACAATGTGGGGAAAGAACGGCTCACATGAGCAACTCACTTTCTGCTTAAGCTCTGAGTTGAATTCGAATTGTCCTACCAAAAATTGAAAGGTTTCAAGGACTTTTATGTGTCCCTTTATTTGCATCTTTAGCACAGGATACGAATTGTGTCCCTACCCTTTACATCACTTAATTTATTTTCTGCAATTTTATAACATGTCACTTTTGTAGAATAATTCCTCCAAAATCTTTTCTCATATATCTTTTTCTGAGCATATTCTCATAGCTTACTGGTCCAAGACTTTAACAAGTATTGGTTTTTTTTTTTCATTTTGAATTTAATTTTTTTTAAATTATCTTTTTGAGATTATAATATAATTACATCTCTTTTCCTCTCTCCTCTCTGCTCTTTTCAATCCATGGTCTCCTTTTTCACTAATTCTCTTATTGTTATATCTTTCAAATATATATATATAGTTTCAAAACTCTAATTGTTTCCAAGCTTAGCTCCACCCAATTCTCAACTTTTTAGGAGTACAAAGTAAATATGATTTAAATATAATGTATACATACCTTATATACATGTATATGTGTGTGTAATTTATATGTGTATAATATAATGTGTATAATATACACATATAAATAACACACACACATATATATTTATGTAATATATATATAATTACAATCTGCCCATTCTTTCCCTGGAGACCTCAACCCTACACACAAAACTATAAGCGACTATGAACTCTGAGAGCAGGAGAAGAGCATACCAATTGATTATCCAAGTGATCACCTCTGAAAATGTACATACAAATCATTTTTGTGGTGCATGCACAAACATGCATGTGGATATCTGCATAAATCAGAAGAGTGCATAAGGTCATCTGGACACAGAGTAGCAGACAGCTATGAACTGCCTGATGTTGGTGCCAAGAATTAAATTCTTGTCTTCCATAGGTAGAGCAGCAAGTACCCTTAATAGCTCCGCCGTCTCTTTAGTGCCGCCACACCCCCATGCAGTGTTTTACACCCTTTTAGGGCTAAGGGTGTGGCACAGTTGGTAGATGTGGTCTCCAACACCATATAGAACTCAATATGGTGGTATACATCTGTAATGCCTGCACTTGGGAGTGAAGGCAGGAGTATCAGAAGCTGAAGGTCTGTGGTTATATTAGATAATATATTGGATAATAATGGATTATACTGGAGTTAGATAACAGGAATGTCTTCCTTAGAACCTATTGACTGCTCAGACTTCATCTATGGGTGGGACTTTGGGAAACTTCCTCCAGTCTCCTTTATATTTGACTGGCTCTATGCAGGTCTTGTTTAGACAACGATGCTTTGATTTTGTGTGTAGACATGATTCTCTATCATGTCTAGAAGACCCTATTTGTAGCAAAGTCCTGGTCCTCTGCTTCTTACAATTTTGTCAACACCTCTTCCACAATGATTTTAGAACCTTAAATGTAGAGGTTACGCTTTAGAAGTATTAACAGGGTGGGACACGCCATGGGTTTTTATTTTGACCAGTTGCATATCTCTATAACAGAATCCATGAAACTGTTAGTATAACCTGGAGTAATCACAGAAGTCAAGAAAGGGAAGGTGTGAGGAGTGGGAGAGAAGATCTAGAGAGGAGGAGTATAGTAGTCAAGTGCTATAAGAGAGAGAAGGGGGGATGGAGGGGTCACTTAAGTGAGGATGGGAAGGCAGAGTAATATGGAGGAAGAGTACATAAAGAAAGCTAAATATCACTAGGGATACTGTTAAAAAGATATAATAAAATATTGTTTTATAAACTGACATAAAATACATAAAGTGTGGATGGGCTCTGTGTGTGTGTGTGTGTGTGTGTGTGTGTGTGTGTGTGTGTGTGTGTGTATACACAAAGAGGAGGAGCAATGAAATGAAATTATGTCATATCAGGTGATATGTTCACCCTAGGAGCCACAGACCATTTAACTAATACTCTAGTGACAGTCAAGAAAGCCTAACTTCAAGTTGTTGATAAAGAGTCCAAGAGACTCCAAACAATATAGGCTACCGGAATTGCCCTCAGTTACCTGCTCCAATAATTTAAATGCTGTATTTGTGGTGGGTTCAGGAGCAATTAATCAAGACCTAGAGGCATGGCTTTGAGGTCTTGAAGACCCCTCTTTGCAGACTGGTTCCACGCTGCCTCTCCTTCCTGTGTGTTTCCGTGTTCTCAGACGGAGAATCACTGCCAACACCACTGAGTGGGACACTTCAACCCTCCAGGAATTGCCCTAAGATTCAATCTTGTATCAGTGAGTGTTTCATATAAACTCCTTAATAAATGTTAATTCTTTAATATAATCAGTTGCCAGTAAGTAATTTATATTTACATAATACTCTATTGCTAAAATACCTCATATTGTAGACTCAAGTCTTGAAAGAATCAAGATGGAGCCAATACGGCAGTCTCCACCTAGAGGCATAACTTCCTTAATCAGAAAGTGATAGACAGCTGCTAGTGAAGAAAAAGTAAAAAATGTAATTCCAAAAGCAACCTTGGAGGAAGAGGATATTTCAGCTTACAGAGTCCAGTTACAGTCTATCATGGAGGGGATAAAGAGCAGAAAATCAAGAACCTAGAGGCAGGACATGAAGCAGGGGTCATGGAGGGATGCTGCTTACTGCCTTCCTCCTTGCAGCTTACAATCAGAGGTGTCACCGCCTATAATGTCCTGCCTCCCCCATCCAATCAAAACAATATTCCCACAGGCCAATCCTGTAGATCCATTTTCTCGATTTTGGTTTCTTCTTCTCTGATAACTTTGCTTCTGTCAAGTTGACAAAAAAAAAAAAAAAAAAAAAAAAAAAAAAAAAAGCTGATGAGGATAATTGACCCTCTTGTCAACTTGTCAACTTGAGACACAAATAGATCTTTATTTCAACCATAACTTTTTCCACAAGATGGTACATGAATATGAACATCATAAAAAAACATAGTACAGATTGTATTAGAAATATATGTACACACACACATGTAATAACATCCAATGAACAAAAAGGATTCTGAATTTGAAAGAGATTAAGAAGGGTTTATGGGAGGACTTGGAAGGAGAAAAGGGGAAGGGGAAATGATGTGATTATATTCTCACAAAATAAAAGGAATAATAAATAATAAATAGTAATAATAAACAAATCTTTTTTATAAAAAAAAAGGAAAACCCACAAGTCTTTAAAAGTTCAGCTCCTCTAAAACATCCAAAGTATCTTTCAGTTCTGATTTTCCTAAAATATCCAAAGTATCTCAAAACTTTCAAAGTCTCTCCTCTAAAAGAAAAGATATTCCACATTTTCTTAAGTGGGAAGAACCAGGGCACATGTGTAAACATATCAACACAAAACCAAACTTCAACCATACAAAATATTCATGCTTAATATCTGGGATCCATACAATCCCCTGGGCTCCAGGCTTTCTATTTCTCCAACTCTGACATCCAGGGCACACACAACTTGTCCTTTAAGCTCAGGGTAGTTGCATTCCACACCCACTAATGTCCTTGGCAGCAGTACCAGCATCCCCAAAATGTTGGAGTCTACACTACAATTTGGCTGAACCTTCGCCAACAGCCTCCTCTGGGCTTGCTTTATGGGCTTTGACACTTCGAATTGCTATCTAGCCTCAACTTCTGTCCATAACCCCTTAAGTCCAGGTTTTTCTTCTTCAGCTGAGGCTACACATTCACCAACAACTTCTCATATCTTATCATGGTGTCAACTCTGAGGGATTTTTCCATGACCCCTTCATGTCTTCCAAACCAGTACCACGTGGGAAACACACATTACCAAATTCAGCTTTCAGTGCCAGGTACAGCTTTGACCCTCTCTGAATCAGTTTCTTTGTGCTGATTCTGAGGAAAGACCTCTCCACTGCTCCCCCTCTTCCCCTGGCCCCATCCCTCAATCCATTCCCCACGGAGGGCAAAGAATCCCAAGGTGAGTCAGTTTGGTCCGACATATCCAGTTGAGATAGGTCTGAGTCCCTACCCCAGTATCAAGGCCGAGTAAGGTGTTCCTCTGTAGGGAATGGGCTCCACGATGTCAGTTCATGTACCAGGAATAAACTCTGGTCCTACTGCAAGAGGCTCCACATACATAGAATGCATTGGCACAGGAGACCACTTCCTAAATATAACACCAGTATCACAGACACTAAGAACAATTAATAAATGGAACCTCCTGAATCTGAGAGGCTTTTGTAAGGCAAAGGACACAGCCAATAAGACAAACAACAGCCTAAAGAATAGGGAAAGATCTTCACCAACAAATCTGACAGGGGACTAATCTCTAAAATATATAGAGATCTCAAGAAACTAGAGGCCAAGATTCCAAATAATCCAATTTAAAAATCGGGTTCAGAGCTAAATAGGTAATTCTAAACAGAATTTCAAATGGCAGAAAGACACTTAACGAATTGCTCTACTGATCTTTTCTTGATCACTACTAATTCTGAGCTCCAGATAGCCATCAAAGCAAAGGTTTCACTTTAGTTGCTCTGGTCTCTTGATAATCATACCTAGTTCTTCAGACATAGCTGAAAAGGACCACAAAGTCTTAATTCACTATATCACACAAACAACCCTCCCTTCAAGAGTTTTTGATTTCCTCTGAAATTTCAAAGTCCCAGCCTCCCTCATTTGAACTGATCTCAGCATTAGTTTCCAAGTTTCCATGACAGCCCATTAAGCTCCAAGCACTCAATGGCGTCTCCAGCCCAAAGTTCCAAACTCCTTCCACATTCTCCCCAAAACTAAAGTCATATTGCCAGTGATACCCCTTAATCCTAGTACCAGTTTCTGTTCTAGTTAAGAAAGTGCCTACAAGCCAATACTATAAATTTTTATTCAATTATTGTTCCTTCTTAGATAATGCTAGTTAGTGTAAATTCGACAAAAATGGATGGATGGGTAGATAGATAGATAGATAGATAGATAGATAGATAGATAGATAGATAGATAGATATAGATAGATTAAAAAAAAGACACCCACCTTCTGTAAAGTCTATGAACCACATTGACCAACACAACATAATACCCACAGTGGTGTACTAATGGTATTTATATTTTGAGAATAATCAACAGTTGTCTAATGGCATTTAAGAACTACTCAATGCAAGATAACTCAAGCTTGGTACGGCAAACTTTGTCATAGACCTAGAGGAGCAACTATTATTACCAGTTTTTATTTTCTTAATCAATATATATTTTAATTATATTCTAAACACTCACCCTTATACCCAGGGTAAGTATAAAGTCTCAATCTCATCAAAGAAGCTTCATTTTTTAGCAGACAGAGGCTAACACAAAGATGGGCTACTACATGACTGGGGGAAATACAGATAATAAATTTATTTACTTTAATACAATCTTTCCTCCTACATAAGGATACATTTCAAAATAGAAAAAAAAATAAGTGTTTAAAGGCCTTTTCTTCTTCAAAGAAAACAAACCACATTGATCATGAGATCTTGGAATTCTTAGAGAAAATGCCATGTATTAAGTCTACTTTTGTTAGTTTCTTTTTCCTAAAGCACACTATAGGCACACCGAATTATTAAGAATATGCCTTCCTCCTAGGGCAGACGCTATGTCACCATAACCAACAGTATTAGCACCTTCATTATAACCTTCTATTTGATGTATTTGCAGCCCATCACTGTATACAAGGATTTTGAATGCATCAACATGAATCTTCCTTCTACCCTTGTGAGGCAGCAGAGACCTCCAGAAATAGCAAGTACCAAGAAAGACTATAAGATATGACACTGTAGACTGAGAGGTAGAATGTGCATACTCTTCCTCCTCTGGCCAGAAATCTCTGTCCTTCTCATCTCTCTCATTGATAATAATACATTCCCTTCAAATGCTTTTCGATTTTGAAGGTCAACTAACTTATGCTTCTTTAACTTCCTGAATTATTTAATATCTACCAAGTAAGTGCTGTGATTAGAAACACACAAGTGAATCGATTACATTGTATTCCTGTGACCAACCCAGACCATTGTCATAACAACTGTCAACCAGAAAAAAACAATCACTACCACCCTCCCCTCTTAGAAAACAACTAAATTTTGCCTGAGGGAGGCTGGAAGAATTAAGGTCTCATCTGGCAATAAAAAGCATCAGATGAAATTCTTGGCACCCATCCAAAAAATAAGCATAGCCAAGAAAAAGAAAATTCATTGCTTTCCAACATTCTGTCTGAAAACATACACAGGCAGGGAGACATTTGCTTAAAAAGTCATCTGAAACATATTTTTAAGTTCTGATTAGCAGAAATTTCCTACAGAAGCTATTTTTTAAAGGAGGTGTTTTTCTTCCTGGATCTACTTGAGGATTAGCTTGATTCTTTTGGTAAGTTTTTCATGGACCCCAGGGTCTAAACGAGTAGACCTAAAGAGTCACCTGGATCATGCCTAAGTATCGCCATGTTCATACAGCAGGAAGGCAATGCACTTTATTCACTTTCCTGAGTTTAAACATTTGCCCTGGATTGACAATACAAATAAATAATAATCTCAGTGCATCTTTCAGATATGCATATTAGGAACAGCATGTAAAGCCAGAGAAACAGCAGTGAATCTCAACAGCCAAAGGCCAAATGCAGGGACTCTTCTGATTCCAGCAGTTTAGGAGTAACATAGATAAATCACAGAGCCAGAAAAGGGAAATAGAATGCATTTCAGGCTGGCTCAGAGGGAAAGACATATGAGACACACTCAGGGCAACTAAATTTATACAGTCGGGAGAATGAACTTCAAGGAGGGAACCTGATCATAATCTATAAATACTGCCAAGGTAACACCATAAATAATTAAGGAAAGGAACTCTTCGCTGTCTCTGAAGTAGGTGTAAAAATGAAGCTTCAGATTTACTTCTCCCTTCCTTTCTTTTGGCATCAAAGCATGTTTGTATTGAGAGTCCTTTGCTCCAGCCTGGAGTCTATTGTGCCTGAGCCCAGATGGGGAGTTCCTGCAGTTACTCTGCCCTCAATAAAAAACACTTATACTCCTCTCTCCTCCCAGCCTTGTATCTTGGATTTGCCTGAACAGGACATCAGCATAGTAAAAGGGTGAGACCTCTTCCAAAGGACAGTATGGTGACCAGGCCCTGCCACTCCCAGAAGCCACAGCATCCCCAGCCTGCTATCACACAGGTAGGGAACTGGGCTACATGTCCTTCACCCATTTTAACTGTTATTTCTATTTACTAAGTGAATGGGCTATTGGGTGCTAGAACATGGCTTCTTAATGGATGTAATTTGAAATCATAAGAACTTCCTCAAACACGTATTCTAGTTCAGCAGGTTTGAGGTATTAAAAGGGGGGGGGAAACCCCTCATATTATGCATTTTCAACATGCACACAGGTGGTCTTGTCAATGCCAGCCTTCCTACAACACTTTGAATAGCAAGGAGCCAGAACAGAGAGTTGGTGGGAACAGATAGTTGCAGAGACGATTGTTATTGTACTACCTTCTTGGCATGTTACCTGTCCAGGCTGATGGACACAGAAAAAGGAACATCCTTCCAAAGACCAGTTCTTGACCTGGCCAAAGAAAACTGAATACAAGGAAGTCTCAGCATATTTCCTCAATGTTTTCACTCACAGAAAATTGATATGGCTAATTTCAAGATTAAGTGAGATTCTGTGGTCTAATGATTTCCTTCAACTGGTCTATTATTTTAGGATTCCTTTTAAAGAAACCTAAGATATACAAAAGCAAGTACTAGGCCAACCAGGGCCACAAAACTTTCCTGAAACAATCAAACAACAAAACAAAACAAACAAATAACAACAAAAAATTGTGGGGCAGAAAATAAACTTTGGAACGAACCTCTAAACCAGTTTCCAGTTGTAAAGGGCTATCATTTTTTTAAAGCTGCTTCTGGGGTAGGAATAACAAGCATGTATTTTTAGCAAATCTTACAAGTCTTTTTCTGCACCAAATCAACTGCCTCTCTTTCCCCGTGATAACTTCTTCTCTTCCTCTTTAGATGTCTACAACCATCCCTGACTACTTCAATGTGCTTACGTCCGAGGAAAATCACAATGAAATTACAAATCTTGCTTCTCTTTTGAAAAGGTGCTAAAACTATTATCCCACTTGCTCACGGAGCATTTTAGAAATGGTGACTCACCACCTATTCTTAACAAACCGGGAGATGGAAAAGAGTCACCAGAGCTTTTCCAAGGCAGCTCGGATTTCAAATATTCTGTCTACTCATCAAACAATTGTCTCCAGTTTTGGGCTGCAAAATTATGGTCACCTGAGGAATAAATTAGAACATTCTTAGATGCCAAAGATGTTTCACTAACTCTCTTACTCAATAAATGTAACTATTTACTTTAAAACTCCTAGTCATGGGATTAGCTCACACACATGACTATGATGTTGCCATTCTCTGGAGTTCCTGTTTGGGCAGGTGGTGGAAGTAATGCATTGAGGTAATTGGAAGACAGAAGGAGAAGGTCTATAAACTACCTACTATGGTATTGAATACCAATATTTTTTGAGTCCTATCATCCATATTTCTTTATCCAATTACAGAAAAGATGGAAATACAAGGTAGCTAAATGCTTATTTGTAATATCAGATGTGTGCTCACTAGTTCATTTGAACTCAATATCTGTAGCACAAAAACTGAATTGTCCTAAACTACATATGAAATGGCATTTCTAGGCTACGAAGTTTAATGGAATATGCACCCTGGAGTGTCCCACGAAAATCTAAAATTCTCCCTCGCAAGGAAACATAAATAAAATTCTATATGGTTGGCCAGCTCCTCAAAAATACGCACTCACAATAAGCTAGGCCTAGAGAAGGAGAGGATTTGGAAAATAACGCTGTTCTTGTCCCTGTTCTGTCGAATTGAACCCCATAGCTACTCTTTAAATCATTTTTACTGAACAAAAATTCTGGCAAGAAAGGAAAAATCTACAAATGAGTAAAGTGTCAGCCATGGCAATTACAATGACGAATGATTTGCTGAACAATGTATTACACAGAGACTTGGACTCTCTGAGAGTACACTTACATTATTACTTCATGCAGTCCCCTTTGAAATGCAATCCTGGTTAGGGAAACCACACCCACTCTTCTCTCTCCACTTAAAAATGATTTCTTAAAGAGAGTAATTAGGAAGGCCATTCAGAAGACTCTCAATAAACCTTTAGTGATACCCATTCCCCTAGGTAGAGAAAGTCAAAAGATGACTTAATCTACAAATAGCTGGACCATAAAACATCACATCTCTCCATGCAATGTCACTTAAATTTGAATTATGTAGTGTAATAATCCTTAAAAAAAAAAAAAACTCTGCTTTTTAAGCAGCAAAATTTTCAATGGGATGTCTATGTACCATTAGAAGAAAAATATTACACAATGATCAATGGTCAAATAGATTATCCCCACATTATCCTTGGGGAATAGGTTTCAATATTGGTGGGAACTACTTAAAACCACAAAGAGCACGAATCTTCATATATACAGTGTTTTTGCCTACACAGGCATAGCTGTGATAAATTAGTTTATAAACAAAGCACAGTAGAGATTAACAAAAGTAACTTACTACATTTCTTAATAATTTCAGCATGATTTTTCTTTACAAAGTCATTAATTCTCTTCTTTTTGTTTTTATTAATCATAGACATTTTACAAATTGTCTTTAGCATGTCTTAATTGCCAGTATCTCTAGTCTTGCATTCTGGGGTCAGTATTAAATAAATAATGGTTACCTTAACACAGTACTACGGTACTGTGGCAGTTTATCTGGTAATTGAGCAGATATCCATCACTGAGAAGGTACATGATACATCACGCATATAAAATACACAAAGGGGTTATTTGTGTGTCTAACAGAAAGAACCAATGGCAAGAGATTTTTATCTATATTACTTGGTACAGCTTGCAATTTAAAATTTATAATCTATTCTGATTGCTTTAGACTTTCAGACTATAGTTGACCTTGAACAAGTGAAACTTCAAAAACAAAAGTGCAGATTGGGACGCATTGTGAGAAGTACCTCTACTCAGTGCCAGGGCCAACAACCAACTTAGTGTGGATGTATGGAGATGCTTTCTCCTGTTCCTTCTTCAGACTACATAGGATACAGTGGGATTTACTAACAGCATAGTCTACACAGATTCCTGTCTATTCACCTAGCCAATGTGATTCATGAACTGACATCTGCTGAACTGCTCCAGTACACATCCATCCACTTTTATTACAAGAACAAGAAAGCATATGTAGCACAAAGAGGTTACTTTTAACCCCTTTATGTCCACCTTCTTCATATCTCCTTAAAGCACTCTGGTTTGTTAAACTTGACTTCAGCCATCTTTACCAAAAAAAAAAAAAAAAAAACCAAAAAAAAACCTAAATGCCCATCTTTTAACGTACCTCATATTCCAAGTCTCCTCAAAATATGTTTCCTTAATCACTTTCATCCCAGCTGTAAATCTTATATTAAAACAGCAGTGCATTGTGGTAAACTATCAGAAACTCATTGGCTGATTTAATTTGTATTTATTTCTCTTATGTTTGTTCTGTCAGTCTTCACTGAACACCACCAAAATACCTTGCTGTGATTTGGAAGCTGGAGAAGGGTGAAAATGGATAATAAGCAGACTCCACATTACTGGATGCATCCCGTCAAGAACCTGACAGCCAGTATGCATTTTATTTTCATCTTTTCCTCATAAGTTCCAGTTTATTTTGATCATTCTGAGAAATATATTCATTTCAGACTATCTTTTACAGACAATGATAATTTCAAAAAGCAACATAGTAAAAATTGAATTATTTATTGTTTCTCAAATGCTAGTGAACTTATGATTTTCCTTGGAATCTTGCTTAAGTGCAGATTCTGATGTAGTTGGTCTATGCTGTACCGGAGATTCTATGTTTCTAGAAAGCTTCCAAATGCTACATAATAATGGAGGCTGACCATTGAATAAATAGGGATAACTTGTAAAGCCTCTGGCCTCTTGTACTTCTTCCTTGTGCTTAATCAGTGGAGATGCCATCTGGACTACTCCTGGCTGGTAAGTAGTAAATGTTCAGTCAATGTTTATAAATGAATCAACAAGATGGCTTAATGGAGAAGGCACTTGCTGTGCTGAGCAACTCCACAAAAATCTGTACACACACACACACACACACACACACACACACACACACACACACACACACACACTTTTAAATCTGCATTGGAGAGGTAAGAGTATATAAGTCATATTCAAAGAAGTAACGAAACACAGGGAAGGAACATGTTCGTCTTCCTTTGCCATCTCTAACCAAGAAATATCTAACTCTAACTTCTCATTCTATCAATCTGATCCATACTTCATCTGACAGCTGCAAGCCTCTGCTTTTCTACATGTTCCTTCCACTCAGGTTGGGTTATTTCTCACTGCATATATACTAACATCCAAAAGAGAACCCACGGATCCTCCCTATGCTGTCATAGGCCCAGATTCGCCTATCATTTTGGTTGAAGGTTCAACTCATCCACGAAGTCCTGTCTAGATCTATCCTTGATACTATTTCAGTCTCACATTCAGTTTTGAGTGCTGGAAATAAAGGAAAGTGAGAAGTCGGGAGCTATGTAGTGAAGACAATTAGCTCACCGGCAGCATAATAATGAAATGTCTTTCTGTCAAGGTAAGATTCACTGAGAGACTTCATCGTCTTGTATTTGCGCTTTCCTTGCTAACAGAAAATAATCAAACCTATTTCATAGCTTTCTCCACTCATTTCTTGATATTATCACAAGTACAGGTCAAGCCTATAAGTCAAGTTTTATGAAAAGACAACGCACTGAGAAGCAGTGTGACTCTGTGATGAGAACAGAGGTTTGAGAGATCCACATTTAATTCTACCCCTGGTTCTATCACTGGTCATACCTACGGCTTTGGGTATCTCATTTACCTTGTAAAAACTCACACCTCTCCACCAAAGGGAGTAAGTGGCATGCTCAATAAAACTGTGTAAAGAATAAAGGAGATAAGAGTTGTGAGCTGTTCATCAGTGCCCGGTATGTATCGGATGTTCAGAGCCTGTATCCCCAGGATTACCAGAGATAGTTCAGTGTGAAGTGTGCTTCTCAACACATGGTCTTCATAGTGGCAAATGTATCATCACCTGAAACCTCATTAGAAATGTGCATCCCTAGGCCTCTTTCCAAAATTCACCAATGGAGCCTGGAGATCTGTGTTTAAACTAACATTTGAAAAGTATGATTTTAGTTATTAAAGGAGCTGTGTATGTAAATCCTGTAAGCTTTGACTCCAACACAGGAGGGCACATCTACTAAGCACTTCTTATATTAAATAAGATGTCATTTATTTTTATTCTAAAAGTGTTTCATTTCTCGTTCTGGTCACTAAAATCGCCTGCCCTGTGTATTGAACATTCTAATTTCTTGAGTTGCAAAACTGCCTAGTGTCAGCCTCTGAGGATGCCCCAAACTGGTCTCGGAGAGTCTTTAATTGCTTATCCAGTGACCTAACTAAAAGAACCCATGAGTCTAATTATGAGCCACTGACCCCTGGCAGCAGAAGCCTGACCTCAAAGCCCTCATTGTCCCTGAGAGCAACATTCTGGACAGCATGGCTCTGTAGCTCCAGTGCCAGAGATTCTGAAACAGTTAACTTCAATGTGGTCACTCAAAACGACTACACTCACTGTTCCAAATTGCTTTGGCTTTTCTGAGCTTTGATTTTTGGCTTTTGAATTTTCTTCACTTTTATTTTTTGAGACTGGAAAGTGGGGGGTAGGGAAGAGTTGCTTTTGTTTCCTTAACAACAGGACCAGTAAAACTTTTCTATAAAACTGTGTATTGCTCAAGGCCAGACCGTTAAGCAGCTGGGGCATTTTGGGCACTGCCTGTTACTGATTTTATTTCCTTTCCACTGCACTTGCAAGCAAGTAATTTATCTTTAAGTTAGCAAGCAAGAAATGGGAAATAAAAGAAATATGTTTTATTTAAAGCAGCGTTTGGTCTGAGCATGATGAGGGGAAATGGGCACAGCCCAGGCTGGTTTCATGTTCATTACTTCGAATTGACAACAGAACCATTTATCTTCCTAGGCATCCAGCTTTCATCTCCCATCTCTCTGCCTTCCTTCTGTTCCTCTTGGTTCCCCCTCCTCCCCTCCCCACCTCCGGTCATGTCAGTGTGCTTGGATTCACAGAATAAACTCTCAGAAGACAAGAGAAATGGTTCTTTGGAGTCTCGGGAACAAGAACTTCCGTTTCTTCTCTGCGGAGCTGGTGTAGGTGGCTCTGCCATGATTTCACTGCAAAATCCAGAGGGTTTATTTTTCCATACAAATGCAACAAGAAACAATCAAAAAGCAAGTCCACTCCACTCTCAGCCTTCCAAAGCAGACACACCTGATTTTACCGTATATCCAAACCCGCCATGAAGTCATCAAACAAAACTGGAAGTATCAAATTCACTCCCCATACCAAAGATATCAATGTTTTATAATAAGATCTGTTTCTGGCTTTTAAAACACTACATACCACCGACGTCATACACTTGGTACGAAGAAAAAGTATACTTTACTAACATAAAGGGCAAAATTGGTTCACTTATCATCATTATATTATTGTCCTGATTTCCAAAGGTCACCAATATTTCCTTGCGGCCTATTTTTTTTTAAATTGATGAGCAGAATTTCTGTGTCTAAATATTTAAGGACTGATTTATGTGCAGTAAAGTAGATGAACTCTATACTTACTATTCTGTATTTAATAAGCAAAAATAAGTACTTCCAACTTTTACATAAAACCCTCTATTTTATATTAAATTAAAAAATAATGATAGCTGGTTTTTGTTCATTTGTTTGTTTGAGAGCCCAGTCTATTCTCAAACTCATGATATAGCCAGTGATGACTTCTGCTTCTGAGTCATCTGTGCAGAGATTACAAGTGTGTCTACCACCCCAGGTCTATTCAGTGCTGGGAATTGAAACTAGGGCTTGGTGTATGCTAGGCAAGCACACTACCAACTGAGCTATATCCCCAACCCAAGAATCATACATTTTCTTGTCTGAGTACTATGTGTTCTACTTTAAGCTGGAAAATGCTAACTAAAACCCAAAGCCACAGTAAAATACATGAATGGGGCTATTTATATGCAAATATTTTGTGATAGAATTAATAACAACTTTATAAAATGTTAATGTTATTTATGCCTTTTTATACAGATGTGAATGTACATCAGGGGAACCAGAGAAGGATGAATCATTATCCTTAGCCTACACAGAGGATAGTTATTAGACAGAAGTTTGTCTGATTTACCTGTGATGTGATTGCAAACAGTGAATCAGGTATTTACTTGAATTTGATTGTACCAATTCTGCCTTCAAAATCATGTGAGCTAAAAACCAACAGTACAGCAAGAAAGTTAACAGAAAAGAAACTTTTCTTCTCCAGAATTACTTCACACAACATAAAATTAAACCATTTCAGCAAAAATTTTGGGCTCAATCAACTTAGGATGCATGTGCATTATCTTTTTTTTTCTTCTAAAACAAACCATTGTGGAAATGTACTAAAATATCAAAAATGTCTTGAATAACAATGCTCAGTGTGCTCCCACATGTCTCTCAAACCCTGCAAATATACATTGTTCTCCTATTTTATTGTTCTGGGATCATGAAGAATTAAATCATTGGTGTAAAAAAAATTTTCTTTAACAACACTGTAGGCTTATCAACAACTATTTCCAAGAGCATCAGACCACATTTCTGTCTCCCGGCTCAGATCAAGTATAAAAAGAACAATGAAAAGTTAAATGCTGTTTGTGAAACAATATGCAGCTTAAACACAAATTTGAACTAAGTTTTAGGAAGGTGACTCAGCACAAAAAGAGATGGAGTCTAAATTAGGCTGTTATTTATGAGGTGTCTGTAGGGGTATTGTGTTGTTTCATGGTAAATAATTGTCCCACCCACTGGTTTAATAAAAAGCGCTGATGGGCCAAAGGCAGGCAGGAAGTGTGGGCGGGGCTACCAGACTAAAAACTCTGAGAACAGAATGCCAAGCAGAATGCCAGAGCGAAGCCAAAAGAAGCAGAGGACAACTATGCTGCTCTAAAGAAAGGTACCGAGCCACATGGCTGAACAGGAAGAATCATGGGTTAGATGAAGGTAGAGAGCTAGCAAGTGATATGATTGGCCTGAGGCCGATCAGCCTAAAACTATTGAAAGCATCTGTGTGTCTCTGTGGGTCTGGGGGTCTACAGGTCTGTGGGTCTGGGGGTCTGCGGGTCTGTGGGTGCTAAACCTTGAGGTTAGGCCCAAAAGTCAGGGCCAGAAACCTCATACTACAGGTGTCTAGGACACTTGACATTTAGCTTAACCTTGAATGCCCAGCCTGCCCTCTCAATGCCATCCTCTGCAGAATGTAATTTCACCATGTGTTGATACATAGTAATAGATAGGCCCAACAAACTAGCATCAATCTGTCATAGGATCCCCAGGGTCTCAAATTTGTATATTGTAATGTTGGTCAATATAATTCATAACCCAACATGGCTTAAGCCTACTATACCATGCTTCCCCCACTGATGCTCCTGGGTGGTTCATACAAAGTACGTCAATAGCGCAATTCTGAGTGAAGGATACCATTTAGGCAAGGGTCAGGCAAAGGACAATTAGTAAAACTGGGCTGGTTGTCCTGCACATTTTTTAGCAAGATAATGGAGGATAAACTGCGTGAGAAACAAATGACAAAGAGAAGGCTGAACAACAAATTCCAGAAACAATCTTTGAAAGTCAAAACTACTTTCTCTTTCCTTTACGATCCGATATGCAGTCAAATAAGTCAGGTGTTAACTTCATGTTGTATCTCTGTTTTCTGCTTTCAGAATCAATCCCTTAAAAGAAAGCAACTACTAAGAAGTAGATTCATCTGGGATTTAAGATGCTTCAAAGAAATTTTTTAAAAAGTGGAAGTCTACAAGCAGAAAAACATATCCCTGAAATATTTAATATGTGGTATCCCTTAATTGTGGCATCAGAGCAATTTTCTCTTTTGGTAATGAATACAACATTGAACTCTGAAATCTCTGTGGATACTTTGGTGAGTTGGTGTGTTCTGCAAGGAGGGGTTCTGCAATAAGCCTAACCTAAGTATTTTAACAAGAAGACAGATTCAGGGTTATGAAAAGGACATTCATTCATTCATCCACTTACTCTCTCAACCAATACTAACTTAAGAAATCTTCACTATATTTTTATGACTGATCAAAACCTCAGGTCTCTCTGTTGTCCCTTTCTGCAAAGTCTTGATACTTAGAAAAGGAAGGATAAGAGAGACTGCTTCCACTGGACTTCATTCTCACTGACTGATGATTCTATCTGTGTTTCCAACCTTCATGCCTTCATTCTTTCCAGATACGTCAGTTCAAAACGTCTTCTGAAAATGTTTGATTTTTGTGGAAAGAAGACATGCTAAAAAATAAAAGACCTCACAAAGATTTTCAGCATCCTAATAATAGATACTATTTATTTCTCTGCCCTGTAAGGTGCCCCTAAAAGGAAGAAAAGAAACTTGGAATCACACAATTTAGGAAATCTAGAACTTAAAAGATAGATGTAGATAGATATAGAAATGAATGTATGATCATCTAACCTCAGAGCTCCTGAATAGCCATCTGAAGGCGACTGCCAGTTGCTACTAAAGTCCTCATCATTCGAATCAAAATGAGAAACTTAAGAACAAGGGAATGAATTTGGTAAAGCTTGAGTTCTTCCGTGTAGTGAATTATCTGCATCCTGAGACGGAACCTACTTCTTTTTTTACTAGCAAATTATTATTTTTTTTATAGTTAATGAGGACGATGATGAATGTGATATGTTGGGGGAAATATCTGTCATTTCCCAACAAACGAAAAGCAGCTAAATCTGTTTGGTTCACAATAATTTTGTTTTCTTTTGAATGAATTCTCTACACTTGAAAATTTTATTCAATCTAAACATATTTTTCACTCTCTTTGTTGACAACTCAATACATTTTGGGTTTGCATCATATAACCACTCTTTAAAACATAATATTAGGTAGGCTATTAGTTCATGAACACGGAGAAGGCAGAGGTTAAGTGCAACCCCTAAGCGGCTCTAGTTTACACAGTTTATTAGTAAGTGTCACCTACTTCAAGAATGACACTGAAAGTCTGTTGAGTGGTCTACATAAAAAAGACTTTTATTCCTCAAACAAACTGGCTAGATATACTGCATTGAATGTTTGCTTTACAGTTTCATATATGGAGAATTAAATTTTATACAGAAGTAAATTGAACAAATAAACATCCAGTTGATGATTTCAACAAATGTCTCAAGCCTATTACTTAAAAGAAAACTAGCTTTGTTCTCAATGTCAATTTCACCAAATAGCTCCACATTTTAAAGGAATTAAACTTGCCTGTACACTTGGGAGTATTTTCCATGGTTCTTGACATAGATAGACTGGGATTAATAATTACAAATGGAAAATGTTCAGCTGTGGGTGACCTATAAAAAAAAATCACTATCCATAGACCACATAATACCCTTCAGCTAAGAAACAGTTTTAAAACAGAATAAATTGCTGTCATTTGCAGCAACATGATGTTCAGCAAAATAATTTAAATAGGACAAGCATGACATCATTTCACCCATTTGGACAATCTAAAGAAGTTCCCATGTAAGTAGAGTCTAGAGTATATCAGAGACTAGAGTGAGGAAAAGAAACATTGGATATGTGGTGATTGGCCAAATAGTAAAAGTTATAATCTCATAGGAGACAAAAGTTTTAGTGTTTTGTTGTACAGTCAAATTATTTCAATTAACAATACTGTATTGTATATGTTTTGAGTATTCTCAAAGAAAGAATCAATTAAAGAATGTGTGTCAATGAAGAACACATTAAAAAAGATTTCCAATAGGCTAGAAATAATGGGTGTAATGCCAAAATTACAAATATATTTTGAAAATAATGCTAATAAATACTTCTGATCACAGACAGTATTCTTGTTTTTCCTGACTCTACATTGTTCTAGGAAAAACAATCTTGTATTTCATTGTTATCCTTCTTTGTTGTAATTACATAGCTTTTTTACTTTAAAGCATCAAATTCATCATCTCTGCCCTTTTTCTTCATATAATGCTGTTTAGAGTCCAGCATTGTTCATCTGTTTTGTTGGCCTCCTTTCCCTAGAATTTTTCTCCTTCCTAGATTTGAATACACATGTAAAATACATAAATCTTTAAAGATGAAATACAAATCTCTTTAGTGGGCAGTGTTGCAAAATACATGAAGCACTGTTAAAAAAGAATCATGACACAAAATGAAACTGGAGAGTTCAGGCTTAAAATGAAGAAAATTGTATTTATTTAGAATTAAGTTTTTTCTGAAGTAGCAATACTATTCCTGCATATGAAATATATAAGAGTTTTCTTATGTTTCAAAAGTAAAGCAAATAGCTATGGGAGTGTTTTTGTGCCAAGCAATCTCCACTGAGAGTTTTATTTTCCTTTTTAAATTATTTTTATTTTGTTCCAGTGTGTTCTGGAACTATCCTTGAGAGAAACAGTTTGGCTCAAAGTCTCCCAACTGGTAACCAGCTCTCCAGAAACATAACTTGCTATACATCTGCCATTTTTAGCAACATCATGTTCAACATTCAAACTATACTCAAAGCCCAGAGCATCTTTTGTAATAAATGAGAGCACATCAGATAAATACAGTCAACTATCACTTTGCTTTGAATGTGCCTCCCTAAGAGTTCATGAGCTAGAACTTTGTCCTTCAATTAATATCATGATGGTAATTGGAAGTGGGACCTTTAGGAGATGATTATGGTCAGATAATATCATGAGGATGCCACCTACGATGACATCTGTGGCTTTATTAAAGGAAAAGAGATCGAAGATTATAAACGCCTTCCTCATTGACTTATGCTTTTCACCAAGATATGATACAGCAGTGAAGCTCTTCCCAGACATCTCACCTTGATCATGGACTCACAGCCTTCATCACTGTAAAAAATTAATTCATTTTCTTTATAAATCCCCCAGTCTCAGCTACTCCACTGTAGCATCACAAAGTTTACTTAGACAACACCCATTCATGAACTTGATTAAGCCACACAGGTAGGGAATCTCTGTAACCTCAGCACCTGGGAGGCTAAGACTAAATGTTCTCAAGTTCAAAGCCAGAATACACACACACAGGAGATTCAATCTCAACAACAAAAGAACTTTACAAAACAGAGCTAAATAAGGTGCACGGGGCCTTCTTTGACACCAAAATCTAAAGATATGATAAAGGCCTGTGTTTAAAACTCGAAGGAAAAAAATTTCTATCTTTCAAAAGCAAGTTTTCCTCCAAACATATTCTTTCCTGGTGTTAAAATGTATAGTTCTTTCCTTAATCCAGCCACTTCTTTTATTTAATTAAATTATTTATTCTAAATCCCAACTACAGTCTCCCCTCCTCTTTCTTCCTATTCCCTCCCCCCCCACCTCCCCTCTATCACCTCCCCCTATCCACTTCTCTTTGTTTCTATTACAAAAGGGGCAGGGTTCCCTTGGATGTCAACAAAGCATGGCATATCAAGTTACAGTAAGGCTGCTGTGGGACTATGCTTTTGGACACTGTAAGTATTTCTCAGTCAGAGGAAGCAGGATGAAAATGCTACATTAAGCAAAAGGGAACCAAGTCACATGGCTAAGCACAAATAGAAGTATAAGTTAACCTAAAGTATAAGAGTGAGCAAGTAACAAGCCTGAGCCACAGACCAAACAGCCTGTAATTCATATAAGCCTCTGTATGATTATTTTGGACCAAGCAGCTACAAGCAGGCCCAGACCTTGGGGTTAGGCAGGCCAGAAACTTCTGACTACAGGGACTAAGCACCTCCCCTTGTATTTAGCCTGGACAAAGCAATAAAGTATGAGGAATAGGTTGCCACAAGCCAGCCAAAGCATTAGGGACAGTCCCTGCTCCTACTGATAAGAGTTCCATAAGTAGATCAAGCTACAAAACTTTCACATATAGTAGAGGGCCTAGGTCGGTTCCAAGCAGCCTGCAAGGCAGATACTATGAGTCAGGTTAGTTGTTTCTGTGGGGTTTTCCTGTGATGTCCTTGACTCCCCTGCCTTCTATAATCCTTCCTCCCTCTCTTCATCAGGATTCCCCAAGCTCAGCATAATGTCTGGCTACGGGTCTCTGCATCTGTTTCCATCGGCCACTTCTAACGATGTCCCAAGTATCGAGTTGTTTTCTTGTATCCATTGGTATCTGAGTTTCCCACCCTAATTCCTCATCCTTTTTATCGTAATTTCTCTAGATCAAATTTAACAACAGCTTATGTGCCACTTTTCCTCTGCTACCCCTGCCTCCGATTTCTCATTCTCTCACTTCCTCTATAAAGCCTACCTACATTCATGGCACTAGGCAGCCTGAGATTCTCATCCTGATGTGAGTGATGGCACTCAACTTAAGACACATTGTCCACGCATGAACATGGAGCTATAATCAACAGCTTTGTGACTCATGGCTGAACAAAGCTTACCTACAAGCACACGCACATACACACACACACATGCACACACGCGCGCGCACACACACACACACACATGCATGCACATGCACATACACACTGAAACATATGATAGCTTTCTTATACTTAAGAATACTAGACAGATATTTAGCACCACAGTAAGGGTAATACCAAACATGAAATCTTAAACAGAAAGTTCCAAATGCAAGAAAATGCAGCACCGACAATATGATAATGGAGATTCTTTACAATGTGGACACGCAAGGTGTCAATGTGTTCTCTTCTTTGATCTGAACTGGTGACATGCACATCAGATGGCTCAAATTTTTCATTGTTTGTCACCCATCTCTAGAAGTGACCACGAAGGTGACACAAGCATTGATATTGGACTTACCGACAAATTTTAACAAGTAGAAGACTTTTTAAAATCAGGAATTATGTATTGTATTAATAACAAAAATTTGTAGAATATTGCTCTTGTACACTGTAAAGATTCGTTACTTGTATTGGCTTAATAAAATGCTGACTGGCCAGTAGAGGCAGGAAGTAGAGGTGAGGCAACCAGACTAGGAGAATTCTGGGAAAAGGAAAGGCAGAGCAGGAGATACAAGCCAGACACAGAGGAAGGAAGATAAGAACACGCACTGAGAAAAGGTACCAAGCCATGTGGCTAAACATGGATAAGAATTACAGGATAATTTAAGTATAAGAGCTAGGTAGTAATAGCCTTGAACTACTGGCCCAGAAGTTGCTATAATATTAAGCCTCCAAGTTAATTATTTCATAAGGGGCTGTGAGACTGGCTGGGTGGGATAGAAAAACATCCAACTACAAAGATTAATATAAAGTCTAAATAATTAAATTCTTTCCTATTTTGGGATATTCTGTCTATAAGAACCACAATGGCAAAATGAGCAGTCAAGACTTCCTTTGATCTTAGTGAAATACAGCCCGAGGACCTAAAAGAATTTCATCTTCTGTTTCAACTTTTATGTCAGTATATTATCTACAGTCAGACAGAGAGCAGCAACGGTCAGTAAAATTGTACATTATTTACAAATCTTTATTTATAAATTTTGCTACTTTGTACTTTATATCTACATTAACCTTTCATTTTAAAGGCACACTTGTTCAATGCATTTATAGGAAAGGTTTGCTTTACTAAACAAAACTGAATATATTTAGAACACTATGCACACTTTTAATGAATATTCACTAGAGAAAGGACTTTCTGACACTTGGTAAAATAGATGCACATTTACACTAAAAAAAAACAGCTTAAAAATGTATTCTCCTTAGATCTAAATATCCTCAAACACAGAGTTTTGAAAACAGAAGATGAGAAAAGACACCAAAGGTAGACAATCCTGTTCAACCTAGAATGAACAATTTTATCTCAGCATCTAACATGTCCATCATGCCCATGAGCCATATGTGCTGAACACAGCTTTAGTGAGGCTCAACACATAATAATTAACCTACTTAAAACATAAGTTTTCTTTTTGTAAAATTCTTTTGATATGCATAAGCAACAAATTTTACTCACTGTCAGCCTCTGTTGACCTTCTTTGCTTTGTTCCCTCTCCCACTGACACACTCTCCCCAACAAAGGTCCAAATCCAAGACTTTCATGTCTTCTTCCTACATGTGACCTGCTGAGTTTAATGTGTGCATAAGCGTGGGAGTGAATTATTATCTAAAGCAGGAGCATGGGATGGGGTCATCTACTATAGCATGATTAGTGTGAACATGGGGGGAAGGTTTATTGACTGAAACATCAGTAACTTAGCAGTAGCTAAACCACTGGGGTAAAAAAAAATACCTTTGCCCAAAGAAGCTATGATAAAGATTTTCTTTTATGAGTTATTGAAAGTCTCTATATCACCTTCTTTGTAGATGACAACTTTATATTTCAATGTCAAAATGTTTGGTGTCCTTACTAGATTCTTTCCTTTTAATTTGAATTTTTCAAAGCTTATAAGTTCAATTAGTAACAATAGCTCCAACTTTATATTTGATGTTTATGTTTGGGAACATCAAATATAAAGTCCATCATCCCCAATTCTCTCCTGGAGCCATTAGCTGGTATTAGCTGGGACTTAAAAGGCCCTGCCTCATTCCCAGGGTCTACTTCTCTCCCATTAACCTCTCTCTCTACAACTTATCACAGCTCAGATCGTGGATGAGAGTCAGATGTCATTTTCCTACTGAAAATTTAGAAAAAAAGTAAAGCATTTTTGTGGGGATTTAATAAAATCAAAACTTAGATAACACACTGATCATTAGCTTTTACAGTTTATGTAGGCTCCTGTATTATCCAGTTTAATCTTCATAATAATGGTGAGTAAAGCAAGTACTTTCAATTTCCAGCTACCAGGAAATCCAAAGCTCATGAAGATTACGGGCTTGCACAAAGTTATCCAGCTAGCAACAGATAGAAGGGTGAAATCCGCCTTATTTCAAATCCAGAGCTCTGTGTAAGCAGCCTGTGCATCAACAGAAGGGCTGACATACTTTTCATATATTGAATTTTTAATATATGCCGTCATCAACGTAAAACTCTGGGATGATGGGAATGTATATGTTGCCTTTGCATTCCACACTGAAGGCCAAAATCCACTGACATGAGCACTTCATGTATATTATCTGTAGTTATTATTAAAAAATACACATTTTTAAAACTATAAAATGAGTCTTCCCATTATGACATCAAAGACAAAACTAACAATATAGAATAAAAATATGAAAACAGAGCTGATAAAATGTTTGCCACAAAAGCATGAAGATCTGAATTTGATCCTCAGAACCCATGTTTAAAGAGCTATTGAATCTCAGAGATGAGGAAGCAAAGAGAGATGGATCTCTGGTGCTTACTGGCTGGCATACCTAGCCAAATACGTGAGTTCCAGGCAGTGAGAATCCCTCTCTTCAAAAACAAAATAGATAGCTTCTGAATAACTACCCTCAAGGATAATCTGTGTTCTCCATGTGCCACAAACATACATGTGCACACACATCTTTAGCCAGTTTCAAACGCAGTGGATGTATCCAATTTTCACTTGCTAACCCACAAATGTATATAATTTGTATATTTTGGTTTTCACTAAAGATCAAAATAATGTAAGGCTGAAAAGAACCTTGCATATGAGAGGACAAAAAAACCCTGCAAGAGCCAGAGGAGGAAGATAGCTTCCTTGAAACAATGTTTTTCAGGCTTAATGGGACTGATGCAGATATGAACATATAGTGATTGTGACCTGCACAATCTCCAGCTAGACCAACCCTCAGCATAGGGAGCAAGGTAGATACAAAATCCCACCACTATCTGAGGAGGTATTAGCATTTGATAGATATTGAAAGAAGGAAGTTCACTTTGTTTTAATGAAATGACCCATGTAGGCTGACCACTTAACAGAGCAAGGGCCCAGTACTAACTGAGCAACGCAAACTGGACTGTATGATAAAAGAAGGAAAAACAGGAAAAAATTCCAAAGTTGGATGGAAGGAATGGAACGATTGAGAGGAAAGGATGGTAAGATAAGAAGCTGAGGTGGATGGCTATGTTCAAAACGCATTGTCTTAGTCACTGTTCTATTACTGTGAAGAGGCGCCACGACCAAGGCAAATCTTATATTTTAAAAAAGCATCTAATTGGGGTCTTGTTTACAGTCTTAGAGGATTAGTTCATTTTCATCATTGCAGGAAGCATGGCCAGCAGGCAGGCTGGCATGGAACTGAAAGCTTACATCATGATCCACAGGCAGGCCGGTAGGCATAGAAAGAGACATAACAGCCTGGCATGGACTTTTGAAATTCAACTGGAGTCTAAGCATGCAAAAAATAGAGGACCCATTTTCAGTCAGATTGCTACATTCCACTCCCTGCTTCCCATAAGCCTGTAGCCATATCATAATGTAAAATGCATTTACAACTTCAATATTCTCTAGTGGTTTTCACAGTCTCAACTCTGTTTAAAAGTTCAAAGTCGAGAGTCTTCTGAGACACAAGGTAATATCACTGTTACCCTCTATAAAATCAAAGTTAAAAAAAAAAAAGGCAGGTCACATATTCCCCATATACAATGGCACAGAATGTATATAACCATCCCAAACTGGAAAAAAGAGAACATATTTAGAAAATTATGAACCAAAGGAAGTCAGAAACTCAGGAAAGGAGTCTTCAAATTCTATTTGTCCATACCCAATATCAGTGTTTATCAGATATCTAATTTCATTAGCTGCTGATAACTGCAACTTCTTTCTCTTCGGCTTGGGCTTGTTCTACATCCTGTCATTGGCTCTCCTTGGCAGGTAGGTATCCTATAACTTTGTTGGAGTCTCCAAGGCGATCTTCACCTTTAAAGCATCATACAGTGGCCTCTCCAGGCCTCCATGAATAGAATTCCCCTACCAAATGCTTGACCTCAGTGGTTATCTTTAACCACAGAGAACGAATCCATAACCTGTTTCCTGTGGTCCTTGACTCTTAAGCCAAAACCACAACCATGTGTCCAAAACTGCCAAGTTCTGCTGCCTTCTTGGACTGATACCTGGTCCCGCCGGATGGCTTGGGCTGATACCTTGTCTCCCTGAATGGCTTAGGCTGATATTTGGTCCCCCTGGATGGCTTGGGCTGATACCTTGTCTCCCTGAATGGCTTAGGCTGATACCTGGTCCCCCTGGATGGCTTGGGCTGATACCTGGTCCCCCTGGATGGCTTGGGCTGATACCTGGTCCTCCTGGATGGCTTGGGCTGATACCTGGTCCTCCAGGATGGCTTGGGCTGATACCTGGTCCCCCTGGATGGCTTGCATTTGCATAAGCTTTGACTTGTTGATAGTTTTTAGGCCAAGGAAATATCTCAGTCTCTTTCCTTTCCCAGGTTGCAAGATTAGCTGGGTGATGTCTTGCTCTGAGTGCAGCACATCCTTTACTCCATTCTGAAACAGACTTTTCTGAAAATGTCTAATCTCAGTAAGCACAGGATGTGACCTCAATGATGCATTTATTGATCCTCCTTTTTTTCCTCAGACTGTGCACTTTGTATTTCTTTTGGCTCTGTTTGTTCTTTTCACTATAGATCTTCATAAGAGTGATCACCAATGATCGTGGGACACAGTCAATACCAGGCTATCTGGAAATCACCTCTGTCAGTGCCATTAATAACAAACCTTTTCAATTTAGCCTCCAACAGATTTTTTATTGTTTAGGACAAGGGCGGGAAACAGCCACATTCTTTGGCAAAATATTACAATTGTCTCTAGGGCACATTTTTTTTTAATGAAAAATGTTTATTTTCACAATTTTAAGTAAGTGTTCATTTTTATAACATCAACTCTAGTAACCCACAAATTCAGGCTGTCTTTCCATTTCCTGGTGTGTTTATCTCTTTCCTTAAAGTTTTCACTGTGAAATTACTTCACCTACATGGTTAGGATTATTTCTAGATAGTTTATTTTCTTTGAGGCTGTTGTTAAGTGAACAAAAATCAGTATATTTTTATATCTGTTACATGAATAAACATTTCACATATTACTGGTGAGAAATAATGATTCCCAAGAATCCACATACATTTATATTCAAACAACATGTTATAGATTAACAAATTATAAGCAAGCAAGGTATTTTTTTCTCAGCCACTTTCTTTGCTTCCAGATTGTCTTTTGTAGCTACAAAGAAAGGACCAATCATTTTATTTATCTCAAAAGGTAATCTTATGAAAAAAAAATCTTAAAAGAATCAGAAATCTAAACTCTCTAAATGAAAAACAACCAGTCATCTCTATTTTAAGTCTTCAGGGTGCATATACTCTGAAGTACACAAGAGTTTTTATTATTATTATTCAGTTGTGGTAGGAATCTGAGAGTAAAGAATTTCATCACTCTTAATCATTAGCCCGTCCTAGCAAGAAAGGTACATTCCGCCAGCAATACCAGCCTGCCATTGTTTTTCTTCCCAGTTTTCAGTGACTATTCAGCTCAACTACTGTGTCTTTCTAAACCTTAAATTCTGCCCCAAGATTTTCTGCCTCAAAGCCATTAACAAACCATCTTAACCTAAATTTAAGTTATTCTTTAAATGTTTGTTTCAGCTATGAGGTACAATGAAATCCATGAACATACCAACATTAAAAGAACTCAAACTTACTTAGCTTCTGGGACTCAGTTGTTTTCCTTAATAATTAAACTAAACTACAGTCTTTCTTTCTTAGAATATACATTTACATTCGAAGTAAAACTTACAAATCCTAGATATGTGAACACTTCCTTGTTCCTATTTTCTATCTTCAACACTATAGCCTACCTTTACCTGTATTAATTTTCCCACTAAACTAAACTTTATCATAATCTATTACTATATTTGTTAGAAATCCCTAATGAGGAAAATTCTATTTAAACTAACATTATTATTGTACTAATCTTTGCTTCAATTAAACAGTACAACTTTTTGTTGTTTTTTTTCTTTTTCATTATTATTATTATTATTATTATTATTATTATTATTATTATTATTATTTATAAAAAGTCTTTTTTATCCATGTATTCCCCTATTCCCCTGTGGTAGAATTTAAGTGTCAACTGACAAGGTTGAGAAGCATGTCTCTAGAGTTTTAAGAGCTTAGATGGGGTTTGTCCAGCCCCGTTAAAAAAGGGTTTTAAGATCTTAAGCAGCCTGTTTGTATTTTATATTTTTGAAGATTGGATCAGCATCCATCACAAAACAATCATAACTTCAAAAAATCATACTAAGGTTTAATGTGTATCCATGAGTGTTACAATACCCTCTAGTAAATATTAATCTTATGTATAATATTATATTATACTATATGTAATATATAATATAATATATATTATATCACAAATAAAAATTACTACAATACGCCCCTTCCTTTCCTCCTCCCAAACCCTCAGCCTCTCCCCTCTCCATCCACCCATCACCTCCCCAAAAAAGGGCAAGAAGTTCCAAGGTGAGTCAGCTCATCATGGTGCATCCACTCCAGACCAGTCTGATTTCCTTATCCCAATATCTCTGGGCCCAGAAAATCATCCAGGAGCACTTTACCCATTAAACCTGAGCTTTTTGTTATTCAATTAGATTTGTTCTGGTTATGATTGCTCTGTCGATGGAGGGGCTTATCAGGGTTCAGAAACTTTTCAGTTGCTCTCTAAACCTCTTGAATACGGACACTATAATCCACATCGTTCTTCCCACCAGTGTATACCATGTTCCTAATAGGATGGTTCATTAATCCCTACTTAAAGTTTTCAACTACTTTTCTGGTCCAGAGTCCCAAGCTTTTCCATATTTCTCCAACAAGCAGAAATACTACACTCCTGGAATGAATTTCTATCTCCATTACTATTGTATTGCTGTGAAGAGACACCATGACCAAGGCAAGTATTATGAAAGCATTTAATTGAAGGCTTGCTTACAGTTTCAGTAGATTAGTTCATGATCATCCTAATAGGGAGCGTGGTGGTAGGAAGAAAGGCATGGGGCTGAAAGCTTATGTCATGATCCACATGCAGGCAAGCAGAGAGAGAGAGACAATGGGCCTGGTGTGTGCTTTTGAACTTCAAAATCCACTCCCCATGACACATCTCCAACAAGGACACACTTCCTAATCCTTTCCAAATAGTCTGTCACGTGGAAACCAAGCAAGCATGACCCTACAGGGGCTAGTGTCCAAACCACCACATTCATTGTATGAAATTCTCGAAGAATTTTGTCAAAATATTTTAAATACATATAGTTCAAGTTTTTAAATAATATAAAATGTAATTCCTATCCCTCCATGTGAGTGTGCACCTATATATAGTACTCATCATACAATAAAACTAAAAACATATAGCAATAACAAAACTAAAATAATTAATGGAATTATGTGGACAAGAAAATAAAATCAGAGCAGATAATATGAAGCTAGAGACATTATCTGTACCACAATTGCATGCTTCAGTTATTAGTTGCCTCAACAAAAGCCATGTGCTCTTTCTGTGTCTCCCAGCAGTCTGTGCAAAAGAGAATATCAGCCATTCAGTTCAGCATGTCCAGACCCCCTCTGCCCCCCACAAAAAAAACTGCCATCAGCATCTGAGAAAAAAAATTTCCATCCAAGTATCCTCATAAAGTAACCTTTGTGTCATACAAAAACAGATTTTCAGAGTATCAAAATATTAAATAAAACAATGAACCATGATCCTTACATATCTCAATGAAAACTGACAGAATAATGTCAAATCATGACTTGGTAAAAGCATTCTACTAAAATCCAACATAGTATAATCCAGTTACTTAGCAAATCTTGTAGTGTGATTAGCTAAAAAAAAATATAGGTAAGAGTGATAGAGTAACAAAGAGATGAAAAATGTAAATGTAGATGAAAATACATAGATACATAGATGATAAATAGGTTAATAAATACATTAGCATATAATTTACAGATGATAGTTGATCAATAGAGATGACAGTTAGTGATAATCATATATGATAGATAGCAGACAAATACATGGTTGATAGATGATTAATAAACTAGACAACTGAGATATGATCATCACATAATTGATTGATATATTATAGATACATACAGAATGGACATTCATGATAGGTAATAAATAAATATAGTAGAATCATCTAAGAAATTTTCTTAATAGCAAAACTTTCAGACATTTCATACATACCACTTTTTTTCCATCCAAGCACAGATTAACACCTAAACATAAAGGACTGTAAAGTTAAAAATCCCTGACAAGATCTTAGCATGAAAATATCTTATATTGATCATTAAAGCAAATCTAATTTCTGACAGTCAGCTGAGGCAGACTTAGGTTTGATATGATAGAGTAGAAGCTCTTACACAGCCCTAAAGAGTGGGTCCAAGGGAGGACCAGAGGTCAATATGAGTGGCACTCCTTCCTTACTTAGACAGTTGGTCCTTTCCTGAGGAGTGGGAAAGTGACCAAGGCTATATAACAATTGACCATTCCCTTGAGCCGTATTCTTGTGTTATTAGCAGGATGCTCAACATTTCCATCTGGCCATGTCTGCCCTTCACTATGTTTTTCTATTCCTGTATTCCCAGTCCTCAATGTTGACCTACCTCCCTGCACTCTTGCCCTACCAGGACATAGGACAAACCATCCTGCTGTCTCTTCTAGCCTTAGCTCTCTGGGACTATGCTTTCTCCCCATATCTGGCCCCACCTCTCATCCAGCTTCCAAAGTCACCCTTCCAGAGACTTCTCTGTCTTTTCTTCTTCATGCTTACCCCTTAATTCTAATAAATATCCCCAAATGAATACCAGTGATAGTAACAGAATTTATGGGTTGAACCTCTATCGTTGCTAATCATTGTTGGCTATATTTTACTACATTTTCTCATATTGTCCTCACAACCCTTTAAAGTTCTGGTCCTAATTTCCAATAAGGAAGTCAAGACATAAAATAAAATTTTCAAGTATCACTTAGGTATGATATAATGGAACTAGAATATGGGAAGGCCCCTGCTGAACTCATACATGGCATATCTAACCACTGTCGTAGAGAACAAGAGCCCTTGACATCAGGGAGTTGGAATGTCACACACACATGGCTGGGTGTAGAGGATTGTGTTGCTTCATTGTAAATAATTGTCCCACCCACTCGTTTAATAAAAAGTGCTGATTGGCCAAAGGCAGGCAGGAAGTGTGGGCGGGGCTACCAGACTAAGAAAAACTCTGAGAACAGGAAGCACAGAGCAGAATGTCAGAGAGAAGCCAGAAGAAGCAGAGGACAACTATGCTGCTCTAAGAAAAGGTACCGAGCCGCATGGCTGGACAGGTTAAGAGTCATGGGTTACATTAAGTGTAAAGAGTTAGCAAGTTATATGCCTGGGCCTTAGGCCAATCAGCCTAAAATTATTGTAAGCATCTGTGTGTCCCTGCGGGTCTGTGGGTCTGCAGGCCTAAACCTTGAGGCTAGGCCTGAAAGTCCAGGCCAGAAACCTCATACTACAAATGGCAGCCCAACGTGGGTAAAATATACTCCCATAAAGCCATAGAAAGCTTAAAAAACAGTCTAGAGGACAGGAACTGAAGCCTGTTTTTTTTCTACATGCAACTTAAGGTGAACAAGGCCAGTTCCTGAATTTAGATGTAAGCAAAAAGCTGTAAATGATGTATTTAAGGTTTTTGTTCATAAGGACAAAAAGGGAACAGAATCAAAGATGGCTTCTTAGTGTCTAAGTGTCGATGTTTTCTTAGATCAGCTCTGTTTGCCTGAGGCAAACTGAGGCTTGGCCTTTTTAAGAGAAACTTCCTGATTCAGCCTTAGAGGCAAAATACTAGCAAGTTTTTTAAAAGGCCTTGCTGCCAAATACTTAAAATGGAGTTAATGAGCAGCAGATGGCAAAGCTTTACTTGGTAATTATATGGACCTAAAATTCCGCAAAGTACCTGGGTTAAAAAGATAAATTCTATGAAATTAAAGTAGGAGCCAGGTGGAGCCATCCACCCATCCTACCAACCTTGAATTTTGGCAGTTTAAAGGTGTGTTCAGAAATTGAAAGAAATAGAAGAATCCTTGGCAGATTAAAGGTGTGTTCAGAAGCAGAAAGAAATAGAAGAATCTGGGTGGAGTCAGTCACCCTAGCCAAGCAAAGGTGTGGTCAGAGACAGAAAAAGTTAAGAAATAAATATACAGTAAAGACAGTTTTTTTGTAAAAAAAAGTCTAAGTGATTTAGAATGTGTTGAAAATAGATATACATAGGCTTAGAGAAAGAAAAGAAAAGGTATAGAAAGCCTTTAAAAAAGAAATAGAGTAAAATAAATAAATAAAAAATAAGCCACGCAAAGATGGAAAATACAAAGAGTGTCTGGATACTGTATATTATTGTCTTATCCTTAAGCTTCTTGACTAAAAATGACTTAGTAAAAGCTGCTAAAAGACAGTTGATTATAAGTGCTATCCGATTAATTCAACCTATACATTTTGTAAATGAGTTTACTTTAAAATTGAAATCCAAAGATATGCTACTTTGGAGAAGAGGTTTTATTTTCTTTTCACAGAAAATGAGAGGCTATGGATTTATTTCTGGATAAAGAACATAAAGTTTGATAGAGGAAGACCCCCTGAAAAATCTCCAATGGAAATAGATGAGCCAGATGATTCAACACTTCAGAGCACTTCTGTTGAAGTTTCCCGAGCTCTGTATCCAGAACAATTTCAAGGAGACTGGCTGAGATGCCCAGCCTTACAGACTACTCCACTAAAGAAGGTGCATAATCCTACATTTTTCTTTGGATTCCCATGAGATTGTCAGCACCCCCATTGAGCAGGAAGTAGCCTAGAGAACTATGCCCACATTCCCAAAACATGGATTATGGATGTTTGTGTTTATTTACAGTGTTGTTTATAAGTTGCTATAGATAAGGGGGGGAAGAATATTAGATTTGGAGTTCTTTTTGTTTTAAAAAGAGAAAAAGGGATATGTAGAGGATTGTGTTGCTTCATTGTAAATAATTAAATTAAACCCACTGGTTTAATAAAAAGCGCTGATTGGCCAAAGGCAGGCAGGAAGTGTGGGCGGGGCTAGGAGACTAAGAAAACCTCTGAAAACAGGAAGCACAGAGCAGAATGCGAAAGAGAAGCTGGAAGAAGCAGAGGACAACTATGCTGCTCTAAAGAAAGGTACCGAGCCGCATGGCTGAACAGGATGAGTCATGGGTTAGATGAAGGATAGAGAGCTAGCAAGGGATATGCCTGAGCCTTAGGCCGATCAGCTAAAAACTATTGAAAGCATCTCTGTGTCTCTGCAAGTCTGTGGGTCTGTGGGTCTGCGGGTCTGTGGGTCTGCGGGTCCTAAACCTTGAGGATAGGCCCGAAAGTCTGGGCCAGACACGTCGGACTACCACCAACATGATTTTTCCATAAGGAAAACTCTGACTGCTGCATATATCCACTTAGAAAGTCCTAGCTCACTAAAAAAAAGTCAAGGACTCCACTGCTCTTTTCCACAAGACCTTTTCGTGCCTTATTCTTAACATATTCTGCCCTCTACTACTCCACCCTGCCACCTACCTCAAACATCTCACTTTGGCTGTGTTCCCCTCATATTCCACACCTTTCTTCTTGCCGTTGTTCTCCCTCGAGTCCGCTCTACATGTTTTATCCAGTAATTTTCCATACTCCGTATAATGGCACTGATATCTGCCTCTATAACACACCTACAATTCTCTTACATTTCCCAGAATTTGATTGGCTGTGATCGTCCCAACTTTGTATTGAAAGTTAACCCCATTGCAAGAGTATTAAGAAGTAGGCCATTTAGCAGGCTGCAGGGTAGCCCTCACAAATCAGTTTACTGCCCTCATAAGGGAGTTTGAGAAAGCCTCTTTTGTTTTTTTTTTTTTAATACTTCCGCCATGTGAACACAGCATTTGGTCCTTCTGCAATGTGAGGTAAAACCAGCAAGCTGCTGTTTTGGAAGAGGAAAAGGAAAACTCATCAGACACTGAATCTACATACAATTTTGACTTCCAGCCTCCAATTCTTAAGACATTGATGTATAAATCATCCAGCCTGGTATCTTGTTATAGTGGAAGAAACTCAGAAAGATGACTACACTGAAATTTCTATTCACCATCCCAAAATTCTCTTTGAATTTGCCTGCTTTACCTATTTGTATCCTCATACCATACCAGAACACAAGCCCCAGGAAATTGGCAACAAAGTTTAATAATCAGCATGAAGATCCATTAGTGAATTTTAAGTCGATTTCGCCACTTCAATGTTTTCTAAAAATAGGCAACTAAGTTTACTTTTCTGAAAGTGGGGATTGAGTTTCCCCACTTGAAAAACAAATGGTGATTTTTAACATCACCTAAAGTTGTCATAAAAACTAAAAGTGATCAATACAGCATTTGTTGCTTAGAATATGCTTAATAAATGTGATATTTCAGGGCACTGCAAAGTATACATACTGCCTCTTCAGAAACCCATCTTTATAGTAAAAGGCTGCTACAACCTACTTTCTCTAGAATTCAAGAACTAAATATAAATACTAAATGCCCCTACATGAGCTACCACAAGATTGGTAGCTAATACATCAGAGCACATTTCCCTAATCAGTCTGACCAAGAATAGACTAAAGCAGTGATTCTCGACCTTTCTAATGCTGCAAACCCTTTAATGTAATTCCTCACATTTTGGTGACCACTAACCATAAAATTATTTTCATCACTACTTTCTAAGTGTAATTTTGCTAATGTTACAAGTCATAATGTAACCATCTGATATTTCTGATGGTCCTAGGTGACCCCTGTTAAATGCCCAAAGGTGTCATGACCTATAGGCTGAGAACCGCTGGACTGTAGGGACTCTTAACTTAATAAAAGTAGGTAAATCAATCAAAAGACCTTCATATATAATAGAATTGTTTTCACATAGACCAACATGAATAAATTTTACAAACATGTTAGTGAAGGAGGTAAGTCAGAAACATTCACACAAGCTAAAGAAACACACAGAAGCTTAAGGTGTTGGAGAGCACTTTCTTTGGGGAAGGACATGAGCTCAGTGACTAGGATGGCCCTGAAGGAGGACTTGGTGGGTACCAGTGATGTCAAGTTTTGGTTTTTTGTTCGTTTGCTTGTTTGTGTGTCTGTTTTTAGCAGCATCTGGGCTATTCCACCTTGCAAAGATTCACTGAGAAAATAAGCGTATGCGTTGAGCACTTTCCTGGATGTATATTTTAGTATAAATGTTTTTTGCTTAAAAAAAAAAAAAATGATACCCGCAAACATTATCCATACCCTGTGAAAGCTGCTAGGCTCCAGTGAGATCTGCTCGTGGGTAATACACTCACTTTTAAAATGAGAAGGATGTGGCCGCATAAGTAACTACCCCAAAATCATATAACAAATCCATGACTCAGAACTAAAACCTGCAAGTGCTGATTTTCGTGCCAGAGCTCCTGATTTATGTGTATATAATGCTATTCCAAGTAAATACATCAGTGTCTTCTCAAGGAAAAGAGTTTCCTGGATTTGTGCACTCGGAAGCTGGAATGGAATATATTCAATGAAAAGCTGCTCTTTGGCCATATCCCAGCTATTACACTGCTGTTGGCAGAACATCTTTTGAATTTGTGAAAATTTGCAAATCAAGGCCAAGCCACAATCTGCAGCTGGAGCAACATATTTCTGTTTGAAATAAAATTTAGTTGCATCCCGCTCCCCAACAAATTACACATAAAGGGGGGAAATTTGTTGTCTATCAATTTAAAGGAACCATCACTCCAGGGCCATGCAACGCAATTAAAATGTTGCAGGAAATTAGGCGACATGCAATAATGCCATTCTGCCAAGTCTCCTTTTATTTCCAGACCATAAGGCTGTCAAAGCAAGGCAGAGGAGACGGGGCAGCAAGCTGCCCTCTTTAGGGAGAGGATGCAAGGCTGAACCAAAAGGAAGTCAGGCCCCCTGGCAGCCTCGAAGAGTGGTCCTCAACTCCCGGTGCCAGCCGCATTTCCAGTACAGATGTGCTACTGAGAGTCTTTGATTTGCTGATCAGCATCATCCAAAAAGAAAGTACATGCCATAACTTTGATGTCTGAATGTGCTGCAATACTGTACTGTCTTAAGCGTTTAGACTGCAGGAAGGGGCACCAGCTATGTGTAACTAGGTTCTGATTAAAATGCACAAGAAATCATGAGTTATGGCACAGGTAGCTGCTTGGAAGAAGAAAAAAAAAGTCTTAGGTAGGTATGGACTTGACAAAACTAAAACTTCTTCTTCCATAAAATATCACCACCTTGAAGAACTTACATAAGACCCGTTTATTCTTTTTTTAACTGCAAAAAATTAATAGAAAGCAACTCATAACCTAGCACTTTGAAATGCTGTCTAATATCATCAGTGTCCAAGGTCAGCGTTTGTGGTCCTCACGTAAGTCATGCAAATGAAAGGCTTTGTGGTAAGGCCTTCAAACAAATCAGCATTTGTTGCGTAAAGGACACTTGTTCTTTATGTGAAAAAAAAAATGCAATTTTTTTCTTTAAAGCTAGGAGTTAAAATAATTCTAAATAAACAATAGGACATCATTTTTAAGTAAATTTCATAAAGTGATCTGCTGAATAGAAGTGAATTTAATTGGGTAGCATCAAATTAATCTGATATATTTGCATGGAAGTCGTAAATTATGTTAGCAGGTATTTATGGTTCAGGGGCACCAGCTTATTACTTACACATTTACCTGAACTCCTAAATGCAGTGCTTTTTGAAGACTTTTGTTAAGTATATTTCCAAATTAATGAGACTTGAAGACAGAGAGCGAGAGAGAGAGCAAGAGAGAGAGAAAGATGTCAAAGCTAGACACTGAAATCGGTCACCAGCCCTCCCCACTCGATAGAACACATGCTACAATTTTTTGTACATGCTACAATGTGCATAAACTTCCCCTGAAATTTTTTTGAAGGAGCAAAGTGGTTGGATATCATAGAGTCAAAAGATGTCGCTATGTCAAGTACAAATTCATATTTTCCTTTCCATGTTCTACAAATAAAATTATTTTTTATGTTCATATGTTGCACCTAGAGCAGTGGTTCTCACTCTTGCTAATGCTGCAGCCTTTAATACAGTTCCTCATGTTGTGGTGACCCTCAACCATAAATTTATTGTATAAAATTATTTCATCGCTATTTCCTAACTAATTTTGCTATGGTTATGAATCACAATATAAATATCTGATATGCAGGATATCGGATATTTGACTTCTACTCAACTTGCAAATGAGTCACAACCCACAGGTTGAGAATTGCAAGTCCTACCAGAGTGGATAATATTTTATAAAACAAGTATTATATATGAATGGTTATTTTTCAGTGTGTTTGAGTAACAGAGTATAAATTTCCAATTTATAAGGTGTTTTTATTTCTCTTTTAAAAGGAAGGAAAAGCCTGGTGTTTGGGTGATTACTATTTAGCACACATATAATACAGCTTTTGCCAAGAGCTACAAAGAACCTGAATTTTTACTTTGCTGGACAGCTTAGCCTGAAACTGTTCCACATGGCAAGATGGCAAAAACCCAATTCGAGAAAAACAATGTTTATCAACATGGGAAACAAGGTAGTAGGAACTTGTGAATAAATCTTGAAGATACAATCACTTTAAATACTATAAAAATATTAAATTTATACGACAACCCTTAATAAACATTCACTTGAGCATTGAACAAGTTGTTTTTAATTGAAGGATGAAGATGTAGATCAATAGTTATGCACATACAACACAGTAAGTAAAAAATTAGTATTTCTTCTATTTTGTTTTTCCAGCATGTACAAGGCTCCAGCTTCAGTTTAAAGCACCATCCAAAATATGGTGCATTCAGTGCTCAATAATGCCAGTAAAATGCTGCCAGTCAATATGCACAAAGTATGGTATATTCTATACTTTATTAAAATCTAGCCATACTTTATTAAAATATAGACAAATTTTAGAAAAGAACATGGGAGTGCTGTGTCCCGGTTGTTTGAAACTATAATTACTATCCACTGATTGAATAATAAGCTTAATATCTAGAAGAAATTTTAATGTTCCTAATTGGATCAGACACAGCCTAAAGTGATGGTTCTCAATCTTCCTAATGCTGCGACCCTTTAATACGGTTCCTTGTGTTATGTTGTGGTGACCCCCCAACCATAAAATTATTTCGTTGCTACTTCATAACTGCAATTTTACTACTGGCATGAATCATAATGTAAATATCTGTGTTCGCCGATGGTCCCCTCACGGGATTGTTCCACTCCCAAATCACAAGCCCCGGTTGAGATTTGGAGTAGCATAAGTGAGTCAGTACATTCTGGTAGACGATGAAGAATGCAAAAACTGGAGAAAACAAAATTGTCTGTAAATGATAAATTCAGGGAGAAGGCAAACTCTTCCCACAACTTATGAATCTCATTTCACCATCATCTGTGATAGCTTCAAACCACATGGCTGCACTTCAGAGAGGCTTCCTTTCTTAAATTGTTTTTCCTTTCTGTTCATACTTAGGACCGTGTCTAGAGTTCAGTGTTTGGACCTTAGTGTTAGCTTAGACAAGGGCTCACGTGTAGCTCAGTGGACCAACACCTGTCGATTTCAGGACCGTTTCTAGAGTTCGGTGTTTGGACTGAGAACAGCTGGTCTCAAAGCTTGGGTTGAGAGGTAAAGTGAAAGCCAAGAACGACGGTGAGTGAGGAGGGATAAGCTCAGGGTGAACCAGAAGAGGCGAGAAAGACTCCAACAAATGAACAAAGCTGAGGAAAGGGCTGTCTTAAGACCTTCAAATCTTGGTCCGTGTCTCTTCTCACATGTTGCCAGCTTCAGAGGGAAATGGAAAGAGTGAGTAAGAGAGCTTAACCCCTGCTCTATTACTCATACACTCTTGAACCAGATAGTTTCCATTGCCTATAAGGTGATTGTTGCCTCTTTAAAAAAAAAAGTGGCATAACTATAAAAGTTCACAGAATTCTGGCCATCATGAATTTTTTTTTGTTAGTGTTTGAAAGAATAATAATGAAATCTGATAAATGTGGCCTACCGGAAAATGTGCTTATCAACTCTGTGAGTAGACTAACGGGAAATATGTGTAGGCTTCCAATATTGCCTTTTTAACACCCACCACAGTTTTACATAATAACCAAAGCATCACTTGTTGTGTTATTTATTATTTTTTTATTATTTTAAAAACAATCACTGAGTGCTCTTGGGCCATAATTAATAGCAGGCTGGAGACGGGCTGGTCATTACTTTACAGGAAATGTCTGACCTAAAGGTCATTATATTTATTATAAATTATTCTAACCTCCTAAATATAGAAAATAAAAAGCAAGTCCTGTTATTTGCTAGACAATTGTTCATAATCATAAAGCTGATGTACTGGGAGCCATATCAATACATTTACCCAGAGATAAATGGAGCATTAGCATTAGTAATGACCCTGAAACTCGTCACTCAGAGAAATAAGCAGCATTACAAGTGATATGTCAGGTGAGGTGGGATGACTGTAGCTTTGAATATTACCAGCTACGTGATCATGAGCAAGCCTGTGCTCATCAATGTCATCAGCAATACTGGATTTTCATTAACTTTTCTAAAGAATAAACAAGATTTGTTTAAAATCTGACTCTCACATATGGCAGAAATTCCGCAGGTGTTGGTCCATTTGGCTATACATAATCCATCATCTATGCTAACACTAAGGTCCAAACACTGAACTCTAGAAACAGTCCTGAACTCAACAGGTGTTAGTTCACTGAGCTACACGTGAGCCCTCGACTACGCTAACACTAAGGTCCAAACACTGAACTCTAGAAACAGTCCTGAGTATGAACAGAAGGGAAGATTAATTTAAGAAAGGAATCCTCTCTGAAGAGTAACCATGTGGTTTGAAGCTATCACAGATGATGGTGAAATGAGATTCATTTGCTTTCATAAGTTGTGGGAAGAGTTTGCCTTCTCCCTGAATTTATCATTTACAGACAATTTTGTTTTCTTCAGGTTCTGCATTCTTCATCGTCTACCAGAATGTACTGACTCACTTATGCTACTCCAAAGTGGATGGCGTGATGGATGAAGTGGGATTAGTGAACTTATCATTGCCGTTCTTATCACATCGACTAGCTGAGCTTCCCTCCAGCAGTAGGTGAAGCTGTTTAGCTAGTATTCCATTAAAGCATCATTTCTCTGACAAACAGTCAGCAATATTCGCCTAGTGGCAACTGATAAAGACAGTCTCTTACTTTTGCCAGATTTTCAACCTTATTCATATGTTGATTCTATCTAGGAAGACAACAGTGCTAGCCTTAGGTACCTTAAGTTATGAATGAAGCCTGCATCTGTGGGCTCATTAGCACCATCTTCATTCAAATGCCCAAAGCCAACCACAAGTACAGATGCATTCATGAGTTCACATATTCATACATGGATGAATAAATTTAATGTAATTAGTGATGAGATCTAGTAATTAATTTCCAAAACTTATTTTTTTTAAAAAATATCTCTTTGGCATAATAATAGAATTTGGGGAAAGACAAAATAGAAAAGAATATACATTAGTTAGTACTCTCTGAGGTTTGGGAATCAGAAGGAAATTAAAAGCATGAAGGAATATTTTTGGAATAATGAAAATGTTTTCTAACTTAACTGATGAAGTAGTTTGTGAATACACTTATGTCTTGGTTAGCATCTCTATTGCTATGATGAGACACCATGACCATGGCAACTCTTATAAAGGAAAATGTTTAATTGGGTCTGACATACTTTCTCCAACAAGGCCATACCTCCTAATAGTGCCACTCCCCATGGTATTCAAACACATGAGTCTATGGGGACCATACCTATTCAAACCTCAACATTGTGCTTTTTGTCCCCCACAGACTTATAACCATAGCATAATGCAAAATGCATTCTGTCCAACTTCAAAATCCACATAGTCTATCACAGTCTAAACAATGTTTAAAAGTATAAAGTTCAAAGTCTGAGATTCATGAAATCTCTTTATATGCTAATTCCCTGAAAAATCAGAGACTAAGTGACTTGTCCAAGGTCACACAGCTAGAAAATAAAATGCGTCCAGAGTGCCAATGCAGGCAATTAGGAGATTCCTACAATGTAGTATCTTCCATTATTTTTTTTAAAGGTGTAAGACTGACTGGAATCAGTGTATACCCCTTTTCTATTTTAATGAAATCATTGTGCAAATAAGTCAAAGTTTTGAATGATCTGCTTCATCTTCTAATAAGGCTTCAGATTTGGTAGTACAAATACACCATTCGTTACCTTCAGGTCCATCTCCCTGAATAGTTTCTGTCTTAATTTAGATGTTGGGGTACTCAAGTATATTCAGAAACAATCAGCCTCCTGCTTCTCCTGGTGGTCCTTCTATACACTTGTGGCACCTTTTACCCAGCATTGATCAATTTTATTTTGTATTTCTTTGCAACTATAACCTGGGCACAAAAAAGGCAGGGAAGTTGAGGGGGGAGCCAGCAAGTCATTGATCCTATCACAGATTCTAAACTCCCAACATCAACCAAGGCATTAATACTATTTAATAATCCTTGTCGAAAGCACAGCACCTGCTCCCTTTTCCCCACAGGTGCTATCTTAAAGCCACCTTATTTTCTTCAGGCAATGCAATCATAACTCTCAAAAGATGAACTTTTCCTGCACTCGATTAAGGAAAGTGAACCATCAAAAATGAACTCTTTTGCTGTATCCAAGCACAGTGACACACCTGTCATCACTTCATCTTGACCCAACTCTGCTGCTGGTTCTTCTGTTCCCAATTTATTTCTCCTCCAGTGGTTCTTTTTCCTTTCTCTCCTCTCAACACTGACTGCAAATCAACCTTCTAATCACTTTAAAATCTCCTACGGTATTTTTATGAGCTCTCATGCACATGCTAAAAATCTTTTGTCAGTCCAAAATAGAACCCCTTTAACTTATTTGGCTATCTCTATTTTTTAACATATATTCTAACAGTACAGAGGTCCACTATTTCTCCTCATTTCAAACAGAAGCATTTGTCTTCTACAAAAAAAAAAAAAAGACTTTGCAAAAGCTTGCAAAATTATACTCAGTGCAGCAGTTGCCTGGGACTAAAGGTAAAGCGAGGGGCATAGGAAACTTTGGGGTGATGGAAATAGTCTCTGTCTTAATTATAGTGGTGATTTCCTTTCTGTCAAAGCCCAGGGAATTAAACATTTTAAAAGGGCACCAATTACTGCTCATAAATTATACCTCAATAAAGTTGATTAAAAAATAAACTCAATACGACAAGAGTTCTAACATCTTTGAAAGAACAAAGAAAGTAAGTAAAAGAAAGTACGCTGGAGTTATTAAAAGGTGAAATATGATTAATTACACATCTAGATGAAGTGAAATGTGAGTTTCTTTTCAACAAAGTTAGAAGGGAAATAATAGTGGAATAGAGAAAATTTTTCTTGGTACAGTAGTTCAATACCTAGCCATTACAGATGAGATCTTAGGTAATGGACATCTTTGAAGAATGCAAAAATGGTATTTGATTGATGATTTCATATATCATCTTCTATTTTAAAATGAGTATGTAATGATTATTACTCAATGAAAGCATTTCTATATCTACTGCTTTACCCAAGATTGGGCTTGTTACTTTCTGACAATATAACACACTGTGGGAATAGATAAGGACTAAAGAAAAATGGTCTTCCACATGTCAGGTACTTTATAGATATAATCTCATTTTGTCTAACGTGCATAATAAAAGCTTCTTAGACAAAATGAGATTACTGGTGTAAAGTGGTTACTTAACACAGCTAATACATAGTGGGACCAGAATGAGCTCCAGGATCTGTCTATCTTTAGCATCCATCCACTGTGCCACCCATCCACTAATATCAAGGAACAGATTGTCCAAAAGCCCATTAAATGATTTCTCACAGACGTCAATTATCTGAAGAAGGCATTGGCAAATGCTGGGTCACAGGCAATCTGTACTTATAGTCTCCAGTGTGTTCATGGAGTGCCAATATCCTGTAAGACTACAGGAAAATAAATCCACTTTTTACACCATGTTATTCAGGAGTCAGTGTTGCCTTGCCTTGTGAAGTCAACTTGAATCCTCTTCTGGGCCTCCCTTTCTAATAGCCCAAATCAGAGGAAAGACTACAAAAATACCATCAGTGTAGACTCTACACTTTAGACAATTACTGGTTTAATCCCAAATGCTTCTTACAGTATTATATGGAAGAGAAATGGATGACAGAGTTCCTTAACAAAATTATCTGACTTAATAAAAACTGAACTTTATGAGTGTACAGAATATGTGTAAAACATACTCTCAGAAGTTCAATTAATTCTTTGTTGAATTTAGTTACTTAGTATTACCTATTTAGGCAATGGAAAGATTTCAATTTTAGCTTTAGCGAAAGCCAATTTAGAACTGTTCTCTGGCAGCAATGAGCAACTAGTTCAACTATTCCCTATGTAACCTCAAGATTGCCGCTATCATATTAGCATAAAAACATTATAGGGTTCCTTGAGTTTTCTCATTTTCTCACAGCCATTTATTTCCTGAGTTCTAGCATCTCTTTCTGAAAACTATATTCCAAACACTACTAATTCTCCAAACACCGCTGTCTACACTTAGTAGGAACTTCTTAACTATTTCCCTTCACCCTTACCTTCACAGTAGGCTATCCATAGCCTGTAGACTTTTCTGAACCATTTCAGGCTTTCTCATTGGACTCAAATGTAAACCTCATAATCAGCATTAAGGCCTTTTTCTTCACAGTGTACACACATATGTATACTCATCAGAATGTATCATCTACCATCTTCCCCCCTCCCCATAGCATCTTTAGCAATGCCTGTAATACTCTCCTGCTTACACCTCTTGGTACTGGCTGTTTCCTCTACCTAGAAACTGCTAACCCAACATACCCATGACTCACCAATTTTATTCCAGCATGGTTTCAATAATACTATTGAGAAAGTGCCTATAACATGAAACTTAAGTATTTGTTGAGTGAACATCATTACATTACTAAAAGAAAGATATGACCCCAATGCATACAAGAATGGGTATCTTCTTTCTAGAAGTACATGGTTGAAGTATTTACATCTGCATCCTCTAATACTTTTATTTAGTCAAAACTGTCAAAATAAACAAGAAATTAAAGCAAAACCCTGCACTGTTGTGTAGTGAGATGTGTATGTCATAAAATTATTCCTACCTTCCTTGATTTAACAGTGTTTATATTATGCAAGTTTTCAAAATGCACTTAATAGCCTGTGATACATGGAGAGATTACACAGTCTGTAATTACCTTTTGACATGGAATCAAAAACTGATAGGAAAATTAATGAATATTATTCTTTAGTTTGTTTTCACTAAAAATTACAAATATTGGAAATATTCACAAGAAATAAAATGAATTTAAACCTCTACTTCTCCCATAAAATAGTACATTAAGTTTTCTAATTTCAAATTAAAAGGAAAATAAACTTAAAAGGTCTCAGCTGGATGGCCACCAGAAGAACATACTCTCAGCTAAGAGGCAAGAGGGGGAAAGGTGGATGGCAGACAATTTAAGCTATATGAAACCTGTCTGTAGACAAGTTTATGCCCCTAATTATAAACCCCACAAGATAGAATGCAAGTCAAATGAATTAATGCCAATAATAGCAATGACATAAGAAAATAGAACACAAAGAAAAATACTATAGTGTCTCCTAAGATTTGGAGTGTCCATGGGAAGCATAGAATATAGCCATCGATGAAGAAGAGAAAAGATAATTAGGCACAGAGTAAGTAAAATCAATAAAATTGCGTGCAAGAAATGATCTATTTTTTGTCTGATTATACTTACTTATTTAGATAAATCTTTCATCTTGAGCAGTAACTGTTAGGGTTCTTTTTTAAAAAAAAGCCTGCCTGGTGCCTATATATTACATAAAAAGAAAAACATACTTTCTCTAGCTGCTGACAGTTTCTGATACAGCTGTCCTCACAGAATTACAGTGAATCCCACTGAATATGTTAGGGACTCTCACTGAGTAGGCAAATCATTCTTGTAGCCAAAAGTTCTTCTAGATTCACAGTCAAAACGAGGTGGTTAGTTATTGGAGTTGTCATTAATGCTGATTTATGGCTGTGCAATTTATTTGTGGAAATAAAATCATGAACAGCAGCAATGTTCTGTCTTCACTCGGCTTTGCTGTTCGTTATTGCCCAGTCCAGATCCCTCCAATGGCCTTCAGTCACTTATTCTTGAGGAAAGATAGTTAAAAACAGTTCAACCTAATTTGTAGGCTAGCATTCTTTATTTTCTACTGATCATATGATATAGCCTCTTCTTTGTTATAGTTGTTTGGTGGACAATGCCATGATGAAGATACTATTCAGTAGTGTGTGGGTCTGTGTGAGTCTTGTGTATGAATGAACATTGAATGATCTTATATTCATGTAACTGTTTCTTAGAATAAAGAGCTTTTATGTTGTTGGAATTTACTTGGATCTTTGTGGTTTCCTTTGAAAGGAGGGCAAAGTATTCTAACCAAAAAGTCAATTCCCCCACCTTTCCCTCCTTCCCCCTCCCCATTCTCACTTCTTTCCTCCTTTTTCTCCAAATCATTATCCAAACACAAGATAAAATGACAGACACATGGGACAATATGACTGATTTATGCTTATCATCTTCAATCTCATACAATCTATTCAGAAAAAAATACCTCCCTAAAGAGATGAGTGTACTGTTGATTGCTTATTATAGAAAAGGCTTAGAGAAATGAATTCTATCACCCAGCTCCTCATACACCTCCTATTCACTTGTATAGACTCTGACTCAGTGACTCTGGGACTCAAGCTTATAGAAAGACTAGATGAGAATGATCCCCTCAGAAGCACCAAAGTATAAAAAGCTTCCTATAACATTCATCTCGATTAGAAATTCATACCCCACTGACTTCTGAGAAACTGTCACTTGACTCTGTCATCTCAAGATGGTAAATAAGTTGAACTGCATATGTTTCTCCTTGATTCATAAATAAGCTATCATGGAGAATGGCCTGTGTATTCACAAAAACACAAACAGATTTTCGGTGAATCATGGTCTAACAAGATTGGTGTGACTCACAAACTTCCTTAGTTTGTATGTGCGCCTCTGGATTATTGGTCAGTGAAAATTGAAAATATTGGCAAAGTGACTTTCTCAGCAGCTGCTGAAGCTTATGGTGGCTCCTTCTCCCCCACCCCCTTAGTTCAAGGAAACAATGAATCTTTTAAGTTTCAAGTACAGAAGATTAAAATTCTAATAAAGTCTGAAGTGTGAAGGATTATTAACATTCCTATTATCAATAAGAGATTTATTTATTTTCTATATGTCTAAAATCTCAAAAAAAAAAACAAAAAACAAAAAACCCTAGCAAGTAGTTACTTGAATAGACCAAGATAATCAATTGATTTTCTTGGTAAAAACACTGTGGCAGTGTATAAAATCTATCAACCCATTATTCTGTCATCTAGTATGAGACAGTATTCTGTCCTCCATAGGAATAATAACAATAGTAACAACATAGCTTTGCTTTTTTTTTTTTTTCTAACATGCCACACACTTAGTGTTTGGTAAAGAATTGATACCGATATTGTGATTTTAAAACTGTCCCTAACAAAGACTGCTGCTAATCATTATCCAAAGTCCATTCTCCTCTCTCACTCACATTGAGCTTGACTCATGACCTTATGAAATAAAGACTATATTTACTGGCATCTTTTGCAGCTAAGTAGAGCATTATGAAAGTTATAGTGAATAGAACCTCAAAAGAAGTTTCTATTGGATGTATGTGACATCCAAAACATGCACTTCAAAGGAGAAAGAGGAAGCAGAGTTATGGTAAATCATCATTGCTAGGAAGCATAAGACAAAAGGTTTCTACCCAGGTTTCTCATCCAGAGACATATTTAAGAGTGTCAGTACTGCCTCAGATCTCTGCTCATACTTAAAGGTTCAGGTGTAATATGTCTATGTTGGAATCCTAAATGTGAATTTTAAAAAACACCCAGTGTTTCTAAAATGCAATATAATTTATAACCACTGTACCAAGTCTCATTCTTGTAGAATATAAAGAGTAAATCAACATTAAATACTATATTAGAAGCACTGCAAAATGAACAACCCTCAGGCTATCCCTCAAACACCCAAGCAATCTTTGGCCATATAACAGGCACCTTATTTTCTGCCAGATGTGAGATGAATATAAAAAGACCCTTGTTTTTATTTTCTCCTTGTATGAATGGCTATTTTTTCATTTACAGTAATTATCACAGATATATACTGTCTCTTACTCTTTTTTCCTATTCTTAAATTCTCCATGGTTAGCTTCTAAATTATTCCTAATTCTATATATTCTACAGTTGCCAACAAAAACAAGAAGCAAGCAGTAAATGGCATGATTCTTCACAAGCTCTCTCTAGTTTCTTGGAAATCTCCAGATGGAGCAACCTCTTTCCCATCACCGCACAGACATCAAAGTGTAGAAGGTTCAGACACTTTTGAGCAAGACCTACACGTGGCTTTGAAGTTTTTAGGACCCGTGTTGGAGGTGTGGTCAGCCCCCTTTGAGGTCCAGCTGTGAGCTGCCTGCCCTTCCTGTTTGTTCCAGCATTCTCTGAGAGAGAATTGCCACCGCCACTGTGTGGGACAGTTCACCTCTCCAGGAACTGCCTTAAGGTTCAATTCTGTATCAGTGAGTATTTATTTAAACCCCTTAATAAATATTAATCCTTAATATAATCAATTGCCAGTGAATAATTCTTACAATATCAAAGACCGAAGACAATCCTCAGCAGCAATGGTTCTCCATTGAGATGCTTCTCTTCACCACTGGGATGATTCTGTCAATGTACATCTGGCAACATCTGCAGATATTTTCAGGTACCATAGGCTATTTTGAATAAATATCCTGTAACAACCAAGAAAAACTCCCTCCAATAAAAGTTCTATCTAGTACAAAATCTGACTATGTGGAAACTGGAGTTATTTGGTTCCAAGGACTTCTCAGATATTGGTATTTCCCTAAATACGCATTCTCTATGAAGCATCTAGCGGAAAATAAGTTATCTGAGGAGAGAGTGTCTGTTTCTCAATTCTATCTCTACACCTGCCTTTAGACACTCACCCTTCACTCCTGTGAGCCAGTGCAGTGAAACAGGAACACAGCTCTGCAGTCGGGTCCCTTGAGCCAGAGCCAGTGATCCAGCATCAGCAACAGGCAAGCTTGGCCACCTCTACTGTTTCCTTGTCTGCACATTATAGAGATGAGGGTTGTAGCAAGATTCTTCATGCAGCTACAAAGCTAAAAGTAGCTAATCCATATAAAATCTTAGGACACAACCTGATACATAATAAGTAATTAATAAGATAATGCTATTTTAATAAAAAAATCAATAAATGGTTATTTTATGGCATTCAGGTAATATAAAAGATCTCTTTTTCACATTTTCATTTATTATACAATTTTCTTTCACCCCACTTTTAATCACAGTCTGACAGCTGGCAGGGTGCTACTTTTTAAATCTATGGACACAGTCAGAGGCACCTTTATGTTGCTGGCTTAATCTCCATTGTTCTTCAAACAATTCATTTACCCCAGTATTTTTTCCCCGGGAACAATTTTTCCATAAGCATACAAACATTCTCTCCTTTTTTACAAAGGACAAAACCATAGAGAACCATACCTCACTTCCTCTAATAATTACGTTATTAGTTTGCACAATGTTGGTAATCCCAAGAAAAATAAATGCTACAAATTTCTGCAATGCTCTACGCAGTGGCACTGGGCTGGGAGGTTTAGATTAAATGCTAGTAGATCCTGTCTTCTCCTCCTAAGTTATGTCTCCTCGCTTTTTTTTTTTTGCAAACTAACTTTTAGAAGCTGTCCACACAAATGATTCCATTTTATGCACCTATATCCATTCTCTTTCAGCCATCCTTCAGTCCTGCCTGCCTCCCAGCAACACATAGAATTGCCGACATGCATCTGCTTGCTGCCAAGCACTGAGAGTCCTTATGTCACTGGCACTTTGTTGGGTATTTTACTTTCACTGTTTCTTAAGTTGTTTACAACATATATTGTTATTCACATTTTTTTTTACAAGAGACTGTGGCTCCTGTCAAGAGCCTTGTCCTTAATAAGTGATGGAATTCCAAGCCCTTGCCCAGTCCACTGAATAACCATGCCACTTCTACTAATGTTCCCTGCCCAGTCTGTACTTGACCTCTCTATAGCACCCTACAAAACACAACACTTAATAGAATCCCTATGCACTCAGAGAATCTTGTACACAGGACAGATTCACTCTACTCACTGCCTTCTCTAGGGGACAGTAGAAAGAGAGTATTCTCTCCACCATGAGCACCTCTTATAATCCCACTGAAGCTGTTCTGATGACATTTCTCATTGTGTAAGGAAGTACTGCAAAAGAAAAGACCAAATTCTCACTCAGACAAAAGGAATATGTTTCTTTTGATTATTCTCCCTTATCTGAAGTGCTAAGAGACACTTCTGCATTAATTCTGGGCATGTGTGGAGATAACATACCCTGCAGCCTGACTTCCTATTTTAAAAATTTACATTTCATCAGGAAGACACATATAATAAATCTGCTATACTTTTTTTTTAACAAAAAAAGGGGGGAGGGGAGGATTTCTTTCTTCATTTTCTCTAACTGGCATGACAAGATTGTGGAGTGTTAAGTGGCCGAAGAAAAAGGAAGTGAAACAGCTCCTTATGGCCACACTTCCACCTGAACCAGGAGCTCTGGCAGAGGAGAATAGGGAGAATGGGGGAAAGGAAGCTTCTTGAAGTCAGAGCAAAGTGCTGATAGCAAGCATCATCCAATCAAGCAACCAGGAATGGATCATTTCCTTTGATTCCCTCAAGTTCCCCTCTCCCTGGGCAAGGCACTCGTAAAGACTTATTGATTCCTTTCCAAATGCATCTTAAATCACTCGGCTTTGAATATTTGCTGAATGACTGCTGTGGGCAAACAGCTATGTTATGAACCATGGTGTCATATGTGTGTGTGTGTGTGTGTGTGTGTGTGTGTGTGTGTGTGTGTGTGTGTGTGTGTGTGTGTATGTGTGTGTGATTCCATAAGCTACATATATAGTGCATATATGATTACTTAGAGACAGTTCTCCTCAAAGCCTTGCAGTCTAGTAAGGAGAACAAATGTGCACAATACAATATAGACTTATTATACAACAGTAATGGATAAGCCTAGTACAATTCACTAAGGTTTCATGGAGAAGATGAAACCTAAAACTTCATAGAAGAATAATAAGCTCTGAGGACAGGATATTTCATCCTCTTAATACAAATATTCTTTCAAATTTAAATTCGGTAATTTAATCATGGCTTCCATGACAGCTATGTGTGAGAAAGGCAAATGGACAGTTAGGGAATTGCCATTACTGATTTGAACTTTTCACTTGGCATGCTCAGCCATGACCCTCTGCTGGGTTTCTAAGACCTCAGTATTCTCCTTCTAAATTATTTTATACACTTCTTTATAACACATAAACCTCACTCTAGTCATCTCATTTCCTTAGGGTCCTTACCATTTTTCTTTTTTGAATCTACATTTATCTTCTGAGCCTTCTCAATTAAATATATCTCATTTATTGCAGTTCTTCACCTAGCATCCTCTTCTAGGTCCCACGTGCTTAAGCAGATGAACACTGGAGCATGCTTGTGCCTGAACGTGAATGGTAGCTCTGTCACTAGTGAGCTACAGAACCATAGCAAAGACAGGCATTCTTTCCCTCATTTCCCTCTCATTTGAAATCCAGATATATTCATTACCATTCTCAACATCACCATGACAAAATTCAAGACAGATGAACTTAGGGGCAGGATTACTGATTGAGGCTTATAGTTTCAGAGGGTTTAGTCCATAGTTTCTTGACCCTGTACACCTAGATAAAATTTCAAGGAGGTTGGACTGGTAGAGCTGGGATTTTAGAAAGGAGCAGAGGAAAGAGAATATGAAAGAAACTTGAGCAGCAAATGGTCCCCAAGAACAGGCTCCCATTGACCTACTTCCTCCAAATGCCTCCCCCTACTTTCCACTATGTCCCACTAACCTATCCTATTATGAACCTAGTAAATCAGTAATCAATTCACTATGTCAGAGTCTGCATGATATGCTTGGATCTTGAAATAATAAATACATCATAGGTGTGCTTTGCTGATCTCTTAGGTGTTTCCCAAACTAATGAAGTCATTAAAATTAACTGTCACATGGCTTAATAACAGTTGACACCACAAACTGTCAAATTAAGTATTAAACAATACTTGGAATGATGCCTTGCAGCTAATAAGTGATAAATAAATGATACTTGTGTATAATAGAGGATATTTCTTTACAAGAGATATTTTCTCCTTTCTTACTAATGTCCTGTCATTTTTCTGCCAGGAAACCATCCCTCCTGAAGTTTGTCCTAACTGTTAGGTGCTAATAAAAAAATCCAATATCTACATGAAAACATTCTTTCTTCCTCCCTGGAATCTGAAGATTATAGCTAAGAACATCTGGTGGTGTTGCCTATGAAGACTTGAATTGGTACCTGCTCTCAGGATCCTCAAAGCAATCTTTCCTAATAAGACTTGATGGTTTAATTCATCACATATCTGAGCTTCTCCAGATTCTACCACTGAATTTCTCTTCTGCTTAATTTTGCTTGAGTTGTCAAGTATTTACAATAAACTAGTTTACACATCAATCACCTTACTCTAAAGAAAACCAAAGGCTCTTCCTTTACTCCAGAACCCCACCTCTCACAAAGAGTTCTCTTTCATTACCTTATATTTACCCATTGGATCCCACCCCTCAAACCCATTGCTTTAAGAACTATTATCCATCTTCTGGCTGAAACCCTCTCCTGTTCTGATATCTTCTCTCCCGCTGATCTACCCATCCTTTATGCAACAGTGTCTTGTACTTTTATAGTCAGATGGATCAGGCTGAACACTGAGAGGAAACAGGAGACATCAGAAGTACTAACAGTACTACTGTCTGTGCTCAATCACTGCCACCTACCAATGTTTCTTGACTCTTTATCAGACCAGATGGCTTTCCGGCTTTGAAATTCTGCCTTGCACCTTCCAGTGTGTAACAGGGTGTTTATCAGCAATGGGCCATGAAGCCTCTTTAAAAAGGAAAGCTAAGCCTTGCCCACTGAAGACACTGGATATTAGTTAGGTACCTGGGCAAAGTCAATCAGAAACGTTTAAGAATTTCTTCTCCTTCCTATCACGCTAAGACCTTTATCTGTGTGAACTTCTCAGGAATCTGCACAAACTGTTGTTTCCTCTTTTGATCTTCTTAATTCCAACGGATTTTTTTAAAATAAATAAATAAATAAATGTAGCCCTTTGAGACCAAGCAGAATAATGTTATATGTCTTGGAAATGGTTTTCTGTGGATAGTAAGACAATCTTTAGTGCATATGCATAGCGATTGGTTTCTGACATTCACTAGTTGCTCCCAAAATTAAACCTAATCAGGAAACAGCAGCATGGAACAGGCCTAGTGAGTTTCCCTCCTGCCATCTGGTCTGATAAGGAAGTCAGACATTAGTAGGTGGCAGCGGCTAAGGACAGATAGTACTAATAGTACTTTCGATATTTCCCTCCTTTAACTCTGGATATTAAGCACGATGCATCTTAATACAAGGGCTTTCCAGCATTCTTCAGGAAAGAATTAGCCATAAGTCTGATTCCCAGATACACTAATGGATCTCAACAGTATATTGTGGTCTTCCTGAAATGTAATAGTAAAACATAAAAAATAAGATGTGAATGATAACAGCAATAAGGTATGATTGTTCTCTTCATCATTTGTAACAGATCAGTTACTATAATAGCTAATTGTGATTGTCAATTTGACCCGCCTGGGGATGGGGGTACCGCAGCTGAAGAACTGCCTCAATCAGAATTTCCTGTGGGCATTAACCAAGTGAAGTCATGCCAAGTCTTCTCAGGAAAACTGAAGCAAAAGAGAATACAGCCAGAATCCTCCCCCTCCCCTCTCTCTCCCCGTCTGTGGAGCAACAGACGGCCCATCATACACATTATCAAGTGAGACTGCTGTGTTAGGGGCACTGTATACCACCCACACTATCTGTGACAAGGGTTAGTGGCCTTTTTACTAGGCTTTCCCTTAACTTCCACTTGTCTCCTTAATATATAGATTCTTAAACCTCAGGACATTTGATAAATGGTGGATTGTATAACAAAACCCATTAACATCCATCACTGAATCCACCATCAGCCCAAGCCAGTCACCAGGGAATGGAGATTTGCTGAGGCACACTCCATTACACTGAGATCCAGTGGAAACCTTGGGGTGAGAGAGTCCTAAAAACCTCTCCATCAACTAGATTTGGCCTGTATGGCCTTCCTCCTCTGTGACTAACACATCCCTCCGGCCTACCATGCTGCCTGCCATGTAAACATACCTCATTTTCAACAGCTCTCATTCTTTAAGCAAATCTCTCTGGTCTACTTCATAGTTCCTCTATTTTAATGGACAGATTGAAGTTTTTAAATTGTTTTCTTAGGTTATCACACAAGGTGATGTATTTCCTTGTGGTATTTTATGCATACTATTTTCTCAGCCTTTTTCTCTCTTCTTTGATGCCCTTTGGCTCCTCCTGCTGGCACTTTGCTCCACACGATATCCCTTCTTATCGTCTGTCAGGTGGGTTTTACTATCTTCTCTGTTTTATCCCATTTATCCCATTCCTACCCTAAGTTTCCCCTTCCCTTGTCATGGTTCCCTTTATTGTCTCATAACACACACACACACACACAGATACCCATACAAACACACACACAGACACACACACATAGAGACACACACAAACACACACAGATACACAGACACGCACATACAAACAGACACACAAATACACACAGAGACATAGACACACCAAGATACGTGCACACACACACACACAGAAGCAGACACGCACATGCACATACACAGATGCACACACAGAGTATAGAACACTTGTCTGAGAGAAAGCATGGTGACTGTCTTTCTGGTCCTGGCTCCTAATACTTAACCGAATGATTTCCAGTGTTACGCATTGTCCTGCAAATGTCAAGGTTTCACTCTTCATAGTTAATTAAAATCCCATCATATAAATATATATGTACATTTTCTTTATCCATTCAAATGTTAATGGACATAAAGGCTTGCTCCATTTCCTAGGTATTGTGACTAGTGTAGCAATACACAAATATGCAAGCATTTCTGTAATAAGACCCAGAATCCTGAGGATACTCAGGAATGGTACAGTTGGGTCATATGGTAATGCTAATTTTAGTTTTGTGAGAAACCTCTGTACTGATGTCCAGAGAACATTTCCACCAACTGTGGATAATTGTTTGTTTTCTTGGTGACAGTCATTTTAACTAGGGTGAGATGGAATCTCCACATAGATTTATGTACATTTCTATACATCACATCCATTTTTTTTCACTGTGAATTCATTTCTTAATAGAAGCTATTGGTTCTGCTTCTACAACACTAATGAAATTTCTGGAGGTTCAGCAGCTCTGTTTTACTTCTTAAGGGTTAAAACTCCTAACCTAGCCATTTATCCCGATGATGCCCTTGCATCCTGACTGTTATCCCAAGCCTGGATCACCATCTCTCTCATCTAGAAGTGATTTATACATCATAGTCCCAAGATAACCATGCATATAACCTAGCTGTATCACCCAGTCAGCACAGGAACACTCAGTTCCCTCCTCACTTTCACTGGCTGGCCAGCTTTGACTTAGCTCCCCTAGTATAGATACCAATGTTAACTGGCTTTCTGGTTGTTATAATCAGCCTCATTCTGTATACCTTAAACCAGTTTTTCCAGAACCTAGAGTCTGTACTTGGTTCCTTTCCTCTTTGAGCCTCTCAACTCTCTTTGCCCACATTTTTGGCTTGACATTTCCCTGCAAAGGTCCCTATAGGTCACACACCATTCATCATTTGCTCTTTCCATTTAAATATTCGTAAAAATTACTCCATGTGGCTTTTCAGTTCCCACACACTAACTTAATAAAAAGATTTTGGAACCCCTGGACATTGTGACATTTCTCTAGAAATTCATTGTGATCAGTAGAAGTCTACCAAGCACAGGCCATTTTCTGTGTATAATAGGAACTGCTGTTCCTACAAAGGTAAGTAAAATACCTTCCAGAGAAACAACACAGCCAGCAAGATAAAACAATGAGCAGCCTAGCAATGGCTACAAGACATGAGCAAACACAATATTCTAAGAGTGCAGACGAAGAGGAGGATTTCCTCTCCTGGGTATATAGGAAGCTTTGCCTTATGTTCCTAAATAGGTTAAAGTCTTTTGTTGCTATTTCTTTCTCTATGACCCATTGTTACATTTGTAATACAATATAATAAAAATGTTATCTAATGACAACAGAGCTCCTATTATCATGTTTTAAATAAACTACATATATACTTAGACTGCATTTACCGACACATCTCTATTTCTCTTATTAACATGAAATTCAATTTCATTTCCACTAGAAAACTACACAAAATGACAGTACCATGTTTAAGACATATACACATAATCCCATCAGCAGAATAATGAGTATCAGAAAGGTGCATTGTACATGCATATCCCTTATTGCATGTACACATGTGTACAAACATGTTATATGTACTTTCTGTTGTTGTCAGTCTAAACAAAAAATTAAAATTTATATTATGGGTAAGTGTTATATATTGGTGGCCCAACACTGCTTCTCTAGAAAAATTCCTTTCTTGCAGCAGAAGATATCAATGTTTCTATTTTCATGGGCACCTTATGCTCAGCATCTACAGTTAGTTATCTGATGCAAGCAAAGGTGAGTATTATACTCCCAGGAGTTTTAGGGTTGAAAGGGGTCACTTTAATGACACAGCAGTATGCAAAACACACAATTTTGAAGCATATGAACTAAAGATTCAAGGGAGCCTGTCCCCTGGAAGAGATAAAAATAGCAGGTCAAAGTGTGAGTGCTTGTAATCCCAGAACTCTGAAGTATGGAGAGTTCAAGGTGAAATTCAGATACATAACATGTTCAAGGCCAGGCTGGGAAATACATGAGATCCCATCTCAAAACAAGAGAGCCATAAAGACAGAGAAAGGGCATTTTCCAACATACTTCTGATATATTTCTCCTCTTACTTGATAATACTCATTTTATTGCTTGCTAATAACATACGCAAACACATAAAACAAAACACCTCTACACAGTCATTTTTAATTGAATAAATTGATCACCTTAACCATATTGGTCATGCTTCTAAAAGGTTAGTTTTGGAAAGTGAAAACTCATTGGTTGCAGTGGTGTCTTCCCCCAGGGAAAAGAAGGTCAACATTTGTTACAAATCTCCTGTGCCAAACGGTCAGCCCTAACACATATATACAAATAGTATATTGATACATACTAACTAGGTTACATTTATGAATAAATAAGTATATACATATATATGCATACAATAAAAACTAATAAAAAAGAGGCCATTGATTTAAATAGGAGAGGGAAGGGGGAATATGAGAGGTTTGAATGGAGGAGAGGAAATGAATTAATATTATAATTCTCTTATATCATCTTGAAAATAAAAAAGTACACAATGAATCTGGATCATATAACTGTGCAGGTGTTCTACCTTAAATATTAGAATCATTCTTGATTATTTAATCCATGGCTTCTCCAAGGTCTCTTTTTCCTATTTCAAATCCCTCACCCGAATTAAACTACTGATGTGGGAATGTCTTTCTGTATTCTGTGAATATCAATCTTTAAATAAAGGAGCTGTTTTGGCCCATGACAGGCACCATAGAAAAAGAGGGGAAATCACAACACAGGTAGGAGAAGTAGGATAGAGTGAGACAGACCGAGCCAGTCGCCCAAGAAGAAGCATGTAAGGAACACAGGTGAGCCATGGGCCATGTGGCAGGACAGATTAATGAGAATGGGTTGAGTTAAGATGTAAGAGCTAGCTAGCAAGGTGCCTAAGCCATCGGCCAAACAGCATGAAGTTAATATAAGTGTTTGAGTCATTTCTGGGGGCCTGATCAGTTTTGGGCAGCTAAGGGGTCTGGGGCTGCAGGCCTGTGGGTCTGGACCTCTGGACACCCGGTCCAAGAAACCATATTGCTACATACTACTTCCTCCCTTCAGATGGTTTCCATATCATATTGCCTCATTCATTTCTACTGCTCTACTCCAATGTGTCTTAATTTAATGACTTCCCCGTTCAGTCTCCTTCTGGCTACATACATTACACAACATATGCAAACAGATCATCATGTAATACATATCATGTCCCAGATTTTAGCTTTCCCAGTGGCTCCTACTGTTGACTAGTGGAATATTAAAATTTAACCAACATCAAGTTCTACAACCTAGTTTCGATATACTACCCAAACTTACATATCACTCTTCCCTTGTAGGATAGCTTAATCATCTATTTAAATGCGACTAATCAGAATGAGTACTATGATAAGCACTAAAATTATGATCTTTTTATAATTTTAATAGCGACTGTGAGAGTTTTTAAAAGGAGCTTCAAACCCCATGACACTGAAATCAAAGTTCCAATTGAGAGATACTGTCTATACTGTCTATATGTTAATGCCTTTAGATTTCTTTGGCCTAGAAAATGAGCCATATTACCAATAGCTCACACAATTCGCCAAAAGAATACTGTTCAAATTCTTAGAATGAATCAGAAAGAGCAGTCAGGCCCTGTCTTGGAAAACAGAAGGAAGATTAAAAAAAAAAAAGGCTGTGATAAATGGGATTGATGTAATCATTAATAATGAAACAAGCAGATCATGTAACCTCTTGGGAAGGTGGAATCACTATTAACAAGTTCACCGATATGAGACCACCTGCTATAAGGCGGCTCTAGCATTATGGTGAAACTAATTGTAGATGGTCCATATGTGAGCCCTAACAGAGATTCCATATGACAGGCAATATTAAGTATTCCTGTCCAAACAATGAATTTCTCCAGCCAACACCCTAGATACTATAGAACAGAGTAGACCCAGCATTTTTCAAACTCCTGACCCACAGAATCTATAAGCATAACTGTTTTATTTCTAACACTTAGAACAATGTCTAATTCTGCAGTTGGAAGTAGAGCCTGTCATAAAGTTAAGAAACTTTCTTTGGGAGTAGACTATGTGTAACAACTGGAAAAACCTTGGAGGGAGCAGGAGTTTGCAGAAGCCTGTGATCCTTAAGAGGTTGGGAGTGAGGACTTGAAGCATAATATGATAAATATTACTCAAAGCTGAATTAGAAGTGAGTAAGATGCAGTCTATTCTACAATGAAGACCTTAGTTCAGATCCCCAGTAGCCCTCATAAAAGCCAGGTATTATACATGTCTGGTTAGCAGAGACAGGTAGATCCCAAGGGCTCACTGGCCAAACATTCTAGTTGACATAATAATCTCAGGGTGCCATGAGAGTCCTTGTCCCAAAAATTAAAGAATAATAGCAGAGGATACTCAATAATCTCTACCCTCCCATATGCACATGTAGGTGAACAAGCCTGTACACGCACACACCATAAAGAAAATTTCAGCAGATTAAGAGGAGGTTTTTGTCATATAGTATAACAAAAGATCACCACTTATTTGATAACCTTAGTTAGTAAGAAAAATAATGGCTGTAACTATAGAACTAAATTTTTGTAGCTAAAGAGATTTCCAGGGAAAAACTTGAAAGTGACACTTGATTCTTCTCACAGGTTGTGGGTTTTATGAAAAGAGAAGATAGAAGCTCAAGAATAAACTGTTTAATCTCCACCAAAATTTAGAAGTATAAAAGAATTAAGATGCTTTAAGTTTGAAATGTGAACATGTTCTTCTTACTTGAAACGTGAATGTGTTCTCCTTTTTAGAATCATTAGATGGAAGAAGATCATTAAAGAATAGTTTCAAGACAATAATAACAATATAGATCACCATCATGAAACACAGCCTGAGGCTAAAAGCCAGAGCAGAGCCACTGTTCTCTAAACACTCAGATTCTCTTGAAGTAGCACCCCAAGGCTTTTTCAAAAGTTAAGTGTCTTTATAAAAAAAATTTTAAAAGATGTCTCATGAAGTCTCTCTGTTAAACAAGGAGCATAGAGAACTTTTGTTCCAAAGCCTCAAAATAGACACAGATTTATCTTAAAGACATCCACAGGTCTGTTGTGCCTGAAAGAGTGGATATAACCTGATAGATTAAAATCCAATAATGATTTTCATTAAGTATACTTGCTTATCTATAAAGTCACAGGACCTGTGGAATCCAACTTTTCAAATACAAGAATGGAACTAAGACTATCCAGTTGTAGACACAAACTATTTCTATTTGGGATAGAATTTCTTCAAAGGCAAAATTAGAAGCCCAAAGGATGAGGTCCAATGCCAAAACAACCCACCAGGCTGTGCTAAATGATGTAGACATGCGCTGAACCATATCTAAGGAACTGGCAAGACTTACCAGTTGGATTTCAGAAGTGCAGGATCCTCACACTATTTTCTATTCTAAAATACATATGGCTATTACAATCATATTTTAACTCCACCATTGCCTTGGGTTAGGGGATAGGGAAGAAAGATAAGTTACTTGGTGGTCTTAATAACAGGTCATCTGAGTGATATGCCCAATTTCTGAGTCACCACCTGAATCTCAGGGCCTTGTAAGATTGTGGATCTCAAATGTCAGCTTATGTTATTAACAGGGTGAATCCCATTAGAAAGTGTATATTTTATATAGATTGGATGTAAATACTTTGTGAGCAGAGAGTAAACTGCTAATTTTAAAACAAGACCACAAATTTTTTGGCATTCTTTTCAGTAATAACTGGCAGGTATGTACACTTCTGTTGAGCCTAGACTATCACTGGTAACTAACTTATAGAGAAAAGAAATCTATGTCCTGTAAATGATAAAATGTGATGTCAGACACAGTCCCATATAACTTCCTGTGGCAATTTAGGGCACTTACTTTTGGTGTTTATGTTGGCTAATTTCATGTCAACTTGATACAGGCTTAGAGTCATCTGAGATAGGGGAACTCTAGTTGAGAAAATGTCTCCGTCAGACTGAACTATAGACAAGACTATAGAATATTTTCTTAATTGGTGATGAATATATAAAGGCCCAGCCCAGTGCAGATGGTATCATCCTTGGGATGGTGGTCCTGGGTTCTATAAGAAAGAAGGATATGAGGAACAAATATGAGGGGCAAGCCAGGAAGTAATAGTAGTCTTGCATGGCCTCTGCTTCAGTACCTGCCTATGGGTTCTTTCCCATTTTAAGTTCCTGCCTTGGCTTCCCTCAATGGATAGCAACTAAATACATAAACAAAATCAACATATAGAATTTGTAAGCCAAATAAACCTTCCCAAGTTGCTTTGGTCATGGTGTTTCATCACAGCAATAGAAACCCTAACTAAGATAGTGTTCTAAATTACCATGTAAAGAAATTGATCGCTCCGATGCTACCATATTTTAAGCAAGCCTGGGACGTGCCTTGCAGACACCACACACAAATGTCACAGCACACAGTCCCAGCTGATATTTCAGGAGACTAATATACACCTCCAAACAAATACAATTCCAGGTGATTCTGGCCCTGCTTATAAGAGGCCAGGCATCATGTCACCCCATCTGAAACCCAGACAACACCGGGCAGAGACAAGCTGCTTCCTCAGCTTCCACTCTGCACTTCACTTCACGTAAAAGTGCTAGAGACAATGCACAATGCACTCAATATATCATGCAAGTCTTGTTTAGAGTTATTTGTTTTGCAAGTGTTGGAACCAGAATAGCATGGTAAGGAAGGAAGTCATGCTTCAAATAAGAAAACTACAAAAGGGGGACCTTAAGGTCACAGAAAAGCAAGGAAGGAACTCAGAAACAGATATATCTAATGATAAAACCCCATCTGTAGTCATCCTACCTCATTAGTTTCCACATAGACTTCCCTACATCTCTCTCTCCTCCTGATAATATTTCTCCAACCAAGTACAGGGTGCACACAGCATCTGCTTCCCTGGGACCAAATCATAATTCAAGGTCTAACTAACTCCATTCTCCTCCATGAGAGACATGCCTACAATGCAATTGTTAGCAATTTCTCTGTCTTCTAGTGGCCTTGGGATTGCTTTCCTCCAAACAGACAATGAATTCTGGTAATGATAATTCATAATTGGTCAATTTTTTGTTTTCCTGATGTGCAGTCCCCGACTGTCCTCCTCAATTGTGTTGCTTGATTAGGGATGAACTCTAACTGTATACAGGATTGCAGCAGGTAATATATAACTGTGAGATGGACTGGGCACTAAAGGATAAAACCAGTCTGGTGAATGCTGTTGTGAGAGGTAAATGTAAATGAACTGGTCACGACCCAACTTCATCCTCTTGACCTTCTTCATGGCATAAATCACCACCTTACATGTCACATGTGTGAATGATTATTGCCTCCAATTAGAACACAAGATCCCTGGAAAGCAACAAAGTTTTGCTGTTGGCTGCTGCATTACCAGAGTCTATGCAGTATCTGTTACAACATGCAGTCAATAAATGTCTCAGGAAAAATAAATGAATGAGCAACTATTACCAAATATGGATGTGAGTCAAGTGATACAAGATCTTTTGATTCTTCAGAAGGCAGAAGTTATTTTATGTGCAATCTCTTGATTTGTAAATATTGACACTAATTGGAAAAAATGGTAAGATGTTTTAGGAATGGACAAACTCAATATATTCGCAGAATAGGATTAAATATTTATTTTGCATTTGAAACCCCTGGACGAGGGGTATCTTAGACTCTTTATCTTTGTAAATACTTCTCTTGAAAAGTACAGGCAGTTTGAACAACAGATAAAGATAGCAGTAAGGGCGGCCCTATTATTCACATATAGGGCACTGTGAGATTCAGCTCCATATTATTAATATGCTACTCAAGTTCTCTCTTCATAGCTCAAACAAAATTGCTGCAGCCTGTGGTCTAAAATGACCACCTGGACCTCACATGACCATCCCACAGTCAAGAGTATAAAGCTAAATCTCTTCTCCTTCCATCTGCTAAGGGTGGAAATGTCATTCCCATGTGCCCCCAGTAATAAAGGGGAAAGTCAGTGAGGAGAAAATAGATTGCATTTCAAAGGGGAAGCAGAAAAAGAAAGCGGAGTTTCAAACTATATTTCCACAGTTGATAAACAAGGACTCCCAATGGCAATTCTGCTTTTCCCTTTACTGATTTTGGTATTTTTGATTATACAGTCTGAAATTTTCTTTCAGTTGACCTTTCAATGTTCTCTGCTGCTATGTTTTATTTGCTCTACATTAAACTTACTAAATAAAAAAGTTAAACCATTGACTGACTGATTACTTAGATTCTTAACAAAACGTCGCATCTAAATAACTAGAGTGGTTTCACAAACAGGCCTTAGCAGCAAGCCTAATTACGTAGGGCTCAGGATAGTTTCATGGTCCTTTAAAGAAAATATACCAGGCCAAAGAGCTTCCAAGATACTTTCTGCTAGCTGAGCTACTGCTAGTCAATCATCAACTTTTGAAGACACAGAAGGAAATGAGATGTCTTCATGTTCCTTTTCTGTGTATGGTCCAACGAGCGCAGTCTTGAAATGTCCATACAAGATATCAACAAGTGTCAAAGGAATTCAACATTTTAAATGATTGTTAAGACCAAAAAGTAAAATGCCTGCTAGCTCTCTATACTCAAGCGTTTAGGGTATTATTTTAGTGATTACACAGACGAATTCACTCTGTAGTTTCTCAATAATGGCATTAGTTTTGTATGCAGGCAGATTTTATTTTTTAAGCAGGCTCCACGGAGATTTAAATTAAAAGTAACAGCGAGGAAAAAAATTATTTAGCCAAAACTATTTTTCAAAATTCAGGTTATTATAGAGCTGTGAATCCCAACAGATTAAAAACATAGCTTTCTATTCACTTGTTCTGTTATATCCAAGAAAAATGAAATGTAGGAGCCATGTGGGGGGGAGATCACAGAATAAATTCTCTCAAAGACATGCAGGTTAAATGGTGAAAGGGATTCATTGGTTGCAGAAGAGAAATCCCAAACCTTGGGAACAAACCAACAGATCTGAATTGTAGTTTTTGACTCTGGGAAGGTCACTTAATCTATTTAAACCACAACTACCCGTGTAGGAAAAAAAATGAACCATGAGGGCTTAGTAATTAATATGACATTTGAAATAAACGTAGTTGTAGTGGAAGAAATTGCGCATTCAACATAGCAATAAAAAAGTGCCAAGACTGCCTTCATGTCACTAAGGAGGGCCACCAAAGATGAGCCACTTAGTCTTTCCATAAACATAATGCACACAATGCCTACACTACCTCACACTACCTAAGAAAAGTAGCGAAATGATTGGACAATGTCAGGTGACAGCCATTCTATAAAATTGCTTAGATTTTAAAGTATATTAAGTATTATAGGTGACTATAAACAGACACAGGCCAAATGCAAAGTTGAAGTTAGGCTTCCCAGTGGAGAAGACACCGGAATGTACTGCTTAGAGAGCTTCGGTTCTGTTCACTATGGTTTGCTTCCTTCACAGATCTGGCTAACAAGTTTGTGGAGTTTAGTGTATCATTTCATACATTTTTCTATACATCTGAAAAAGTTCATAATAGAAAGACACAACCAGAATCAAGAACTTTTCAAGAATATCAAGAAGTGTTCTAAGTACACGCAGACCTGGGATGGAGAGGAGGAAAACCAGGTCCAGCGAAAGTGGGGCGTGGAGATGGTTAAGAGACAAGAGAATAGAGTGTAGACGGTGGGAGAGTCCCTCTCTGACTTTGAAACAAGGATTAAATTTAACTTCTAATTACTAAAGACTCTGGCTGTGTCAGATGTGAAAGTGTTACAAGTGACACCTGTAAACCTAGAAATCTGGTTCCTTTACAAGGGGCACATTATCCAAAGCATCATCAGGCTGAAAATACTTACTACAACCCCACTCTTGGTGGTAGTCTCCCGGAATGTGAAGTTGCAAATCGCCCAGGCTAAATAATACGTGGACATGAGAGGGGTCTGTGAAAAGTGGTCTGTTACCCATCCATCTTCTTCAAACACAGATGTCTCCACTGGCATGTTGGATAGAGACAAATAGGTTGCTTGATGTTTGATGCTGATTTTGAAAGTGGCCTTGTAGATGGGCTCATCAAAACATGGAAATGCCTTCCTGGCATGTGTAGGTGAGAACTGAGTAACACCAAGGAATCTGGGGGGGAAAAAAAGAAAGAAGGAGAAAATGACATTCCAATTACATGTATTGCTTCACTTAAAGTTATGACCCTATTGCATATCTCAAATAGTATATTTTGATAAGTCTGAAAGTGCACACTTTTTTCCAAACTCTGCCTCTCTCTGTGAATAACACAAAAGTACAGTTTATGTATAATATACTGCCCAACAATAATAGTTCTTCAGGGAAGTTTTTGTCTCGATTAAAGTAAACTCTCTAAACCCAGAGCAATCCTTGTTGGATGAAACACTACACTCTACAGAGAAACAACTCACGAACACATTGGCAAACACTGAGAAATATTGGCTCTTTTATTGTGCATGTCACGTTCCTCCTGAAGCCTAGAGCATCCAGCATATAGAGATAATGAAACAGAAATTCAAACACTGTCCTCAAATCGGGGAGAACCCATATAGATCTTCACTGAGAAATATCTATACCCTCAAATTTATACCCTGTAGTCTATTTATGATATATATTAAGTATTGGTCTGAATTCTGGTTCCAAAACTTCCTTTAGACATACAAACTTGGATAATTTTAGAAGTTCCCCCAAATAAGGAAATACACAATTCTAATTCCAAATGTATTATAAAGCTCAGATGGGGAATAAAGGTGTATAAAGCCTCCATCACTAATGAGTAGGTGTAGCAGGCAGGCAAAGAACAACAATCACTGGTCCACAAGATCTTAATCCTTTCTTAACACTGTAATTTACATTTGCAATGCACAGTTCAGAGAGTGCTGATTTCAGGAAAATGGCTCACCCTGTACATGGCTTCATTTTTTCTTTTTGAGTTTCAGTTAGCCACAGTCAGCTGAAGTCCAGAAATATTACTACTGTGTGAAATATATGGTGAGTGAGACCCTATTTATACAGCTTTTATTAAAGCCTAGTATTAGAATGTTTTATTTTATTAATAGCTCTTAATCTTTTAGTATTCTAATGTATATATTAAATTTTATCATATGTATGTACACACTGAAACAAATGTAGAATATATAGTTCTCAAAACTACAGGCATTCACTGAGGGTCTTAAAATATGTTTCCCATATGTAATGGGAAAGTACTATAAAACACACACACAAATATATATATATATACATATATGTACACATACATACACATATACAGGCTATTGTACAATATATAAACTAAATATGTACATATATATCAAATTCATACATATTTTAATACATACACACGAATCAAATATATACTTTCTGATAAATCTGTATTTTATTAAAACTAATAAGATCTCCATGATTTTATAGTCTACAGTTACAAAATAAGACACTCAAGTACTTTAAGAATACTCTTATAATTAAGAAATAATTTATAATAAAATCTGAAGTTTTCAGCTATAAAATTTGCTGTAAAGCAAGCCAGTATCAGACCCTTTATAAGACATTAATAAATTCTGAAGTCATTTCTTTCAAAGGCTCTTTCATCCATGAGTAGCTCTCTACCATCCATCCCTCTCTCTGAGATTGCTCAGGGTAAATGTGGCTAATATTACATGAAACACCTCCATACATAACTTAAACTTGGCTTCAGAATTAAGTCTCAGCCTAGAATATAAAGAGATGCTACCAATAACAAACAGACATTTATCTTGAATCTGATTTGCTATCAAATCGCTATGTGTAGCAGATCTTATTATTTATCTCTGGGTAAATGAGGTGTGAATATTCACACCACTTTTGAAAGCATGACGTTTGTATTTACGACCAGGGTATATACATTTTAAAGTTTCCATTTTGAGATAAAGCAAAAAGAAGGCTTTTAAAAACATTGTTCAGGGAGGGTTCAGAGTATCTTAGAAACAGTACTAGGCTCCCATATCTTAAATATGGTGAAGTCACCTAACTGCCTAAACTTACTATTTCATTTGAGATATACATGCATATATATATATATATATGGATGCATACATACATACATACATACATACATACATGTGTGTATGTGTATGTGTGTGTGTGTGTGTGTGTGTGTGTGTGTGTGTGTGTGTGTATTGGCCTTTCTCACAAAACTGGCAAAATAGTAAAATGTAATAACATGCTGTAAAGAAGTTTTAAATATTCATACATACAAAGTATCAAAGGTGGAAGAAATATTAAAAACAAATTATCCCTCTCCTATCAAGTTCTAAAATAAAAATGTACACCCAGTAAACACAGGAAATTGGCCCAAAGCTTGGCCTAGAAACTAGAAACATGTTCTTGATATAAGTAAAAAATAAATACAGTGCAAAAACAGTAAAATTAATTTTTATCAATAACATAAAGCTATTTAACTCAACTCTAGGTAATAATAAATATTCTTTACATTTTTATGGGAATCACAACACTCTTCTAGTTATTTTCTGAAGATAGTAATGTAATTTTGTATAATAAAATTCCCAAACCTTTATGTTAAAATGCACTCACTTACAGCTTTGTTTTTCTGTACCATTTTGCATAAGAATTTTATTTTTCAGTGTATTAACCAAAAAACACAAACTACAGAGCTTGTCATTCCTCTCCCAGGACCACTTAAAAGATACTCCAAATTGTATATATGAGGAAAAAAGCATGTCCTCATAACATCTGGGTATCTGAGCATTTCAACTCTAATCTTTAAATAAATAGAAATACTCTGCTATGTGAAGCTTCTCACTGTATTAAGTACTTGGGTTATTTTTTAAGAAGGTGCAGCCATTTGATCCTAATCAAAAGTACATGACTGCACATGTGTGCACGCACAGAGAGAGACAGAGAAAGACACAGGAAAATCTGACAACAGTAGGAAAGTAGTTCTGTAAATGTTTATCATCAAAGACATAATTAAAATGCATTTATTAGTTTTAAGTATAAAATAAAAGATGTCTTTGACATTAAGTAAATAAGGAGTAGAAATTAATTAGAGGTAAAGATCTAAATTTGTCTGGGCCCATGAGAAATTAATAAGCCAGATATTTATGCAGATGAACCATGCTGTGCAGTCTCTTTTTGCCCTACTTGGTAAATAAATATAATAATGATAAGGAATGTAGCAGTTTAACTCAGGGCTGAAAAGAGTTATCAAGATCAGTCAGTGACTTTTTCTGCAATTAATATTCTTAATGAATCCATACACACAGTATATATCTATGCAAAGAGGGCTACCATATATTCTGATAATGTCTAAATGAGGAAATACCAATTTCACAGTCTGGCACCTGAGAATGATTGTAATTGAATTTCAATTTAGTTCTTAGAAAAATCAAAAGAGGTCTCTTGGTAAAGAAAAGCAGCTAGATTGGATTGCATTTTAAGTCTTTTCCAAGTTCAAGATCTCATAACTAGACAATTAGAAATAAAATATTCCTAAAATCTGGTGAGTTTTCTTTAAATAGTATTAAATTACACTAGTGCTAAATAGATGTTCCAAGTTCTTCAATGTATTTACTCCTCTTGATCAATGCAGTTTTGAGTGTTCAAAGTCTGGGAGAAGAAGATGAATACATATGCTTCCTTCCTATAAAGAGTTAAATAAGTATAATCCTAAACAGATTATACCAGAAACAAGGAAAATATGTGAAGGAATTGGACTTGCGTAGGCAGGGCTTCTCAACCTTGATATTACTGACATTTTAGGTTGGATAATCATTTGTATGAGATATTAAGTTATCTGACCAACTAATGGAGCCAGCAGAATCTTTTCTTTACAGTTGAGATGAGCAAAACTGTCTCTGAATATTGTAACTTTTCCTATGGAGTCAAGGTGTCTCAATTGATAATCTATAGGCCAAAGAACTCCAAAGGCTTTCAGGACAAGGAACATAAGAACTGTCCTGAGAACTTGGATGGAGATTTAAATGTCAGAAATGAGTAGAGCATGAGTTGACTACATGGAACACAGAAGGGACCTTCTAGAAAATAATTTGACACGTGATGCTGCTTTGCAGGTTCTGGTCTGGTCCTATCCGGTTTCAGTGTCATCTTTCACCTCCTTCACCCCGATAACTCTCTTCTCTAACAGACAGGACTAGATTCAGGTCAATGCCTTCCACAGAGAACAGTACCTGTAAGATTTTTAGAAACATAATTTCATCTCCGCTGCTTACATTTTATGATTATCTTCAGTTGGGAGAAAGGAGATTTCTTTCTTGTTTCCTGTCATTTAAAACATCAAAGAGACTTCTAGAAAGGATGGTTTAAAGGAGAAAATAATGATTTTGATGCCTGAGTTAATTTGAGGTGAGTTTGAGGTAGTGGCAGGATGCCAAGTATGAGAAACACAAGAAATTAATTAAAAGATGAAAACACTTTAAAGTACATAATGAATAAGAGGCACATACAGACACACACACACACACACACATGCAGAAAAGCAAAACGCAAAACCAAACAGAAGGTAACAGGGACACTTGTCTCATTGCCTATTTTCTTCAGAAAAATAATGTCATTTTTATCTTTTAATGAATCTGCTTATTAGCATAAATATTCCACTCTCCAACATGATATTCTGGAAGTGTCATCCAAGAATGTCATTTTAGCATAAAAAATGTAAGCAACATGCCTATATTTTAATTCTCCTCTATCTAAATCAAATTATTTGATTTTCCTAACAATTTGTCTATTTGACATTTTGGTCGAGCTAAGAGGGAGGGTTTGCATCTCTGTGCCGCCTCCGAAGGGTACAAGGAATTGATTTCTTCTCATTCTGCGGAAGTTCACCAGGCAAGTTACTGGTGTCAAGTCATTACAATAACATTTAGCAGAAGTAATCCATTAACGCTGGTTGATATTGCCAACAAATGACAGCACGTGATACAAAACAATTCCTGTACCATCATTTTCAGCTTGCCTTCTCATAAAGGTAAAATATGCAAAGGAAGGGAGCATTCTCATAAAACTCAGCATGAAGACAGATTCATGACTTTTCCATTGAAACTGGCAAAACCAAAAGACCAGCACACTGGAAGAACATGCTTACCAAGTTGTCTTTGGGCCTCATTTATCCACATCACACATACTATAAGGCAGGGGAAAAAAAAGTAATTTGTAAACTTAATTCTATGGTGTTAGAATTGCTGTTTCAGAGTTACAATAGCTCAAGGTCAGTCTCAAGTGTCACCAACCCAAAGCAGTTACTGCTGACTTTGGTGGCTAGTTTGTTACAAAGTCCTAGATGCTACATACACCCTTTGTAATGTCCACCAAGTTACAAGGTCATAGAAGTTACACACATACCATTCTAAGTTTAGGTTGTTAATCAAAATGCAAATTGTTATCCAATGACAAAACATTTTAAGCCAAAATGGGTCTTTGTTTAGTCTGTGTGTTTTTATGTACTTCAATGAGTCATTAAACCTCTGCCATTTCACAGGAAAAGCACTCCTGCTGAATATTCAATGCTCTAAGCAAGTGTGTAGTCTATTTTTTAAATAACCATTTTAGTAAACTAAAAACATAATGCAATAATGCCAGCAATATGTATGTAGGAAGTGGTGCATATGTGAATAATCGTGTTATAAAAACAAAGCATAATACTTGTAATTGCTTTTCATTTATGTAGTACTAAATACTCATCAAAAATGAGTCCTGAGTAATGGATCACCATTGATAAAGGGTACTATAATGCACTAAAATTGCTTTCCCAGGTCATAATAATAGTTTTTTTATATAAGAATAAATAAACTTAGTGTCTGAGGTTCATTTGTTTTAGATTGGAAACAGGAAAAGCCTTATGTGAGAAACATAAAACACCGGTACTGTCAAGACACACATGAAGTCTTGGGGGAATATGAAAGACTAAGACCCAGGCCTTGGATACTGAGCATTTTTCTGCTTAGTGTCAGGGCACCACACCAAGCTCCTGTGCTTCATGGCTGCTGGCGGCCTGCGGTGCCATAATAAAAGAAGTTTGTTTTTCTTCTTCTCCTGAACAATCTTTTTCTTCCTTAGTCTTCTCTGGTTCATAAGATTTTTACCTCAGCCTGGGCTTCTGTAGCTGTGAAATGCCACAGCCTTTCTTGTAGCTCACCTTTCATGGTGGCAAGGCATTGCTTCTCCTTCCTTTGGCCTCCCTGAACTCGGCTTGGGCAGCAAAGCAAACAGTGGCCGGAGGAAGGACACTGTGCCTGTTCCTCTCCTCCCATACCCACAGAATGGAAAAATGTTAAAGCAGAAACGTCATCCCTGACCACTTTGTACCAGCCTGCATAGCAGTCATGGAAATGGCTCAGTAACATTTAATACCCACAGGTGTTCTTACAAACTATCCGACGTGATGCTCAGCGTCATCACAACAGCCCTATAAAACAAAGTTATTATCCCTGTTTTCCGGGGAGAGGGGTACCCAATGGGAAACTGGCCAAGCTCATGGAAACAGTCAGTAGTGGAGTTAGAACACAGAGAAGTAGGAAGGTTCAGAAGTCCCCTGCTTGAGGAGAAAAATCACACTAAATGTATATACATACATACATACATACATACATACATGCATGCATGCATACATACATGCATGCATGCATCTCTATCCTGCAGAACAATCAAAAAGAGCAATAATATAAGAAGGGAAAAGATAATTAATTGTACTTTTTAACTTCTTCTGATTGATGCTTATTCACTTTTCACGAGAAAAGGTCTATACCATTACAGCACAACATTATTCTAACTGTATGGTGTACAAAGAGGACTCACACCTTTCCTGCACACTGTTAACAGAATTCCCTGTAAGTCAGGACTTCCTAGGCACACCAAGGCCTAGAGCTGGGGAGGTAGGCAGCCTGGGCCCTGCACCCCACCCAAGCCCTCACTACACCCCATCGGCCACCATCATCTGTCAGTGTCATGCTTGTTCATGAATCTTCTAAGACTTCCTAGAAGGACAAGAGAAACGGGATGAATTTTCACCAATGTATGCCTAGCAAACCTCTGTCATCAGTGAGGGTGAGCATCCACCTTCCAGAGATGAAAGGATGGCAGAGAGCTTTGGAGAACTAACAAACAATAAAATAAAAGCATGCATTGCTACCGATCTGGAAATATTAAAAAACATATAAGAAATTAAGAAAATAATAATGAGACAGTAATAGGAATGGTAGTAATGTTATGTTGATAGTAGTGAGGATTATTGTTTGCTGGGGGTGGCATGAACATACCGACAGACTTACAGGCTTACAGCATACAGACTGTAGACCACTTACACTTTAAAATTGAATATGTGTTCCTTATTGTTTTTGTATTATGCTTTGAAACTGTACTTGAAGTGGTGGGACCTGTTCTCATAGTCATATTGATCAAGCTTACTAAAGCTAGACCATTCTCTGTACCATTGTCTTGAGACTATCCACATACACAGTAGGAAAAATTCATTTAAGAAAACAATACATTGTATAAACCTAGCATGTACTGGAAAGTCAATAAGATTCATCTTCATTAGAGACATCCATAGCAGGTAAGATGTGTCCTAAGCTGCACTGATTATATAAAAACTAATTTAACTTTTTAAAAGAAACTAGGAACACTCTCACTATCCAAGGTAATCAACTGAGATTTTACTATAAAAAAAAATGAAAATAAAATACCACAAGATGAGGGCCACTTGTGAGAGTTTTTCTGCCAGAATGCCTCATTATTTAATCTCCAGGACTTGTGTTATTGTTATTGTTGTCTTATACACAGTACTTTGAATTGTGACCAAAATTCAGTACTGGACTCAGTTTAACCAAATGGCTGTGTGTCTGACTAGAAAACATTTCTTATATGTTCTTTAATATTTCCAGATCAAGGAAGCATGTAAAAATGGTTTCTCAGCAAATAAATAAATGTTCTCTGAATTTTTCAGTTTGTAGCCTTCTAGAGAAAGGGTCATGTATACTCATATTTACTCATGTGAAACTCTCTGGAAAGTGAGTTGAAGGCGTGAAGCTTCTTCTCTGGCATTAACTAATATCACAATTGGTTATTAACTTTAAAAAAAAATACAAAGAATCAAACTGTGCGCAATAAAACCACAAAGGAGTACATGGCACCAAGGAACAAAACCCATCATATTCCATAGATTTTGGCAAAGAAATGGCCCCTAATTCCCTTTGAGAAAAACAAGAATTGTTTTTTCATTTTTTCAGAGATCATGGTTTCTCTGTAAATAATCCATTATAGGAAAAGAATGTCTACTTTCATTATGTCTTCTATCACTTTGGCATGTCACAGACCAATCAAAGTTTGTCAAAGAAGAATAGTCTCCTTTTCAAAAGTGAATAAAATGTTCATTTGCTTTGGGTAAATTTCTGCCTTCGATCCAACCATCTGGATCTAAATTAAGGTACCCTACTTTGAACATGGGTGTACACGCCATCTGGCTACCCAAAAGCAGCAATTACTTCAGGTAAATGAACATTCCGCCTAATTCTAAGCAACTGTGTTCTCCTATAGAGACAATGACATAAATATGCACCCCTTTTATCTGCCTGCTGCATATCTACTTGGAAAAAAATGTGTGTTTCTGACTAAAGATGATAATTTATTATATGTGTGCAAACATCTTAATTTTAGGGTGACTTGCTATTTCTAGTATTCAACACGTGGCAGGCGTTCTCCTAACCAACTGAGTAAGTATGAATGGAAGATAGGTTCATGATTAAACAATCTTGGATTTAATTGAGAAATCTCTCTACGGTATGGGAAACACAATCTTCCCTGTAGGGCAGACCTGAGCACTTACGACACATAGTGGAGGATAAAGTTTTCTGGGTCCAGGGTGTATAGCACAACACAGGCTAACCTTCCCTCACCGCAGTTCTTTCTTACTGCTTGTAGGTTGGTGCACACCTAGAAACTCATCACTCAGGAGTATTAGGTGGGAGGACCATGAGCAGCAAGCCAGTCTTTCCTTTGTCCTGAGACTCTTTCTCAAGGAAACAAATGAAAACGAAGAAATTCCTTCTCCTGGGTCTCAGAGAAAGGAGACAAAATATAAGACTGATCAGATAGTAATGAGCTACTGCTTCCAACAGGCTAAAAAAAAGTAAGGAAGCTGTGGGGTGGCTTCTCCAAGTTTCCCAAGTTATTCAGCGTAGCTATTGTTGGCAGATTAAATATTTGTTTTTATTACAGAAATTATCTCACAATTACACTGGCAAAAATGACGATTAACTAAAGATCAAGATATATAATCATTAATCAAATGAAAATTCTGAGTTTACGTCTGTGTCCTTTTAGAAAGTGGGCTTTTAAGAGCCAATTTACATTGAATTTTTAGTACAAAATCATTATCAATAAAAGGCCAGCCTTGGCTCAGTTCCTAATATTGGTTAAGTCTTCTAAGTAACTATAGTAACAAGAAAAACAAAGCTAATGTACAGAATATTGGTATAGCTATGAAACCATTAGACTTTTTTGTGCTTTACTTACTTCAGATATAAAAGCTAGGACATTATAATATTCACTCTGCTGTTGGGGGGTGGACTACAAAAACTTTCTCTAAGATTGTATTTAGAAATAAATCCATCCTGAGATTTCCCAAACACTGAATCCTGCTTTCTATTGGAAAGCATGTGTGCATCAGGTTAAACTTTCAGCCAACATATTTACATCTCTAGGGAAAACTGAAGGAGGAAGTCTGAATACAAACATGGACTGTAGGCACAAGAAACCCTTTACAGGGCAAGCAGAAACATCTGGTCGTTTTCAGAGTCCTCTTAATTTGAAAGCACTGACCAAAACAAGCTGAGTTCTACCAAAATACATCTTGGCATGGCTTTTAAAAAAAAGATACATAATTTGAAAGGGAGTATTTTTTTTCATCACAGTAAGATGCATCCGTGAGGATACACAATTCCTTCTATTGTCGTTTTCATATGACAAACCTGTTTTCAAGCATAACATGCAAATATGCCTCTTGAGCCTTTACTGCATATCTTATATAATTGTGGGCTTAGAAATATTTTTAATCTGTAATATTTGTGCTAGAGGAAGTGACAGTGAAGGGTTGAAACTATCTTCACCAGATCTTTAGAAAGTGAATAATTTATATATTGACTTATAGGAAGCCATGCATATCACCCCACTACTACCACTACCACACAGAGTACTTTATACTTCACAGAAGTCTAGAAATGATAAAACTTTTGTACACATCTACACTACAAGAACAATTTCCCAGCCTCTAACACATAACTGTTTCTGAGAGTTTGCATGCACCACGAGCTCTGGCCAGGGGCTGGGCAAACCAAAGTTCAAGTTCCAGCTTTCTGATAACAGCCTGCTGACCTCAGGTGCCCTGTGCTGCTGAGAGCCCCAGTGTCCTGATGTTAGGAGATCCCGTGAGGAAAGAGAAGGCTCTGCCTCATTACTTACTAATACTCAGTCTACCTACAGGTAATGATTTCATTTATTAGTTTACTCTGATTGTTCATCTGCCCTATAGTCATTTAATTAATTGAAGTTATTTTAAATATAATGAAAACAAGACTCATCCATACATTCATTCAACAGTATATGTGGAAGCTGGTTACCAAGGAAGACTTATTTGAACCTTGAAGCTCTACGTGGCAGGCCTGGCCTTGGGTGAAGTGCTTTTCAAGGCCACATTGATCGATTGATCCCATTATGGAGAGTGGGACTATTATTATCATCAAGTTAGAATTTAAAATATGAGCTCTGGGGCCAAATTATCTGGGTCTCACGTTGTGATCTAAGTCAAACTATGATTTTGCTGAGACTCTGTTTTCCCACCTGTAACACAGAGAGAAAGCGGACAGTCACATGAACCTCATAGGGATCTGGTGAAACTTAGTTCACCGCAAGCGCATAATCAACACTGGAAGCAGCTGTCAATCATTGCCAAGAATTGTCAACTTAGACACTTTCCTCAAATGTTCACCACAGCTATTAGAACTGTGAAGATCTGAACACAGAGCAGCTGGTTCAAAAGAAATCCCCCGCCTCACAAAAACTAAGAGAATATAACCTAAATCTTAAGTTAGCAAGGACACTGGCAACGGGCTGCTGTTAGCTTCCTCCTGGGTGGAGTTATTACTATAGGTGGCAGCTGAGGAACCAAATGGAGACAGGAGCCCTCCGGAGACATCACTGTGCCTTAAAAGTCCCTGTCTCTGATTTTGACCATGGCAACTGCATGCAGTTCCAGGACCCACATCCCTGGACCTGTGTTTCCCTGGAACTTCTCTTACTTGCAATTTAGAAAAACTTTGCAAAGCCAAATCAAACCATAGGCTGCGCTCTGACTCTCCCTGGGGGACAGAGGTACTATACTATTCAGTCAAAGGAGGTAGGTGTGCCTGTTAAGGGAAGGGGGCGTGTCTGCCCTGGTCTGATAGAGGGGTTGAGCTGCTAACTGCTCAAAGTTGGTTTGTTTACTTATCATTTAGATGACCAGCAACCTTTAGGGGGAAACAGCAAAAGCCCAGAGAGCTACATTACAGGACAAGAGGAAGGCATTCATCATCTTTTGGTAGCTCAGTTTGTGGACTTGGCAAGAGAGGCCAGACATTAGGAAGACCCCTATGGTTCCAGAGGACCATCCCACCTGACTTTGACCCCTTTCCCCCAAGCCCGGATTTCTGGATATTGGAAGCCAGCAGGGTCCCCGGGTTGCCTGCCCTTGCTCAGCAGTGCTAGAGCTGCCCGGCGGGGTGGGGCAGCTCGGGGCACCGCCTCCCTCCATACCTTCTCTCCCCGTGGAGTACGTAGGAGCTGCGAAAGAAGCCGAGAAGCTCGTTCTCTATCAGGGCATTGTAGATAATCTTTAGGTTGTAATTCCTCTGCGCTTCCAGGGTTCTATTCAGCACCACCACCAAGACCTGGGTTTGTGGGTAGAGGAAAAACCCTACTACTGGGACAGCTCCGAACGCCCGATCCTCTGCCACTTGCACTTTCTCCACGGCCACCCGAGAGGCGTGTAGCACCACGTAGCGGGTGGCGTTTCGGCACGCGATCTCCACGTTGACCTCCCCGGAGAAGGTGAAGTTCTCCATGAAAGCTGTGAGCATCAAATTGTAGTGCAGCGGCTTGAGGTGGCCGGACAGGCGCAGCTGCGTCCAAGGCTGCCACTGCTCTGACTCTTCCTCCTCCGACGGCGGCAGGGTGGACGGGGTCCCCGGGGTGTCCACCTCGCTGGTCTCGTGCTGCGAGGACTCCCCACCAGCAGCACCGTGGTGGTTTCGCCGAGCCGATCCAGGCTGGCTGCTATTGCCGCTGCCACGCTCGGGGAAGCCGTCGGAGCCCGGCACCGCCGCGCTGGCTCCACACTCGTCAAAGCGCAAGCTGAGGAGCACCGCCAGCATGGTGACCGCCAACAGCGCCACGATGGACACGGCGAAGGCCAGCACGAGCCGCTTGTGTACCGCGATGTGGCGCTCTGTGGTGCGGGGTCGCACTCCCACCGAGTCAGCCCACGGGTCCGAGAGCCCCCTGCCGCTTGCCCGGAGTGCGGCGTCGTCTTCTCCCATGGTGGCTGCAAAGGGTGAGCCGCCGCTCTTCTCGGCCCCCTCCTCCTCCTCCTCCTCCTTCTTCTTCTTCCTCTTCTTTTTCTTCTTCTTCTTTTTCTTCTCCTCCTCTTGCTCCCCCCTCTCGCCGTCCAGTGCCATCACACCGCCTCCTCCTCTTCCCCCGCCCCCTCCGACGCCCCCAGTGGGCGGGCCACCCGGGCCAGGGCCAGCGCAGTCATCGGAGAGTGCACGCGGGCGGGCGGAGGGCGCAACGCCGGCCGGGACCTTAGGGAGGCCGGCCCGGGGTTCCCTGGAGACCCGCTCGGGTGGCTGGAGACAGCCAAGACGACCTCCGGCAGCCCCGCCTCTCTCCGGACACCAGCTGCGGATCGCGGGGCAACCGGCTCTAGGACGCGCCCAACTTGGGGAGCCCGTCGCTCACGGTGTGCGCGCTACTCGCTACTCGTCGGGCTGGCACCGGGCGCCCGGGCACACGCCGCCCCCGCCCCTGTGCGCCTGCGGCTCGCGTGTCCTCCCCGGCGCCGCACTCTCCCAGGCTGGTTGCTGCAGCGGCTCTCGCACGGGCCCTCCGCCGGGAGCACAGAGCGCTGGGGAGAGCGACCCGGCAGGCAGTCAAGTTAGGGCTTCGCCCAGCTCCCAGCACTCCGGCAGCGTTCGGTCTTCTGGGTGGGATGTGCTTGCAAAGACAGTTGCAGCGGCCGCAGCCTGGAAGGTGCCGCCGGAGCCTTCCACCCCGCAGAGGGAGAGGAGGGGATGGACCAGAGGACCGAAGGAAAGACAGGAGTGAGCCCAGCCGGAGGAAGTCCCACATCCGCTGAGCATCCGTCCTGGAGAAGCCTTCTCTACCCTGGACACTTTAAGCAGTGGTGGCAGTGAAAGGCGTGAGGTTGCAGACTGGACAGCGAGCCTCCCGCGTTCTGATGGCCCTCTGCCCTCCGGAGAAGACAAGTGAAGAAGTGTCCCGCCGGGGCATCCACTTCAGGTAGATGAAGGTCTGAGCTGTGTCCCCAGGGGGAGGATCGAAGTGCATGTGTGCCAGCGCGTGTGCATGTGTGGGCGTGTGTGTGCGCGCGTGTGCGTGTATGTGTGTGTACACGGGCTCCGGGTCTAGATTGCCAAAGCTACTCCAGCTGCATTCGGGGACTAAAACTCCCCGAGAAAGGAGGGAGCGAGCGAGCGAGAAGGCAGAGAAGGAGGGAGGGAGGGAGGAGAGAGGTTGAGCGGCAGAGGCAGGCGCTGGGAGATTAGAGAGCTTTTCTCCGCTCCGTCACACCAGACACCCACAGCCACAGAGGGGGTTGTTGAGCTGCCTGCAAGAGTACATTGTAAATCTTCAGTGCAACAAGCCCGACAGTCGCCCCACTTCTGACTCCTTAGCCACTGCGGCTCCCCAGAGGGACCGCTTGAGCCTACAGCTATTAGCCTAGAGAGCAAAGGATGAGCCTGCTGGGGAGACGTGGCAGTGTCAGATCACACATCAAGCTCCCCAGAGGATTTGGAGGATTCTATGTAAAATTGAAATAAATTCTCCACAGCCTGACTGCATTTATTATAATGGTGTAGTTCGGCCAGGTGTGCATTACTGAAATAATGGCCAGCAATAAAGCACTTGGGTCCCCTATAAGTAAAAACCAAAGAAAGGATACAGATTCCCCATAGGATACATTTTATTTTTAGATTGGGAAAGGATTAAAACATAATGCCTACAGTACAACATTCACAAAATGAGTGTAAGGAAAACTGGGGGTGGAGGGTCCATAACTGGATTTTCTAGAACGCTGAATAAATACATCTCATTATTGGTCAGTTTGTTGTTTCACTCGCCTCGATTACCTTTCCCTACCCCCTGCATCATCATGAACACTGTCTAAACTTCGTCACAGCAGTTATGAATCCCAGTGTTTATTGACAGCAGGAATCATCAAAGCACATTTCATAGCCTGCTGACTGGCTTTGGACCCTCTTGAGTTTGTTGGGAGTTCTGGATTATAATGGAGTAGTGTCCTATCCAAACTTCAAAATGTGTCTTAAAAGTTGTAACTAGAACTATGCTCGGAAGACAGCTGCCTCAAAGGTGACAGTCAAAGAGTCAGTCGTCTCTGATTTTTAACAAAATATATGGTTCAGTCAATAGAAAATGAAAAAAAAAATCTTTATGTGCTTCTTTGGTTTCTTTAAATCCAAACTTCCTATTCACTATTTTCCTAATTGAAAGAAAGAGAGAGAGAGAGAGAGAGAGAGAGAGAGAGAGAGAGAGAGAGAGAGAGAGAGAGAGAGAGAGAGAGAGAGAGAGAGAGAGAGAGAGAGAGAGAGAGAGAGAGAGAAAGAGAGAAAGAAAGAAAGAAAGAAAGAAAGAAAGAAAGAAAGAAAGAAAGAAAGAAAGAAAGAAAGAAAGAAAGAAAGAAAAGAAAGAAAGAAAGAAAGAAAGAAAGAAAGGTTACTGGCTTTGGGATACTGAAAAAAATTAAAATATTACTTCCATACCTGGTCAATAAGAAGAGCCCAATTATACAAATGAAGTTTAATCTGGGAGTCACAGAGAGCACAGCTTTGCTTGAGGAATCACTTTCCCTTTATCCCTAGATGGAGTCCTTGCTCATTATCATGTATTCTAAATGTCCACTTGCATCATCATAAATGATGAAAATAGGTGCCAGGGTGGGTATTTTTAAGCATGTTGTATGTGGGCCGTCAGTAACAGACCAAGGGAAATGCCACATTCTGTTCCAGTTACTTTTTTCTGCTCTGTTTTTAAGCATCTTTGTTCTTGCTTTTTCAAACGTATCTGGCTATGTGCATTTTAGGAGTTGGGGGCTTAGTAGTTTGATTGTTTACCCAGAATTAAGAAATACAGTTTAACAAGCCAAAAGAGCACCTGACTCCCAAAAGAGGTCACCATATTCCTCTGTACTTGAGGGATCAAATCCAGTCATTCAGGATTAGTGACCTAAGGGACACAGATTACCAGCAGCTTCTAGAATGACCCCTGGGAGTCTGAGAATCAGTGCCTAATGAAGATTCTACCTTCTAAAGGAGTCTCTGAGGCCTTTCTCTCTCTCTCTCTAATATGATGTTAATCATGAAGACTCTGAAAGGCTTTTACTGTTCATGTAACTCATCAATGTCTCTGTACTTGTGAAATTACTGCAAAGTAACTTTCAAACACGTTGCAATTAAACAATAAAATTACTTACAGATTTGAATGGTTTCTCCTGACTGAGGAAATTAGCAAATGGATGGTCTCTGAGACACAAGTGAAGCAAATTCAAGTTTATTAGCATAACGTGAGCACAACTTATTAGCTCATTGATTCCCCTTTAATGTGGCTTTACTCAATAAACTCTGTTTCAAAGATCGAGTAAGTAAATATTTCTTCCTCTTTTGTTTACATAATGGTGATTTATTGTTACTTTTGTAATTTTTGAAAGTTTACAGAATCTGAGAAATTAGCATTGGCAGGATACATTCTTTTCTTATTTCTCTAGAAAATGTTCATCATACTTCAAACCAAAAACAGTAAAGGAGGGAGTCACAGTTTCAGGGTGTGTACCTAAGAGGAACATTGAAGGAATCAACCACTAGTACTTGGTTTTAAACTTGCCTTTGGTGTGTAGGTCCCTTGATAAGAGAAGGGCTTGACTTTCGCGTGCTATAACCTCACAGTGCTTTGCACAGGGGAGATGCCTTCCCAAGTGTCTCACACTGCACAGGAACACATTTATTTGTTCTAAGAAGTTCATCGTTGTTTTCTTTAAATTATAAATGTCATTTTAAAAATTGTCCATTTTCAACCTAGGGACTTGTAAACGTGAATATAATCTGAATGTTTAAAATTCATGAAGGCAACAAGAAGTTGATTTTAATCAAATCTACACTTTAGTCTCGAGAATAATCAAAATGAACTGTCTTCCATAGAGCAGTGGCTTCTGGGTCTTTGCTCTTTGATTGTTTAAACTTGAACTGCTTTTACTTTCCTTCTCACACTGATTGGTATGTACAAGCACAACCTCAGTGCCCTTGCATGCTCAGCTCCTGAAAGTCTGATTAGCATCTTCACGTCCCAAATGTGCTTGGCTCAGAAGAAACATCTGAGTCTCCACTCAACCCTTCCCACCTTGTATTATTCTAGCCCACTTACTTACCAACTCAGTTTCTTGATGTGTGACTAATAACAGAGAGTGTGAGGAGGTAGCCTCAGCCATCTCAAGGCTCTGTGCTGTCAGGAGGTTTTGAATCTTCTCTATAAAAGACAAACAAAAATTGAGCTGGGGAGACAAGTACAATCAATAAAGTGGCTACTCGACAAGCATGAAGACGCTAGATGGATCCCCAGGACTATGGTAGCTGGGCATGGTTGCACCTATATGTAATAATGCTGCTAAGGAAGCAGAGGGCCTATCAGGGCCTCTCTGACCTTTCAACCTAGCCTACTTGGCAAGATTTTGGACAATGAGAGACATTGTCTCACACACACACACACACACACACAGAGGAAAACAACATAAAATTCCCTTTTAAACCTTAGGGAGTAAAATGACTTTATAAAAACCCTGAACTGGCTGAAATATAGGAGACAGTACACAAACCAACCTGCTCTCCAGGCAGTCAAAAAGACTCTTGGGCTTAGGACAGAAGTTTCTGAAGACCCCACACAGTTGAAGACCCTTACCGAATGGAAATCAGAAATCTCTGTTTACCAGCTGAAGTGGTGCCTCCATGTGGCAACAGAAAACAGCATTTTTGAAATCCAAAATTGTGATAATCTGATGAAAATTTTAAATTTTACAAATTCATATTGTATCAAACTTATTAATAACTTTACACTGTACAAGTTTCAATGTCCGTAGCATCTAACGTGAGTCTTTTCTAAGGTTTCATAACAGATAAGTCACCTTATCTAATAGAATACTCCTCAAGATCTTGAAGATAAAGGATAGAATTCTTCAAAAATAAAGTGACTTTTCTTGAAGTATACAGCTTGGCAACTAAACTTAAAAACTTAATTTAACTGTCAGTTATTTGACTTTTGATTTTTAGAGGGATCAACCTAAATGAAAACTGCATCTGAATCTCCATATATCCTTTTAAATCACCTGGAACTGCCTAAGTTTTTTGGGTTTTTGTTTTGTGTTTTTTTTTTTTTTTTTTTTAACAAATGCCTAAAGCACCAATATATTAGCACACATTATGACTCCTAGGAAAGTCTTATAGTTAGCCGAAGGGAAAACAGAATAAGTCTCAGCACAAAATGAGTCTCTCTAGATGGCAAATATAAGAAAAAGTATGACTCTAATCTATGATAAAATCCCCAGTCCCAGCATTCAGTGTTATAAGCCGAGGAGAGAGTATGAAGAATTCTAGAAAGTTATTTTTCTTTGGAGGTTTCTACTGCTAGGTTTAAACTCTTCAGTGATCACTCTGGGCTTTTTGGATTATGATCTCTATAAGAAAGCTCCATAAAAAGCAAAGCATGTATCATGGAAATGTTTATAGTGTATTCACGAAATCTGCAAAGATAGTATATACCAACATCTACAAACAGAATAGAAATTGCTTAACTTTCTAGAGCTTTTTTCTACTGAACTACTCAATTTGTCCAGTGGCTGAAGAAATAGAATAGCAAATTTACAGATACAGTAGCCACTCAGAATATAAGTTTCTCAGATGCTTGCTTTTAGATACATATGGGAGAAATAATAATATTAATTAGCTAGCAATTGCTTTGTACCACATTATTTGTTTAAGTGTTTTGTCTTAGCTTCTGTAATCATAAAAATAGCCACCATATAGACAATGTTGTTGTTTCTACCATTTGGAAAATAGGGAAACTGAGGCTCAGACTAAACATCTGAGCACGGATGCATTTAATTAGTAAATGGCAGAGTTGGAATTCAAAACCCAGCAGTGTTCATCCATTACCTGAACACTTAGCATTGTGGCGTACTGTTTCCTGTTAGCTAAGCCCAATGTAAACTATCCAGTGGTGTAACTGATATTTGCTACATAAATTATACGGCCACTGTTAGGCTCAATCATAAAGACCTTAGAATAGGCCGATCTTAGTCGCTAGCCTCACGGGAGCCGACAGTTTTCTGCTTACAACTTATGTTATTAAGGTGCTTGTCAAACGATAGGAAATAGATAAAGTATAATACACTGTGACCCTGAGCAAAGTAGTCATTTTGTGAGGTGATGGAGAAAGGGGGAATAAAGGTCAGTGTTATTCATCCTGGATACAGAACAAAGTGATGGAAGAGATGACTAGAATTTGTTTTCACACAAAATAAGTGGTTTATATCTTTGAAATCTTGACATTTGAATGTCTCACATATATATCCTTAGCCTGGATTTGTAGTTCAGCTACAATGTGGCTCAAATGGTGTCTGACCTCTTTCAAACCACAAACAGTATCTGCTTCAAAGACACATTTCCATAGGTGATGATGTAAAGTCACATAACATATAAAATATCCTCCATCCCCTATAGCACACATGTAGCTCTCTAAATGATGTATTCCCTCTGTTTTAATTCAATACAACATCCTATTTATGTGCTGAAATCCTTTCCTGATCACAGACTGACCTTCACCAGGAATTAAAATGTTTAACGGGATAGCTTTTTGAGGTGAACACCTTGTTCTTTTGAGTAGCGAGGGATCAATGAAAAGAACCATGATCTAGATTTTCTCCATATGTAAATATCACTGGTATTTGAGTAATAGACCTGTGTTTGAGTTTTTGAAGTTAACTTTTAACTACAGTGATTTCCTACTTTAAGTAGCACGAGTTGTAGTATATAGATTTGATGAATCAATATTCTGGTCAAAGGTACAGTTTTTCTTTTGTGTGGTGTGTGTGTACGTATATAATAGCGATGAAAATTAATATTTCCTAATTGTCAAACCTCGCTCTGCAGTTATTTGAAATTGAGAAAAAAGATGTATTGTGACCTATATGATGTTAATCTGTGCATCTTTTTATCTTGAACTGAAGAGCAGTACCCTTCCCCAGCCCATGATTTTCTCTTCTATTCAAAGATATCAGCTTAAAAACACCCAGCCCTGTCCATCCCATCGTATTGTAACTACAGATATTCTCCATTCTTTAACTTTAGAATGACATATGAAGACAATGCCAGCGTAATGCCTTTCTTTTCTTTCTCTGTACCGGCTGTTCTGGCAGCACCTTATTTCACACCGTGGGATGCTCTCACGGTGCTGTGAAGTTAACGTGACCTTTAGGTCCTAGGTCTGGGAGTTACTCTTGAAGCTCGAACCTCTGCACTTTGACTAGAATGCCTTTTTTCTTGGTCATTTAAAAGACATTATTTGGGACAAAAGGGGTGGCTTTTCAAGCCAAGGTACTTCCCGTGACCGCATGGTGATCTGAACATGATCCCAGGGACTTTCGTAGAGGTGAAAGGAAGGGACTGACTCCATACAGTTGAACTCTGACCTCCACAGTCACGCCACGCTATACTTGCCCATCCACACTCATCATGCACACACACATACACACACCTAATACAGAAACTAAAAACACTATCCATATGCTTTAATTAAGTATTAAATGCTTTAATGTTAAACATGTTGAGTTTCTAAAAACTTTATACCAAGAACATTAAATGCTAGGCAGTATACAAGACAGAAAGCAAAGGAGGGAGGGAGGGAGGGAGGGAGGGAGGGAGGGAGGGAGGGAGGGAGGGAGGGAGGGAGAACTAGGCATGGCTTATGAACAAACAATAGTTGCCTGGGAAAACATAGAATAAAAGTTTCCCACAGAATAACAATACACAAAGCATCAATCGAGTTAGTCTTCTGAACAGTGGTTCTCAACCTCCTAATCATGTGAGCGTTTAATACAGTTCCTCACGCTGTGATGGCCCCCCATACATTTATTCTCATTGCTACTTCATAACTATAATTTCTCTAGTGCTATGAATCATAATGTAAATATTTTTGGAGATAGAGAGTTGCCAAAGAAGTGGCCACCCACAGTTTGAGGACAGCTGCTTTTGAAAATGACAAGCTCTGACCTTAGACCACTCAGCCCTTACGGGATGCTTTCATCGAAATCCTCTTCCTTGAGCTCAGGGGACTCCTCAGAGGAGGAGGCAGTAAGGGACTGGGGGGGGGGGGGCAGTGAAGGACACCAAGAAAGCAAGGCCCTTTGAATCAGCGTGGCCAGCCCTCATAGGAACTCACAGACTGAGGCAGCAAGCACAGGGCCGATACAGGGCTGCACCAGGTCCTCTGCACGTATATAACTGTTTCCAGTTTAGTGCTTCTGTGGGATCCCTCAGTGTGTAAATGAGCGAATCTCAGATTCTTCTGCCTTTTCCCTTCTGATTGTGCATTTTGTCCAATTCTGATGTGCCCATTTATTATTATTATTAGAAAGACAGAGACGGATAAAAAGAAGGAAGAAAGGAGGGAGGGAGGGACGGGAGGGGGTGGGGAAGAAAACTGGCCATCTCTGAAAGTGAATTAGCTTTTCACCCCAGGACAGTCTGGAAAAGAAACCACCTGAAGGGATTCACTTGAAGTCACCACCATATTAAAATGTGGATGACTGTTTCATCAGATAGGAGTAATTCTCTAAATAAAATAGGATGGATTTAGTGAGTAACTTGCCTGGGATCTTCATTGCTGGCACTTTTTTCTTTACCGCCACCTTGTGGGTTAGATAGTAACATAATATTTACTATAGAGGTGTGAGTTTGGGATCTCTCCCCCTCTTCTCTCTCTCTCTCTCTCTCTCTCTCTCTCTCTCTCTCTCTCTCTCTCTCTCGTTTTAAAGCTGGTGTGTTGTGGGATTCAGGTGTCAGCTGATAAGGTCCAAAGAAGCTTATCCAGGGTCCCGGGCTCCTGGAAGGGGTGTGGCCGACCCCTTTGATAAGGGGCTGCTGGGACGCTGGGGGGCTCTCTTCCTGGTTCCTGGCTGCTGGAGGAAGGACCCCTTCGTCCGTCCGTCTGCAGACTTCGGTCCCTACTGTACTTGGTTACCTGTACCGTGAGTTCTAAATTATATTCTAATAAATATTTTTCTAGTATTGGTGTTCTTGTGGATAAACTCCGCCTACATCTGGCGCCCAACGTGGGGCTCGAACCCACGACCCTGAGATTAAGAGTCTCATGCTCAACCGTTTCATAGACCCAGAGAATATGGCATTTAACATTTAAAATTTGGCCACGAGAGACACGACGACTCCTGGTGTCACTGCTCCCTTCACGAGATGGTGTTGAGCATCAAGGATACTCCATTGGAGTTGGTCCTTTTGGCAAAAAATGGCCGGTTGAGTAAGGAACTGTCCTTACCTTGATTGCTGACAGTACACACATGATATCAAGCTGGATGAACAAATTGAGATGGAGACTGACGAAACCTGCCTAGACAGGATAAGACAGTCCCTTCAAAACTGTTCTGCTTGTAAAAAGATCTGTCAGATGCCATAGGCCTATAGCCAATCCGATAGATGCTCTAACGGTGCACAAATCCAGAGGTGATTGTCCAGGTAGCTGTGTTGCTGTCCTCTCCCAAATTTTGGAAGTAGCTGCTTCCATGTACTTCTGTCTTTCAGACAAATTTACCTTCCTTCTCGGGTCTTGAAGAGGTTGAAGAATAGATGTTTAAGGTTTCCACCCTAGTATCCCTTAGATAAGAACACTCAGGTGTTAGATTCTCACTTTCCCAGATTAACCCTTTAAAATAATCTATACACCCTACTATCTACCAATATTCTAAAACTATTAGATATACCTTATATAAGTTAGGCTTTGATTAGCAATTGTACTTTAACCTCTCCTAGATACTACCTCATAATGATTCCTACTGTACATAGTCTTAGTTTAGAACCTTCTTAGTTAGAAAAAGGGGGGAGATGTTGTGGGATTCAGGTGTCAGCTGATAAGGTCCAAAGAAGCTTATCCAGGGTCCCGGGCTCCTGGAAGGGGTGTGGCCGACCCCTTTGATAAGGGGCTGCTGGGACGCTGGGGGGCTCTCTTCCTGGTTCCTGGCTGCTGGAGGAAGGACCCCTTCGTCCGTCCGTCTGCAGACTTCGGTCCCTACTGTACTTGGTTACCTGTACCGTGAGTTCTAAATTATATTCTAATAAATATTTTTCTAGTATTGGTGTTCTTGTGGATAAACTCCGCCTACACTGGTGTTAGAAAATAACATAGTAAATGGTATGAAACAATGTCCCTCTCTCTTTTTTTCTAAAAGAAACAACTCCTTCACCAAAAGATATTTGCCATAATTCTGCAATTGTCTATTCAGGACACCAGAACAATTTCTCAGAGATTGAAAATATTGGAGTCTACACAAAAATCGATGTTCATTTACAGGATAATCACCAAACTTATCTAGAATAGTGTAACTGGCAAGCTCTAACACGTGATTTTTTTTTCTATAAGAAAAAAATATTTTTCTTAACTCAGTATCATCATTTCTACAGCGGTGTCCTGTGGGGATTGATTCAAGGTAATTTGAAATGCTGCTTAATCCTGCATTTTAAACCTCCCATATCTGACTCAGACAATATGCACTTACTTCTGGCATGAGACTGGATGAATCTGCATTGAGTTACCTTACTCAATTTCTTTTAAAATTATGCTGCAGCTATAAAGGGAATAAGAAAAAAGAGGCTGTATAGATGTGTTGCAATGTCTTTTTTAATTGAGAAACACAGGGAATGTGTTATGTTCCATAACATCCCTTACGTATTAGAGATGCTATAATAATCTTTTATCTAGCCAGACAAACAGGAATGGTTCCATATGAACACACTGCTTTTATTGCTCTGTGTGTGTGTGTGTGTGTGTGTGTGTGTGTGTGTGTGTGTGTGTGTGTACACACACTGTGGTAGAGAAACACATTTTGAAAGTCTACTTGTGAAGTCACTTCAGTGCAAGGGGAGCTAGTGTGTAATCTAGTCACCTTGACACCTTGAATAGGTAAATATTTATATTTAAACTCCTGTTTTATTTTAAGAGTCGAAGTTACAACTTTTAAGAGTCGAAGTTATAACACATTATTCAAAAAGTAATTTTCCCTTCACTTGACAATAAGGCCTCAGATTTGACCTATATAACGTAAATGTCATAAAATGTACATTATCTACACTAGAGACATATAATTGACAATAAAAAACTAAATATTTGTATAGATTAACTACAGTCCAGTTGTAGAACGAGGGCAGTCAAAGTCTACCAGTAATATTGCCAAACCATCAGAATTCAACTCTGTTTAATTTTAACAAGGAAAACTTTCAAGGTTTGTCTTTGTAAGTGACATATTGTCATTTCCAACTCAGGAAAGGTATTTTCATTGTTCAGCATGAAGTCTTTTGAGACTTAAATCTCTCCCTTCCATTCTGAAACAGACTTTATTTCCCATGGATTTGGTTCGGAAACAACCCAAAAGATGCCTTAGAATGGCAGCAGTTAATCTGTTACCCCATTTTAACCCTTGAATGGCTATCACTGAGCAGGTACTTTTACCTGTAATTTTGTCTAAACAAATACACCAGCAAAGGGATGCTCCCTAGCATGAGGGCCATATAAAAATGTTGCCCATTTTTCTTTCAAGTTTCAATTTCAGCCATAACAATAAAAGGATGTCCTCCTTCAGCATCAACTGAAGGAACTTCTGTATAGTTGCCTTTAGAACATTCCTTGGTCCTGTGCACAGTGGTTGAAGGAAAAATAGCCACAGTGAATACACATAATCAATACCTCTATCTACCATACTGCCTAATTCCAATAATCAGTTCCTCCTCTCCATGCTCTTAGAACATTCTTATATATTAACTCTTCAGGATAAATTCCCTGAGGTAAAGCCATATTACATCTTACTCTGTTACAGGCTCCAAATTAAGCAGATACAACTTTAATTGGGTTATTGTAGATACCAACAGCCGTTTCCATGAATGTCAAAAGGCTCGCCTTTCGGTTCTTCTCAAAAATTAGACTGCATCAAATATTTTTCTTGACATTTCTTGAGGATTTCATCTTCAGTTGTGAAGGATCATTTATTCCTTTAATCTTTCTTTGTAGGGAAATAATTAATATTGATTTATATTTAGAAGTACTAACATTCAACTAGGTAAACTCAAAAGGCTATTCATGTTCTATTTTGTCTTCTAGACATAAAAATCAAACCCAGTTAAAGCAAATGATGTGCTTTAAGTCAGGGTATGTCCACTGAATGCTGACCACCACTTTTTAGAATCATTGTGTAGTACTGAAGGACATATGTGTCTTACTTATCCGTATCTATCTAGAAGATGTAGATTCAGTAAATGAGACTGGGAGGCATGTACGCTTCTTATGTTTGAAGTAAGTGCTTTGCCAATCTTGGTCTACCCCGGACTGTAATAAAATGTACAAGTTGTTCTTTGTGCTAACTCTCTCAGTTACAGAGCTTGACAGGATGGTCAAATTCAACTACCAATATAATAATCATCCAAATAGATAACTCTAATACTGCAATTATAGGATCATTTCTTTATTTTGGTGAGATTTACCCATAGCAGCTTCCTGTTTAATGTTCAAAGTTCTGCAGCAATTCTCTCTCAAATGTTCAGTGCAGGCACTATGCCTTCCAGGATGTACAAATAATCAAGTCTTAGCAATATTATAAAACATAATCCACATTATGAATTGAGAATGAGCCCTCAGATCTGATTGCCTAAGGCTCAAATTTTAATGCTGCTGAGACACCTTGTATGTATTAGCTAGTTGAATGAAATTACATTAAAATGGGAGAATGAATTGTGGTCTGGAACTCAGTTGCAGCCCATCAGTCTCTGCCTGCTTTGGTGCCTATAAGGGAGCCTCAGCATTGCTGATTCTCACCTCCTGTTTCCACACTTTCAAAGAGGACCAGAACTGGGTGTCCAGTGGTGAACTGACTTCATTAAAAATTTCCCAGAAATGTAGTTTTCTTCATTTCTTTTTCAGGAGTCCAAGTTAAAGAGACATACAATACCAGGCCTAAGAGAAATGAAAAGTTTAAAAAATAATAACTCCAAAAATAACACCATGGAAAGACCCATTGTTGTTTTCAAGACTCAAATAATCAGCTCTGAGAGAGAAAACTACTGTGTATTAGTCACATGGTTCTCATTAATAGTCTAGAGTTCTTACAGGGAATTACTTGTGAAAGCAACATATAGATCACCAGGAAGGTTTGTTGTTTTCCTAGTATGTGTTGGTCAAGAACTAAGTAGATCAAAAGTATGCGAATGGCTATGAGGGTTCATGAACTAGAATCCTCACTAATTATTAGCTCACCAATGACAAATAAAAATATAACTAACTATAGAGGAAAAAACAGCTGTCACCCCAAAGCCAACAGAAGGTAAGTATTACAGGTTTATAAATAATTAAGAGAATTGTTTATTTGGGTTTTTTTTTTATATTTTATTACTTCTCTGAGAATTTCATACCTCATACTTTTATCACCTCCATCTTGCTCCCTCACACTTAGAGAAAACCCATGTTCCTCCCAAAGGCAAATAATTGTCAATAGCTTCTAGGCTAAGGGTGGGACCTCACTACTTAAAAGAACTGATCATTTCTTGAAAATTCCCAAAGTATCTTTTTGCTAGCCAGGTAATCTGCTGAGAAGTTTGTTATGAGGCGAGTATCTGACTGTGTGAATTTCAGATGATCCTCTATGGTTCTAAAGAATTGTCATTCGCCCCACAGCAGCTCCAAACTTCTACAATTAATGAGCACTAAGCATAAAAGATAATGGAAAGCACTTCACTGTCTTCCATGCCCTTAAGAGTTCAGTACTGTGCCATCGATAACTAGACAAATCTAGTTGGCACTTCAGAGTTTTCTCAGAGAATCAGTGTCCCCTTGCTTGTTAGTTAATAACCAAAAGAGAGGAATAAAAAATGATTTTAAAAAATCCTAAGTAATTTCAATTCATATATAAATTGTTCTTAAAATGTGCCTTTCAAATACATAATTTATTATAGAAAGGGTCTTTAAAATAACATGTAGTGATTGCTTTCCAATTCTATAAACTGATATAGAGCTTAGAATATATAATTTAACACCAGCTATCAAACATGATAAATGTATAAGGCGACTTTTGAGTCAGTGTGTATTGTAACTTTTGGCGTGGCTCTTTAGTTTACAATAAAAACTTTGTCAGAACAGGAACATGTGTATTTATTTCTGCGTCCACAGAAGATTTAAGTCCTGACTACACTTTCAGCCATGGGCCCTTAGTGGCTCAAACTGATCAAAGTGAAATGCATCTGTGCGTACTGAATATGTATAGGCTTTCTCCTGTCATTATCTTTTGTAAAATACAGTGTTGGCAATTATTTACCTAGAGACATCACCCTAAGTGTCCTAAGTCATCTGTAGGTGATTTCCAAACATGTGAGGGATAGTCATAGATTGGATGCAAATACGTTTTTATACAAGCATATTATGCCTTGAGCATTTTAGATTGAGCACCCTCGAGTCAATGTGTGTGTGCACAGTGTATATCCCATGTGTCCTAGAATTGGAAAGTGTCCAGCAAAGATACACAGGAATGTCTGTACCAGGTTCTTTCTGAGAACGTGTTAAAGGAATGAACACTCCGTGCAGTAATCTTTTCATTGGCTCTCCCATAGCAGGCTTTCTTTCTGACCACCAATCAGCTCCCAAGTCATGACAAGGAGACATATTATTAATTATGAATGTCTGGCCCGTAGCTTATGCTTGTCTCACTAGCTATTAAAACTTAAACTAACCTGTTTCTCTTCATCTACCTTTAGCCTCGGGGCTTTTACTTTTCTTTCATTCTGTATGTCCTACCCGGTGTCTGGCTGGCCACACTTGGACACCTCCTCCTCCTTCTTTCTTGTTCTCTCTCCTTTCTCCAGCATAGATTCTTCCTCCTACTCATTATCTCTAAATGCCTTTTATTAGACCAATAGGATACCTTGGGCAGGTGAGATGAAACAAGTTTAACACACTGTCATGTAAACAAATGCACCTTAAACAAATATATCTCTACATAGATAAAAAATGAAACACACATTTACATAGTTAGGATAACAATCTGCAACATAAATAAATGTAACACATCTTCCGTAGCTTAAGTAATAGTCCACATCTCTTTCCCTTCTCTGATCTAAAGCCCTGTCTTCCTCTTCGTCCAGCACATTTAGAGTCTATATGCCTTGTAAGCATGCTCATTGCTTTGGCACCAGCAAATTGGTAGCAAAACATTTATTTTTATTTATTTATTTATTTGTTTGTTTGTTTATTTATTTATTCATTCATTTATTTATTCATTCAAAGGTAAGCTTTACCTTTGTGGGTCCTGGCTTAAAAAACTTTTGCACCACAGTGTTAATTGAAAGCATGTGTTTTTTCCTTATAAAAGACACAGATTTGTGTGTGTGTGTGTGTGTGTGTGTGTGTGTGTGTGTGTCTGTGTGTCTGTGTGTACATATGTGTGTATACATATATAGATATTTCTTTTCTTGAATACACTAATACATTTTAGAATCAGTATCTGATCCCTTCAATTTCAATCCTTGAAACCAAAATAGTGTGCTCTTTTGGAGGGAAAATTTGACTAGATGTTGAATCAATTTAGACCATTCCTTAGAGCCATATTTCACAGAGAGGTTGGATTCTGACATGTGCACATCAAAGCAGCAGCACATATGGTCAAATCTGCCCTAAAATATCCCCTAGCATACTCACAGAATGCAGGAAGCTATAGCCTTGTGATTCCTTTCCACACAGCAATGTGTGTACACAGACATAGGTATAAAGTGGGTACAGCAGAGACAATATTTTCAGTACTCTAAGCCTCAAACACTGTGACTTTGCTGTTTTAATAACACTACTTCCAATTCCTGTGTCTCCATGAAGCCTCCAGAGACAGTCAGCATCATGGTTCAGTTTTAAAATAATGACAATTCCTGCCTTATTCTCCATAATAGTCCGTGGAGACATGGCTGATGGGGGAAGGCTCCAAAACAAGCTATAAGCTGAGAAAGATGCTGATTGGTATGTGTGGCCACACAGCAGTTTCTGCTGGAAAAGGTAGAAATATGGGAAGTGGTGGGCTCATATGAACCCTATGAAACCAGAAGAGTGAGTATAAACTATTGCTGTATTATATGGTAAATGGAAAGATGATAGGCATATAACTGATAATAGATGATAGATAAATAATAGATCGATACTGATAATAGGTAAGGAGATAGAAGGAAATAATAGATAAATCAATGACAGATAGATATATGAATTATATGATAAGGAGATAGATGATAGATGGATAATAAAGAAGTCATTGATAGGTGACATATAGACCTTCCTTACTATGATTCAACTTCAAAATGTTACAAAAGCAGTACATGTTTAGCAGAAATCATTTTTCTAGTTCTGACCTTTTCTCAGACTAGCATGGTACAATATAAGACACTTTTGTGATACTGAACAGCATCAGTAAGGGGATGCTCCCAATCAGTCACACACTCATAAAAGACAACTGACATCCCATCAGAGGGCCAAGCTAAGGGTGTTCTGTAGCTTAAGTATAGAAAATGCATTTTTTATTTATTTTCAACTTACAGTGAATTTATCAGAAAATAACACAAGTGTAGCTTGAGCAGTGCATTTGTATGTATGTTTGTATGTTTGGTTTTTTCATATATACACAAACCAATACATAACATGCAAACAGATCTGCATTATCTGTGGGTAAGCATGTACACAGATGTATCTGTAGATTGGGACAACTAAGACAATTATGAACAACTCACTGCCCTAGTCTTGGTTTCTAAGTGTATCTCCCCACCAGAAGAAACCATAGACCTGCAGAAGTTCCAAAGGTGAGCAGGAAAAGGATAAATGAGCTTTAAATGTAGTCATCTGACAAAAAAAATCTATGTTCATTCTCAAAAGATAATGGGGACCTGAAAAAAGAGACAGGAACATATCTAGAAAGCCTCCTGTCAATCAAACCTGAAACAGTATGAGCATCACTGTTCATAGTGAGGGATCAGGGGGATGGCTCAGCCAGTAAACACTTGCTTCACAAGTGTGAAAACTTGAGTTCAAACCCCAGAATCCATAAGAAAGCCAGAAGTGCTGGCACCTGCTTATCATCTTGGTATAAGGAAGATACAGATGTGAGGATCTTTTTAGGCTGCTGGCCAGACCAGCTACCCTAATTAGGGAAGCCCAGGACTGTATGAGAGATGCTGTTTCCATTTAAAAAAAAAATGGTGGATATGTATTGTCCTAAAATGGTCTTCTGGTCTCTACACATATGCATATACACATGTTCACCTGCACCAGTATACACAAATGTGCATGTACATATGCACATACACACAAAATTTAAAAAATGAATGTAGGAACTAATGTGAATTTCTACTGGCAATAAATAAGTAAATACACAGAAAGTAGAAAAGGCTTATTCTTAACTAATGGCAATACATTTGGGTAAGACATCAATGATTTTAAAATTACTTAGTATAAAATGGAGATTAAGATTTTAAAATCTTAAACTATCCTACAAATATTTTATTAATTATTAAGCAAAATAAAATAAAGTTAAAATGGAGACATCTAACAGACACCATCTGACTCAAGAGATCACACAAGGTAGTCATCATTCACCCTTTACCTTTCATGGAGCTCATGATCCCATTTTAAAGAGAATATAAACAATGAATTTTGAGATTATAAACAGCAAGTATACTTATTTATGATTTACACTTCTTTTCTCTCTTCCTTCCTCTGCATATTTCATTTTCTCCATCTACCCTAATGTGAGAATTTATTCAAAACATAAACTATCTTCCCATACTCTGCTCATCCATATGACACATAATTAAAGCAATACCTGATGAGACCCAGATGGGAAGAATGATCACCTATTTACCCTCCTTCATCATCTACCCAGCAGTCTCTCCTCCCCTTTCCTCTTGGTCACTATTTCCGTCCATTATCTGGACAAGAAATATAAAACTGCTCTTGAAATGAAGGTACAAATGGTCCTCCAGAAATTGTACTTCTCTCATGATCTCCACACGGAAATTCTCCACTTGAAGCATAAAAAGTGAGGAAACCAGGAGGTAAGCATCTCCCTTTTCAAAATGTTTCTATTTTTTAAACTCTCTTCTTCTACATAAAGTTGGGACAATGAACAGTCTGCCACTGTAAACAGCACTTCTCAGGAATGCGAGACATTGTTAAAGGAAAAGAGGCTTCGAAAGATCTAAATTCAGGTTACCATTGCTACAATTAGAAGTAACAAGGAGTGACATGGAAAGAAGGTGACAGCAAATGGTTATCTAAAACACTAAGCAATAGTCCTGATAGGAATGGCAGGGAAGTAACAGCCCTGCCCTGGCTCTGAAGATGTACTTTCCTTCTTTTGCTTGAATGTGGTTCTTTGAAACTTGGCAAATATACTAAATAGTCTTTACTTGTCCCTTCCATGTCACTCCAATGACAGTAACAAAGATTATGGTCAAAAAAAAAAAAAGCCAACTAGACAGTACTATAGGTGGTTTCAAGAGAACCTCTGTTGGTACTGATGGTTTTGTCATTTCTTCTGATGTTCAGGCATTGCTGCAGCCTGCACAGCACAGTCACTGATCATTTTATGTGGCCCCATGTTCAAGCACAGCTGATCTGAGTGAGCAATGAGTTGAGTTCACACAGTAAAGCTGTTCCCCATAATTCATGCCTCCGTGCCGAGAAGAACTCCAAATGTTCTGTCCCAGAATCTGCTCTATGTCTTTGAACGGCCCTCGGTTTTCCCAAAAAGAAGCTGGGATGTGATCTCATTCTAGCCATCTTATTATTGCAAGCATTTGAATCCAAGGTTTCTTTCCTGAAATGTGTCCTGATGTGGGATGTCTTTCTGTATCCTGTTAATATTATAAAGGGACTGTTTTGACCTATGGCAAGGCATGTTAGAAGTAGGTAGGAAATCTGAGCATAGATAAAGGGGACAGGGGGCGGGATCAGACAGAGAAGCAATCCAGACACCCAAGGAGCAAGATGTAAAAGCACAGGTGTAAAAAAAGCCATGTGGTAGGGCGGAGTAATAGAAATGGGTTGAATTAAGATGTGAGAGCTAGCTAGCAATGTGCCTGGGCCATAGGTCAAGCAGGATGTAATTAATATAAGTATATGAATCATTTTGGGGGGCTAAGTAGCTGCAGGCAAGTCTGGGCCACAGGACTTGACCGGGCCAGAAACCTCTATTACAGTGGCCTACAATTGTCATGTCATCTTTTAATGTATTTATTCATACATGTATTTATCAAATACTCTTTAAACAACAGTCAGTAAAGGGACTGACACTGGCATCGTGAAGAAAGCATTAAAGCTCCTGACCTATGGGACTTATTAGTCAAATAGAACCAACAACAGATTTAAATAAAGAAATCAGATCCAGGAAATCCTGAACCTGAGATCGGGGGTTACAATATTAAAATTATAATTGAATAATGGTGAGGTGTCACATTTTAACAAATAACTATATAAATGGTGCATGTGGATACCTTAAAAGGAGAGCACAAAGCAACAGCTCTAAGATAATCATATACATGGTGAATGAAAAACAGTAGATCCATGTAGCTAGAGTAAGCCAGGGAGAGAGAGAAAATGAAGTGTAGAAACATGATAGTTAGCTACATCACAGTGGTGGTTTTGTGGCCTCTTGACAAGCCATTATAAATCCCTCCACCCTTTTTTAGAATTTGGAGAAAGCCATTGAAACATTTTAGGCTGAGCAACATCATAATATGTTGTGAGTTTTAGGCTCTCTGATGATTTTGATGAACATTTATTAAAAGATGAAACCTAGAAGGAAAATGGGGAGGGGGGCAGATAACAGATGGCTCTGTGGGTAAAGAGCCTGACTTCAAAGGTCAAAGCTGATGACATAAACTCAATTCCCAGGAAGCCGCACAGTGAAAGGAAAGAATCAGCTTTTGCAAGCTGATTTCTGGTCTACATGTACCATAGCATACATTGTTCCCATCCCAGACACTGAATAAATGTCATTAAAAAAAATGAAAGAAGAATTTTGAGATAATTAAAATAATCCATACAAATGATTTTTGAAATTAACATGGCAGCCAAAGGGGACCTCAGGAGTGATCCCCTTTTGCTGAAGGATTAAACACGGGTATGTGAAAGAAGGCTCAGGATTAATTCCAGGATGTTCACTGAGTAGTCAAAAGGATGGAATTGACATTGATACTGGAGTTTTTTTTGTTTTTGTTTTTGTTTTTTTTTTTACGTAACCTTGGGCCCACCAGTGTTCTCTCTTTTCTTGGCTGTACTTCCTTCTTTTTTTTCAACTAATTACCAATATTTATTCCCAGACCTGGTTCACAGTACACTTCAATGTATGTGAACACTTACATCATCCTCTAAAGGTGCATGCATCTTTAACAAGAACTAAGAAGGTGCATGCATCTTTAACAAGAACTAAGAAGGTGCATGCATCTTTAACAAGACTTTGGATGAATTAAATAATTTGGATGACAACACAAAGACAGATGTAACATGCAAAACATAGACAGATTTTCTTTACTATAATTCATTTATCATCTTTTGAATAGAAAATTTTCAGTTCACAAGGGGTGGGAAGATGCCTCAACACTTAAGAACACTGGCTACTCTTGCAAAGCACATGGGTTTGATTCCCAGCATCCACATGGTGGCTTAAAATCATCCTTATCTCCACTGCTAGGATGCCCCTCCACTGGCCTTTGTGAGGCTGTGTTACTGTGCCTGTCTAAAACACCTGATGGTCTAATAAAGAACTAAATGGCCAATAGCAAGGCAGAAAAAAGGATTGACAGGGCTGACAGGCAGAGATGTAGGAGAAATCTTGGAGGAGAAAGAAGGGAGCCAGAGAAGTGGGAAGGTTCCAGGGGTCAGCTACCCAGTACACATCCTCACAGCAACCATGGATTAAGAAACAAAGAAGGGTACACAGGAATAGAAAAGCAAAGGCCCAGAGGCAAAAGGTAGAAGAGTTAATTTAAGAAAAGCTGGCTAGAAACAAGCCAAGCTAAAGCCAGGCATTCATAAGTAAGAATAAGCCTCAGTGTGTGAATTATTTGGGAGCTGGGTGGCAGACCCTGAGAGAGAGAGAGAGAGAGAGAGAGAGAGAGAGAGAGAGAGAGAGAGAGAGAGAGAGAGAGAGAGAGAGAGAGAGAGAAACAACATATATGTATGTAACGACAATTTAAAGAAAGGTTATGAATTTGAAAAAAAGAGAGGAATATGAGAACTTGGGGTAAGAAAATGAAAGGGGGAAGTAATGTTATTAAAGCACAATCTCAAAAGATAAAGGCAATTTTAAAAACAAAAGAGACAATGAAATTAAGGAGGAATGAGTTGGCTATGTTCCCGTAAAGCTGAAGTATTGATGCATACTGTTAGCTTTTAAAATGAGGTCACCACAGACGAAGTTCAGTGAGACCTAGAAAATGGTGGCTTTTGTATCTCCACAGACAATATTGTCCTGTTCGTTCCATAACTCAAGTGTCCGCGTGTTCTCTTCTGTGCTATTCTATATTATTAAAAATTCATATTTAATACTACTGACTACCACTATGCTCTAATGTACAATGGAGAATTATTTTACTATTATGAATCCACTCCTTTGAACTTTACTTTCTCAAAAATCCCCTATGACACTTGGCTTTACACTCCATTTTCATGGCAAGCTTTGTTCGAATAGGCCCTCAATTTATGGACTGGAGAAGGAAAACTCTCCGGCTAAAGAAGATTAATTAATATACAGATCAATTAATACATAGAGGACATTATTAATAAAGTTTAATACTCATGCATAATTAAGCCTTTCAGCAAGTTAGTAATACACAAGAACTATCTCGGTTTTATAAATGGTACTCATAAAACTGCAAATTATATTAATCATTTATAACAAGTATGCCACTCTGGCAGGAGTTGCTGATTGTTGGTGAGAACATGCATTTGAGGGAAAAGCTGTTATATGGGAAAATATAGTGTTTTCCACTTTATTTTTCTGTGTAACTAAAAGTGCCTTTTCACAAAGACCATTGTGTAAAAGACTACAGCTTTCACTCTTTTTTCTTTTTATTTTGTATTTATTCTTTGGTAATTGCATAATATACAATATATGCTTTTAATCACTTAAATTTATAAGTTATAGAATTTAATGTTGCAGTTTTCAATGTTACCTGATTCAGAAAGAAAGATATATAACAGGTACTTACTGTTTGGTTTTTGAAAGTAAAATAATGACAAATCTCAGAGTAATATATAGAGATAATAATAAGTGATTAAATTTTCCACTCATCCTTCAACATAGTACTCAAAATTCTAGCCACTAAAATAAGGGAAGAAAAACATACATATGCTGATACAATATTGATTCAGAGGAAGAGATAAAATTGTCCTTATTTTTAAGTGACATGACTCTAACTAAAGAATCTCATAATTCTGAAGATATAAAACCTAAAAAATATGATTCTAGCAATGTCACAGAATACAAGTACAAAAAACTCAATCTCATAGATGACAGATAGATGGATAGAGAGACAGATACATACATAGAGAGAGAAAGGGAGAGAGGGAGAGAGGGAGAGAGGGAGAGAGAGAGGGAGAGAGAGGCAGGCAGATATTTTGATCTAGCCCCTAGGGTAACCCTGATGTACATCTTCTCCTGCCTCTACCTTCATAGTGTTGTAACTATGGAATATGACATCATGCTCTGTTTTTTGCATGCTGAGGATTGAATAATAAATAATAATTTAATAACTTTCTAATGCTATGGCATTTCTACATATTAAGAACATATAGAAATAAAAATTAAAATACAGTTACAATTAATCCAATGAAAGCCAGCTGCTTTGGTATGTGTTTAGAAAGCTTATACACTACCTGAACTCTGAAAAAAAATCACAAATTCTGAAAAAAGAAGTCACTGATGACCAAAATAAACAGAAGTAGCAACTTTATAGGTTTGAAAACTCCACATAGCAAACATTTCAATTCTCAAAATTGATTTACTGACTTAAAGCAATTCCTATAAAAACTCAAGCATGATTTTTTTTTGAAGGACTGGCAAGCTTAGTCCCAAAGATAGATCAAAAGCAACTCTAGAACAGCTAAGAAAATCCAAAAAGAAATATAAAGTGAAAGAGACTGTTGTAGCTGATATTAATTCCCTCTCATTTTGTCTTAACATAACTCACTTTAAAATATTAATATTTTATTAAATTTCATATAATACATTTGATCATATTCACTCTCCAGGGTCTCCGAATTCACCCATCTACCTTCATCTCCATACCCACCCATCTTAGAATTTTCTCCTTCTTATTATTAAACTCAAGTCCCGTTTGTGCCATCCCAACTGCTTTTGGGAATGAGGTCTGCCCAAAGTATGGTTCGCCTACCAGGATCACACCACTAAAGTCAACTGATTCTTCCTTTCTCAGCAGCTAATGCCAATATCTCTTTAGTTGGTCATGAGATTTCTTGACCACCTCAAACGCAACCACATACTGAGGTTTCCATCTGGTTTAAGTTTGCACATGTGAATGCCAACATAATCACTGTGAGTTGATATGTGCATCAGCACTACTCTGTCCAGAAAACACTATTTCCTCGGTGTTATCCACCACCTCTGGTTCTTACAATCTTTCAAACCCTACATGTATCCTTGAGCCTGATACAGAGAGCTGGAATGTCTACATCCTATGTAGAGCTGAGCATTTCACAGTCTCTTATTCTCTGGCACTTTGACTAGTCGAAGGTCTATGTATTCATTGCCATTTACTGAAAGACCTCTGAGAACAACTGAGAGATGCTCTCATTTATGCACGTAGCAATAAGCTGTTAGGAGTCATTTTAGTGCTGTGTCCACTTAGCAGGATAGTAGCAGTATATTTCTTGTCCCTCTTCACAGTATGTATGAGTTCTATCTCATGGAGTTGATTTTAGACACAATCAGAAAGTGATTGGTTATTCTTGTAATGTTCATGGCAACATTGCATCACTGGGTGTGTCTTGTCAGGTCAGTCCTTCTTGTAGCTCACAGGATTCACAGATGGGTGAGATCTAGGATTACTTTTCCTTCATGGTATCCTCTATAGCGCCTCCCAGCATTGGGAAAGATAGTAGAAAGAAGCCTCCAGGTGCATTTCAGCTTGAGTATTTTTTCATGTTCTATGATGTGAGTTGTGAGAATGCTGCATCTTCGGCAAAACTCCAGTACCAGAAATATGTTATACTTTTAAAAAGTATTCCTTGTCTTAGCTATTATAGTTTATAGTGCTGTGAAAAGACATCATGACCATGGCAACTCTTATAAAGGGAAACATTTTGTCAGGTTTGCTGTTGGACTATGCTCATGGACTATGCTCATATACACTGTAAATATTTCTCACTGTAATTATTGTTTTAATTAAAAGCTGATTGGCCAGAAGCTAAAAAGACAGGAAGTAAAAGTGAGGTAACCAGACAGGGAGAACTCTTGGAAGAGAAAAGGCAGAGCTGCAGACACCAGCCAGATGCAAAGGAAAAAAGATGAGAATGCTGGGCTGAAGAAAAGGTACCAAACCATGCGGCTAAACATGGATAAGAAATATGAATTAAGTTAAAGTGTAAGAGTTAAAAAGTAATAAGCCTGAGCCATGGGCAAACAGCTTGTAAATAATATTACACATATAAGTTAATTACTTTTTAAGAGTCTGTGGGTCTACAGGTCCAGACCTCAAGGCTAGGCAGGAGGGAAAAATGTCTGACTACACAGGGTGGCTTACAGTTTCAGAGGTTTTGTCCATTATTATCATAGTGGGACACGGTGGAGTGCAGGCAGACATGGTTGCTGGAGAAGGAATGGAGAGCTCTGCATCTTCATCTACAGGCAGCAGAAGGAGTTCACGTCCACACTTTGACCCTAGGAGACCTCAAAGCAAACCCTCACAGTGACAACTTCCTCCAATAAGGCCACACCTCCTCCAAAAAAAAAAAAAAAAAAAACCCAACACCTAATATTTCCACTCCCTATAAACTTATGGGGGTCATTTACATTCAAACTACCACATTAGCCAATCAGGTCCCAAAGACCCCAAACATAGGTTATTGTTAAGGCCCTTGTCTACCCTCCAGAATATAACTAGCAGCATCTAGAACTATGTTGTTGATGGAGGAGAGACTCAAAGATAAATGGACTGGAACAGAAAAATCCAAAAACAGGCCCACACAAATATTTCCAAATGGTTATTTTCTACTTGATTTTTGATAAGGTAATTAAATGTAGTTGATAATGACTTTTCCACAAATAATGATAGAACAGTGGATATTCATGAGGAAAAGGAAAAAAAATCCCATTGATATTAATCTAACATCTTATGGAAAAAAATTCACTAAATGTAGTCATGATTGTATAATGTATTTGTAAAGACATGATTTTTAGAAAATCTTCAGACCTAGGACTAAGCAAAGAATTTTTGTGCTTCATATCAAAAGCATACTATTAAGTAGAATAAATCAAACTCACAAAAGCAAATTATGCCTATTTTCTCTTAAATGTGATACTTAGGTTTACAGTGTGTGTGTGTGCACGTGTGTGTGTGCATGTGCATGTGTGCATGTGTGTGCACACATGTGCATGCATGTGTGTGTTTGTGTGTGCTTGTGTGTGCACGCATGTGTGTGCACGTGTGTGTGCATGTGTGTACACGTGTGTGTGTGTGCATACATGTGCGTGTGCATGCATGAGTGTGTGTGCATGTGTTCATGCACGTATGTGTGTTGTCTGTGTGCGTGTGTATGTGTGAAGAAACTAGAAAGAGAATGATGAGAGGGAGGAAGACATCTGTAGTATGAGGTTTCTGGCCTTGACTTTCGGGCCTAACCTCAAGGTTTAGACACACAGACCCTTATGAAAGACTATGCCCCCTTTCCCAATAGGTTTTGTGCTCTGAGGGTTGTAGGTAATTATTGTTCTAATAGAATAGTTATAAGTTAAAATTGGGTGAAGGACAGAACTATAATATAGCACCAAAGATCTCTTTTGAAGAAGAGAAAGGGGATAGATAGGATAGATAAAGGTAGCTTGTTCTACCTACCTATACACCATTCTAGCTGAATATATGGGCTAAGCTAAAGACAATTTGCACTGGCATAGCTATTTGTATATTCATACAAATGTGAAATCATTTTATATGTTTAATTGTGATAATTTGTACACTGGTACAAAGTTTAATCTGAAATTGCTTTACAGAACCAAAGCAACTTGTACTTCGATATAAATCAGAATCTGTAACTATTATGTAAAATTGAATCTGTAATTGCTATATTTTATATATGCTTCTACCTCTGTTTAAAATATTTGCACATTATTGTCATGTACACTATGCAATTACTACCTTCATTTAACTATACTACATATAATGTATGATTGCACTAGTTATGATATATGCTCTGTTTAGATGATATATATGTATATACATGTCTAAAATGCTGTGGCCACTTTACATGGTAATATACCCCTGACTAATGTTTGATAGTCATACTAAAAGTCATTGTTCAGGGATTGTACATCCCTTATATAGGTATTCTAATTTTTAGTACAGGGTTTATTCCTTAAGACGATAAAAATTGCAGTCAACATTACTTAAGGTACCATATCCCAGTCATCTCAGATACAGGTTAGAATATCATAGATAGACAGGAATCTTCAACCATTTCATAGACCCAGATAATATGGCATTTAACATTTGAAATTTGGCCATGAGAGACATGACGACTCCTGGTGTCACTGCTCCTTTCCTGAGATGGTATGAGCATCGAGGATACTCCTTTAGAGTTTGTACTTTTGGCAGAGAATGGCCGGTTGGGTAAGGAACTGCCCTTACCTTGACTGCTGACAGTACACACATGATGTCCAAGCTAGATGAACAAGTTGATGGATGGAGACTGACGAAACCTGCCTGGACAGGATAAGACAGTCCCTCCAAAATTGTGAAAAGATCTGTCAGATTCAGGTGTCAGCTGATAAGATCCGAGGATGCTTACCCAGGGTCCTGGGCCCCTGAAGGGGGCGTAGCCAACCCCATTGATAAGGGGCTGCTGGGACCCCTGAAAGCCTGTTTGCCTGGTTCCTGGCTGTTGGAGAGACCGGTTTGGAATCCATCGTCCATCGTTCCAGACTCCAGTCTCTGTTCAGGCTCCATTATAAGCTGTTACCTGTATCGTGAGTGTTGGTTTATATTTTAATATTAATCTTGGACTGGTGCCTTGTAAGTATAACTCCGCCTACAGACATCCTTAAGGAGGCAATGGAGGGGATGCTGATGCATGGATTAAGGAAGCAACGAGTGGATTAAGTGGGAAATCAAGAGAGGAAGGGCTGGACTGGAGGGCAGTAAGAGGGGGCCACAAATAAAAAAACAGAGTGACAGGTGTTCATGAAGGTGTCATGATTAAGCCATTGGTTTGTATGCTAACTTAGAATTTTAATTAAAATTAAAAGTGCTATGCTAAGATGCAAAAAGAATATAATGTATTACAGGAAAAATTAATAAATAGGTCTTTATAAAAGTTAAGAACTTCTGTTATGTAAAATAACCTATTTAAGAAAAGTTAAAACCCAGTTATAAAATGAAAAGTAGTTACAAGCTCTATGTCTGAAGACAGATGAGAATCGGGAATAAATGAAAATTCTTAATAATCAATAGTAAAAGCCAGATAATCTAGTTAGAAAAATTACATAAGCAGATGTGTGACTAGACATAACAAATGAGCCCAGTGGAAGATTCTCCTTTTGATAAGCAAATAAGGAAGTATGAATTAAATTACAAGTAGCTACCACCATAATCATAACAGAATGGAGGCGGGGAGAATCAGTAAAGACACCGTCTTAGGGTTTCTTAGGGTTTCTAATGCTGTGATCAGACACCATGACCATAGCAATTATAGAGGAAAACATTTGACTGGGGCTGGCTTACAGTTCTTAGGTTCAGTCAATTGTTATCATGTGGGACATGCGGCATGCAAGTAAGCATGGTACTGGAGAGGTAGTTGAGAGTCCAACAACTTGACTCGCAGACAACAGGATGTGGTCTGGGACACTGGGCATGGCTTAAGCACATATGAGACATCCTATGAGCTTATGGGGGCCAAATACATTCAAACCACCACAGACACCAAATGTCAACAAGGACATTGACAAGTGAAGCACTCACAGCACTGCTGTGACACTACACTGGTAAAGCCACACTGGAAAATTGTTAACAGTTCTGTTTTCAAAAAAGTAAGTAAGCAAGCAAGCCAACAAACCAAGCACACAGTTACAGTGCAACCGGGTGGTTCTACCCTCTAGCACTTATTCCAGAGAAATGTAAATTTATGTTTATATAAAACATAAAAATCATTTGCAGAGGTATGAGTCATGGTAGCCTACAGTTGGAAACAATATAGATAACCTGCAGCGAACAAATGGTTCATCAGTCATTTGCTTATTATGATGGAATAGTCGATACCCAGGTACAGGTGCCTGAAAGGAAAGATGGAGAAAATAGCAGAAGTTAAAGGACCTTGTGGTGATGGAAGCAATCTGTATCTTGACCCTGTCATTGGTCACATGAATATGCATGTAATAAGATTAAATTATAATAACTAGCTAGCACTCAAATACACTCACACACTCAAATTACTGCATGGTAAACTGCAGAAATATAAATAAATATAATCAATGCATTTTCCATATCTTACGTAGAATGATAATATTATTTATATAAGATCTTTCTATATTTTTTATCATGGCATGTGAGTCTCCATTGTCTCTAAATGAAAAGTTCAGTATGTAAGAGTGAGAAAAGAGGCAGCGAGGGCTTTTCTCTGGGAGATCCCAAATATTTTGAGTATTCCTGTGCTTTGAACAGGGAAGTTACATGTTGAAAACAGGATCATATGGCAAATGTATAATTGTATAGAATTATACATATGAACATAGTAAGAGCTATACCTCATCTTTTGGGGAAAGTTAAAGACGTACAAGCATTGGCTGTCCTGCTTTTGATTTTAACATGCATCTTTTAGACTACTTCCAGCCTTTTTTCTGTCAAGAGAAAAATACTCTTCAGACCCGCTCTGTTGTCTCAGATGAGGAGCCTCTGATAGCTTTTCAAGGCACCTGCTGGAGTCTTTGCAGCTTCAGAGAAAGATTTTTGTTTTGTCTTTATAAGTGATTTTCTGATCATATGCAGAAAGTCCTCTTTTTACCCAATTCCTCACCATTCTCTGACCTTTAGCATGACAGAGAAACATCTTTTAGTGCCTTCCAATCTATAATAAAATTTTAATGAGAGGAGTTTTCTCAAAGCTGAATTATCGGTCTCTCAGATCAGAGTGATTGTCACACGCTCTCAACCACTTTTCATAACATTCTGCCAGAACAGACGTTGTACGCTCTCAGCCACCAGCCTTTAAGACACTCTCTTGGCTCTAAATTCCTGCAACCTGTAATAATGTGTTTAAGTTGATGCATACCTATGCAATAAAAAGCATTCCTTTTAAGACTAAGTTTAATGCAGGTTGGCAAATAAATTCACTTCTGCATGGACATCATCTGGCACAGAACACACTGTCACTGCCCAAAAGTTCCCTGGGTCCCATTCCCCAGCTCCCAACTCTAGGAAACTAATGTTTGTTTTCTATCACAATTGAATCTGCATATTCCATAATTTCACTTTAATGGAAACATGAAAGGAATATTATTTTGGATCTAGCTTCTTTGACTCAGCATACTGCTCTTTAAATTTATCTATGCACTTTTATTAGTAATTATATTACCAAGTCATTTTTACCTCATTATATAAATTTGGCAGCTTGGAACTATTAAAGAAGCTACTATGAGGCCAGTGGTAGATGGCTCTGTGGTTTAAGTGCTTGTGATACAATCATCATGACCTGATTTTGGATCCTTAGAACCTTCAGGAGAAATGGCTAAATGGTTAAGAGCACTGGTTGCTCTTCCAGAGGACCTGGGTTCAATTCCCAGCACCCACACAGCAGATTACAACTGTCTTTAGTCTAGCTCCAGGCATTCCTACACCCTCACATAAACATGCATGTAGGAAAAGCACAAATGCACATAAAATAAAAAATAAGTAAATGTTATGTGATGATATATTTTATATTTAATGAAATCTGTCCGGAATATCAGAAAGGAGAAATAGACCACAGTCAATTCTCACTCAGCCAACTTCTCAGGGTAAAAGCTATCTTCCAGAGTCCTCAGCCTGGCTGGTTGCTCCTATAGAACACCACTCTCTCTGCCTACTCCTGCTTTACATATCTTCCCTGCTCAGTTGTTTTCCTTCCGGGTTAACTCTGCATCATAATTCTAGAGATAGGAGTAAAGGTGTGAGCTACTACTGTTTGGTTGTTAGGCCTTAACCTTATAGAAACACAGAAAGATCTCTGTCTCCTGAGTTAAGGGATTAAAGGTATAAATCACCACTCAGTCATTCCCATACTGTAATTAAAGACATAAATGACCACTCTCTGACCCTCATGGCTTGACTGTGGTGATTCTGTCTAAAGAAAAAGTTGAGTCTGACTAGCAATGGTGACTAGAACTCAAGAGGCAAATGGATCTATCTCTGTAAGTTCAAGGCCAGTTTATACTCATAGAAAGTTGCAAAGCAGTCAAGGATACTCAGTAAGACTCACTCTAAAAAAATAAAAATTAAAAAAAAATCTAATCCCTGAGAGATAGAATTAGAAGAATCCCAGTGATCACTGGTCAATGAACTCTACATTTACTGAGACTCTAGTCTCCAAACCAAGGTGGAGATCAATTCAGGAACATATTCCATATCAACCACCCCTTTCAGAGGTGTGTTTGCATCCACACATGCCACACACACACACACATACACACACACACACACACACACACACACACACACACACACACAAAATCTATTCTGAATATCCATCTATTCACCTTCATATGTAATCATACACTCATTTCTGATAGTTACATGGAATGGGAGGAACAAATGATTATTTACTTAACTTTCTAAGTAGCTTCCAGACTGTTATACATTCTCATAAATAGCATATAGAGTTCAGCTACATTCTTTCTTATTGACTTAGTTTTATCCATTCCAATGGACAATATATGTAATTTGTTACTAGTGAGCAATGATTTCCACATTTTGTTTGTTAGTCCTCTAGTATTTTCTCAAATAATTTTTAAATTCTCTCTCTCCTTCCACCTTCTCTGAAATTTGGGCCTAGGGCCTCAGGAAGTGAATTCTAGATAAATACTCTATCACTAAGCTCTATGTCTACCCAATGCCCATCTATTTACTACTGAGTTTACATATTCTAGATAAAGTTTTTTTGTCAGAAACACCCTTGCTAACATTACTTCCAATCCATGCTTATTTTTTTTTCATTTAAGAATATCTTCTAAGACCATAATTTTTAGCTTTAATAAGATGCAATTTAAAACGAGCCAAGATTATGATGGGAAAACCCACAGAGACAGCTGACCCGAGCTACTGGGAGCTCGCTGATTCTGGACTGACAGTGGGGAACCTGCATGAGAAACTAGGCCCTCTGAACGTGGGTGATTGTTGTGTGGCTTGGGAAGGTGGCTTGGGAAGTTTGTGTGGTCTGTGGCAGTGAGACCAGGATTTATCACTAGAGCATGAAATGATTTTTGGAGCCCATTCACAATAGAGGGATGTTTTCCTCTGCCTTGATACTGGGGGAGCGGGGGGGGGGGGGGTGGTGGTGGTGGGAGCTACGCTAGACTTTGTTAACTCCCCATGGGAGGCCTTACCCTCTCTGTGGAGTGAATGGGACAGTAGCTGAGGGGTAAGTATGAGGAGGGGAAGGAGAGGAAACTATGGTTGGTATGTAAAATTTAAAAAAACTTGAATAAAATAATTTAAAAAATAAAATGCAATTTAACATTTTTAAAATGCACTAATTGTTCCTTATGTGTCCTGTCTTTTCTTTTCTATCCTCAAATCATGACGATTTTCTCCTGCTTTTGTCTAGATGTGTTATAGCTTCATTTCCCATCTTTAGGTTTATAATGCATCTTAAATATCCTTTAATGATAATAATAGTGAATAATAGTAAGAGCTAGAACTCAGCTTCCTATGTCTCCACTAATCTTGAATTTACTTTATTAGAGGTACATTTTATTCAGAACCTAATAATTACCCAGCGATGTTAAAATCATTCTGACCTATCATGAGGAGTCCAAATTCATCAGCTACTTGAGTTTCTTTTTAACAAAGCATACATAGCTAACATCTTCCAAGACAAAGGTATTGACTCTAGGAGCTCCTGTTCTCAGCAAGGGTTCCATCCTTTACTCTCCCACTTTTGACATGCTCACGGGACAGCAGACTGTACAAAATGGAAGTGACACCCCCTCACAAGCTTGAGAGCTCAAGAAACTGATACACAAGTATGTTCTAAACTACCTGGTACTATTCTCTTCCTTCTCCCCTAATATCCCACCATCTCTCCTGTGGCTTGTTCTCTGTAATAAAATGGCCTTTGGAGATGTGAAAGGCAAGTTCATAGTGACTTAGGAAAAGAATTTTGTTGAGTTGATGTTTGGTTTAAATATTTGGTTCTATTTGATTCACATATACATCTGTGTAAGTATATTTGTATATGGATAGATAAATGATAAGTAGGTAGACAGGAAATACATGATAGAAAGATGTATAGATAGATCAGCAGTAGAACTGGTATTCTAAACCTAATGAAAATCAAGTTTTAAAACATCATTCACAAGTCTATAATTATAATGAAGAAATTCTTGAAACTGCTCTGTCTGGCTCAGTCTTCATACAAAAGAACCATAATCTACACAGAATAGCCTAATAAGATGAAACATAATTTTATTACATTATGAATGTTTGTTTTCACATCAGTTCAGTAAAATTCCAAAATAGACTCTGTCTACAAAAAAAACTCACACTATGTTTTACAGTGAGGATTATGAATTCTGGCTACATATTAAAATAGAATTGTGTGTGTGTGTGTGTGTGTGTGTGTGTGTGTGTGTGTGTGTGTGTGTGTGTGTGTGTGTGTTAATGGTTAAACCTTCCTCTTTTTTTTTCAGTTAGAGTCTGAAACTTTGGAATCTCATGTTTCTCCTGTTCAGATTGAGGAAGGAAATTTTTCTAAATTAGCAGTCTACAAAGTGTGGCTCATTGATCATCAGAGGTCCCTGAGAATTTTACTGGAATGTACATTGACAAAACTTGTTTTTAAATTCTCACGTAACTATAGATAGAATTTTGAACAGGAACTAGTATGCTTTATAAAACTGAATTAAACCTGATCTTTTCTCATCTAATTTAAGGCAGAGTTTCTTAAACATGGAATAAAAGAACTGACTCACGAAAAACAACATTCCCTCATCTTTAATTTTACTCAAGGGTTTGGAATGGGGAAAACAGATTATTATTTACAAATTCATTCTTCTCTGCTTAGCAACTTGATGAGAAAAGTTTCAAAAGCAGAACCTTCATATAGAGAAGCAAATAACTTTTCCAACACATGGTAACAGAGTGCCAGAAATTCAGCCAAAACAAGTAGACTGCAAGGTGAGGTGATTATTATTCCTTCGGCCTTCAGGAAGTGTCTCCAGCTTGAGTTCTTGCCAGAAGCAATATCCAGCTATTTATGTTAAATGAATCAAGGCTGAAAGTGAAGGCAGGAAAGCCTCAGGAAGACCTCACTATTCAGTTTATCAAGAAATATGAAGACAAAAATAGAAGAGGGGGGAATTACCCAAAAGAAAACTGAAAACATGATTATTAGAGTCCAAGAGGAATCAAAAGCCTATCTTAATAATACTACGAAGATAAAGACAGGCTAAAGATTAAGAAAGTCGTACAGCCCTAGTACAGCTCAGCTAAGAGCACAGCACAATGTCCCAGAATTCAGAGGCAGCGTGGTTCACAAGAAATAATCACCTGCTTAATAGAATTGATGATTTGCATTTCTTTATGGAGGCATAAGGAAACATACATTTCTTCTATTTTTATTATAATGTGCAATGCATATTGGTAGATAATATTAATAAAAAGTGAGAATGCACATTTTTCAATGGTGAGGTATTACCTACAGAATCTATCTTTGAGAAATAAACCATGAGCAGAAAAATATAATTCTTATAACAGTTGATGACAACAAAATCAAGTACTGGAAACCCCTGTATCCGTGACATAAACAGGGAGAAATATGACATAAGTAAGGTTAACTATGCCATGGTTACTTTGTACTTTGTGGCAGTTAACAATAATGACATGGAACACCAGAATATATACTTTGTTCCCAGGTGTATAAAATACATCAACCAAATAGGTATTTTTGTGCATATTCAAATACATAGAGAGCATTTTGTAATACTTTCTTTATTAAATAAGATAAACTAGGTTAGAGAAAACTATGTGTAGTCATGCATACATTCATATACCTATCCACATGCATGCCCCTTAAATCCCTCTATACATACCTATATTTTTGAATATTCATAAATTTGAAAATTAAATTCTACATTTGTGATTAACATATCCATGAATCTAATTAGATCTCTTGCAAAAAAATCAATATACTGTTATAGCAAGTTGGAATCGAAGACTTGAATGTGACTACTAAAATCAGGACTTAGAAAACTTCTAGCAGAGGTGAAATCCCGGAAAGATAATTGAAAGACTTGAGTCTTGTAGGACTGCGGGATAGTGGAGTGCTTTAATTTATTTGTGTGTTTGTTTTTCCTCTGAAAGGCGATGGTTGACATTTGGAAGGGAAAGGTAATATGCATGAAGCAGGTAACTGGACAACAGGAAGTAAAAAAGGAGGGAGGGAGAGGAGGATATTAAAGGATGAAATTGGATTTCTAAACCAAGAATGTGGAGAGTAAGTGATGTGCTTATATCACATACCTGGTATATTAACCCACAAAATAACTATCTTCTTTTAAAAAATATGTCTATTATTGTATATGTATGTGTGTCTGTGTGTGTGTGTCTCTGTGTGTGTACATGTGTGTAGTGTACATGTGTGTGTCTCTCTGTGTGTATGTGTTTCTGTGTCTCTGTGTGTGTATGTGTCTGTCTCTCTCTATATATGTGTGTGTTTGTGTATGTATGTGTGTATGTGTGTGTTTGTGTATGTATGTGTGTATGTTTGTGTGTGTGTATGTGTCTCTCTCTGTGTCTGTGTGTATGTGTGTGTTTGCCTGTGTATGTGTGTGTGTATGTGTCTCTGTGTGTGTATGTGTCTCTGTGTGTGTATGTGTCTGTCTCTCTCTGTGTATGTGTGTGTATGTGTCTGTGTATGTGTGTGTGTATGTGTCTATGTGTGTGTGTGTGTGTGTGTGTGTGTGTATGTGTGATAGAAGGGACACTAGTCATGGCACATCATGGAGGTCAACACTATTTGTGGAGTTATTTCTCTGTTTCCAGAATCCTGTTCTGGGACTGGCCACCTTGCTAGCTCATATCTGTCTTCTTTAAGAAAATTTATGTTGCACTGGATTTGCTGGATGAAAAATAAAATTAGGCAATTTTTATTCTAAGGCAATAGTTTTCTCCCATCCCCTAAATCTGTTTTAAAATTGATACTTCTTTCATACTCTTGGATTAACAGTTACATATCTGAATATCAATATTAATGCCACAAGTGATCTTGTGTCTGATATATTTGAAATAATGAATTCACACAGAATTGTACTAATGTGTTTAGTGTGAGAAAAATTAATCTAAATGCCATAGAAATTTGGAGAATGCATATATAAGCTCTTATTGAAAGCTCATTATTTTCAAATTCCTGTTTTTAATCTGAACTAATATTTTTAGTTTTCTGCCTTCAAAGAATTTGATCTTAATGTAATACGATGTTATTCACAAAATTTATTAATCAATACTCATGTTTATTTTAATAAATATGCATACAAGTTTAATTTTTAATTTTTGGCATAATTAAGTATAACAACATTCCTCCTGAAATGAACTATCATTAAAATAATCAATCAAATGTAAATATAGTAAAAATACTATAATTAGAAAGCAAAAATAAAATTTTCATTGGGAATTTATTTCTTCTTGTTGAAATGCTGTTTCTTTTTTCCAATTAGTTCACATATTCATGGACAATTAATATCTTTCATCTGTGATGAAAGGCCAGTATAAATTAACTGCCCAAAAGAAAGATATTCATTCTATCACCATTAGATGCTGCACTCACGGTCCTGTCAAATGCATTATTTACAATATACTCCTTAGTGTGTTTATACCAAAGAACCTAACTCAAAGGACCATTTGTACCCCAGTTTGAAGATCACTATTATGGAAGATATCAAGATGAAATAAAATGATGGAGAATGTCCAACAGGCCACATGAGTAAGTCAGTAGAAGGAGGTCAGTAAGATTATAGCCTCAGTAGCTATTTACAAAAGTATACATAATGAATAACAATAGACCTAAATACACAGGTGATTGGCATAGCCCTCACAGAACGCCATGACTAAGAAAATGAGATGATGGAAAACTGTGTCTTCCAAAAGAACAGAAATATTTGAGGTAAGAAAGAGTAGGATCATTTCTCATACATGTCCTACATCCCTGGTCACTGAGTGAGTGATAAAAACACATACCCCTGCACTACATTTACCATATACTCAGATTCCCTGAGGACGGGCTTGAAAAGTGTTTACACTAACTCTAGATGTATGGTCTTCCATGTTTTTAAATTCTTTATTATTGAGATTATGAGTATGTCATTTCCCCCTTTGCTTGCCTCCCCCCAGTCCCTCCCTATACTTCTTGCCCTCTTTTACTTTTATGGCCCCTTTTCTCCTTAATTATTGCTACATACATATATGCATATGAATATACATATATATTCCTAAATATGTCCTGCTCTGTCTTATAATGTTACTTGTATGTATGTTCTCAGGGCTGACCACTCAATCTGCCATGTTTTAAATCACCCAGCACTTAAAAAAGAGAGCTCTATAATTTCAGAAGGAAAATATATCACCAAGCTTTAAAGCTTTGCCCAGATGAAGATGGTTAAGAAATTACTAAAATAAATCCAATAATGTGATTCCAATGAACATGGAAAGGGAAAGTTATAAGAATAATGTTTCTCAGTGAAAATATCATGTGAGCTTCATATGTCATTGAAAGTTTTATAGACATTTTAAAGTTATAAATTATTGTCCAGTATTTCTAAAATTTTATTCTAGTATATAATAAATATAAAAATGATAAACAAAAATTTTTATGTCTATTTAAATCTTACAAGCCAGTTATATATTTTTCACATTGCCCATATTTCAGTTCAGAATAGCTATGTTTTAAGTGCATAGTAAATTATCATACTGGTGGCTCTTTGGGGATTGCACAGGTTTAAGAAAAGAGATTTAGATAGAAAGACCACTCTCTGAAGTTCAGACTCAAAAAAAAAAAAAAAAAAAAAACAACTTGTTCAAAATATAAAAAGGTGAGTGATGTACTTTAAGACAGAGCAATCAAAAGCCTCAAACACCAGGCTGCAAACAGGTTTAAAGGAGAAAGCAGGTACCATCCATTGAAAGAAAGTAGACTCATTCTCATGTCCTCAAAGGACAGGTTGCTTTCATGTTTTCCCTCTTGCCATCTGTGTGTTGCCTTTATCCCAAGGCTGATGTCTGGACAGCATCACTCCCAGCCATTACACTGTGATGCAAGAGCAATCCAACAGAGAAGAAATGGAGCATCAAGACTTGTGTCTCTGCTTACGAGGAAACTCTTCGACGATGGCCCCTATAGGACTCCTTTCCAAGCTCACAGGTCAAAGATGAGATTAATGCTGACCATAATCCCACCAGTGTCAAACATGACTTGGCATCTTAGAACTGCGTGATAGCAAAATGGCACCCAGCACTCTGTCTCTCTTCACTGATGTAGTATTAAAATTTGGGAAAACTTCATTGAATTTAATTCACGCGTCTACTTACATTTTTTAAATGTCTCTTACAAGTGGCTGTGAAGCTTTAACTCTGACATTGCAACAATGTGGCTGCATAAGGAAGATTGAACAAGTACAATACCATTATGCATGCTAGCATGGAATGACTCCACTCCTAGACAAAAAACTACAGGCTACCCAGGGATGTTAAGAGTGGGAGACTCTTTTCCAGGGATGAGGATGCTAACAACAGCCCACATGCAAGCAACATTGAACAGAACCAGCAGGTTGTAGCTATAAGTTTACAAATGATAGATAGATAGATAGATAGATAGATAGATAGATAGATAGATAGATAGATAGATAGATAGATAGATAGATAGGTAAGTAGGTAGGTAGGTAGATAGGTAGATAGATAGATAGATAGATAGATAGATAGATAGATAGATAGATAGATAGATAGATAGATAGGTAGGTAGGTAGGTAGGTAGGTAGGTAGGTAGGTAGGTAGGCAGGCAGGCAGGCAGGCAGACAGACAGACAGACAGACAGACAGACAGACAGATAGATAGATAGATGGAGCAGAAAACAGACAGATAGATGGTACAGCAATAAATAAATAAGTAAATAAATAGATAGATAGATAGATAGATAGATAGATAGATAGATAGATAGATAGAACATGGTTTGAGTGATTTAAGTGGGAGCCTTGGAGGAGATGAGAGGAAGGATGAGAAGGGTTGGAAGAAAAGAATGGGGAAAAAAGTAGTCATATTTTAAATTTCAAATAATGAGCATATTAACACTAAAAATAAATAAAATAAAAGATAAAGCAATCATGGCAATGGCTGAACTTTGAGATTAAATTGAGATGTACCAAAAATAATGTTCCACCAAAATGGATTTTTTTTTTTTTTTTTTTAGTTACTTGGAGCAGAAAAAAGAACTAAGCCCTCTGCTAAGGGCAGATGGTATAAGGTTAACAGATGACAGACAGAACATGGAACAACCTCACTGCTATTATGCTTCCGTTAATCTGTCCAGGTGACCTTAAATGAGTGGAAACGGTGAGTCACCAAAATAAAATGTGCAATGTAATTTCACTTAATTAAGCACTATGTATATGCGTTACGAGCATGACATACCCTGAAATATAAGCAGTTTATATTTTTGCTCTAAGATGTTCATCTTGCAGTACATATGTATTCCCTGAATAGTCTGCAATTCACACATATTATTTTTGAAATCAAAGAGAACAAATAAGTCAATTTTTAAATGACAAAAACTAGGTAAAGAAAACATTAAGAAACAAGAAAGTCCAAATGAAGCAACTTTAACAGAACATGTAGAGTTGATGAGTTGCAATTAGATACACCCCCAGAGCACTGAAGAAATTTTTGGAAAATGGAAGCCATGCATCAGTGACTTCAGTCTTCCAAAACGGCATTAAATCAGAATGTGAAAAATATAACAAAAGTCTATGCATAATTATTTAAAGAATACATTTGAAGAGCATGGGAAAGATGAAGCATTAGGGTCCCAGCTTGGGCTTATTAGACTGTCAAGATGAGAATATGTGGTCTAAACCATGAATAGGTCCTGACAGGCAAACCTCATTTTTTTTATTCATTTTACATACCAATCACAGTTCCCATCCTATTCCTCTTGCGGCGCCCCCCTCCCATCCCCTCCTCCAAAAGGGTAAGGCTTCCCCTTGGGGAGTCAACAAAGCCTGGTACATTCAGTTGAGGCAGGACCAAGCCTCTCCCCCTGCATCAACGCTGAGCTAGGCGTCCCACCGTAAGTAATAGGCTCCCAAGGGTCAGCTCATGCACTAAGTATAGATCCCTGATCCTTTTGCCAGGGACCCCTCTCAAACAGACCAAGCTACACAACTATCTGTGGCATGAAGAGAACAGTGAACACCCTGTCATCATAGAACCTTCATCCAGTAACTGTTGGAAGCAGATGTCGAGATCCACAGCCAAGCACCAGGCAGAGCTCCAGGAGTCCAGTCAAAGAGATAGAGGTGAAAAGGCCGGGGGGGGGGGGGGGCAAGATCATGATGAAGAAACTCACAGAGACAACTGATTTCAATTCTTGGGAGATCACAGACTCTAAATCGGCAGCTGAGGAGGCTGTATCAGACTGGACTAGGCCCTCATTTCTTTTTGTAGACAGAGCTACCAAATACAACTGCTGTGCTCACTGACATCCCATTTTTCAACATTTTTTCTCTCAGTATTCACCGAACCTCAGTTTTACTTGGGAGTATATATTGGTTATTTTATAGACTCCTTCCTCATGCCTATAAACACATTTTCACACATCCTGTAGTTAATTCGTGGCTTCCTGGGAAGACCGGCTTAGACTGGTATCTTTAACATCAGAGGAAATGGCAACTGCACCCTTGTGTTATTCCAGTCAAGCATCCCAAGTAATTCTTCACCATCTTCTCTCACACATGATGTGAAAATCCATCAACAAATGGTTAATCTCCCTTTATCTGGCCCTTCTTTCCAAGGGTATTGTTCTAACCCACTCCAGGCTGTTCTCACCCAGCTTTCTACAATAAGCCTCTGCAGGAAACCCCAGTTTCTTATCTGGACACAGACCCTCATTACCCTTTCAAGTCATGGCCTCCAATGACAAGCCCTTTAATGATTCCTCATTCATTCAGTCAAGGTTCTTAGCACAGCCTTCAGCTCCCCTGATGAGAGATCTAACATTTTTTCCTGCCTCCAACATACTCCCTATCTCACTAGTTCTGTCCAGAGTGGCTTTACCTGAATGTGCCAGCAAGGCACGCTGCTGCTCAAGTCCTGAGCACTAACTGTCCTCTGCCTAGTGCACTTTTTCCAGATCCTTCATATCGAGGTTGACAATACATCTTGGTGTGCCTGAATGCCTGTTATCCCAAATAAGCACAGTCTTTTAAGCATCCCAGTTTAGATGCTGTTACATGAGCAGCCTAGCCATGCATCCCTGCTGCCTTGTCTCTATCAAGTCTGCCCAAGTGAAGACAGAACTCAACCCAGCACCACTGAGTTCACTTCCCGCTTCATATTCTCTGTCCTAAAAATGCTCCCTGTCTCTGGCTATGTGCTATCACTTTGTTTTCACTGTGCTTTATTTCCCATATTCTGTCACCAAAAAACCCATAAAGTCCACAAAGATAGGTGCTTTGCATATTTTGTGCTCAGAACCATGACCCAGCAACTGGAGGGGACCTAGCATGGGGAAATCCATCTCTCCTGACTTGTCCCCAGCAATCACTGTGGTTAGAATCCTGATTCCTTACCATATGGATAGGAGAGGAGTGAAATAATTCTAAAAGTAAGCTAAGTTCTTCTAAAATAAGAGGTACTAAGAAAAAAGAAAAGAGTCAACCATATATATTTCATTTATATATGTGTATACATACATACATAAAATGCTGCACGGTGTTTTAGTGCATTGAAAATAGTCGTTTACCCCAATATATTGTTTATTGCAGGTATGTGTTTTTCCACACATTGAGTCTCCGATTCAACTTCTGATAAGCTCTTTGCAATTTTCCCGCCCTGTAGATGATTTACTTTGCTTTAATAAGACATATTACTAAAATACTATAAATTCCTTAAACATAGATGCTATTTTCTCTCCTTTGCTATATGAAAGAACGGTATACATCTTGCCTTTATCTATGGTGAATGTAAGGATATGACAGCTGTATTTGTTTTTCATGATGCAAGAGAATGATAACATCTCACAGGCTGATTTATTCCCTTCTCTCTATCCCCAGACGTGTCACTGCACTATTTCAGCTTGAAAATATGAATACTAAAAATACGGATATGGAGACAACAGCAGCTTTAAGACCAGAGAATGTTCTGCCCCATCAACCAATAATTTCTCTCAAAAGATTAAAAAAAAATAAAGACTGAAAAATAAATATGTCTCAGAACCATCAAAGCCAAATAAACAAATTATAATTCTTGAATACCACATCAGGTATGAAGACATTGCAAAATAGATTGTTTTTGTTAAGGTACAAAATGCAGTGACTCTGAAGAAATTAAAATCACTTAAAGCAAGAATTCTCATGGAATAGTCACAATTATGTTACTGACACAAAAATGGTTCACCCACATTCTGAAATTTGGATAATTTACATAAGGAAAATAGAAGTTGAACTAAAATGTTTTGGGTGGTAGGTAAGAGTATGTTTGGGGCAATGATTTTGTTTTGTTCTGTGGGACTTCCACTTTAAAGGGATCAAGAAGATTTTTATCTCTGTTTAGAAAATCACGCATGCTAGGCCTGAAGCAGTGATTTATGCTGTGACATAATATGTTTTTGACACAGAAAATACTTGTCAAAATGCTAGATACAAAGGCAGCTCCTCTGAGTGTTTTAAAGAGCATGGGGAAATAACCGGCTCTCGTCAGTCAATAACATATCTGACATAAATAATGATTGAAAACTGACAGTCATACAATGTGACTTAGATGCTTCAAGATTCAACAACAGAAAAGGTAACAAGTATCATTTTTGCATTTAGCAGTAAATGTTCTGTAATGTAATTGAACTTCTAGTCATTGCAACAAACCTTATAATAATTGTATTAGTAATTGATGAGTCATGTCATGAATAACACCTTTAATTGAGTACTTTTTTTTTAGTATAGCAGCAACTCTGCCTCTAAATTGGGATCGATTTGGCACTATAGAAGAATAGATTTATTCTTCCATCTTCTGTCTTTTTTGAGTAATTGTATATTTTTAAATGAACAAAAAGAAAAAGAAAAAAAATGAGGTGATTGATGGTGGAGAATTTTAGCTGGTCATGGTCCATGGAAATGGGGAACACTAATTTTGGAAGGTTTAAGTTTTCTGAAACTAGAAATAAAAACAGCAGACTCTCATAAAACTGGGAGAAATGTTCTCTTCTAAACAGCCCTGAGGAAATCCAGGCATCACAAAACAGTTTTTCAGAAGACCCCCTTCGACTCAGAACAAAACATTTTTTTATTTGTAAAAATCAGCTACCTGACTCTCCTGAAAACCATGCTCTTTCCCACTCCAAGTTTATTTTCGCAAGTTAAAACCTGTGGCGGAATCAGGATGGATGGTTTCCTGTATCCATACGATTGACCTCTGACCTCAAAGCACCAGAGCTGACATTTTAGAGGAGCAAGTATTATAAACTTCATGCCAAGGTTTGTTCTACTATTTTTTAAATCTTCAGTTTAGACACATGCTAAAGCTATCATCTCCTAGTTGGGTTATCCTGTAAGCAAAACACAAGCTCAGATCGCCATGTATTGTTTTGTATTTATTTGAATGCCTTATTTAAAAAAAAAAAAAAAAAAGCACTTTTGTCATCCATTATAAGGAGAGGCAATGTGCTCTCTCCCAATCTCTGTTTCTGAGTTCATATTTTTTTCTAGCATCTTTCCTAACCCTCTTAGTTTGAAGTGGCCATAGGAGAGTGAGGGTCCATAGAATGCAATGGAGTAATGAGTGTCACTTCCTAACTTGGTCCACAGGAAATCCTTTCTCTTTCAACTCTCACCTCCATTTTGCATCTACTGCTAGAACAGAGAAGTCTCCTAGATCCTAAAGTAAATAAAAGGAGGTACTAGCATCTAGTTGAGTCCATGAGTGGATATGTAGAATGATGCCCAGGTTCCATGAGTATGAGAAATGTTAATAAATTCCTGCCATGCAAAACTTCTGAAATTTGAGGATCCCTACTCTCTGGCAGCTGGAGTTACTACCCATAATATACATTCACGGCTCCTAAATCTAGTTTGGTTGTGTCAAAATTCAAAACATATAAAGTTAGGGGAAAAGGTGGAGTGCATGTAATTTCAATATTACGGAGGCAGAGACAAAAAATCCTCAGAGCAGGCTGATTAACTAGATAGACTAGCTGGTCAGTGAGTTATGAGTTAAATAAAAAGACTGCCTTTGTGAAAAAAGTGGAGTGTCATCAAGGAAGAATTCTACATCAACCCCTGGCCTCTTCAAGCATGTGAACACACACAAACACACAACTGGAATTACAGGCAGTGTGTCACTCACACACATCTGGGCACTTACATGGGTTCTGTGGATCCAATGAGATTCACATATTTGTTGCATGTGGTTGAAATCATTTTAACCATGAAGCTATCTCTCAACTCAATTATGGGGACACACAGACATGGGACACACACACATGAATATGCATATACACATCCATGCACACCACACACAAATGAAAAAGAAAAGTTATGCATTGCAGTATTAGAGACCTCCAAATGAAAGTGATGAGAAACTCATGGGCACAGGGTTTATGAAGCAGAAATGAGGGTTTTCGTTTTTGCAATGATTAACTATTGCAGTAGGGGTTTCTACACAGCAGGGGATTGGTTAAAAGTGATTGTCTTAAGCCATTTCAGGAAGTAGCTTAAATTTTATGATTGTTTTCCTTGTGGTTATGAGAGGCATTTGTAAGAAATCACCTAAAATCACTTATATTCCATTTATTCAGCCATAAAGAAGAGCTAAATTGTGTTCTTTGCAAGAAAATGGATACAATCAGAGATTATCATATTAAGCAAAATAAGTCATATTTAGAAAGATAAGTATTTCATGTTCTCTCTTACTTGCAGATTCCAGCTTCTTCATTAAATTATGTGTATGACATGAAAGGAGACGTTAAATTGCCTAGGAGACCGAGGGCTCTAAGGGACTAGGGGAGGGCTAATAAAAAGTAGGTGGAAAAGGACTACAGAGATCAATGTCCATTACATACCTGTGTGAAAATGCCCTCTGAGGACCAGTACTATGTACAATAAATATACACCAATAAAAACCACCAGCATTCCAAACAAACCTGGGTTATTTTCCATTATCTGAACTAGCAAGTTTTATCTACTTGTAAAATTCTCATAACTGGTCTTTTATTTATATTTTATTTTATGATGATCACTGGGGATTTAAAAGTAACAGTTTGAATGACTGTTCAGATGACTTCGCCTACCCTCTTCCTCCAACCATGAGGTGACCATACCTACTGATTGTACACCTCTCATTGCATGACCTATTTTCCTTCACTGTAATAAAGCACAGGAAGATAAAATGAAGCTTTCTGAAGATTCCAGGGTGTGTCCGCACAGCTCAGCTATAGCAAGTACCCCATGGTTGGAAGCGTCCCAACAGCAGGCCCACAAACAGGAAAATCATATCTCATCACAAGGAGTCTGAGAATGTTCCAGATGTCAGAGTCAGGCTCACTCTTCTATCAACTCATTTCCACAGGGTGTTAGTGCCAGTATCCAAATGACAAGGGGACTTCTCACCAGAATCCACAATTAAAAGTCTTACTTCTCAACAACAGCACACTAAGGGCCAAGCTCTGAAAAGTGTGAAGCTTCACAACAGCAGCATACAATGTATATATGGGGTCCAGCTTGCTTTGTCCAATGGTAGGTCACCCGAAAGCCTCTATGAAGAACATCATTGTTTGGCTGCAGAGAAATCAGTCTGTGCTACGTGTTTGTGTTTGGTTTTCTTATTTGGGTTTTTTCACTCTGTTACGGCAAAAAAAAAAAAAAAAAAAAAAAAACTTGACTGCATTACATTTCTAACCATAAGCACAGCTCCGACATACCTTTGTGTAGACAAGGTCGTTATAGCTATGCCCACGTAGCCAGGAGAAGCCTCTAAATACAGACTGCCTGGGTTCAAGTAATTACTACCTATCTATCATCTACTAAGTACGTGAATGGGTTGAACGGTTTTGGGTCGTAGAAGGAAAAAAAATAATCACAGTTTTGAAGAGTTGAGAATTAAATTTGATAACCAATAAACATGAGTTTTGGTTGTTAGTTTGTGGCAATGGAGCTATCTTTATTAAATCTTTAACTTGATTCTATTACGTTATTTTTAGGAAAATGTAATTTAAATTGTCTTTAAGACTTTTCCTTCAAATAGTTCTCTGATGTTTTCTCCTCTTGTGAAGCAAGTCCAGGTGATTTTAAAAATAAAATAATTATTTTTATCATTAAAATATGATTATATTATGTATCCCCTTCATCTTCTCCCCCTAGGTCCCTCCCACTCACGCCCTTGCTGTTTAAAATTCATAGTTTCTTTTTGTTATTGTTGATATTGTTGTGTGTTCCTAAATACATACCTGCAACCTTCTCGGACCACACAGTATTACTTGCACGTATGTAATTTGAGGGCTGACTACTTGCTATTTGATAACAAATTGGGCTGCTTCTCCCTCTCATTTCCCAGTTGCCTGTAGTTCTTTGTCTAAGGTTCTGGGCTCTGTGAAACTTCCTATTGCCTTATCAGCATGTCTGTTGGTGCTGCCTTTGGTCAGCAGGTTTGATGAGGCTCCATGGATGCTGCTCTGTTTACATTTCTAGGAGACACAATCAAACTGCAGAGTCCTCTGCCTCTTATAATCTTCCTGCCTTTTTTTTTTCCTATGATGTTTGCTGAGCATTAAGTGTGGGAGTTTTGAGGTGTGAGTGCATGCGTGTGGTGTGTGTGTGTGGTGTGGTGTGGTATGTGTGTGTGGTGTGGTGTGATGTGATGTGATGTGTGTATGTATGTGTGTGGTGTGTGTGTGTGTGTGTGTGTGTGTGGTGTGGTATGATGTATGTGTATGTGGTGTGTGTATGTGTGGTCTGTGTGTGGTGTGTATGTAGTGTGTATATGTGTGTATGGTGTGGTATAAGGTGTGTGTGTGTGTGTGTAGTATGGTGTAGAGTGGGTGTGTATACGTGTATGTGTGGTATGGTGTGTGTGTATGGTGTGGTGTGTGTGGTGTGTATGAAGTGTGTGTGTGGTGTATAGTATGTGTGTGTGGTGTGGTGTGTGGTATGGTATGTGGTGTGATGTGTGTGTGGTGTGTGAGTGGTGTGATGTGTGTGTGTGTGTGTGTGAGATGTGGTGTGTGTGTGGTGTGTATGTGGTGTGTGTGTGTGTGTGGGGTGTGGTGTGTATGTGTGTGCACATGCATCAGTTGGTGCTGGATACCACACTATCACTTATTCTCTGCACTTAGATCAGCTGAAGTTTTCTGCAGTAGTCTGCATCTGTTGCAAAAAGCAATCTCTTTGATAAGGGGCAAAAGCTACACTTCTCTGTGGGCATAAAGAAAATATCTGGAATGCAGTAGGAATAAAGTAGTCTTAGTGAAGTGACAGATGGGTATAAGTTTTCCAAGATCCAAGACTAGGTTTGGATCCAAGGCTAGGTTTCCAGTACCAGACAAGTCTTTCCTCTTATTGAGAAGATACTCCAATTATAGAGCTGTAGGTTACAGCCAACATTATTCTGACTACATCCTTAGAGCTACTGGGTCATGCTGGATGCTGTTGCGGTTTACAGGCCTCATAGCTGGATAGGACTCTTTATTAGTTACTTTCTTTCCTTGGAGGGACTTGCATGGTAGTGCTTAGCGGGGAGGCTTTCAGTTCAGATCTTCTGGGTTTTGTGTCTCAAGTACATGCACGCAGTCTTTATCAACGGGTACATACCTTCCACCACCAGGAGATACTAAAAACAACAGCAATAGCCTAGAATGTTTGGAAGTCTGTGTGTATACATGCAGAACTTAAATAAATGTTCCCCACCTGGCCTACAGTGACTCCAAAGAGCCACAGACTAACAAAAATTCCAATACCGGGCATGAGAAGTCACCTTTTGAGGATATGCTACATCATGTTTGAATCTATATTTGAAAACGCCCAATGAGTGACATCACATGTTTTTCCATTTTTGTTACATTGTGTAAGCTTCTGTTGAACTTGTTTCGATATCCTCACTGAAACTCAGAGACATTGGCTCTACAGCTACCACTTTGCAGTGAGTGTCTTTGGGGGGAACATTTTTATATTAGGTGAATGTCAGTTGTTCTTAATTTTTGCAATTTTAGAAACTTTAAGGTCACTTTCCTTTGTTAAATAAAACTGAATTTTTAAATTCACTGTGTTGTTCATGTAAATTCACCAGTAGGCTGCCTTTTCCATTTAAGGAAATGTATTGTTAAAAAGAACAGGAATACCTAAAGCAGATGCCAGCAATGGTGGTGCAGCCCTTTAATGTCAGCGCTCAGGAGCTAGGGGCAGGTCAGTCACTGTGAGTTCGAGGACAGCTAGGGCTACACAGAGAAACCATATCTCAAAAAAACAAAAAGAAAAAGAATACTTAAAGCCAACAAAATAAAACATTTCTCTTCTCTGTTCTCATGAACATCCTGAGCTTTTATTTTTATCTTATCTTTCTAATACAAGCCACAAAATCAATCAAACAAATGATTCTCTGATTATTCTTGTCTTTTCTATTTTTATTTTATTTACAATGTTGCCTCTACATTCTATTTACTAACAATATTTCTGTTACTAATCAAAATGAACCCTCAGATCACACTCAACATCAATTTAATTTAAAAGGCAATAGATAATGATATGAACTGTTAAGCTACCATATGTGTATCTTTTATATGAAAATAACCTTAATTTCTCTGCTTGACTAGGAAAGAAATAAAAAGAATGAGTGGTATAAATCATAAAAAAAATCATACTTGCTGGAGGTGTATCAGCTGCTGATTTTAAGGTACATACCCCAACATGATCCTGTTGGGAATAACATCTTCTGACAAAGCTGTGAACATAAAAATTACAGGGCTTACTCAACATTTAAATATTTTCTCTGTATCACTTACAGAAAAAAAATATTTCTTTTACCCAGTTTTGTTAACCCGTGATTGAAATCTATAGTATCTAATCAGCACATTTTACATAAAATTCGGTGTCTTCTTGCTTCACAAGCTTGTCACACAGCAAAGAAAACCAATGAATTAGCCTCACTTTAGAGCAATGGTCAACATTACTATGTACCAGGAGTTTCTCACCATTCATAACACAGACAGTTGAGCAAACACTAAGGATACTACTCATTTCTTTTATTATCAGCTACAAGTAAGTTACTGGGAAAAAAAATCAGGTGGCAAACAAAGCAAATATTGCATTAAGTAGAAAATAAATAAATAAAAGCTATCCCCAACGTGGAATTGTGAAAATGTGCAAAATAAGTTGTTTGCCAACACTTAGAAACTCTATTGGTGTTTTTATTTATGCAAAGCTGGTGTGTTGTGATGCATATTTTTGCACTGCTGACTTACAAACTATACTGCAGTATGCTGAGGTTGTGTGTTTCTTATTTATCAGGAAAATACAGAGTCATCAATTAAATACCATGAATAATGACAATAGTAGTAGCCTTATTTCTTTATTCCTTTACAAAATTGAACCTTTTTCCTTTCTTGTGTGACGGTCTCTTTACCATAGAAAGAGAGGGCCAGAGTTCCTTCCTGTTATTCAAGTGTTCCTTTTTAGATGGTCTGTCATTGACTTGAGGCTATTCTACACCATCACCGCTCCTGTATTGCCCCAGTCTCCTAGCATTTCAAGCTACTTTTTTCTTTGGATGTTCAGAGAAAATGAGTTGCTTCCCTATGCCATATGCTGTAGAAAAATCCAACCTCCCTCTATGTTCTTCTGAAAAGTAGCGGAATTGTCTCTTATCCTGAAGCCTTCATTTCTGAGTTTTACTCAGACTTCCTGTTCTTGCCTACTTCTTGATCCCTAACAGCAGTTTTCTCTTCTAGCTATCACCTTCTCTCAGCATCATTTCTTTCCCAATTATGCGCCACAAATGGGTCATTGCCACCAAGAGTCATTGTCAAAGGTTTTGCAAACAACAGAGTCATGGAAAACAGAAAGTGGTTTTAATCTGAAAATTGAATATCAGTTCTGTGGGGTTTGAAAAGGTCTGCCACCCCACCCCCACCCCGACTCATATGTCTGGATGCTTGGGCTATAGGGAGTAGCACTTTTAATAGGTATGGCCTTGTTGGAGGAAGTGTGTCACTGTGGGGACAGGCTTTGAGGTCTCATATATGTTCTAGCTATGTCCAGTATGAATTGCTTCTGTTGCCTGTAGATCAAGATGTAGAACTCTCAGTTCCTTCTCCAGCACCATGTCTGCCTGCATGCCACCATGAAGATAATGGACTAACCCTCGGAAACTATAAACCAGCCCAAATTAAATGTTTTCCTCTCTAAGAGTTGCTGTGGTCATGGTGTCTCCTCACAGCAGCAAAATCATAACTAAGACAATTTCTTTACTCATTCTTTGATTTTACAGATGTTTTCTGCATTTGCCATGTGCAGAAGTTGCTCAATATCAAAAAGACACAGTAGTGAGCAAGATAAAAGCCCCTTCTCTTTATAGAGACAACTATTAAAAAAAAACACACACACACTTTTTTTTTTTTCTGGATTTAAGGTCTTACTCCATGAGATAGACTCTATATGTGACACTGTTAAACTGGCCAAGAACCTGAGAATAGTTATATGATTGGCCAAGGAGACAATTTACTACTATTATTCTGCTAATGAAACTTAGCAATAAAATAACTCTTAATGGCACATGGCTATCACATAAATCAGTAGGGGTATTGTGTTGTTTCTTGGTAAATAATTGTCCCACCCACTGGTTTAATAAAAAGCACTGATTGGCCAAAGGCAGGCAGGAAGTGAGGGTGGGACTACCAGACTAACAGAACTCTGAGAACAGGAAGCACAGAGCAGAATGCCAGAGAGAAGCCAGAAGAAGCAGAGGACAACTATGCTGCTCTAAAGAAAGGTACCAAGCTGCATGGATGAACAGGAAGAATCATGGGTTAGATGAAGGGTACAGAGTTAGCAAATAATATGCCTGAGCCTTAGGCTGATCAGCCAAAAACTATTGAGAGAATCTGTGTGTCTCTGTGGGACAGTGGGTCTGTGGGCCTAAACCTTGAGGTTAGGCCTGAAAGTACGGAACAGAAACCTCATACTACAATGAGTTTTTTAAGAGGCCCTGCTGCCAAATACTTAAATGGAGTTAATGAGCAGCAGATGGCAAAGCTTTACTTGGTAATTATATGGACCCTAAAATTCCTAGAGTACCTGGGTTAAAAAGATAAATTCTATGAAATTAGACTAGGAGCTGGGTGGAGCCATCCACCCATCCTACCAACCTTGAACCTTGGCAGATTAAAGGTGTGTTCAGAAATTGAAAGAAATAGAAGAATCTGGGTGGAGTCAATCACCCTAGGCAAGCAAAGGTGTGGTCAGAGACAGAAAAAGTTAAGAAATAAATATACAGTAAAGACAGTTTAAAAAAAAGTCTAAGTGGCTTAGAGTATATTGAAAATATATGTACATAGGCATAGAAAAAGAAAAGAAAGGTAGAGAAAGTCCTTAAAAAAGAAATAGAGTAAAATAAATTAAATAAATAAATCATAAGCCACGTAAAGATGGAAAATACAAAGAGTGTCTGGATACTGTATATTATTGTCTTATCTTTTAGCCTCTTGACTGAAAATGACTTAGTAAAAGCTGCTAAAAAAAACAGTTGACTATAAATGCTGTTGATTTAATTCAATCTATATATTTTGTAAATGAGTTGACTTTAAAATTGAAATGCAAAGATATGCTTCTTTGGAGAAGAGGTTTTCGTTTTATTTTCACAGAAAATGAGAGGCTGTGGATTTATTCTTGGATAAAGAACATAAAGTTTGATAGAGGAAGACCCTCTGAAAAATCTCCAATGGAAATGGATGGACCAGATGATTCAGCATTTCAGAGCATCTCTGTTGAAGTTTCCTGAGCTCTGTATTCAGAATAATTTCAAGGAGACTGGCTGAGATGACCCAGCCTTACAGACTACTCCACTAAAGACGTGCATAATCCTAATTTTTTCTTTGGATTCCCATGAGATTGTTGGCATCCCCATTCAGCAGGAAGTAGCCTAGAGAATGACACCCACATTCGCAAAACATGGATTATGGATGTTTGTGTTTATTTACAGTGTTGTTTGTAAGTTGTTATAGATAAAGGGAAAAGAATATTAGATTTGGAGTTCTTTTTGTTTTAAAAAGAGAAAAAGGGATATGTAAGGGTATTGTGTTGTTTCATGGTAAATAATTGTCCCACCCACTGGTTTAATAAAAAGCGCTAATTGGCCAAAGGCAGGCAGGAAGTGAGGTTAGGCCCGACAGTCGGGGCCAGAAACCTCCTACTACACAGTGCCTTGCTCAACCTTCACCAGAAAGCCTTCTTCTTACGGGAGACTAACAAAGAGACCCAACTGGACAATGTGCAGAGTGAGAGACTTTAGAGCCTTCAGTCCTATGTAGAATGTCTTTCTCAAACCTCTCCCCTTGAGCCTGAGGTACAAGGTTCTACAAGAGAGGAGATGGTTGTGATAACACATGGTTTCTGGGAATTGAACTCAGGACCTCTGGAAGAGAAGTTAGTACTCTTAACCACTGAGCCATCCCTCCATCCCTAGAAGAGGAGATGGAAAGAGTGTAAAAGCCAAATGTGATGAATGACTCCAAGAAAACCTTGTCTTTGAGATACGCAGTACTAATGCACACATGAACTCACAGAGATTGGCAACAAGAACAGAACAGGTTCAAGCCAGAACGGGTGTCAGCACTGAGAAAGGGAAACAGACACAGGCTCTGAAACCTAATCAAGAACCTATATGCAATTGGTAACTGCTGACAAAGAAACAGATATCAGTTATGTACAATGTAATGTCACTAGGTATATAAACCTCACTCCAGGGTAACCCCATCCTCAGAAGTAGTTAGCCAACACAAACCAATACTCCATAGTTTGTGTGTGTGTGTGTGTGTGTGTGTGTGTGTGTGTGTGTGTGTGTATGTGCATTTGTTTGTATGTATGTATGCATGTGTATACGTGTATATGTGCATGTGTGTGCGTGAGTGTATCTGCATGAGTGTGTGTGTGTGCGCATGTGTGTGCATGTGTATGTTTTTGTTTAATTTTGCTTTGTTTTAGGTTTTTTGTCTTATTGGTCATTTGCTTTGACTTCATTTTTGATGTGTAAGTATACACTTGTGTCTGTGTGTTGAGATATGAAATAGAGAAAGAAAGGGCATAAAACCAAATAGGTAAGAAGGTGGGAAGGATCCGGGAGAATTTTGAGGAACAAAAATAAAACATGAACAAAATATATTATATGGAAAAAAATTAATTGAAAAAACAAAGAAATGAGACAAATGGGTGAATTGGAAAGAAATGATTAAGAAAAATGAGGCCAACAAAGGGACCCTGTGGGGACAAGTCAACATGTAGCAGGGCAGTGGGTGCCATGGGAAGGGTAGCAGGTGAGGGGTGGCTTATTGTCATTAGGGATTCAAAGCACAAAGAAACTAAGGGAGGAAGCCAAGAGACACATCTGCAGACAGTGGTTTAGGCCACAGAAAGGCCAGAGGTTAGAACCTGCCCAGAATGTCAGCTGTAATAAGGTAGATATGAGGCTTGGTTCTTTTTCTTTTTTCTTTTGATGAGAATAAGAATCTATCTTTACAAACGATGCCATTAAAACATGCTTCTGTATCCTAATATGGCACAAAATATGGAACATGAAAGAAATAAATAAGAAATAAACAGAATTTAGATGTAGTCAACAGCGAGGAATCCTGAAATCCTGACTACAATAGAGCACAGAGAATTCTGTTTATGCTTGATGAAAGACAGTTGCTCCAATACAAAGAGATTCAGTATTTAAATAAAAACCTCACACTTTGTTGCCATTTATAACTTTGTGAGAATGGTCAAAACTATACTTTGGAATAAGAACTATATTTAAATTATTATATAATTTACTTCAATATAAGTTATAAGTGGTTCTTCATTTCTTAACCACCCAGCATTTTGGTAGTTTCTACAGTCTTGGTACTTTGTAATAGGGACCTTACTGAATAGAAAGACTGCCCTCCCCAAGCATAACGGTTAATTAAATACAGCAAGGACTCACTTATGATTCACTCTCATCCTCCGAGAACTTTTCATATGCAAACTAAAGAACCAAACCACAGTCCACACATTCAAAGCTGACCCACTGGACTGGTAGAGCTTTTTCCATAATTACCTTTGGGCCATGTGATGGACTAAGGGATCCACCTCCACAGTCCGACAGCCTGCTGAGGTTATTCACAAGATCAAGTCCACAGCCCACACATCTACTTATGTACCTGTCTATTCTCTTGGAGAAATTACAGGATTTCACCTTTGCTTTCTATTCATTTTGTCTGGGACCCTGACACTTTCCTTCCTATCCCTCCCTACTTGAGCAAGCATGAGTAACCAACTGTTTTACAAAGGCAATCAGACACACTTGCAAACAGTGTGTTCACTAAAGACATGGCCAAATCCATTGAACACATAATTCCCAGACCACCTGCTCAAGAGAATGCAGAATATTGACAGCAGTAACTACCACAGACCATAATGATCTAGGTTTTTGTGGAGATTCTAATGCCCTATGTCAAATACACTCTAAGAGACTCTGCTATCTGGTTTGATTGGACAGGAGATGGAAGAAGCTAAGAAACAGATGACTTCATGGTCTAACCTTCACTCCGGCTGGGAATATAATGAGTCACCTACAAGAGACCAATCTATAAGAGAACTTTCATCAAAGCCAGGCTGGGTGACGAATGCCTATGGATAGTCCCGGTGTTTTGCAGGTGGAGGAAGGGAGATCAGAAGTTCAAGCCCATCTTCAGATATATTGCAAGTCTGAAGCCAGCCAAGGTAATGTAGAATTCTGTCTCAAAAATAAAAAGCACTTTCTCATAAAAGTTACATTTTTCCTCAAGTGGGTAGAATGGGGGACTTCCTTGAGCAAAGATGCATAATGCATTTTACAGTTTTGAAAACCAACAGAATGCATGTGATGAATGCATGAGTCAAATGGGAACCAAGTAAATCCTAGAAGACACAACATGAATTAATTAGTTAATTAATCTCAAATATTATAACCACCCCAACACCAAGGGAAGCTTTGACTGTCCCTTCGGACAGCTTTACAGACATTTACATTTTAACGTTTTTCTGTTTCATTCACAACCTTTTCTTTCCCTGTCAAATAGGTATATATTTTTATGTATTTTTAATTTGTTCTGCAAAAGAGAGTCTAGGCTCTTGTTTTCTTGAATTTTTTTTCATACAATATACTCATATCATCATGGCCCCCCTCCTTCATCTTCTCCTAGATCCTTCCCATCTCTCAATCCATCCAACTCTATGCCTTCTTTCTCTTCCTTTAGAAAACAAATAGGGAAATAACAACAAAAATAATAAGAAAAGCACAAAATACACACATGCACATGTGAGCATGAACATAAACAGAACACAAAATCTTAATCAGCTAAGTTTCTTCCCCATGTGTGAACTCATTGTACAGAATAATGGGTTCTAAATTCTAAATGCTGATGAATGTCCAAACTCTCAAAAAGACGCCATCATTTCTATTATCTGCTTGGCTTTCATGATTTATGTTAATTCATAGTCAATTTCAATTATCACATAGCATAGTGAAAACAAAATCATGACTTATTTGAGCAGTGCCAGGAACTGAGAAAATAGCTCAGTCAAAGTACTTGCTGCAATCATGACGGCCTTAGTTTGATCCTTAAAACCTGTATTACAAAAATTGGACATTGTAGTATGTTTGGAAAGGGTGAGACATGTGGCTGCCTAGGACTTGCTGGTCAGCCAGTCTTTCCTAACAATCGAGCCTCACTCAAATCCCTATAAGAAAAACTGTCTCGGAAGGCAAGGGAGATGGCTGCTGAGGGATAGTGCCCAAAGTTGACCTCTGATCTCCACAGTTGTACACACAGGTGCCTACAGATGAATGAACACAGACACATGTACACAAGAACAAAAACAGAAGAATTTTGTGCTTCAAGAAGGGAAAAGACTACAGCATGGCTAGTCTACTACCACACTTTCTGGTTTACAAACTCTGGCATTTTATAATATACAACCAAGTTTTATAAGCATGTCTGATGAAGGTGTAGCATTTCACATTCAAGAGAGTAAAGAGAAAATGTACTGGTGTGCCCGTCCTTCAAGGAAACTGAGATACTTTTCAAGCAGTCACTCTGAAAAAAGATTGGGAATTTGAGGAGTTAGATTTGTTGAAATATTGGCATTGCACAGTACCATAAGCTCTCACCATTTAGTGGCAGCTATTAAGATTGTAGCCATTTGCCCTGAATAAGATGTATGTGGGACATGCAGCTAAACAATTCAGTCCTATCTACAGCTTCTATTTAACAGTGTGAATTTCCATTCTGCAAATTGGATATGATGGGATTGATAAATTAGAAAACATGTTTTGCAAAACACATATTAGTGGTTATATCAGGATCAGGTCTAGTTGCCAACGCATTCATGTAAGAAATAGATGGAAACAACTCTTGCAACAGATGCTTTCCATATCATAACAGAGGTAATAAGGATGATAAGAACATATGAAAGCGCTAGGCTAATGGCAGTTAATGGTGGTGAGAAAGCAAAGATCAATACTCATGACAGAAAAATGAAGATAGGCTCTTAGACAATACTTTCTACACAAGTAGAAATTTATTTCCACAATTTCTTAACTTGAAGTTTGTTGTTGGTAGTTTTAAATAAAACTCAAAGGTATCAAAATTTTTATAACATCTTTCAATAACTTCAAGAATTTCTCCAGGACTATACCAGTGCTTTGGTAATCAGTAAAGGCCGCTTCTGGCTGCAGACGAGACTTGGTTAGCACAGCTACAAACTGACAAGAACATTGCAAAATATTCTGTTTTTCATGGCTCTTAAAATAAATGCTGAGCCTTAATATTTGGTGGCCAGTTGTGTTCTGTAACACTTACTAACATCTCATACCCGGTCCTTTATCACTTACACTCTCAGAGACCAGCTACATCCCCAGTGCCCACTCAGGTTTGCTACTCTCTTTTGCTCACTCAGCTCCTACATACTGACTAAGCCTCTTCTTCTCCTTTTGAAATTTTATAAGCTTATTTCAACTATGTGCCGTGTAAATAGTTAAGCCAGATTTAATTAAAATATTAAGTAAGCTTCCATAAGGCATAAAGGAGATGATTTAGTAAAGTCCAGATATATTACATCTACCACACTCTTTCCACCCACATTATATTGATGGTCAGAGGAATTCAAGCTCATATGCCCAACATCATCTGTTCTGCATCAACTCACACTGCTCATCACCAGGCTTTCACCGTGCCTTTGATGTGCACACAATGCTTTTTGCTCTTTATTTCCATGCTGCTATTTCACTAAGAACTGAAGTTGATAATGGCCAGGGGGGCTTCCTTCTATATAAAGTATTTTTAACTTCGTTATTGTTCCCATTGTTTTTGAGATGCCTTAGTTATTCCAATCCTAAGAAATATTTCCCAGAAGGGACATAAACTCAGTGGGTAATTTCCCCAGCAACTGAAGGTGCTTTATTTAAACCAACTGTGTTTAATTGCTGTGCTCCATGCATTCATTTTTAGCCGGAGTTCAAATAACTTATTGACACTGTCATTAATGGTAGGTACCATTTTCATCTTTTCAGTTAATTACTCTCTGATAGATTCATAAGAAAAATCTGTGATTCTGAATCATGTGCCACTTTGATCAGAGCCTATGTGTGTCTGTCAAGTACTTTTAAATACTTTATACTAACTCTATGACATCTTCAATTCTGCTAGCTTGAGCATATTTAAGGAATGATTCTATTGGTCACTTTAGAAAACTCCAGGATAGTTAAATAATTGTTAGTTAAATTCTGGAAAACCACACGTCAGCAATGAGGGTCACAATTTGCTTATTTTATATGATGAGGGAAAGACCATGACTAATCAAAAGTACTTTTTTCTACTAATCCAATGTAAATGTTGTATCAATAAAACCTGCTACTAAGATAATTGTCATCAACTCAAGTATACTGCAGTTAAAACTAATTGGCCCTATTTTAATGCATTTCCATGAAATAAAAAGAGTAACTCCACGTTTTTAGATATAGGAGGTGGAATGGAGTGAGGCTGGGAGCAGAAAACAGAAAAACTAAATTCCTTTAGAATCTGAAAGAAAGAAAACGGGGCCAGCCTCTCCTCATTTAACTTCAAGAAAGAAAAAAGAGAGAAAGGGAAGGGAAGGAGGGAAAAAGGGAGGGAGGGAAGAAGAGAGGAAAGGAAGGAAGGTAGGAAAAAAGGAAGGAAGGGAAGGAAGGAAGGAAGGAAGGAAGGAAGGAAGGAAGGAAGGAAGGAAGGAAGGAAGGAAGGAAAGAGTAATAGAAAATGTGTTAGAAATGATACTTTTCCTAATTGCTTCAAACTAAGCCTGACTTCCTCTTACTATGTTTGGCCATGACAGTTTCTTAATGACTTCTTCCTGAAGTTTTAGGAATACCCAGGAGCTCACAAAATCTTAAGGATGTCAAGGTTGCGGTGCTGAGCACAGCCAGCACCCACTTTATAGACAGATCTATATCATGTCCATTTCATCAGTGGTCAGAGCCACAAAATAAACTGATATTTTCTCTTTTATTGAAAATAGATTCTTTTCACACACACACACTGTGTCCAGACTACAGTTTCCCTTCCCCCTACTCTTCCCAGTTCCTGTCCACATCCCCTTCCCCTCCAGATCTCTTTCTCTCTCTCATTAGAAAACAAAACAGGCTTCTAAGAAGTTAACAACCAAGTATGACAGAATAAAATATAAGACAAAGCAAAATCCATCCTATCAAAGTTGGGTAAAGCAAACCAACAGGAGGAAAAGAGTCCCAAGAGAGGGCACAAAAATCAGAGACCTACTTATTCTCACACTCATTCCCACAAAAACTATAATCTAACACCTATAATATGTATGCAGATGGACCTAGTACAGAGCTGCTCAGGCTGTGTGCTTGCTACTCAGGTCTCTGTGAGCTCACATGCACCTTGCTTAATTGGTGCAGAGGGTCTTGTTCTCCTGGTGTCGTCCATCCCATTTCTTACACTCTTTCTATCTCCTCTTCTGCAGGATTCCCTGAGCTCTGAGAAAAGAGAATTAATCGAGACAACTCATTTAGTCTCTCCTTGCAATGTCTGGCTATGGGTCACTGCATCTGCTCCTGTCTGCAGCCAGAAGATGCTTCTCTGATGACTGAATAAGGACTTGATCTATGAGTATAGCAGAAGATCAGTATGAGTCATTTTTATCAATACTTTCTTTAGACCAGTAGGACTTGGTTATGTTCTACGTCTCTAGGCTATCGAGTCTCTGGTTCTTAGTCTCTCAAGTGGTGTCAGGTATGGGTTCCATCTCGTGGAGTGGGCCTTAAGTCAAATCAGATATTGATTGGTTATTCCCACAAATTCTGCGTCATCATTGCTCCAGCATTTTCTCTTGTTTATTTAGGAACTCCATAACTAACTTTCCACCTTCAACAGAGAAAGGCATTTCTTATAAATAGAAGGAAAGAAGAAGAAGGAGTTAAGTTTCCATATGCCACACCATTAAGTGATTAATAACTCACCTTTTACACAGGTCTGTTCATTTCCCAACTAGGCTGAAAAAAATTAAGTAAATGAAGCTTTTGAAAGAATTTGAGTGTGTGGTCAAGTTGAGCTGCCTTGTTACCCATTTCCCCTTCCTTTCCTTCTCGTTCCACTGACTTTTCTCTAAACCCACGACAGTTGACGTGAATTAATGCTATGTAGAAAATGGATGCCATCCGGCTCTGAATAAACAATAGACTCTCATATGTAACAACTTTGTTGATTGTTGCTTCAGTGGCTCATCCCATCCCATCCAATGCCTGACACACCCAGTCCCTCATACAAACAGCAACAAAACCTACCACATGTTTAACAAGGAACTCTGGGGTGGCTCCTCCCTTGTGGGAAACATTTCAATTTTAATCTTTCTGAATGTCTGGTGTACCAGCATTCTTTATCTAGGCCAATTGACTCCATGGAGAGGAAAATAATTGTACAAAACTCTATCTCTAATGTTAGTCAACAGAGTAATTCAGCATGATCACCAGAAAAATGTTCAAATGTTTCCAGACAGTTGGCCAACTGCAACATTTCTGTATGATAGACAGCATGATATTTATACTATAATTTTCCACAAAGACACTTCTCTGCAGAACATGCTAAAGGATTTATGAGAGCTTCACATGATAGACAGTGAAGTTCAATTCAAACAAAGTTGGAGTATGAACATCAACACCATTCAAACCTTACTTGTGCCAGTTATAATAAACAAGACAGGCAATTATAATAAGGTATTTTGTAATGGTTGAAAGTCAAATTAAAAGTGCTGAATGGGATAAGTATTTTCAAGAGAAGGAACGATGATTAAAATGTATAATATATTATTCATCTACTAGAAAATGTAACAGGTAATGAAATCACTAATAATATTCAAAACTCACTTTGACATTTTAGAACACTTATAGGAATGTATATGCTTCAAGTACTCTTGAGCATAAAACCATATTCTATAAATTCATTCAAGAATTTTAAAATTAATTTTATTAATCATTTGTTTGGTGTTATTTGTCTAGGTTGCTTCTGGTGACAATCCCTTGGGAATTAAGAAGCTTTCATACTTTTTCAAAGACATGGTACACATCACTGTGTTGACAGAATAATCTCTCCGACTTCACTGCCCTGAGACTAATATAAATGACCCTTTCATGGCCAAATTCCATGCAAAATCAACATTTTGAAGTTCCTAAAAATCCAGTCAGTTGGGTTGAGATGAGGTGAGAAGATGAGATACTATTTCAAGTGAAGTCAACCTGACCCAATAGGCTTCCCATCCTAGATGCCCATTATTCCTGGCTCCATTTTCCATGATCCTCTTCTGGCTAACCATCATCTGTAAAGGTCCAGGACTTACTAGTGTCTTTCCACCTTTACAATTTCTGGCCTAACTAAAGGATTCTTTTTTTTTTTTCAATTAACTCAAGGAGTGGATTGCATTTTTAGAGGAAATTATACAATGCATTTGGTAATAACATCTTACTGGTAAATAACAACTTATTTGTACCACCAGGAAAAAATATTTTTAAAACCTTTCATATTCATCCATTTACAAACAGAAAACCAATGAGAAGAAAGGCTAGAACCTATGGATCACAAAGTTAATTCATGTAAAGCATTCTCTGACATTTCATCAACTTGCTAAACACAGGTCAGAAATGAGACAAACTTCGTAAGCCAAAGACAAGGAAAGAACGTGATGAGAAGCATGACTAGCACTCAGAAACTAGAATTTTCAATATAGATTCAGAAATAAATATATCCTGAATTGATCTTAAAATATGTGGGAACAGTGTCTTCAATATTACATTTCTGGAAAATGCAGTATTAAGTTTCAAGGAAAGCTAATAATATGTTAATTCAGCAGAAGTTCTTCTCACTGGAATGCACAATCTAGTTTAATAATTTTTTAAAAATGTCAAAATTAAAATGTGCTGCTGTCCACAAGGAAGGAGCCACAGTGGATAATATTTTATAAATTATGAGGAGTATTGTTTTTCTCTATGTGGACATTGGGTATGGCAGGCACTGGATGGAAATAAGCCCCAGGAGCCTGTTATCCACAAGTATCCTGTTTACAAAGAGTTGCTACAGCCCTGTGACTTGCACCTTTTCAAAACTTCAGATACCGAGTCCATGCTTTGACATTTAACAGCATTTCCAAATAGATATGTTTACATCAGCTACCTAGCCCGTGACTTCAGACATTACTTTCATATTATGCTGACATATAAAACAAGACTGTTTGCTAATGCTTCAGTTTTTCCACACTGACAATCTGTGGTTTTTCAGTGGTGTGTTTTTCCTACTTGCATAAGTGTCTTCTTTTTTCTTTGATCATGCACACACATATCAGGGAAATATCATTTATCATTGCACAGTTGTACTTTGCCTTTTGTTTCCCATCCTATATACAGATTAGTGTTTAGCTAATTTACCTTAAATGTAAGTATTTCTTCATCATAAGTTACCATGAGCATCTATTTTTTTCACATCTAATCATTGGCAATAACTTGCATATTCAAATTTATTATATAATACTTTATTTTAAACTTCACTGTTTCTCTTTGTTATTTTATAGTTACAGCATCTTATTCCTTAAAATCAATTTATTTAGGGGATTAACACTGTTCTTGTATGATATTTCATTATCTCTATGTTTCCATTTCATAAAGAGGGAGGCAGATATAATGTGTATCATCAAAAAGGCCGATGACAATGACAGAGCCAAAGACCACCCATATGGAGAAGGGGCACTTGCAAAGAAAATGTTCTCTTTCTTAGTAGATATACACTATGCTAATAGCATTTTACTGCTTTCACATCTTACTGAGGTACACAGAGTCAAATTATTAATGAGGGGCGAGAAGAGCCAATGGGCTAGCCTGCACCACCACTTGAGGACAAAGTCTGATGGCTCTCTTGGGTTAATTGGTCTATGATTTGTTTAAAGAACATTCAAAAAAAAAGAAAAGAAAAAGTGAGGGAAGGAGGGAGGGAGGGATAAATATCCTGTGTCTAATTTGACAAAAGCTAGAATCATCCTGGAAATGGGCTTCTGGTATGCCAATCATGACATCTGGAGTAGACTGATTCATGTGGAAAGATCTACCTCAATTGTCGGTGGAACCATTCCCGAAGATGGCCAGATAGCTGCTGCAATTTGTCTAGGTGTGGTTTGTTCCTGCCAAAACCTATGTTAAGGTTTAATTGCCAATGTAAAAGTATTAAAAGGTAAAGGATTCTTTAAGAGCTGAAGGGTTATAAGGGCTCTGCCTCTCTAAATAGATTAATGCATTCCCAGAGAGTAAGCCATTACAATGTTCCCACCCCAATTTGTTCCTTTCACTCTATGGATACCCCTATTTGCCCTTCCATTTTCTGCATGTTAAGCAGAATGATGCCTTTCTCAGGGGTGGTTACCCAACCTTGAACTTTTCAGCTTTCATAACCATCAGCCAAAATAAGGTATCGTGTGAGTTACCGACTCTCTGCTATTATTAAGCAGCAGAAAGCAAAGTAAACCAAATATTTTCATCCGATATTCACCTTACAATGATGTTTATGATAATGACTATGCTCCCATAAGGAAAATGATTCCACACCCCTTGCCTTTGTACCTAGAGAGGTGTATATTTCTGCACATCACAGAAATGATCCTATGGCCAAAACTTGGGGATAGAAGGAATTTAGCTTTCTATTTTCCTGGCTGAAATATTAGCTTTTGAAGCTTTCAGCCTTCACATGAGAAATGTGAGTCGCTGAGGACTCTATGATGGGAAGAACCCAATAAAGATGCCCATGGAACTTGCAACCAGAGCCAGAAGCTCCGGTGTCCTGCAGTCTCAGTACAGCCACCAGCATTTGACTGCAACTGTTTGAGAGAGGTTGAGCCAGACCCAACCATCTGGGCCCCTCACAAATTCCTGACTCACAGAGACAGAGAAATAATAAAATGTGAACTGTGGGTTTTTCTACTAACAGCAGAAAACACAACATATGGTGTTCTGGTAACCATCTTTAAAAGAAAAATCCTCATCCTGCTACCATTTATGAAAAAATCAACCCTTTCTTTTGCTCATTCAGCAATGATGCTCTGTTAAATGCTTTTATGTTTTCTGTCTATTTCTGGACACTCTTTCATTTCACTCAGTCTACCTCAACACAGATGTGTATCTGTATTCATTGTACAATACAGATATGGATCTGTATCCATAAACAATACAGATGTGGATCTGTATCCATAAACAATACAGATTTGGATCTGAGTCCATACACAGTACAAATATAGACCCCCATCCCTACACAATAAAGATGAAGATCCAGATCCCTACCTCTTCTCTGTATCATTTTTGAAAGATTTATTGATTCATATGGTTGCTGGGAATTGAACTCAGGACCTCTGAAAGAGCAGCCAAGTACTCTTGACCACTGAGCCATCTCTCCAGCCCCTTCCCTCCAACCTTTTAAGTAGGACTGTGTAATGCATTTTCACAGTGATTAGGACTTTTTTCTCCACCTTGAATTCTGTTTTCAATAGTATGCCTCTTATCTTCTGTATAAATTTTAGATCTGTTTTTAAAGCCAAAAACTAAACACTGAACCTTTATTTGAGCTTTTCTTAAAATCGGTATCTTATTTTAAAATATTAAAATATCTCAAGAGGCTTGGTACATGTTTTTCTATGTATTTAAGCTTTCTGTCAGGTTTTTAGTCATTTTTGAGTTTATTTTTTTAAATAACTCTAGAAATTCCTTGGCAAATTTATTCTCAAACATTTTTCTATTTCTGATCCTAGTGCTATTAGATTTTATTATCCCTTCCCCAAATACACACACACACACACACACACACACACACACACACACACACACTGCCTTTTTCATAAAAGACATATTGCAGAAGTATAGTCAATTTATCATTACCTTAGAGAATTCTCTAACTGTAATAGCTCTTCAGCTTATTTTCACAAGTAAACTGGATAGATTTTTTTTTGCTTCCAAGTAAACAATAATATCTTCTGCAAATAATTATAATTTCGTTGTCTACTGTCCCATTTTATGCCTCCTTTCACGTCCCTGTTTTATTATACTGGTTAACAGTTTCAGAAAAAAATAATCAATGGTTATACATTTAAGAAATAAAATACAGGAGCTGCTATATTTCTGTAAACCAATTGTAGAGATGACCTTATTCACTATAAACTTTTACAATAAAGTTTCAAGGAGAGGAGATCCACACCAAAAAATATCCCACAGATATCCAACTATCTCATTCTTGAACATATACTGAAAAGGAGCCAAACTTGGCATACAATGGGGAGTCCCGCATGTCCACATCAACTGTGGCACTACTCACAATACACAAGTTATGGGATCAGCCCAAGTGTCCATCAACTAATGGATGAAGAATATATGATGGATACACACAAAATAGTTATTCAGGCCTAAAAAAAAAATGAGATTGTGTCATATGCCAAAAAATGATTGACTGTTGTGTGAAAAAATAAAAACCTGACTCAGAAATAAATGTTTCATGTTTTTCTCTTTTGTAGGTACTCTAAACTTAAAAAAAAAAAAAAAAAGACAAGAGAACGGGGACTGTTGGAAAAAAGGGAAGTGAGAAAGGTAATGAATGTTAGTTCAATTAAAGGACACATATATAAATATGTGTTTTTAATGTTACAACAAAACTCATTATTTTGTATAGTAAATGTGCATTAATAGCGTCAGTAAAACAGAGCTAAAACTTTAAGAAGTGATTGGGCTGCCAGGGCTTCATCCCTGTTAACGGGGCCCTTATAAGGCTTCTACAAAGAGTTTCGAACTGAGTTCAATCTTCTGCTATGGAAGGACAGACAAGATGCCCCTAATGAGCCAGAAGTCAACACCCCGGCCTTGGGATTCCATCCTCTGGGCATAACTGCTGTTTTTTTATAAGTAACCCAGCCAGAATCAATTTGAAACAAAATAGATGAAATGAGCATCTTTACAAATCACAAGATATGCCAATATGATTTTTTAAATAGTCTATTACTTCGAAAATTCAACTGCTATTATCCAAGTTACCTAAATTTCAAATATGCCAATTACTTGGAGTTTTTGCATGTTACACCAAAGATCAATAAACTTTTTTTTTTTAAATAAAAACCCAAGTATCATCAACATCAAAGATAAAAATGTAAAACATTCCCATTTCAAGCAGATTTTTAATAAGTTTTGCAAACCGGAATAGTTATTCCTATTGCATTCGTGTTTGAGGAACATCCAATAGCGCTCCTTACTGGAGGAGAAGTCAGGCTAAAAGCCAAGACAGTGCAACAAATTAAGGGAAGCTAGGAGTGCTAGGTAGCTCAGCGGTAGAGCACTTGCTCAGCATTCACAAGGCTCTGTGTTCGATACCCGGTGCCACCACAACAATGAGGCCAAAATGCTTTAAATGAAACTGATATAGAAATTGAGGATGCTGCATGCAAAGATTAACTATAGCATACAACTCCATACTAACCAGTAGCAAACAAGTTTAAGCAAACTGTCTTGGGAAGAAATCATAAATAAGCTCATGAGGAATGCGGTGACCTGACGGTGGGAGTTTAAAGTGTGGGCAGAGTTCCAGTATATGAAAATAATGTAAGTCAAAAACATTGGCAAGAAGTAAACCAGTGACTACCCCGGTCAGAGCAGAAAAACTGAATGATGTACAGAGCAAAAAATTTCATAAGAAAAACACCGACAACAAGAAAAATTAGCACGAGTAAGAACTTTCCACATTGTCATAGTTTGGGTTTCTATTGCTGTGAAAAGACACCATGACTATGGTAAATTTCATAAAGGAATATATTTCACTGTGTGTGGCTTGCAGTTCAAAGGTTCAGTCCATTAAAATCATGGTGGAACATGGTAGCATGCAGACAGACACAGTATTAGAGAAGGCGCTGAGAGCTTCACATCTTGATCCAAAGGAAGTAAAGTGAGGAAGCCCTGGGAATGGCTTGAGCAACTATCACACCTGTACCCTACCCAGTCTTCAGGACTTTTCCTTGTCATAACTCACAGGGGATCAAAGCAACAGGCTTAGATGCTATGTTTGAGGTACAAAAGTCTATGTCAGATTTTCAAAAGGAAGGTGATATGATCAAGCAAAGTCTTTAAGAAGAAAAACCTGATAACAACATTCAAAACTGAGAAAGGAAATATCTGGAAACCACAGAGGCTTGGGAAAGGCTTGTTGGAAAATTTAATCCAGGATATGTAAGACTCCACTCTGCAGTCTCCTGCCTCAAGGAATATGCTCCCCATTGTATATCTTGAATTGATCAAATACCCTAAAGCAATCTGCAAAATTAAAGTGTCCCTTCAAACACCCATGTCATTTTTACCAGTGCCTACAAGAGTCACTCTGCACTTCTTAAGTTATGAATCTTAACCTATTCCAGGCTTGATTAGTTATTTCATCTCAACAACACTTTCCTCAGACTCCAATGAGCATAGCTATTCTGTTTTAGTTTAATTGAATGCTTAAAATTGCCAGTTCCTACAACTTATGAAATATATGTAAGTAAGGCTTGTATCCTGTTTATATTTTCAACAGCAGGCAGAGCATTTCAACAGGCCCACAGTGAATGCATGAAGTCAATATCAAGACAGAAACAGGACCATAGACTGGAAAAGCCCCAAGACTGAAATCTATGAGTTTGAAATACAAGGAAGAACAGTTTTAAGATGACCTCTATCAGTGTTGAGCTGCATGGAGTCATCTACAGCGGCTAGTCTAGGCAGAGTTTGCCTTATCTGCATTGTTTCTATTTTGTTTGATTGTTCTAACTGTGCCTCCTTATAGCAATGGTCCTGTGTGGTTCTATTGTGTAGACCTCCTGGAAAACTGACCTGTTAGAAAGGTGGTCCTTCTAAGGGTAGATGACATGTCACCCAGCCTGAGCCCACAGATATCTTTCTCTAAAAATTATTCTCTGTGTATTTGTGGAGAAGATTTTGTTCTGCTTAGTGGTCAAGTTGGATAAAAAAAAATTGTGAATCACTATATTTGAGCTTCAAGAAAACAAAGGTATTTTTGGTTTTATTTATAGTGGAATAGTGATGGGCACAAAATAAACAGTGAGAAAATATGTGTCGTGTAAATGTATCCACAGTTTTTAGTAGTTAGGCTTGACCTAGAGCTAGGGTTTGAGTCACTAGTAAATAGGACACCTAATCATTGATAGAGAAATTGGTTTGAGAGCATTTTATTAGTAGAGACTGGAACAAAATAAACTAAAATAAAAAAAAGTTGAAATATTTGAAACCAATGCTGCCTTTTCTAATGACATTCCATCTCAACAAGTAAAAGCTAAGCCTGGACCTGAAACACTTCATACAACTAAGACATGCAGCAATGTATTGGGTTGAATACCAGCTCCAAAAAAAAAAAAAAAAAAAAAAATGTAGTGTCTCAGACCTCAGTGCTTGTGAACGTGAGCTTATTTGGGAACGTTTTTGCATATATAATTATGCTAAAGATCTCAAAATGAATTTAATCTGTATTTTGGGTGTATCAGATGTTCATTCAAGAAAATAAAGAAGTATATTTTTGACCAGTGGGAATCTTGTCAACTTGTTGGATAAAGAAACACTTACGAGACTTATAAAGCACACTTCTACATGTCTGGGAGGGTGTTACCAGACGTGATTGGCATATGGAACAGCACCTGAAGTAGGAAAACCCATTCCTAAATTTAAGAAACACTATCCAAAAGTTTGCTAGTCCCAATAGAAAAAATAAAAAAAATAAAGGCTTCAGCATGTGCAAAAAATGAAGGCCTCAACATGTGCAAACTCAGATGCTCTTGAATTTAGTTTATTTCTCCTGGCAACTGCCACCAGTGACTTCTGCCCCTTCCCAGCTTTGGGGTCCACATGATATGACTGCAGCTGCCTGTTCCAGTTGCTTGAATTATTTCAGGTCCAACCCATGTTTCTCATAAGTAGCACAGAAAGTCTCTGTATAGTCATACAACTTAAATATTAGAGAAATTATCTTTTTTGAGATTGACCTTTCTTAGCTCTTCATGATAAGATGCAATGATGTTGACCACTTGGTCAAGAAGAGAAGCAACGCCAGGCTCCAGCTTCTTCAACTTGAGTGTAAACCAACACCAGCAACTCTTCCTGAGTACATCTAAGTCTGCAGCCTCTCACTGGGGCTGAATCACTGGTCCCTCTTGTTTTGAGGCTTCCTTCTTACTACTCTGAGCAGTTGAGGAGCCACAGACTGACCTAGGTCTTCAGCCTACAGATATCCACTGTGTGAAGATATAGCCTCAGATATTGTAAGCCAATGAATAACCCCCTTTCATGATATATATGCACACATGCAAAATCCTGACTAATACAGATGTTCCTATAAGAGAAGAACATCATTACTGACATGCTACTTGACCATGTGCTTCAAAAGCCTTGGAAGTGACTTGAGACAGGAATTTGGAAAAGTTTAGAGAAACAGGCTAGAGAGACCCTAGAGACAGTACACAGAGCTTAATGGACATTAAGGTGCAAGCTCGGGAGAACAGAATTATGACAGGAAAGTGGACACTAAAGACCAGGCTACAGGAGTTTCATATGAGAATGAGGACTCTCTTGAGAACCCGTCTAGAGGAAATTTGTGTTGCATTTTAGCAAATGACTTGCCTTTGCAGGGACTTTGTCCATGTCTGGAGCCTTTGTGTGAGGCTGAGTTTCAAAGTGTCAAACTAATTAATATAGTGAGAAATACTTGAAGGCAGCACAGCATCCAAGCTATGGTACAGGATTTATAACTGCTTTTCATGAATTTTGTTTTGAGAATCATGAATAAAAGGGTAGACTTGACAAACCTGCGTTTTTTGTAAGAATAAGCTCATGATTAAAGTAAGGGGGAGGGAAACAGGGTTACTGGAGATATTGGGTACTGTCACAAAGCCAAATACTTCACACAAAATCAATAGAAAAGGTACCTGGAGGGCATCTCAGGAATTTGCTGGACCTCACCCACAGCAAGATTAGGAATGTGAATAGTTTAAGTTATTTAAAAGTCTTTCCTTTGAGAACTCTGAGGTACCCTGCTTACCCAGGCACACCTAGTAATTTTTTTCCCAGTGTTTAGCCAGCCATTGAGGTATAAATGCAGAGGCCAAAACAGCCATGATTTTAGTGGGATTTGTTCCTCCTACTGGTTTAATAAAAAGCTGATTGGCCAGAAGGCAGACAGGAAGTGTGGGTCGGGCTACCAGACTAAGAAAACTCTAGGAACAGGAAAAACAGAGCAGAGACACAGGCAGAGACACCAGCAGAGGCAGTGGAAAGAAGATTACCATGCTGTTCTGAGAAAAGGTACCAAGCCTCGTGGCTAAACAAGAACCATGGGTTAGTTTAAGAGCAAAAGCTAGCTAGCAATATGTCTGAACCATAGGCCAACAGCATATAATTAATACAAGTTTCTATGTGTTACTTTGGAACTTCTGGTCCAGATCTTGGGGCTAGTCTGGGCCAGAAACTTCATACTACACATGATTCAAGTGACTCAGATAGTCCTTAGTGTTGTCCACATTTGGGAGATCAGGAAATGTGTAGCAAGGTGGTCCCAGTGGGAAGTCCTGACAAGAAATGGCATGAAGCTGGAGAGTGAAGGTAAAAGTACAAAAGAGATACAGGAAGCTAAAAATACCTAGAACAAGGAACTAGTGTCAAGAAAAGCTACAGCCAGCAAGCAGAGCCAGCATAGGGATGAAGCCAGGTGGAATGCATAGCCCCATGGGAAAGACTTCCCAAGCCCTATGGAGCTCACAACATATTTCTACAACCCCAATCACTGGACCTAGAATGACAGGATATAATTCTCTATTGGGTTTTGATGCTAGCCTTCTGTTTAATGTCAGTTGATTTTAGAACTGAAATGTTCAAGCTGTATCATGATGTACTCAAAGTCTCTAATTTGCCTTTTGAATTCTGCATAGCTACGGGACTGCCTTGTGTCTCAGATGAGATTTTGAACTTAGACTTTTGAATAATGCTGGAACTATCAAGTATGGATAGATATAAGCCTTGGAGGGTCACATGTCTTTAGGGTTGAATGTAAAGAGTCCCCCCCACCAAAAGTGCATATATTCAATTATTCCATTAATCAACTTATAGCAGAATGGACTCTAAGAGGTAGGACCCATCTGTAGGAAGTACAAAGGGACTTGCTCATTATATAAAAGTTCCTGTCCCCAGCTTCTAGCTCTGGCTTCCCATTTCATGTCTGTGAAGACTTCAGCAGCTTACCTCCACCAAGGCTTTCCACCATCACATTCTGCCTTGCCACATACCCAAAACCAAAGCAGCTAGATAGACTGAAACCTGCAAAACAACCAGTCAAACTTACAGTTGTTCAGGTTGTATATTTTTTCATGGTGGTGTAGCTGGTTTGCACAGGTGAAAGAAGGGGCCCTATGAAGACTAAGACAAAATGAAAGTTACACAGCTACAAGCCAAGGAACACCAAATACTGCCAGAGGCTGCCAGAAGGTAGAGAGGCTGGGATGCAATTTCCTCTTAAGAGCGTCCAGAGGAAGCCAACCATGCTGATGCTTCATTATTATCCAACAGCAGAGCTGGTTGACAGTTACATTCCTATTGATTCATCCAGTTAATAGCATTTCTTTGTGGACAGTTTCCAGAAACTTACACAAGGGGTAGGGGTTTTCAGCATGAATACTGAAACCCCCCCTAAAAAGGGACTATAACAATGTTAAAAATGAAATAAATCTATATCTTAAGAAAAGTCATGACATTTTGTTTTCTGTGCTAGAAGAGTATCGATTATAATGATTCCAACCTTCTATTTCCTGTAGCTGAGCTCCAGTGATCATATATAGCCATAAGCTATATTTTAATCAAACTCCTTTAACCAGATTTATTTCTGATCCCAAAGCCACAGTGGTAAAATTTTTTACTGCTTGCTTTTAAAATCTTATTGATATAAAATCACGATCTTATACAAAGTGGCATCTAGTTCTTTCTGTCCCTAGATCATCTATAATTCACAGTAGTTTGTTTATTTGAGTGGCCTGGTAATAACATTATAAATCTACTTAAATGACCTATGCATGAAAATAAAATTCAGAGCTACTGATGTAGCTACATTTTTCCCATTGCTACATGAGCTGAGCATCTAATGGTTCATAATCATATACAAATTCTTTGTTGCAGAGAAAAGAATTAAAATTTAAAACTGATTTTAAAGTTTATATTAATAATATACAGGAGAGAAAATGAGTGTGTCTAAGTCTGAGTTTCTACAAGAAATGCCCAATATTTTTCTTTAACATTTTCCATCAAACATAGTAAAAAGTTGGCTTGCTCTTGTTCTGCAAACTGACATTTAGGCTTATGTTTTTAAATTTTTATGTTTCTCCTGTTTCTGATTCATTATGTTGTGCATTGAGAGCATTTCTGTCTCACTTAGTATTCTGTTGAATCTGCAGAGATCTTGCTACTTTAAATGTGTATACTCTGTTCTTCTAGCATAAAAATCAGCCATTAAGTTGCAATGGTGGAGCAGTGACTTCTGGATTTCACAGAGATTACTTACTATGGCTTACTTCCTCCTACAGAGACCATCTATCTGACATCTTACACATTGATGACCAAATAAAAGATTGACAGATGTAAAGAAATTGTGTGTCTTGGCAGACATCCACTGGCTTTTCCAAGTAGAGGAAACGATCTTTGGCTTTGTTCAAAGCCTTTGGGAAATGCTGCCATCCATTTAATTAGTAAAGACACCAGGAAAAGTCTCTAACCAAGATGTGCATAGATAGTAATTTAGGAAACCAAAAGGCAAAAAGAGAGCTACTTTGTTTCAATGACATTGGAAAGGAAGGTGATACATGATGGCTCTAGCTGAAGCTGAATGGAACAGTCAAAGTTCATTGCTAGGCCTGATTTCCCTGGCAGAAAATAGTGGAGATGCTATATATATATATATATGAATCCCTTCCTGCACCTTCATTTTCCAAAGCATATTCTTAAGGCTTCACCTGTGTGTGTGTGTGTGTGTGTGTGTGTGTGTGTGTGTGTGTGTGTGTAGATTTATATAATAATATAATGTATAAAATATGATATACACATATATCATCACACTAACAGAATTTCTAAAAGTATTTATGGTACCTATAATAATATTCAAAAGCTGTAATTCCTTATTTAAGCAATACTTTTAGTATACTATTATATTTTTAAAATTTTACAATACTTAAAAGTCATTTTAATGATAAGTAAAAAACACCAAGTAGAGTGGATGTTTGCTTTGCATGGCCAGTACCATTAAAATGGATGAAACCAGAATTCAATTTCTATAAACTTTTTCAGTTAAATTACTTATAGTAGGAAATTCATCCTTACAGAAGTGAAATAAATGCAAATTTAATTCATTAGATGATGAGACTGGTATAAAAATCTTAACAAGAAATGTAAATGGTAATTGAAAAATGTAGAAAGGAGATTTGTTTTGGTGACACAACAAATCATTCAGTATAAATTGCAAAATATACAAAAATATCACCAGAATATATTTCCTGCTATACACTAAATGGTTTACATTTCTATTTCAGACACACATCTCACAGACACATAAAAAAATGGAACTGAAGATTCAAGTGGGTGTGAATGTCACCGACCTCAGAAAATCAGCATGTCAGCATGTCCCCTTCTTACAAGAAGTCCCCAATAAAAAAACGGTTAAATATAAATTTCAATCATGAAAATTAATGAAATATTTTCTTCAGAAAAGAAAATTCAAGGGGCCTATTAGGTGACTCAGGGGATAAAAGTGTTATTTGTCAAGCTTGACAGCCTGCATTGGAACTCAGTGGAAGTAAAAAACTGCCCTCTGACCTCTACAAGTGTGCTGTGACATCCCCTCCCTCAAAATAAATAAGATGTAATGAGCTATTTAATGTATCTTTGGCACTCGGTAAATACTATGTCACTGGTTTTGTTGTCTGTTTTCTTTGGGGGGGGGTGTTCCTGTATTATAGAAGTGGGATCGTTTCTTCTTAAAGAACCAGTTCAAGAGTAAAGCCCAAAGTACTTTATTATGAAGTCCACAAAACTGTATCATTAGCTCTGCTTGTTACTAAGCAATTGACAAAGACAGCTCTTTAAAACATCTAGAAAACCAAATTCACGACCTCAGAAAAAGCAATAATTGTTTCGTAAATGAAAATCCTTCTCCTCACTCCAGCCAGTAACTTAATCTTCAGATGCAAATGTGGTGTGCTATGTGAGAAAGCTGAAAAGCGGAAACATAGAGCATCCGTGTGCCTCCGTGCCAGCAAAAGATCTCTGCTTGACAGTTATTAATTTCTAGGCAAATTACCCTGGAATGGGGTCAAGGAGAACTAATGGTTTGCTTTACATTCCAGGAAGTGTTGTGTTGCAGCATTCAGAACGAAGTGTTCTATAAAGAGATGAGGTGAAAATCAGAAGCCTGTGTGTACCCTCTCCAAAAAACAGTAGCCAGATGAAGAAATACATTAACACTTCCCTATGCCTCCTGCACCTTTTACCAACAATATGACGAGGATATTTGTTCATTCTTGATCTAAAAGTACAAATTTCTGGCTATATATACAAGGATAGAGAATTTCAATTTTGTTGTTATTCTTTGAATTTATAATTTTAAAGTGTTTATGCTTGAAAATTTTGTATGTATAGCCCCATCTCCCCTTTGAACCTTTCCCAAACCCTACCACAATGTCTTCCTCCCAGCTTCATGCCCTGTTACTTTGTTGTTTATAACACACCAAGTCTAATTAGTGCAGCCTACATGTGCATGAGTGCCACCCACTAAAGCATGGGCAACCTACTAGGTACTATGTTCCTGAAGAAAACTAACTCCCCAACCTTCTCCACAGTCAACAATTACCAAAGTCCCTCAGGGGTGTAGTCTCATGAGCTCATTCTCCATCCATGTTGAAGTATTTATTGGTTTGATCTGGTACAGGTTGGTCATGTATAGGTAGCGACAGCAGTTGTGAGCTCGTGTGTGTAATGGGCATGACATATCCAGAAGACACTGTTTATTATAGTCTTTCTGACACCTCTTTCTCACTGTTCTGTTAACCTATCCCAGAAAGGGTGCAGTCAAGATTGACTGTGTCACACTCAGCACTAAATGGAGTATCTACATGAAACCTCCCTCAAGGCTAAGGAAAAAACTTGAATTTCAGAATTTTAGCACACTATAAATATTTAGAAGTACAGGAGATTTAGACTATTAGTTACATAAAGCACATTTATCCTAATTCTCAATTTGAGTTTAGGTTATATCATGGTAATGTTAGTTTATTCAACACTTATGCAGTCTTTCCAGTTGGTTTGCAAAATTTTGAGCAAACTATATTTTATATTGTGGCATGGATATAATGCCAAGCAATTCACTCTTGGCTTTTATAGATTTATGGTATCCACACAGTGCATCACCAATGAGGCAAGTGGAGCAACATAGGCATTTAAGAGATACAATGCAAAGTAGAAAAATACTTCTGGTCAAAGGGCATTTACCCTTGAGCAAGTTATCATCTGTCTTTGAACTTCAGTTGCAAATATAAAAAACTAAAACTTTTGAAAGTAACACCTATTATTATAAAGTACAACAAACATTACTGTGTTGTTTGAGAGAAATGTGTAGTTTTCTTCTAAAGGAGTAATTTGTATCTTTGACAATCCAGAAGAGATCCTAGCCCAGTCCATAAAAATGTTCCCTACTTGTTAGAATTAATATTTAGCATCAACCTCTAAATAACTTAGCAGTAGATTGATTGTCTTGTGCATTGAAAGCAAGTGCTGCTGGATCTAGACAAGGCGTCTGCCTGCTTTCTTGGCTCCATCTCCCAAGATAAAAGCATCAGGATACTCTTCGTTACTAAACTATCACATATACACACACACATTTTGTAAATGTTTATTTCTTCCTTTGTTAAGGTTCAGGACAATTTCTAGGGACTGGTTGTATTTCAGGGGTTTTTTAAAGATATGTTTTTAGTTGAAATATGACTGTACCACTTTGCCCACTCTCTTCTACTATGGGATGGTCTTTCTATGTGCTGTGAATATGTATTGCTACCATTGGTTAATAAAGAAGTTGTTTTGGCCTATGATAAGACAGGATGTAGAACAGCAGGAAATCAAAGAGAAATACAGGAAAAAGAAAGATGGAGTCAAGGGAGATTCTGTGAGCTTCCAGGGGAGCAAGATGGAATAGAACACACTAAACCCATAAGATTCAAGGCAATGCATAAATTAATAGATACGGGTTAATTTAAGATGTGAGAGCTAACTAGCAAGAAGCCTGAGCCATAGACCAAACAGTTTGTAATTAATATTAAGCTTCTGTATGATGGGGACCATGGGACTGGTGAGACAGAGAAAAGTCATCCATTACACTCCTTTGCTCCATACAGTTCTTTCCAGCTACCCTATCTCAAACCCCTCCCATTTCCCCTTCTCAAGGTGATGGCCCTTTTTTCACTGATTACTATTATTACATAGCTACATATGCATATGTATGCATTTGTGCTCATGTGTGTGTGTGTGTGTGTGTGTGTGTGTGTGTGTGTGTGTGTGTGACTTGCTGAGTCTGTTTTTGTTGTTTTTGTGTTAATGATTTCAAGGCTGACCACTCAGCACTGGGCACAGGGGCACAGGGGGGAAATAATTTTCAACTGTTAAGTTGCTTTTGATCCTTTCATCTCCTTACCCTCCATTCCCAGAATGATTATTTTTTTAAGTATTACTAAAATGTGTGTCAGTGAAAGCATTCAGAGTGGATATTATTATAAACTCAAAAACATCTCCTTACAAGATTCCAGGGTCCCTGTCTTATAAAGAAAGGAGTGGAAAAGACAAAGAGAGAACCTGGAGGCAAAGGCCTGAGGATGCTGATGCTTTGGGGCAGGCATCAAAAGAGAGATGAAGTGTGGGGTTAAGGAGATGAGTTGTGAATTATACTGATACCAGATTCTCAGGACTTATGACTAAAGGTTTCCTGGGAGAAGGCTGATCTCAGATTTAGTTCTCACATAGATTTTCAGGTTTCACGAGAGGGTGAATTGCATGGCACAAACAAGCTTATGCTTACTGCCTTTATCTTTTCTTACAGCAAAAAAGTCAGGACAAGAGACTGTAACGATATAATACATAGAGAGTGGTACCTCTTCCAGCTCAGATCCTGAGGACAAAATAACTTTATAGAGAGACAATAGACTGGAAGGTAAAGAAGAAATTGGAAGAGAATGGAAAAGCTGAGCTTGGGCTGGAAAACGAAGTTGTCCCTTGAATCAGGAAAAGAGAAAAGACTCCATCATACATTGTATTCACCTGAACTACTACATCCCACTATGTGAAAGGGGAGGGGAAATCATGTTGTAATATATGTGGTATATATATATATATATATATATATATATATATATATATATATATATATATATATATATATACACAGTAGGACTTACATAATATGCATATAAGTATTATGAGAAATTATGAATAAGTTTAAATGGCAAAAAATAGAAATAAATAGAGGGAAGTTAACATCAACCTTCCGTTTGAGTAATCTGTAGCTTTTTCTTTTTCTATACGATAGAAGACGTTCAGTAATGAGAAAGTTTATTGCCCATAGTAGTGCACAAGATACTTCAGCACATAAGTGAAAACCGACTTTTTTCCCCCAATGAGGAAATCCCTGAAAATTGAACTTTCTTCTAGCAAGTGGAACTCCATTATGGTACCTCTCTTAATTGTTGAGTTAGCAGAAATCTTTGACATATGTTAGCTTTATATTTATAAAGGGTCATGATTTTCTTCTTTAAAAAATATTATCCTTGATCTGTGTGCATAGCTCACTGTTACAGCACTTTCCTAACAAGGCTATGGGTTCAATTCCTAGAACCATCTACAAAAAAAAAGATTATACTAGTTATATGTGGTGGTACATACCACAAAGGGAGGTGAAGGTATCTGGATTTTAAGTTGGAGACCAGCCTGGGTTATATAGTGAAACCATGTCTCAATCAAATAAACATTCTCCTTTAAAACCAATGCTGAATATTATTTGAACAATATCATTTCTCATTTTCTCCTATTCCTTCTCATCTTTTCACTGTACTTAATCTCTAGAGTAAAACAAAAAATATTAACATTAGAACACACTGAACATAATTGAGACACATGGAAAACAAAGGGACCACCTCAGAATTATGTCTTCTTCTTATCCAATGCCTACCAGAAACTGTATTACTAAAAGGTATATTTCATAAATCTTTATCATAGACTAAAAATACACACATGCCCTCAAATTTTATAATATTATTGTTATAGCCTTTACCAAGTTTAAAATTAAAACTGTTTACATAATGAAAATACTTTAGATAAAAAAAATTTAATTAACCAAAAAACCCTTTATATACATTATAAATGTCTTCAGAAGAGTCATATTTTGCTTTTAAATACTCAGACATGTCGGTAAATAGTGTTACATGTCTTTAATCACTTGGGACATGGAGTCTATGTCTTGAACATTTTTTTTAACTGATTTTCTTCACTAACAATTCAGTGGCAATAAACATCAAGCAGCATTAGAAAGCACACCGTACAAGATGAAATAACTTTCAGCAAATATGCACTGTCCTTGTAAGCCAGAATTAATTGGAAAGTCAGTTGGTTCCAGAATATAGTGTAAAATAGTTGCTTTAACCTTTGGAAAGAGTAACTTGCCTCCACTTCTCACCAAGGTGAATCTCTGCCCAGTATGTCTTAGCAGAATAAGTATGTTTGGCCCTTTTTTAATATAGCAAGATGCAAAGGGAAATCAGTTAGAAGTGAATAGCCTAATACAACCGATGACCCAAAGTCATCTTTGTGGGTTTTTTTTTTTTTCAACAGTAAGGACAAATTAATTTTCTCTCTTGCCGTGGTATTTATGAATGCTAATTTAATCACAAAAATTTAGACTTCCTGTGAGAGAATTCAAAGCCACATTGTGAACATGACTTTCACATAAGGCTTACTCCTTTCTCCAAAATTAGAAAGTAAAATTAAAAAAAGAAAAAACCAACGAAAAACAATTCCATGCTTGTATTAGACCTTGGGCAAAATTAGCATAGGCCTGCCATCTCCTGTTAGTTGATTCAGGACTCTAGGGATCATGTCACCATCTGGACTAGAGTGCATATGGTCAGAGAGAGGCCTGGGAGAGTGTCCTCAAGAAGACCCCAGCTGACTGAGCCACCTGTTACCAAGATAAGTGAGGGCAGAATACGGTTACGTCACATTCACCACAGTCTGTCCCTCATCTCCACAAAGCCGATCCTTACACATCAAGACATTTTAAGAGCAGAAGATTGTATCAGTGAGGCTGAGATCATGAGTCTGCCCAACAGGAAACTATAAAGGACTGTTTATTATGATCAGTAGATGAAGCAGTCAATCTGGGGGTACCAGGAAGGTAGCAGAGGTTGCTGGCTTGGAGAAGCAGGAAGGCGGGAGTTATTCAGATAGAAGAAGCTCAAAACAACCACAAGAGCAGTAGCTGTAAATAAGGTTATGGATACAGACCCTAGACTGAGATGCTTATTTATCCCCATGGGAGAAAATATGGATCAATGGAAAGGGTAAAGAAAGAATCTTGGTGGTCATCCCAGTATCAATACCAGTGACTGATGAGAGGTTGCTCTCCTCCCTCAAAAGTATTGAAAACTAGTAGTTGTCCCAAGATCTCAGAAGACCCAGAAGACCCTCCCCAGAGGTATCTACAGATAAATAGGTGTGATCTCAAAGGGAAGCAGGGAACGTTGAGGCCCTACTATTGTGGAAGTGAGCACCACAAGAAGGAAAACATGTGAATCTACAAAGTTCCAACCTCTCTACAGTACTGAGATGGCAGTCAGTCCATCAGGCTTTACAGACACCAATTCCTGCCAAAAAGTTTTTGTTCATAGCCAGGCATAGTTTCTTTTCAGGAATTTTTGTTCACAGGGGTAGCACAAACATTTTATCGGAATAAATTAGACTCTGCTACCTTTTTATTGATGTTTTACTGTCCCGCGCCAACTTCTCGCCCACAAGAAAAGGCACGACACACGTAGGATCCTTCTGCAGCAAAGCTTTAATGCGTCTTGAGGGAGAGCATCAGCTTACAGAAAATGGAGACCCTGAGGTAGGGAAAGCCCAGCCCTTATATAGGCCAAAGACCTCCGCCTTGGACGTGTCACCTCTCTATAGGCTGCAGCTCATCACTCCACATGACGCCACGGGAGAGGCGGAGAGACCAGTCTCGGAAAATTAGCAAAGGCATGCGCCCTTGCCTTGATTACTGACTCAGGCCCTTGCCTTGATTACTGACTCAGGCCCTTGCCTTGATTACTGACTCAGGCGGGTTGACCAGCACCGGATATTGGCACCATCTTGAGGGGCTGGGGCCAGCGGCTCCCAACATTTTACCTTTGTAATCACTTTCATAAATATTAAATGTTTACTATATATTAAAATGGTTATTCTTCCTTTCTTCCCTGCATCTATACAGCTGGGTTTTAGACTGGCTCACCATCTAAATTGGATGTCCCCAAATCACCACACTTAACACCTTAAACTTAGAAGAAGCCAGACTTATCATCACCTGATGTGGGAATGCCTTTCTGTATGCTATGAATATCAATATTTAAATAAAGGAGCTGTTTTGGGCCATGACAGGCACCATAGAAGAAGTAGGAGGAGAAATCAGAGCATAGGTAGGAGGAGGGCGGAGTCAGGCAAATCGAGCTAAAGCCGCCCAAGGAGCAACATGTAAGGAACACAGGTGAGCCACCGGGCCATGTGGCAGACAGATTAATAGAAATGGGTTGATTTAAGATGTAAGAGCTGGCTAGCAATGTGCCTGAACCATTGGCCAAACAGCATGAAGTTAATATAAGCGTCTGAGTCATTTTGGGGGACCTGAGCAGCAGCGGGCGGCTAATAGGTCTGGCACAGCAGGTCTGTGGGTCTGGGCCTCTGGCCACCTGGGACCAAGAAACCCCACTACTACAATCACCCCAAACCCATACTGGCAGTTGGGGCTACATCTCCAGAAGAAGATAGGATGATAAGAACAGGAGGTAGGAATTCACTGGACAATTTAGGATAAAGACAGCTCCACAAAAAAAGGGGGGGAAAGCAACTAGTTTCTGTCTTGACTAAAAATCATAGATGTAATAAGAAGTTTCTAGCCTGTCCTGTGTATGGTCCAGGCCTGCAAGCTGGCAGTCCCACAGAAGCACATAGACATTTATAGTAATTTCATGCTGATTGATCAGAAATATTACTGCCTAGCTCTTTCATCTTATCTCAATCTATTTCTATTAATATGTTTAGTCATGTGGCTTGGTACCTTTTTCTCAGAGCAGCATGGTTGTCTTCTTTCCTGTACATTAGCTGGTATCTCTCCTGGTGTCTCTCTGGCATCTCTACTCTGCTCTTCCTGTTCCCAGAGCTTTCTTAGTCTGGTAGCCCCACCCACACTTCCTGTCTGCCTTCTGTCAAAGAGCATTTTTATTAAACCAGTGGGCAGGACAATTATTTAAAATGGACCACAATACAATCCCACTACATATAGGTGTCCTTGAGACTCTTGACATCTCCATCTTTTCTTGAGGTCAAAAAATGCCAAAGGTGATTTAGGAGCTCTGATCTCTGATCTGGTTCCTAAATGATTTGAGATTCTTTACAGAGGGCAAAGGCTTGAAGTAGTAATGAAAACTTATTCAGAGAAACAAAAACCCCTCCTAAACAAGAGAATAGTGTGTCTGTCCTGGAAGCAGAACTGATGCCTCAATGGGACAGATCAGTCTCCTGGCCAAAGACCAACCCCTAGAAAACTAGGCTTATCTTAAGCCACTCTAGGGAAATAGGCAGAATAATTGACTCCTTGTGTATTAAGACAACTATTACTGAGTTAGGCCCTTAGTACAAGGAATTAAGAAATGGATATTTAAAAATAAGAGAAGAGATTTGTAAGAAATAGTAAATATGGATCTTTTCTATCAAATCTATAAAATTCATGTTCAGGACAAGGAATTCAGCCTTTTTTTTTTTTTTTTTTATCTTCCCTGCCTTACAAAGCCTCTGTGCAAGTATTTTAATCTACATGGGAAAACCTTTGTTCAAACAAAGGACTCCTGCTGCATTCCAGGACTTAGATGGCCTGGACAGTGACCCCTTTTTCGCCTCCTTCTTTCATCTCCTATGTAACAATTCTTTTCAGACTAGCCAGCTGAATAAGACCAGGAAGTTAGACCCTGGCTAATGAGGGGATGACACAGTCCCTGCCTGAGTTAGAATAAAAGCCACTTGCATGTCCTATCCCTACGTGTTTGCTCTTCCAAGCACAACATCTTAGCCAAGAATAAATTTTGACTTGTCCAGACAAAATAGATACATAGATAGTATATAAATACATACATACATTGTATATGATACATATACACACATAGATAGATGATAGATGCATAAATGAATACATGGACTGATAAATGACAGATATACATACACATACATACATTCATAGATGGATATAGATAGATATGGTTGTTCTTTTTGCTACAGAATCCAGCCATACAGTTAGAAAATGTTACAGAATCCTCCCACTAACATTAACATGTCTCTAGGCTTGCCCCTCTAGACATGGTTCAGTTTAAGTCCTAAGAACTTGAAGTGTGGTCTTTTCATTGCCTGTGAGAGCCCGTGTTTTCTTGGTCTGCCTAAAGTCTTATCAGGTATCAGGTGGCACAGAACTGAGTCACAGAATAAGCACTTTTGATCTAAGCTAATGTGACTGCACCATATGTAAGAGTCAAGCTGTTCTTTTCCCATTTTCTACTGTGTTAACAGTCTTTGGTTATCACGGGCAATCTTATGAGGGAGACAGCCTTTAAAAAATTCTCAAAAGGATCAAATATGAGCAAATGTCCAAGAGAAAGATAAAATATCACCACAAGTAAAATGTAGAGATTTATTGAAGTGCTTTAGCAAGCTGTAATAGAAAATGCTGAGGACCTAAGCGTACATCACTAAGAGAGACAGGATTAAAAAAAAAAAAAAGGTCTTATTTCTATCCTATTGTGTTCAATAAATCAAAGAGCTCCAACTGCCTTCAGCAAGTTTTTCACCTGCCATGAGTTGTTAGCTATCAAGTTCAGTCTATCATATGTAAAATAGTTTTTATAGATATATTTGCTATATGTAAATATATTAGGTAACACTGACATGTTAACTTATAGTCTGTAATGCCTTTTCATGTGGAGATTGAACCCAGGTCCTAAAGAATGCTTACCAATGGTTTTACGGTTAAGCTCAACCCCCAGCATTGCAACACTTTAAAAAAAAAAAAAAAAAAAAAAAAAAAAAAAGTATGAACAAAGTAATATAACTATTAGGTTTTTAAAACTTTGTTTTGAAATGGCAATGATTTAACTACAAAAGACAATCAAGTTTAATGGAAAAATGAATAATAGTGACCCATTAAAGATCAGAATTTTCTAAACATGGTAAAAGAAAAATAACCAGTAAATAAGATTTGGGTTATTTACCTTATAATAGAAGTTAACATAATTTATTAGTCAGGGTTCTCTAGAGTCATAGAACTTACAGAGAGGGAGGGGGGCAGAGAGAGGGAGATTTATTGTAATTATTTAATTATTTACAGGCCGCTATTTAGCTAATCCAACAGTGACTAGCACAAGTCCTAGAATCTAGTAGCTGCTCAGTCCCACTAGGTTAGAGGGGTCTCATCTGGTCTTTATTATATACTGGGATCCCAAAGAAGTAGGCTCAAATGCCAGAGAAGGAGGAAAGCGAGGGCCGGCAGGCAAAGAGCAAGTGTGGCCCAGATTAAAGGTATGTCTTCCTGCCTCAAGATCTGGATCAAATGCGCGTGGCTTCCTATGCGAAAGAGCCAGACTAGAAGTGGATTACCCACTTCAAGCAGAAAAATCTCTCACAGGTGTGCCCTCCATGTCTGGATTGCAGTTCATTCCAGATACAGTCAAGTTGACAACCAAGAATAACCATCACACATAATAAAGAGCCATAGAACACCTACTATGAACTAGCACCATGTAACATGGTTAGTTAGCAAAAGAAAAAAAAAAACAGAGAAGCAAACAACTAGCTAAAATGTAAGACAGAATTAATGCTTGTGTCACATTGATATATGTAAGTCATACTCATATCAGCAATGTGTAAATTATAATTTCTGGCAAGGATATGAAAAGAATAAGAAACCATATAGTATTGGTAGAATTATAGATGGCATAGCCGCTATGGAAAACAAACAAAAATATCCACTCCAAAAATTAGAACTACCCTATGACTGAGTCAGCAACCCCTTTTCTAAACATAGCTCCAAAACCTTGAAAATACACATGCTTGCTACAGTATTGTTCCCAAAAGTTAAGTTGTGAAAGTTATAGAATGCCCTACCGTGGGTGACAGGATCGCTTTACTATGCATACATAACTCAATGAACACCCAGCCTTTTGAAAGGGAAGCCCGTGATGCTATATAACAAATAAGTGATTTGGTACATCATTCTAGATGACATAAGCCAAGCACACAATGACAAACACTGATTCCATTTTTGTATGGTAGCTAAGGCAATGACACTAATCAAAGCAGACAGTAGAAGAGTGTCTGTCAGGACCTGAGAGGAAAAAGAAGTGTAGAGCTGCTGGCTAGTAGATACAAATGTTCAGTCACACAAGTTAAACATGTGGCATTTTTCATTGTGTGATTGACTATACTTAACACTGTAATGTGCCTTGGAGAACATTAAGACAGGTGAATTATGCTATATGTTTTTACTATAAACAATTTTAAGTGAAAAGAGAATGTTTTGATAGCACAGAAGGAGTAATTAATTGCAATTCAGGACATTATAGCCTTAAAGTAATGCCAATGTTTAACCTGAGTTTTGAAAGGTGAGTAAAATGTTGGTTGACAACGGGTTATGAGAAAGGAGCAACACCAACCCAAGGAAGGCAGGAGTTCTTGGAGCTGCAGAGACAAACTGGGGAGCTGAACTAAAGACCACAGAGGGGCTGGCTCAGACCATTTGTCAAACCAGACCCTTTGAAGGACAATAACATCCCCTCTATTACCTGTAACAGTCAACAGTCATTTCACCAGGATGGGATGTTATTTTGTGTCTTCATTGTAAACTTCTGGACATCAGAGCTTACACAGCATCCCACCTAAAAATTACAAGATGAATGCAGCTCGGGATTCCATTTAGTCCTAACTTTTTTGGCCTTTAAATCTTACACAAGTCTTTTTCACATCTGCCATAGATCCAGGCAATTCAACTAAACTCAAGAAAGGTAAGGTCTGGAAAATGCTGACTAGAATGGAGGGGGGCGGAGCAGGAAACACACACATAAGCTCATTATTCTGTTTATAATTCTGACACATAAAAGGGTACATTCTGGTGCTGTCAAGGTCTTTTTTGTTCTAAGACATCTCTGAACATGAAAGGGCAGATCTTATTCCTGTCTAACTTGACAATGACACTGAGAATAAAGTTCTCAAAATTAGGAGGAGCTGAGAGCAAAGCAGTGAATTTAGATTTGGACATGCTCAAGGTGCCTATGAGATGTCAGCTGGGAACAGAGAATAATCAATTCAAATAAGTTGAACTCTGGGAAGTTGACTAGGGTGGCTGGGAGGCATTCTGGGCTGATGTAATCACTAAGGACAATTTAAAAAAAAAAAAAAAAAGAGCAGCATAGTTGCAGCATCCCCTAAGGGGGCATCAATATGGTTCACCTCATCACAGCTTGCATCACTGCAATCCCAGAATGCTTCACTGCTTCCCCCTACATGCTTTACTGCACCCATTAAGTTACCTCTCTCCCTCTTACAATTTGAGGTAATTGGTGCTATAATCCATATAAAACACATCTCGAAGAGCTGTTAAGACTTTGAGAAATCTAGAACTTTCCTTGTGTCTCCAAGTCCTCTACCTCTAGAAGTAATGCATGGAATTAGCTATGAGTCTGATGGAGTCTGGCTAATGAGGGGGAAGTGTAGCTTCAAAATCTTACCCAACGTACTGACTATCCTTTTGATTTCTTTCTCATTTCTTAAAACTGCTTTAACTCTCCCCTTCCCTCTCCCCACTTCCCTCCCTCCCCCCCCTCATTCTGTGAAGAAACGCTTCAGCACATATGTATAGATCTAAGTATCTTTTAGGGGGCTCAATTCTTTCTATCCTGGGATCCTGGGATAGAATTGGTGGCAATAACCTTTACCTGATAAACTAACCACCTGTTGGCCCCTTATAATTCTTTTCTAAATCATTTACTGGTCAGTACACACAGTTTAGTTGATTTGGATTTTGGATTTTCAACTATTTTGTGTTGAGATATATGGTTTCCCTCTATTTAGTTGTGGCCATGACAAAATAAAAAACCTGCCTCTTGCTATGCTTTATGACAGCCTCACAATGTGTTTCCTAAGTTCCAACAATATTTATTTCTATGCTTCCCTATTTACTCTCCTATCATCTGGAGATATCAAAAAAAGATCTCCAGGAATATATAACTAACAATACAGTTAGTGATATATCATGCTCTACAACCATACCCTTAGCATTTAGAAGTGGTCAGACATGAAAATCATATACATTAAATTTTACTTTTATTAAATTCTAACTGATAGTTTCTTTTGGGAGGCTTAAGATATTTTGTAATTAGTGGTGAAGGTTGCGCAATTTTGTGTACTAGTAACCACTGAATAGTTATGTTTATATATTTATATACAAATATGTATATTTAACCTAAGACTATATTCTTTAAAAGCATGAATTTCTGGTTTTGTTAACTACTTTTATCTTTTAAAACAACAAGATATAATAAGAACCCATACACATAAATGAGCAATGGGACATAGTGGTAGAAAAAAGGAGGGGAAAGGGTGGTCAGAAAGACTCTTCTCTGAGAAGTAAAATGGTTAATTCTATACCTAAAATATAAGCAGGATCTAGGTATGCAAGAAGTGGGAACAGTGGCTGGACCAGAGAAAGCTATGTCCCTGGAACAGAAAAGACCTTGGTGTGGTTTAGGATCTTCTAGTAGAAACAAAAAGAAAGGAAGAAAGGAAAATAAGACTGTTGTTGGCTTATTTTGCCCTTTGGGTAGCTCACCACCCAGCTCCAACACAAATCACACATGGTGGCTTATGCTTAATTATAAATGATGTACTTTAGCTTGGCTTGTTTCTAGCTAGCTTATCTTAACTTGTCCCATCTACTTTTTGTCTCCAGACTTTTCTCTTTCCTTGCCTCTGTGTATCTTACTTTCACTTTTACTCCATGGCTGTCTTCAGGACTTTCCTTCTGCTTCTCTTGATCCTTCTTCCTCACCTCCACCCTGGCAGTTTCTCCTTCTATTTATCTGTTCTGCTTGCCAGCTCTCCCTATTCTTTCTTCTGTTTCTCTATTGGCCACTCAGCTCTTTATTAGACCATCAGGTGTTTTAGACAGGCACAGTAACACAGCTCCACAGAGTTAAAAAAAATGTAGCATAAACAAATGTAACACACCTTAAAATAATATTCTATAACACAAGACATCAGAGAGAAAAGAATGAGCTATTTTCTCAGGAGGTATAGGCCATGGTGACCATCTTTTATTATTGTTAAGTATAGTGGTGAGCCACTAAGACATTCAACAAATAAGTGACCAGATATGAATTTTTTTTATAGCCCCATAAGCCTCAGTCACTGCCCTAGTATAGAAGACACAGCCACAAACATATCCAGTTATTCCAATACAAGGGAGAGTTTTGGGTGATATGCAGATAGAAAAAGTATGCCGCTATCTATGGTCATTTCAAATATGGCAGAATAAAAACTTCAAGGAGCTGTAATTTGAGCAAAGGCTGGGAGAAAGTAAGGCATGAGCGATGATGAGGAAATTCTGGCAGAGCTGCCAGTAGAGAAACCTGGAAAGTTGTCATGGTCCAGAGACTCCTAATGAGCATTCCATAAAGACTCATTAGTTATTGTGGTGCTAGCACTAACTCGATGGTAAGGAGCGATAAAACCTGGCTACTAAATTTTGCAATGTGGAGGTCACTGCTAAACTTTGATTAAAAAATAAAAAAACACTATTTATATCAAATTTCTGTAAGAGGGAACAAAAAAATGAGGTGACGTCTGGAGAGAGGGAGGGAGACAAAATGATGACTCCCAAAAGAGCAAGAGACTGCCTAGAATATGGTGTCCATTGGGAAGTAGGAGGAGATGGTACATCACCCACTAGAGAAGAGCTAGCCTTCTAGCTAACAGAATGAAGGGGCTATTCTGACAATCTCATGGTCAATCAGCAAGTGTGACAAATGAAAAATAACAATGGTGCATGTGGCTGTCCTGGTGTCAAGGTGGTGTTATTAAACAGCATATATGTTAGAGTCACATATGTGCAGCAAAACTCATGAACTTTCATCATGGACTTGTAATGTATACCTTGGAATAATTTTGTTTCTATCATATATGTGACTTGAAAATAACTTTTATACTCTCTTCAGGGTTTATCAAATTACTTAACATATTTCAAAAATATTCTGAGATCATAAAAACCAATAGTGTATGGGACACACTATCATTTTCTTCTCTCCCTCACTTCTTCAATCTCCACAATAATTAGAATGTGGTATAAATAGTTCTTGTGTTTCTCAAGAGCTTTGACACTATAAGTTGCTAAGATAGTCTGCTAATTGATGAGAAAATTACAAAACCTATTCATAAGCCTTAAAATAATTTTTTATACAAAATAGATAATTTCCATAGAGTTGAGGCTTAGAAAATATACTTCATATGTGCTGAACATTTTTTTCACTTGGCTACAGTATGTATTTATGCTTCACAGCTTCAACAACAAATGGATTGGTAGCATTTTGCTTTTCTTATTTGGTCAATGTGAAAATCAAATATACACAGAATACAAGATTCAACCCCACACTCCCTGGTGAGATTGGAAACACGTCTAGGCTTTTTGGTAGAAAATAGGTAATTCCCACTGAGGGGAAATGCTATGCTGTAAATAGCTGCCTCCTTTATTAATCCACAGTCTTTACTATTTGCTCAATTTTCTTTTATAAGATTAACATTTAAAAGCCTCTTTGTCACGGACTGAAATTGAATTGTAAAATGTGCTTCTGAATAAATAATTTCTTCCTGAATGTTAATTACATATGCAATTATACTGAAGTGTAATTTTACATAAATACAGTGTTAGGGATTTTACAGATGTGAACAAATGCTTCCTCAATTGGAAAAAAATTCTGTGGTTAAATTGAAAGTGTCTAACAGGAGGGATAAACACATAACTTTGATGCATGAATATTAATCTGAATGGTCATGGAATTTATTGCAAGGCTTTTGGGCAACTATACCACTAAATATCCACAAAGACAAAATGTACAATGTGTTTTTAATATATCCCTAAAAGCACCAAAATAAGTATACTAATACTAAAACAAGTATTAAATGAGGTGATTGGCTTTCAATTTTAAGCAACTGAGAACAAAATTTACTCAATTTTGATATTCACATTTTTTCAAGCAAAGAACATTCAACTATTGGTTTCATAATTAATAATATAAGAATATGATAATGTTGGTGTCAGATTCATTTGCACAAAGCTACCTTATTAAATGGTTCTAGCTAATAATCAAGTTCTTACACTAACAAGAGTCACAGTCAAATGGATCAATATATGTTTGTTTGTTAAAGTTAATAGCTAATAAGATAGTTAGAACGTGACACTATCTACCAGGGCTTTAACGGGTCTTCCTTGTCCCTTTCAACCTCACACAGCAGCCAAGTCTGTGACCTTCAGAAGAGGGAGATAAAAGATCATAAAGTATTAATCTTGTTCACTCCACATATCTAAGTTGACGTGTAAGGGGGATAGTTTCATGGAGTCTTACTCCTAGAGAAAGAACTACAGGCAACTAATGATTGCTATAGGAAGAAAAATTAGCTTCTCCCAGGGATGATCCCCTTATTGGTTGTCCAGGGCAGAGTGGTTATCCTTGAATATATATACTCTCTAAGCAACAAAAACGAACTCAATGGATTACGTCTATGTGATATCGGTATAATCAAAGAAAAAGAGGCTATCAATTTGAGAGGGTCATAGGAAAGGTTCAAGGAAGAGTATCTTGAAGGAGGTGAAGGAAAGAAAAGGAAGGTGAAAATGATATAATTCTTTTTCAGTTAAAAGCATATTTTAAAAGACTAACCCAGAGAAGCTTTGATTTAGAGACTTTGCAGCCAAGAGCTTTACGGCTGTTAATACTAGCATTCCACTCCAGTGGCAGGACACTGTTCTAGAGAATATTTCAGTCACTGATTATAAAAAGATAATGAAGAGATGGTTCTCATGTCCTATTTAAGGCACATGGACACTTCATCAGCACACTTTTATGGTTCACAAAACATTATATGGATATCTTCAATAGTTTTGTAAATATGTTTCAGAGAAGAGGTTGTTATTTAAGTACACAAATTATTCAGTGGCTTGTCTACATGGTTACATAATCAGCAAATATTTTTAGAGTTCTTTTTTTACAGTTCTCAATATTAACACAACAATGAAACACTTCAGGTGATAACCAGAGGCTCTCCAAGCATTTTTAAATGTCCACACATTAGAAGGCACAGAATCTATGTTGTGAAGACAGCTCAGCCACATAATGCTCTTGCAAAGAAATCAAGCTCAGCTACCAGAACTCAGGTCTAGGGGCTTATAACCACCTGTAACTCCAGCTGATCTAGGGAAACACACAGCTGTAAGGCAGTCCATGTACTCTGCTTTCTCCTTCCAGGAGCTGGACCATACACCAACGGGTATGTAACTATTTGACAGAATGTCACTTCTCTCCAACCATCCACAAGATTTTGCGCGTCAAAGAAAAGGGAGAGAAGGAGTGACATCACAGAGATACTGAGGAACATCATGAGACAAGAGGTGATGGTCCCTCTGGCATGAGGCACTCCTGTGCATAAACCCACACCCACATACACAGGAGCATATTTAAGTGATAAACCTTTTAATGGCACCAATGCAAATTCCCTTTATCCATTGTGAAGTAAACAGTCACCTGTATAATTATAGAAACTTAACATAATTTTTTCCAGTTTCTACCTAACGGACATAGCATGGAAACTGTAATCAGGCAATAAATGACTTCTTTAGGAAGGCTTAGATGTATAAAACATCTCTCAAGGCCACACCCAAGAATTTATATATGAGATGGACACATGGCAGTCAGGAAACTATTGGATGATGATGTTAATGAACCAGAAGCCCTGCTTCAACAGCTACATGAATCCTGATTACACTTCTGCTGTGACCCACACAAGCCAGTCATCAACATATCTCAGCATTCCATAAAGTCATCCATCTGTCTTAGAATACTAACAGTGTGTGCCATGCAATCCCAATCACTGGCTTTTTATACCATAAAATAAATTACTGGCTCTGGTTCTATTGTTGAATGTAGATCCCACAGCAAAAGTGAAGGCATGCATACAGTTCATAGATTATGAGTGCTTTGAAAAATATGGCTACCGGGAAAAGCAAAGTGAAATTCTGAGGAAGTAAATATTCCAGTAGGAACAACGTATGCTGTTTCTATGCCACAAACGGGGGCGGGGCTAATCTAATGAGCCTGCCTCTAGGTGGCTTTCAGAATTCAACTCAGTAGAATACAGATTGATCAGTCTGCAGGGTCACTGGGTAGAGGAAATAGAGTCTACATATCATTTCCATCCTTGACACCATAGTTTGCTATACATTAAGTTCTTAGTCTGGCTAGAGAAAAAAAGTGTAAATGAAAACAAATCCAAGGACAGTAATTTTGTCCACGTGGTTGTTGAAAATCTCCTATAAAGGGATGGTTCCAGATTCACATGATAGGAATGGCATATTCCTATGCCTAAACAGTCCTACAGTCCAGGATTATTAGCAGACTCTCTGTACACTTCTCCCCTAAAATTAGCACCAATCACAAAGTGACAATTTCCCCAAATTCTGGAGGCCTAAGCAGCTGCAGGCGGCTAAGGGGTCTGGGGCTGCAGGTCTGTGGGTCTGGACCTCTGGCTGCCCGGGACCAAGAAACCTCATTGTAACACACATATATTACACTTATTAGGCCTGTTCTTATATATTCCATTCCTATCTGATGAATTGCTAAATAATTCAGCAATTATATTATTTGCTGAATGGCATGAAAATAAAATGACATCACTGCCAAGAGGGGCAGAAAATCTCCCAGTCATTTTAGAGTCTGAGTTCACATGATCAAATGCTCAATGTCTAACAGGGTAAAATAGCAATTTAAGAGACATTATTCAACAGCATATTTCTTAATTCCAAGTTCCGCAACCTTGCTCTAATGCTCCTCACATGTAACTTTGTTCGGTGTGTGTGTGTGAGTGCGTGTGTGTGTGTGTGTGTGTGTGTGTGTGTGTGTGTGTGTGTGTGTGTGTATTTACTATAAAGATTTTCTCAAAGTTACTTACAGCATCCCAAGCTGGAATGAATATTTCCAACAAAACTGAATCTGCTGGACTACAGAAACTAAATTGTAAAGCTTCTGTATATTGTGGAAAGGTCATAGTGGCTTCTTTTACATTTGGTCCCACTAAACTCTAGGAACACCATGACTTCCCTCAGTAAATAAAACAGAGCTGATTCCCCTCCCCCACCCCCAAAACAACCACACTCAGCATAGCATCTCCAAGTGAACAACTTTGGAGAGATAATTCTTTCATTTATTGGTCTCCTACAAACTTCAGCAGAGTGGCTAGCCCCGGGTTTTCATCAGATTTTTTTCTTCTATTCTTGAATCAATTTTTTGTTTGTTTTTACAGAGCATCCCAGGTGCACTGCCACCATGAGTGCTGTCAGCTCTGAAATTGGTGACCATGCTTCCGTTTAACGTGGTTAATAACTGAGATTCAGAACATGCTGGAGAGCCTGTATCACATTACTATAGCACCACCCTGAAGACGCTGTTTTAGAATAGGAAAGATTCAATATCCATTACTCATCCTTCAAGACAGACATCTTCTAGGTCTCTGGTGTATCTGTCCTCTGGGTCGTGGCCCTCGGGGATGAGCTCCCTCTCAGTATGGGTCTCCAGATAGTAGGTCACTTCCATAATTTCTGTGCCATCTTTACCGCAGCACATCTTGTAGGAAGAACAAGTTGTAGGTTTATTTGTGACTGGGTTGGAGGGATAGAACCAAACATAAATGAAGAGGGGAATAGTCAGTAAAATTATTCCTAATAATTTTCTGCTATACGCATAGATTGATGCCTGGTTAGCCCAATTGTCATCAGAGAGGCTTCATCCAACAACTGATGGAAACAGATGCAGAGACTCACTGCCAAATATTAGGCAGAGCATAGTGAATACTAAAGAAGAAGAGGAGGACGGGTCATAGGATCCAATGGGATCAAAGGCAACACAAGAAACCCCACAAAATCAGCCAACCTGACTCATAGGGGCTCATAGAGACTGAGCCAACAACCGAGGAACCTGCATGGGATGGACCTAGGTCCTGTGCATATATGTTACAATTGTGTAGCTTGGTCTTTGTGTGAGACTTCTAACAGTGAGATTAGGGACTGTCTCTTACTGTTTTACCCACTTTGGGGACCCATTCCTCCTACCAGATTGCCTAAATACAAATGGAGGTGCCTAGTTTTATGGTAACTTGATATACCATGGCTAGCTATATCCATGAGAGGACAACCTACCTGTACCTGAAGAGACACTGGAGGAGACACAAAGAGGAGGGTGCTGGAATGAGGGGAGGAAGCAGAAACTTTGGTTTGGATATAAAAAGTATGTATACACTTATCTTCATTTAAGATATAAGATCCTATTAAAAACTCAAGTACATTCTTGAATGTGAGTGTTGGATGCTCTAGAAATGATTATTGATAGTATTAAGGGGTTATTTATACCTAAGTAAAAAGCAGGGGGTTATATCTCTTTATGTCCATTGAAAATCATTGCACTAAAGTAAAGAAGAAACTTTGATATTCTAGATACATACAGGTGTGTGTGTGTGTGTGTGTGTGTGTGTGTGTGTGTGTGTGTGTATACATGTGCGCATGTGTCTGAATTTGTCTTTGTTACTGCGTTTTAAGAAAGTTAAGGCTTCAGAACCCTAATATTGAAGAGGGGAAATGACACAAATGCCTTTGTGGGTGGGTCTTTTTCTTGTCCTTCACGGGATGAGCATCTAAATAGGGAAGAAGTCTGCAGCTAGTGACACAGCAAAAGGAAGTTGAGTCTGTAGGAGCTAAGTGGACAGACACAAAGACATGGGGGAGAAAGCTAAAGTTCAGTGGAGCCAAAGGACAACTTGAAAACCCAAGTGATCCGTGAGCATGGTTCCCTCCTCCAAAATCTTTCCTAAAATGCTTGATTTAGCTCTTCCAATTTAAAAAGTAAAGACTGAGGGCTGGAGAAATGCTCAGCAGTTAAGAGCACTTGCTGCTCTTCCAGAGGTCCTGAGTTCAACTCCCAGCACCCACATGGTGGCTCACTATTATCTGTGATGAGATCCTATGCCCTATTCTGATGTGCAGGCAAACATACAGACAGAACACTGTATACATAATACATATTTTTTTAATTTAAGTAAAGATCTGGTATTTTTTTCTAATTCTTGAGATATTAAATGAAGTTGCAGTGCTGAGCCCTCATTGTCACAGAACAACTTCACATGAAATAAGTCACCAGATTCCAGTTAGTATGAGTTCACTCTAACTCTACAGTGCCCAGCAGTATCTATTTCTGGCCTATCTTCCCCCATTTAAGTAGTTTACAGTGCTCTTGAAATCATAAAAAGTTACTGTTATTACCCCAGCTCTATGTAGGTTACAATGAGCCAAAGGAGAGACTAGGGGATAGTTTATTCTAAAACATCTCACTGGGCTAAGATGAAAAAAAAAAAAAATCCTCCAGTTTGGTACCAGTTGTTTCAGGGATCTATTTTCATGATGGATTTTGTCTTCTTAAGAGAACTGAAAAACAGTCCAGTTTCATTTGAATATCAGTGCAACAGAATGAGTTTCTATGTAGCCATAACAAATTCCATTTGCTCAAGACACTGAACTACCAACTACTAAACCTTTTTTCTCCAAATCATAATAGCTCTAATTTGCACAATCTCCACATTTGTTCTGCAGTTCTTCTGACTCACATATGCAACAATGCAAGTCACTGCTGCCTGATTTGTGCATATCCTTGCTTTCTGGAAAAGCAGTATCAGGAGCCTTCACTGTTAATCAAGTTCGTCAGACATTAGCACATCTGTTCCATTGGCCACAGTTTCATTCTGTTTGCCTCCATCAGCCCCTTTTTGTATTATTTACTTTCTATTACAACCCTGAGGTTTTTATGTGTGGTATATCCCTAAACTATTTTTACCTTTTAATATTTAAATCTATTTAAATTTGAGGATAATTTCTTATAAACAATATTAACTACATTTCTTCTAATAAAAGTCTGTAGCAGTTAAGAGCACTTTACATATTTTAATTATGATACAAACGCTAGTTCTATATTTCATAAGCTGCCTATGATAGCAAATTTGTGGACTCATTGTCTGAATTAAGGGATAGCTGTGAAAACATCATTTCTATTTATATCTATGATGTTGCTTTCGGAAGACCTTAGCATTTAATACAGCAAACCAAGAAGTAGACAGAGGAAGAGGAAATCTCATTCTTTCCTCTCTGCTATTCTCTTCCCGGCCTTCCTCCTTCGCCTCTTTACAGGGATCTTTTCTCCCTCACATATCCACATCCTGGTTTCTGGGATTCAAACTTGAGAAGCTGTTTATATTTCACTCATACTCCCCACTTTCTCAAGCTTCAGTTAGACCAAATCATACCACTGACTCTCCTGATTCTCCATTTTCCCAGTGGCAGATGGGGAGACACCTCAGCTTTTACCATTTCATCAGCCGATTCCCATAGCAATATTGTGAGACAGACAGAAACTGCAGGAGAGAGGAAGGGAGGAGAGACAAAGGCAGATTCTTCCCTGTTCACTCTGGTGTCCCTCTGAAGAATCCTCACTAACTCTGTGTGACCTTGACCCAGTTATTTCTAAGCCCTGTCTGTACACTAGCATGACACTGTCTGCCTCACATCGTGAGTACAAAAGCCAAGTGAGATAATAAAAGCCAAACATTTTACAAAGCGTTAGGAATTAGTCCTATGTGACTTAAAAATTTGTTTCCATATCTAAAATGTCTCATACTGAATGGGAAGATTCTGTTTTCAGCTAGTGAACTACTTAAAGCAGACGGCACAGACATCTGTAAAGGGATTTTTCCAGCGAGACAGGGAGGGTTTCTGAGGAACATGCCTTGCTCCTGACCACCACGCCTAGTATCCTTCCTGTCACTGAGTTGGTGAGATAAACCAAAAGCACCACTGTCTAGCCAACTCCTATCTGCCAGGAGATTTAGAATCGAGTTGAATCTAACTGGAGCTGGTTCTGGTGGAGAGAAAAGTCACTCTTCCCCTCAGTGGTGATACATTTATTTTTAGAAACCAGAGAATAGTCAGAAATATTTTAGTGAGGTAACACTGTTCCCTGATTTTGTTGTTGTTACAATGGACAAGATCAAATACAATCCTTTACTCAGATTAGATAAATACTGTTTGTAAAATTTTAATTCTTCTGCTGGTTCTTAGATAAAACTACTAAATAAATCAAGTACAGCACTAGCTTGATTGGAGCAAAACTAAATCTGATATAGAGAATCTTACTTTTTTCCTCTGTGCACAGGATAAACCATCAACCCTGGGTAGCTCCAGATTGGATTTAACCAAAATCTGAGACCCTCAAGACATGCCAATGATGTGGGACAGTCCCCTAGCAATTACCAGTAAGCAAGCTCAACGCTCACAGTACAAAACAGTCACAAGAGCAGCTCTGGTAAGATCAGAATCCCTTCCTTCTCCTTTGTGTTTGGGAGACTCGTTTGCATGTGAGGAGAAAATCAATGGAGAAAGCTGCATGGAATGCATGGGCAGAGGAGACATTAAGAGGTACACACCTCCAGTCAACTAACTGGCTATAACTCAGGACCAGCTCACTCAGCTTCCTGGCAAGTCAAGAAATAACAGCCTCATTCTATGCTCAGGACAAAGTAAATGAACTTAATGAATAGGTGGAGCTGCTGTCACATCTTATTTCAGAAAGAGCTTTAAAATAAGGGTAATGTTAACAGCTTAATATGACCAGATAGAGAACATGAGTGAATGAAAAGAGCCGAGTAGGACCATTACAAACCAGAGTAAGCTATGTCTTAAGGCGCTCATGCCATCACTACATAACAGATAGTCATTCTGAAAAGAAAAATAGAGGGATTACTGTCAGATCTGATTTTTAAGAGAATGAAGAAATCAGGTTTTGCTTTTACTCTGAATACTCTCAATATTAAACTGCTGCTAATTGTTTAATATTTTTAAACAACAATATTCAGGCCAGACAAATATTTCTTCAGGCCTCATTTGGCTCAAATTATTTAAAGCAGGAAATGTTTGAAAACCTTAACTAGGCACTAAAAACACGATTAGTTTATATTTTAAAAGACACGACTCAATGCCCAGATACACGTGTGCATAGACTGAGCTGACAGACAGATAAACTTCAGACTAGAAGCATGAGAATTAATTAGCATCTTAATTAATATTACCTAATTAGGCACAATAGCAATTAATAACTGAGTTGTACTAATGAGCTACCATGTGACACATGGAAATTACAACAGTGAAAAAGCCACAAAGGTCAGGGATTGATTGTATCTTTTTACAACCTGTAAATAACTAATGGCATCTTGGAGCAATTCTCAATCATATTTTCTAGTTTATTAACTGTTGGAAATTAAGCTGCAATTCATGACTCGTTTAACAGATGCTTACTGTACGTACAAGATTGTGTCAGTTGCTGCAGCAAAAATAAGAATTGAGAAAATTATTTTATCACCAAAAAAGTAAGTACATAATCAGATGGGGGGATGCAAAGAGCCACAGTGAATTATGACTACAGAGCTCAGCAAAGCAAGAGATGCTGTTGGGGTGACGTGTTCAGAAATAGCTTCCTGGAAAATGGGGAAGGAATATGAAAGTAAGAATAATCTGTTTCTTTCAATAATTTGAAAAATCCTTGAAAATCCTTAGTAGAGATATTCCATAACACAAATATTCTAAAACTGTTGCCAATGGTTTATAGAAAGTAGGTAAAATGTTATTGATACAAAATTTAGTGTCTTCAAACTATTATTTAGGGTTGCTACTTGCTTTCAAGTTCTGTTGGGCTGAGTAGCCTTCTGGTTTATCACAGGCTGTCCTACAGCCGCTAGGTCTGCATAAGTGAGAGGCTAAGCCTCCTGGGTGCCGGCTGTTTCTATTACATCAGTCACCTCCTGTTCAGACTTCCACTAGGTGACATTTGCCTGGTGCCATCTGTCTGATTTGTCTCTTCTTAAGACCATATTGTTGCAGTGACATTTGAGAACCTTTGGAGTAACTGCTCCTGCAGACCTTCAATGGTAAAATTTACTTCTGTAGACAGTTTCTTAGGAGAATCAGACTCACAATTATTCCTTTGTTGACTTTACATAATATTTTGATATCTCTTGCCCAGGTCTGAGAATTTGATTTGTTTTCACAAGTTTAGATAAATTTGTTCTCAAGTCAATTTAACAGTGCTGGCCAGAGACATTATAGCTTTCATCAAAGTTAGAAGCTTCCTGATGTATGACAAGCAGCAGACGGCAGTAACTTTTTAACTGATGTCAGGTGTGATAGATTCTCCGACTCCGAAAGATCCCTATTAGCCATTCTGAAACTATATTCAGCTATGGAACTGTCCCTATTTTGATATTCTTCCACTTCCATCTCTCAACAAATTTATATCAAAACCCACAGGCTACACTAATTTTTCTCCCCTCTCTTATTGAGATGTTTCTATTTAGTGGGCCACTTACTGGTTTCTGCTACTTTATCTTATTAACTTGGGAATAAAATATCTGGTCTATGAGCAAAATTTTTAAACTGATTTTATAGTTCAAACCTATTATATTTATTGCCATTACTTCTTTAGGAATTTTAAATTTTAGTCCTGATAGTGTTGATGCTCTTATCATCATTGTTATTACGAATATTATTATTTATGGTGACAGTGTAGTGTCTGGTGATTCAATAGCTGGACCTGAATTTCCTAATTCACAGCACAATACGCTGCTTTCAGCACCATGCTGCTAAACTGAGTCAAAGCAAACAAGCCCTCCTATGTGCTTTTCAACTTCGAAACAGAGCTCATGTAATCAGAAAAGCCTGCAGATCGAGTCAGAGAGGAAATTTATCAAAGCAAAGGTACAAACATTTCAATTAATGGTGCTTGACATCATACAAATTGCTCATTTTCTAAAAATGATCTGCAAAAATAAAAGTACTTTGAAGCCGTTTGCATTTATGTATTCCTAAATTATAGCCCCAGATTTGTCTCTCAATGACATCTTTATGTTGTCTTCACAAAACAAGGCTATAGGATCACACTTCCCTGAGACAATAGGAGAACATATTTTAGATCCCCCTCGCAAAATATAATGTGAACTTAGGTTAGAAGATGGTGACAAATACTCAGATTTATTTGCTCTTTTTTTATAGGCTTAATCATTACTTTCGATAGTAATATCATTGGATAAAATATAGGCATTTTTTTAACAGCTTCTCGTTTTATACACTTTGGGGACAATTCAGTCACTAAAGTTTCAGGAAACTATGCAGTTTAGACTGATCGCTCATTCTTGTAAGCAAAAAAAATATTGTCCACATCTCATGATATCTTCCTGTAAGCCAAATTTTACTGGGGAAATGTCCTTTAGTTTCGTCCAATGTACAGAATTTGTCATGTAGATAATGCGCGCATATGGCGCTAGTCATAAAAGTTTGTAATTTTAGCTTATTGGTCACAGTGTCCTGGTCTGTGCTTCGGCATGTTTTCACTGTATTTATTTCGTCTGCAGGATTTGTTTCGTCTACATTCCTAGACAAATACCGCAGAGAGGTCTGAATTGATGAGGCTTTTGGATATAAGTTTTCAAGGTATAAGATACCTTTGCCAAACTCTACTTATAAAACCAAGTCTAAAAGGTATCTCATTCTCGTATATTTCAAGCTAACATACAATATAGTAGAATTGTTGCAAATGGAAGTATTCCATGTTCAGTACTTTTGAAAGAACTATAAATATAAGCAATCCAATTTAGCAGTGATAAATGCTACCTTCCAAATTCCAATCATATCTGTCCTTAGTTATATCAATTTCAAATAAAAAAAAAAAAAACCTTTGGTAGTGCTCAGGCACATATCATTTTTAAGACCTAGAAATAAAGACCTGGACTTAGGCCAGTCATTTGAATTGTGGGCCTATCTATTCCAAGAATATCTTTTATAGTTATCACTACTCACTTGTCGCTGTGATCTATTAGACCACCCCAGCTTCCTTACCCCATTGGGGGGGGGGAGAATCTTCTTATTTTCCATTATTTATTCTATTCTTCTTGCATGCATTCTGCCTTGCTGTATGGTGGTACTTAACTCATTCTTCTAGGCAAGTCCATACAACCTTGGCATCAAAATATCAAAATGATCATTGTGGGTTTAGTGCTAGTATTTATATTAAGCAACTAATTCTTTCAAAAGTCTGAAACTTATACTAGTAACTTTGCAATACAGAAAACAATTCCACAAGAAAGAAATTTTCATGCAAGTTAAGGACTACTTTTTCACTAACAACTCTCTCTCTCTCTCTCACTTGTTTTTCATTTTAAAAATGACATCCATCAGCTATACAGGCACCATAAATTTAATACCAGATTTTTAGGAAAAGACCACTGTACACACACACACTTTATTTTAGCTGATAGAACACACAATTAACTAAGCACATTTGCTCACAGAAATGTATATTTACCATTCACTCTGGGTATATTAGTGAGGTAGACACAACGGTGAACAACCTAGACAAAGTCAACAGACTTCAAAGATCTGAATGAGAAGCAAAGAGCCCCTTTGCCTGGGTTCACACTCATCTCACACCAGACATCTCTAGACTGAGCAGAGTACTTGTCTAGGCACAGGACACTGCCTGGCAAGGTGGCTTTGGTAGGCCGTCTTCATATTTTCCCCTCAATTTTATTCTATTTCTTCTCCTTTTAAGTGTTAATCTCTACTAAACACCTAGTGCTCCAAATTTGAAATCTTATTTTTTAGAAGCTTTTTTTTTTCTTCTAAAAAGTTCTTCCTTTAGGGCTGGAGAGATAGCAGTTGAGAGCACTGGCTACTCGTCCAGGGGACCTGGGTTAAATTCCCAGTACCTACATGGCAGCTCACAACTGCCTGAAGCTTCAGTTTCAGGGGATCTGACACCTTCATACAAATATACATGCAGGTGAAGCACAAATGCACAATTAATTAATTAAGCTCTGCCTTGAGACCAGAGTGACCTGTCATCATATCAGACTCTAAAATTGCTTTTTCAGATTGAAACTATCTGTAGTGTCAGAGGGGAGTGCTTATCCTTAGCATTGTAAACCATATTCATAAGCTTTTACACTGTTATTAGGGTTCTTCCTATTAACTCCTTTGGTTCTTTTTTGGGGGGAGTCCAGCACCCAAATAAATACATGCACCAAGTCTTTTTTCTATTTATGAATGCCCAGCCTTAGTTTGGTTTATTTCTAGGCAGCTTTTCCTAATATAAATTACTCTATGGGCTTTTATCTTTCTGTTTCTGTATACCTTTCTTTACTTCTTACTCTGTAGCTTGCTGTCTGTAGCTGGGTGGCTGGCCATTGATAGCCTTCTCTCCTTTTCTTGCTCCTCTATCTTTCCCTCCCAGATTTCTCCTCCTATTTATTCTCCGTTCCTGCCAGTCCCACCCATCCTTTTCCCTGTCTTGCTATTGCCCATTCAGCTCTTTCTCAGGCCAGTGGAGTGTTTTAGACAGGCAAAGTAACACAGCTTCACAGGGTTAAACAAATGCAATATGAAAGAATGCAGCACATCTTTGTATTGTTAAACAAATAATCTACAGCATAAACAAATGAATCACACCTTAAAATAATATTCTACAGCAGTACACTTTAGTGATAATTGGGTTGATAGGGTGATGTGTATGTTATTGTCAATTTTAGGTCATGTATTAGGCATAGAATTTGAATTCTTTTCCAAATAACAGAAATCAACCCCAGAGCAAAATTGAGACCTCACAGCAGGAAAGGCAGGGATGGGCTGAGACACAGTTCTGTCATTGTTCCTTGCTAACTGCTGTTGTCTCCAGGACAGAAGTCTGTCCAGCGCCCTCTCTACAAGCTCTTACTGACATCGCAACTAACACATTCACCCAAAACCAAGAGAGTCATTTGATGCTGCATTTCCTGTGTCAAAATTTCCATCAAGTACTTTTGCAAACATTATGGAGGAAATTTTCCCAATGAGTAACGGCAATCCTGAAATGAGAGACAGCACAGATGAACGGGAGAACATAATGCTAAGTAACATAGGTCATTTGTACCAAGAAAAAAACTACACAATACCATGTCAAATAATTAACTAAAATCATGTCATAGAAGTGAAGAAGAGATTGGTGGCTGTCAATAATGGAATCTGAGAAAAGAAGAAATTGTTCACCACTGGGCACAAAAGTTTAATTTTGAAATAATACTAACTTCTAGTGACCTGCCAACCAATACTATGTTTATAGATCATAATACTCTATTCTTTACTTTAAAATATACTTAGAAAAGATAAATTATTTTAAGCTTTCTTACAACACAATAAAAACTAATTAATTGTATATTAATAATATAGTATGCTAAGACATAGAATATGGGAAATTACAATGAGACTCTACAGATTATTTAGTAATAACACAAGAAAACATAGTCTGACCACTGTTGAAATACTAGTGAACAGTACTTTGGAGAGACATCATTAATAAAGCGTGTTACTTGTCTGTACTTTATTATGTGAATCACTGAGATGGACACAATGATGAAGCCATCAGCCACGGGTAGGTTACAGTATGACTTATACTATTAGACAATCAAAGGAGGGGTCTTAGGAAGCACAAGCCATAGAGTTCTTAATGACTCTGACAACCTCTTCTGCAAAGCAGTGGCCGGTGTCATTTCTCCAGTCCCATTCAGCTCCAGGGCATGGAAACGGTATTCCTTCCTCAGGCCACTCATTAAAAAAAACTACTGAACAGCAAAGGAAATGGGATGTGACCAGAAGTGGGATCAGGGCATCTGCACACAATCTTATGCTAAATTCTGGTATCCTCCTCCTTCTGAGACTGACCTCCCCTATCTTGAGATTCTTTAGGAGGCTACTGGCCCCAAAGGACTCTATGTAAAGTAGGAAAAATGTTTAATTCGTGATATTTACCAATAATTTGCAAAAAAAAATCCATAATAATTCTTTAAGTGTTGGTTTTATTAAACAGTGTATCCATTCGTTTTTGTACAAAGCAGAACTGGTCCATTTATAAGACAATGCCTTGGGGTTTGTCCCTCCATTAACATCAAACCATTACACACACACACACACACACACACACACACACACACACACACACACACACACACACACACACACTTGGATACTTAGATCTTTTGTTTTTCTTCACTTGATTCCCTAGTCTTTCCTTCAAAAGGAATCTATCCCTGGTGATTTAGAAGTATAAAGAGAGTTGGAAACAATCACACAAGAATTTACACTAAATAATTCTGATAACAAGCACTCTGAAAAGCACCTGTAAACTTTTCCAAAGGCATGTTGCCCTGTCACAGTGGACAGGCTTCCTTTGGCTTCTCTAGCTTCAGGGAGAAGTAATAACTTCTCAGTTAAGTGTTATCAGAAGGATTATTGCTTTCCTTTTCCCAGAGGCCTTCAGAGTATATTAGCTTCTGAGGTGGCTACATAGCACCCATCTTCCTCTTTCTAACTGAAATGCTTGTTGAGAAAGTTCTAGAAACACACACATGCTCTCATTGGAAAGCGTTTATGCATAAGCTGGCTACTGAGAGTAAACAGGACTCACAATTCTTGTAATCACTAGCAGTATGGGAAAAGTTGTTGCTTGTGCAAACTATTGATCTGTTCCACAGTCAGGAATTTCGCAGTGAGGCCAAATGGTCAATCCATGCTTGAATAACTCCAGGTTGCCCTGACACTCATTAAACATAAAATTATCATTCTAAATTGTAGGCCAGGATGAGCCACTTCACAGTAAAAACTAATCCTCCCCTCCAGCAACTGACGAAATATCCCTGCTTTAATTACCTATGGAGATAATTCTCTGGTTCTGCCAAATCTCCAAAGTCTCTGTGAATGGCTCGGTATGCTCTTGAAACTGCCAGACCAAGTTTTTTGGTTCTCACATAAAGTCCTAAAAGGCAAGTCGGGGCACAGTTCATGCATGTCCTGCTGTCCTGGCTCTAAAGGTTGACCCTGATTCTCATACTCCTATTAATTACTTTGGTTAATCTAGCTAAGAGTACCAGCCTTTAACATGTTTCAGAGTTGCTGTCCTTGGAAATGATGCCTCCAACACTTTATGCCAGCTGGAAATGGCTTGGGTCTGCATCCTACCCAAACTCAAGGCTCTCTCTGACTAGATCTTGCTCTTCTGCCCATACCCTACTGAATACTGTTTTCTATTTAATATCACTGCACTCCATTCCACCTACCGGATTGCTACACATACTAAATGTGGTGACTGGTTTGCCTTTCCTAAAATTCAGATACAAATTCAAATATAAGTCTTTAAGCAAAAGTTATCAATCACCATTATAATGGAATGGCACCCCCCTTAAAACCTCAAATGTTGAATTGTATTTAGAGGTAGAGCCTTCTGATAGATAATTAAGATTAAATTAGGCCACAGGAGGAAGGCCTACTCATACAGAAATGGAGTTCTAACAGGAAGAGATACACCAAGTTCTTTCTGTATACAACTGCAGAGGAAAGGCCTCATGGGGGTGCCTTCTAGTGAGAGGAACGCTTGACAAGCCTGAATAAGAAGCTGATGTGATGACACAGTGATCTCCATTTCTCTCTCTAGAACTGTGAACGGTGATTCTCTGTTCATTACGACACCCAGTCTGGAGCATTTTGTCATGGCAACCTGAGAAGATTGCTACACCATTCTGACCCAGAATCATTGAGGAAGGTTTTAAAAATTACAAACCTCTTACATGATCAGTTTTGCCTGAGTTGTTATATTAACACTTCTCAGAAGATTTTTGGATTATTCTGTATGGAGCCAGGGTTTAGAAGCTGGAAGACTACTTCTGATTTGGAGACTTCAATCTTTAGACCCGTTTTCTATTCACTAGTATAACTTCAGAGAAAAAAAATCTTTAAATTTAGATGAATCTATTTTCCTTTTCCATGGAATCCCCAAATAGATAAAGAAGACATGATTATAGCTTGCCAACTTGAGCAACAGAATATAAACTGGGCTTTAAATTAAAATAATCTAAGAATAAAACAGTTCTGCATTTTAAGGTAATGCTTTATTAAGGAGCTCTTCATTTTTCTGTTAAAAGTAACTTTCTAAGAAAAAAACAAAATGAGTGAAGAAATTATTATCCTGCAGTCCTATGACTATAAATAAGTTCCAAAATTTACAACATATTCAATATATAATTTCTAATTTAGAGAAAATTAAAAGGAGTTAGAAATAATTCAGCATCTCAAGAAAATAGTGCAGGGTAGTTAGAAGTAAGTGGAGATTTTGTGGAGAAAGCATGCCACTAACATCTCCAAATTGGATGAAAGGTGTATTGGACGGGGATCAATTGCAGAAAATAAGATCTACGCAGGTGTTACTCAAAGCAGAACAAGATCTAATGTAGGAAATTGCGTGTTCACAAAACTTCTGGAAGGCCAGAAAGGGCAAAACAGAAAATGAACAGCTCTGGGAGACACATAGCCTCTTCTAGACCCAGGGAAGCCTGTTCTGTGTGAGCCTGAATGGAGCCACATTCTAAATACATAGGAGATAAGCCCAGCACCTTAACAAGCAAGCTGGTTGGCCCACGCCCCAAAAACCACCCATGTGTCTCAATTACTAATCAAAGTATGGGGAAAAAAACTGATCGGTGTACTCTCCACTATGTCCAGAGCTCTAGTGAAAGGGAGTTCTGAAAATTATAGTTTAAAATTGTTTTTTGTTTATTAGCTTGTTTGTTTCAGCCTTTCATATATAAATATAAATATGTATATATGTGTATATATATATATATATATATATTTCTGTTCTATCTACTGAAATCCATCCACAGCTTCCCATGCAACAAAGCAGCCTCTAAAATTGACAAATCTGCTTCAGTCTTCTACCAGCAGGGAGTTTGAAACATCCACAGAGTTACTAGTGTCTCAAGAGCATCCTTATGTATGAACATTTTTTTTCCATCAACACAGGATTTGTCTTCTTTGCCTAAAATGGCCATTTGATAGTCTTGTATGGTCTCATATGAGTATGTGATACTGAGTCAGCGCCTCACTCATGTCGAGCAAGTGTTGTATCCCTGTGCTTCCTCCTAAACTTTTTATCCCCTGGAGAATGTAATCGTCCCTCAGAATCTTAAACCTCAGAAGCAGCAGAGCCTATAATTTCAGCAAGAAGAGGCAAGGTTTTGTAAGTAGACTATTTGGCATAATAATAAGATGCCATTCCCAAGCATCTCACTTTGTTTTCAGGCTCCATGAATTCCAACTATGGGAAAAATATGTTGGAGAATAGCTCCAAGTAAATACCATATCTGTAAGCCAGGACCCCAGTCTCACAAGGTGTTTCTTATATGCTGCTGTAACTGAATCTTCAATAGGCTGTTCCATCATTGGGCATGGGCAATTGCTTCTAGAAGGATATTACCAGTGAATCCCATAAGTACCAACCTAATGCCTCATTTCTTCTGCTATAAAATTAGTTTCTTTGGTCAAAAAAAGTATTGTGTGGGATACTGTGGGTAAGCTATTTAGAAGTCCTCAAATGTTCTCTGGCAAAAGCATTGCACTCAGGGTAAGCAAATTCAAAACTAGACCGAATGGGCCATTTCGAGCAAGGGAGATGGCTGTCTTCTCTGCAATAGAAGTGACTTCATAAACTATCTACCACTGAGCCATCTCACTTCATTTCTGACATTTTTAGCAGTCAATTGCTATGTGACTGTATTAAATATGGTAGAAGAAAATCCTCATTATTAAATCAGCCTAGAATTTCCACCTGTCCTACCACATGCATGGTATTCTATTGCATGCATGGTGTCCATTAACATAATGAGAAGACACACAGAGTCAGAGTTTTCTTCCATGGTCAGCAAGTAATGTTTATAGGAATTTGAGGTGCCCATCTCAGAATAAGACTTTTTGAGTAATAGTGATAAAAGACTCCTGAGTTGACCTCAGAGCCATCAAAAAACCTCTTCCTCAAACCCATTTGTCCCCAGTCTTCAGAATTCATATATTCCAGCTCATCAACTACCAGCTATTGCTGGTTTTATGTATATGTGTATGCATATGAAATGTATGCCTATGTGCATGTATTCATCTGTCATTGATTCTATGAAAAGGAGACCATTAGGCACAGTATTGTTTGTTTTACTCAAGAGGGGGGATTTTTTCTTTTTCCCTTTAACCAAAACCCTTGAGCAGAGATGCAAAGCTTTGTTGGTAGGTACATCTCCATCTCACCATCTATCATGCAGAACCATCTATACATAGATATGTATTCTGTTTGCTTTTCATATCGTATGTATCTTCCCATCCTGTTCTGGGGTAAGTTGAGGAAAGAGTCCAGTGAACTAGAACATAAGGAGTCTTATTAATATGTATTATATTTCCACTTAAGAATGAAGTGCTACTGGATACCCCTGAATACATGTCCCAATGAAACTAACAGTCCCCACTTCATGAGAAATAGGACAAAGAGCTGGAGGGGAGGTTCTACTGTAAACTATTTAGTGTCTGACACAGCCTAGAACAGCCGACCCAAAGGAGAATCTCAAAGGGAAAATCATCATATATGATGGAAAAGGGCATGTGTAGATTCTTTAGTTTCTAATACTCAAGAATTGCAGGAATTATAAGGTGTGTGTGTGTGTGTATGTGTGTGTGTGTGTGTGTGTGTGTGTGTACCCAAAAGTAAAAAATGTATGTGTATATGTCCTTAAAAATATACTGAGATATTCAAAACCCCAAACTACATTTGTCACTTAGCCCTAAGCCACATATACACATAAATAGGTTAGAGCACAGTAGCAGCTCAATCTCCATGGATTGCTGCTATCTCAGAACCATTATTAGTAATTACTTTAAAAAGCCTAAATATATTCCATAACTCCAAACATTATCTTCTTGGCAGGAATGCAAGTACAGTAAGCATGTGCAGTAGTTGATAGCGTCTTTCTTCAAGAATCATTAATTGAGTGAAAAGTTAACTGGTGTAATGAAGAAATAACAAATTATCATGGAGAGAGAAGCCCTGGGTCTGTGCATGGCTGTGAGCTTGGAATTGGTAATAAGGTCAGGATTATCTGTAGCCCTTTGAGTCTTAGTGAACACTCATCGGTGTCACCCCAAGAGCCTCATGATACATGAGCCACCACTAAGCATTTTTGTTCTTGCCCCCCCCCCGGAAATAACTGTGCAGTCATTGTACTGACACTGGTGCCCCCACTTGACCTTACTAGGTTCTCTCATCATTTCCACTGAAGCTTCAGTGTTACCTTAAAGCCATCACTTCCAGCCTGTACCAGACACCCTGCCAAAGTAATTAGAGAACCACTGAGCTGATCTGCATGCAGAGCCTCTTCTGTTTTTTTAAATTCCCTAAAAATGGCGATTCTCATTTTCTAAAATACTACAGAATTTCTACAATCCCAACTCCTTCTATCGCAAGCCAACATTATGTCTAAGAGTCAAAGAGCCAAGAAACGGAGCATAAATATACTCAAGTGTTAAGACTATACGTGGAATGCCAAATCTTGGTAGCTCTGTCATAACCTTTGATCTAGTATCTTCAAACTCATTTCTCATAATCTCACATTTATCCTATGATAAATTTGTTAGCCAAGGCATTTAGATCTTTTCATTATAGACCTTTTCCTCCACGTCTTTATACTGTGAATGTTTCCTGAGATACGTGAGGATCTGACTATGACTATAGTCTGCAAACAGTAAGAGTAGGAAATTTGCAAGTATATGTTTTAGGAAACCCAAGACATTAAAGAATCTTCAGCTACATCAGATACATAAAAACTGCTTCAGATAAAGAGAGAGGCTTGGCAACATCCAAGAGTACATGATATGACACCTTTATCCAAATCCTCCTAAAGTGACATTGTCTGTAATAAAGGTCTAGCTGTTTGTAAAGCAACACTTTTAATTTTTCAAAAAAAAAAAATATGACAAAACTATAAATTCAGCATCATGAGAATCATTTTCCTTCTGATTTCTATCTAAAACTATTATTGAAGCTACAAAAGAGAAGAGATTCTTCAAGGGCAGTTGAAGAAATTACTGGTTCTCAGGCAGTTCCTACAATTGAAATTTTAAAATATTGATTTTTTTTTTTACTTACTGTTCACTTGCCCAGTTTGAAAAAGTCAAACCCAATTTGGTGTCCTCTTCTTCCTAGAATTCTCCGAAAGGGTTCACCTTAGTTATTTTCTATTCCAGATGCTTGTATTCGGTAGATAAAATATTTCAGATGACCAGATGTAAATTTTTAAGTTATTGCCCACTCCATGTTAGAAGAATCTTAAAACACAACAGCTTTATTGTTTTTGTATTCTACTGAAAGAAAACACTTCTGGTATGATGTGGGATGTCTTTCTATATGTTGTGAGTATGGTTAATTGCCATTGGTTAATAAAGGGACTGTTTTGGCCAATGAAAAGGCAGTTTGGAGTCAGATGGGAAAAACGATGGAGAAGGGCAGAGTCGAGAGATGCTGCAGGCTGCCACACAGAAGGCATAATGTAATGGACACAAGTAAAACCATGCAGCCATGGAACGATACATAGATTAATAAAAATTGGTTAAGTTGGAAGAGCTAGTTGATAATGAACCTGAGCCATAGGCCAAACAGCTTTTAATAAATATAAGCCTTTGTTTTATTATTTGGTACTAAGCAGATGTGGGCAGTTCCAGTCCTTGGGGCTAGGCCGGGCCAGAAACTTCAGGCTGCAAATGATGTTCTAACATGGTGCACCTACATCCATATAAAGCCTGAAACACAGAAACAGCACCCAAAACAGCTTTCTGGTTGTGTTACTCAAGTGGGCCTTGGTATAGAGACACCATGGTGTGTGTGTTTGAGCTTGAGCTGCAATAAGGCATGTTTCCCCAGTCACATAGAAGCCTTAACACAAGCACTAGTTGCAAATGACAGATTTAAGGTTTCTGTTCTCACAGACAAAAAGGGATAGTATCAAAGATGGGTTCTTGGTAACAGCATTTTCTTGGGAGGGCTCTATTTGCTGGCAGTGAGCAGAGACATGGGTCCTTTAAGAGAGGCGTCCTGACTCAGTCTTAGCAGCAAAAAGAGGCCCTGCTGCTGAACACTTATATGAGGTTTATGAGCAGCAGGTGGCAGTGCTTTACTGGGTGGCAGTGTGGACCCTAAAATTTCCCATAGTTGGAGTGGTAAATGTGGTTCCTGCCAGTACTCTGTCATGAAGCAATGCTCTCACAGAACAAGGATCAGGGCAGAACAAGCCGCCGTAGCCAAGCCTTTAATTCTAGCTATGCATTAGTAGGTTAACAGTGTGGTCAGAAAAAGAGATAAACAGTAAAGACAGATTCAGATTTCCCCCCCCCCCCCCCCGCCAAAAAAAAGTAAGACTCTTAATCCCAGGGTCATGGGTTTGAGCACCATGTTCAGCACCAGATATTGCACAAATTCTATTTGTTATTATAGTAAAACAGGCAGTCAGATATTGAGGAAAAGCTGGAATATCAGAGAAATGGAGAAAAAAAAAAAACCCACAGCCATTCTCACCCACCAACTCCTCAGGCCTGTCTCCATGAAATCTCCCACTCCAACTTCTCTCTCTTCACCAAAGAGGTGTCCCGGAAATGTGAAAAAACCTCTCTTCTCTCCCTCTGCCTAGCTCTCTTAACTTCCTCTTTCAACATTCAAAAAGCTAAAATTAAAGGTGTGGCTCACCACTCTCTGCCTTCATGGCTTGGCTCTGTGGTTGATTCTCCTCTGATATTCTATACTAATTTTATTAAATATATCTCACCACACTGGCACTATTTACATTTGTTCCTCAGAGCTCAGTTTTGCATAACAGAATCCACTTTAACTAACTTAAGCAGAAAGGATTTTATGTAGGGAATTTTTTCATAAATTCCAACAGTTGAAGAAGCAGGCTCCAGGCTGTTTCCAAACCAACTCCCAGACCTCAGAACTATTATAATAACTGTGGTTGAGAAAGCAGCCATTGCCACCACCGAGAGATAAGAAATCACATGAGCATTGCCATAACTGCCAACTATAGTTACAGTACCTTTGACATATCACTGCCCACACTATGACAGGAAACTGTGGACCAGGAAGTCATCACCACACTAGGATTTCAGCATTTCATATACTGGTCCTAGATCCACAAACACCTCCCAGAAACCTTGCTCTGGCATTTCATCTCTCTCTTCTAGGTCCCCTTATTTAATCAAAATCTAATGCAACACATCTGATTGATGAAAGCTAACCCATATCTGAAAATGTCTCATGTCTAAGAATATATATAGTTTTCCACAGTTGGCCTACTCAATAAGATGGATACCCATGTCAACCATAGTACTCTTTTCTTGTTTCTCAGACACACTTCTAAGTAATAGGTCTAGAAAAGCCTCCACATCATGCTATATGTTTTCTCTTTCCCACAAATTATAGTAAAGGGAGCCAAATTTACACAGAGCTATCATAGGAGCTATGAATTCATACCCATAAATCATGCCATTAACAAATTGCATTGGCACACTTCAAAAAACCATGAGTCCTCCAAAGCACACAGAGAATTCCTCTGGAGATTCTAAATCATGAGGCTTACGAATGAAACCCAAAAGCTTACCATAGATACAATATTGATACACTGTTTAATGAATAAATTTAACCGAGATATACAAAAACAATGGCTTTCACATCAATAATAAACATATTAATTAGCCTATGAGCAAAATTGAGAAGAGGGCTGAGGAAGGACAGTAGGGCTGAGAGATAATAGGAACAAAATGTAATGATGTATGAATTTGAAAGTACCCCAGTGAAGCTCTTTTTTTTTTTTTTTTGCATGCTAATCCAAAAAGCAAAAATTTTCCAAAATTTTGAAATAAACCATATGGGTGTTCTCTTTAATTTGACATAATTTCAAATTAGCAACTCATTCTTAAACAGGAGAGCAAACTAAACTTCTCTCTTCCTGTTCCCCTGCCTATATATATATATATGCATGTATATATAGCTTATTTATATTTAGTACATTTATGCATATTTTAGTACATTTATATATGTATATAAGCTTATATATATATATTTAGTACAAAAATTCCAAATTATTCATACCTAGAAAGTCCCCCTTATATTGATTCAGACCCTTGGTTCTCTCCTCACTGACCACAAAAATCAATATGACTAGACACACAGTATAAAACTGGCTCTTGAATGTGCCGAACAGCATCCTTGTGGATAGCTAACATCACAGATGTTACACCAAGAAAAATGCAAATCAATATGAAACAATCTTGTTTGGTACAACTGATAACACATACTATTTGTGCTGATACCAACCAGCAACAAAGATGAGCAAGTCCCACAATACAAGTGCACTTTGCAGCCAGTGGGATGTGAAGAAAACCACAAATTGGAAAGTAAGAGGAACTAAAAGATTTTGTGTCTTCTAAAACAAATCAAAATATTTCCCATATTGTGTTTAAGGAAATGATACCAGGGCAGTAGATAGTTCTGTTCAGATAGCATAGCAACAATGAATACTACCAAGGGACAGGGACCAGCAAAGGGCTTCGAGTGCATTGCCCCAAAACTCTAGTATTTAGAAAATGTGACAAACATAAACAAGACAACAACTGCTGGGGGTGGGGGCACATTTACCCCAGTTGTTCTCACACTTAGTATAATTTACCTGGAAAACTTAAAATACAGAAGCTAGGGCCAACCTCCAAGATTTTGAGTCAAGATAATAGGTAGGGCAACAGGCTTGGGGCAAGGAGACTGGGACTGTATTTCCAAGAGTTTTCCAGATAATATGTGGGTCTCAGTGATAGATAGAAGCTTCCAGAGAAAGACTCAAAAGGACTCACAGAAGCAGAAGCAGCAGCCAGCCAGTCTTGGTTTAATAATCTAGACATGAGATATAGCCAGAGACAACATTTATCAAGTGAGAAATAAAGAGCAAAGAAAGGCAAAGACAACAGTTTATATAAAAATCTTTATTCCATGGCTGGAGTGATACGAGAAATTGGGTTGAGCTGGGTTTTGCAGACAGAGAGCCCACACTTGGACTTTCTTGAAGAGGTCAACCAAGGCAATTTCAGAGCAGACCGGCAAAGAACTCCTTTACAAGCAAATCCATATCACTTTGGCCATCCAGAACCGGTTCAAGTATGCCTGGGTTACTCCTGACACACACTGGGCACATGTGCTGCAGGACCACCCCTGGCTGCTCAGCCAGAGCTTGGAAGTCAAACCAAACCAGCAGATCGAAACGTCAAGGAAAGCTTGGCCTATTTGGGGTCAACCTCACTCTGGATGAGTCTGGATAAAACCATGACTTGGACATGAGGCCATGGTCAGCAAAGCCAAAGCCTTCCTGAAGAACTTTCTTATTGAAGCTTTCATCCCCCACAGTTAGGCAGAGGAGTTCTATGTGTGCATCTATACTACTCGGGAAGGAGACTATGTCCTGTTCCACCATGAAGGGGGTATGGATGTGGGCGATGTGGATGCCAAAGCCAAGAAGTTGCTTGTGGGTGTGGATGAAAAGCTGAAGACAGAGTACATTAAGAGATACCTGTTGGCTCATGCCCCTGAAGACAAAGAAATCCTGGCCAGTTTCATCTCTGGCCTGTTCAATTTCTACAAGGATCTGTACTTTACCTACCTTGAGATAAACCCCCTTGTGGTGGACAAAGATGGTGTCTACATCCTTGACTTGGCAGCCAAGGTGGATGCCATAGCTGTCTACATCTGCAAAGTGAAATGGGGTGATATAGAGTTCCCTCCCCAATTTGGGCATGAGGCGTATCCAGAGGAAGCCTACATTGCAGACATGAATGTCAAAAGTGGAGCAAGCTTGAAGCTGACCTTGCTGAACCCCAAGGGGCAGATCTGGACCATAGTTGCTGAGGTGGCATCTCGGTCATGTACAGTGATATTCTCTGTGATCTTGGAAGCGTCAATAAGCTGGCAAATTACAGGGAGTACTCTAGTACTCCCACTGAACAACAGATCTGTGACTATGCCAAGACCATCTTCTCAGTTATGACTCAAGAGAAGCACCCAGGTGGCAAGATTCTCATCATTGGAGGCAGCATTGCCAACTTGACCAATGTGGGTGCCACCTTTAAGGGCATTGTGAGAACAATTCAAGATTACCAAGGGTCCCCTAAAGGAGCATGAGGTCACAATCTTTGTCCAAAGAGGTGGCTCCAACTATCAAGAGGAATTAAGAGTGATGAGAGAAGCTGGGAAGACCACCGGAATCCCCATCCATGCCTTTGGCACAGAAATTTACATGGTGGTCATTGTGGCCATGGCCCTGGGCCACCGGCACTGAAGCTCACACTGCCAACTTCCTCATTAATGCCAGTGGGAGCATATTGACTTCAGCTCCCAGATGGACAGCATCTTTTTTCTGAATTGAGAGCTGAGGAAGTGGCACCTGCAAAGAAAGTCAAAGCAGCAGCACCCCAAGATTCAGTTCCAAGTTCCTGCAAGGAAAGAATGCCACCCTCTTCAGCTGCCATACCAAGGCTATTGTGTGGGGCATGCAGACCCAGGCTATACAAGGCATGCTGGACTTCAATTACATGCACTTCTGAAATGAGCCCTCAGTGGCTGCCATGGTCTACCCTTTCACTGGTGATCATAAGCAGAAATTTTACTGGGGGCACAAGGAAGTCCTGATCCCAGTCTTTAAGAACATGGCTGATGCCATGAAAAAGCACCCAGAGGTAGATGTGATTAACTTTGCCTCTCTGTGATCTGCTTATGACAGCATCATAGAAACCATGAGCTATGCACAGATCAGGACCATAGCTGTCATAGCAGAAAGCAACTCTGAGGCCCTTATATGGAAGCTCATCAAGAAGGCTGACCAGAAGGGAATGACCATCATTGGACCAGGCACAGTTGGGGGCATCAAGCCTGGATGCTTTAAAACTGGGAATACTGGTGGGATGCTAGAGAACATCCTGGCCTCCAAACTGTACACCCAGGCAGTGTGGCCTATGTCTCACATTCTGAAGGCATGTCTAATGAGTTCAACAATATCATCTCTTGAACCACAGATGATGTCCATGAGGGTGTGGCTATAGGCATGGACAGGTATCCCGGCTCCACATTCATGGAGTATGTGCTGTGTTATCAGGACACCCCAGGAGTCAAGATGATTACCATTCCTGGGGAAGTAGGTGGCACAGAGGAGTATAAAATCTGCAAGGGCATGAAGGAGGGCTGCCTCACCAAGTCAGTGGTCTGCTGGTGCATTGGAACCTGTGCCACCATGTTCTTCTCTAAGGTCCAGTTTGGCCACGCTGAAGCATGTGCCAACAAGGCTTCTGAAACTGCAGTTGCCAAGAACCAGGCCTTGAAGGAGGCAGGAAAGTTTGTGCCCTGAAGCTTTGATGAACTTGGAGAAATCATTCAGTCTGTGTATGGAGATCTCGTGGCCAAAGGAGCCATTGTACCTGCTCAGGAATTGCCACCTCCAACAGTGCCCATGGACTACTCTTGGACCAGGGAGCCGGGTTTGATCTGTAAACTTGCCTCATTCATGACCAGCATCTGTGATGAGCAAGGACAGGAGCCGATTTATGCAGGCATGCCCATCACTGAGGTCTGCAAAGAAGAAATGGGCATTGGTGGCATCCTCAGCCTCCTCTGGTTCCAGAGAATGTTGCCCAAGTATTCCTGCTAGTTCATTGAGATATGTTTGATGGTGACAGCTGATCACAGGCCAGCTGTCTCTGGGGCACACAACACCATCATCTATGTGCAGGCTGGAAAGGATCTGGTCTTTAGCCTCATGTCGGGGCTGCTCACCATTGGAGATCAGTTTGGGAGTGCCTTGGAAGCAGCAGCTAAGATGTTCAGTAAAGCATTTGACAGTGGCATTATTCTCATAGAGTTTGTGAACAAGATAAAGAAGGAAAAATGATCATGGGCATTGGCCACTGGGTGAAATTGATAAGCAATCCAGACATGCGAGTGCAGATCCTCAAAGACTTTATCAAACAGTACTTCCCTGTCACCCCACTGCTTGATTATGCCCTGGAAGTGGAGAAGATTACCACCTCAAAGAAGCCGAATCTTATCCTGAATGTGGATGGTTTTATTGGCGTTGCATTTGTGGACATGCTTAGGAACTATGGCTCCTTCACTCAGGAGGAAGCTGATGAATACAATGACATTGAAGCTCTCGATGGCACCTTTGTGCTGGGAAGAAGTATGGGCTTCATTGGGCACTATCTTGATCAGAAGACGCTAAAGCGGGGGCTATTTTGTCACCCATATTTCCTATGTTCTTCTGGAACACATGAGCATGTAACTGAATAGGAACCCTGCTGTAGTAAAAGAAAGACAGGCGCTCCCTCCTGGGTAATAACTGATGGACAGCTGGAAGCAGAGTACATTGTAGGCTGGCCCTGGAACATAAATAGCCACTGATATAAAGGCATAGAAGACCAACCCCTACAGGGTAATACCTATTCAGTCCATACAAAGAAACTTAGTATTTATAGATGTGTGTGTGTGTGTGTGTGTGTGTGTGTGTGTGTGTGTGTGTGTGTGTGTGAATTGAAAACCAAGCCAATACTTGTGACATTTGCTCTGCTACTGTGTCTATCAGATGGAAGAATCTAAGCACTGTCAGAATAGAGTTCTTCTAGGGCCTTATGATATTGCTTTCCATTTTTTAATTAGTTAAAATTTTATTTTTCCTTTGGAGGAAGGGATACAACTTTTAAGACTTCTATATACTGTCTGTCGGTCTATAGGACCCACTGACATCTGGTGTCTCATTTCCCATTCATCTTCACACAACATGAAGAACACTGTAGTAATCTGATTTCTAAGGATTTCTTTTCTGTGTTGTGTGTTAAGGGTTTATTTAGTATCCCACTGAAATGTTCTGTGTCTACTTATGTCAGAGGGAGGGGGTGGGACCATCCTTAGCCATTGTCACACATATGTGGAATGATAACTTAAATGTAAAGTTGTAACATACAAGTGTTTAAAATGGAAATGCAGGCAAAAAGCTGTGAAATGTCTTGTGTCTCATGATCTGTGTTTCTATAGCTGATTTGTCTGTTACTGAAGTGTGGGTCCAAAGACTCATACAGCTGTTTTGCATCTGTAACCCACAAAGATTCTGGGCAGTTGCCACCGCAGTCTCTTCTCTTGTATTATCATGTTTGGTTTAAATAAACTCTACAGTAACTGTGGAAAAATAAAAACTTTATCCCTTAAAGGAGATAAACATCTAGTATAAAATTAGTAGAACATGGGAAAAGATAATTCAGACAAGGACGTAAGAAAATTTCCATGGCTGTAATTTACACTATTAAATTGAATGCTCTCATGTTTGGAGCATGAGTGTAGTATCCTTTTGATTGATTTTTCTTTAATGAGTATCTTCAGATAAGCTTTTATTTGAACCCTATTTTATCACATATTAAATGCATATTTCCATTCTATTGCTTGCAGTGCATTATGTTCCATCCTTTTATCCACAGTGGTGCCCTTCCTTGACGGTGAGATATGTTTCTTGGATGCCACAGGAAGATGGATCCTGTTTGTTAATCCATTCTAATATGTCATTTTATTTAAAAAAAAAACATGAAAATTTGAGATTATTTAATAACATTTATTAATTCCTGTTATTTTGTTGTGGTGGTTTGTGTTTTGTTTTGTTTAGAACTCTTTTGGTATCTTTTTTTTTTTTTGCCTCCATTTGGGTGTGGTTAGCTTTATCTTTAGACTACAGCTTTTCTTCTAGTGTTTTCCACAGAGCTGGACTGATATGTGGACGTTAGAGAAATCAAGCATTCTGTAAATCAAAAAATGCTTTCTCTTGAGAAGTGAAAGGGCAAGGTGTGTAAGGAGATTATTTAACAAGATAAAGGTTGACTATTGGAGGAGAGGTGAGTCACGTTAGAAAAGAAACATGGCTGGAGAAGAACTTAGCACACAGTTTAAGCACTGAGAAGAGAAATGCAAAATAATAACACAAAAGATATCGTCCGGGGAATCCCATACTACAGAGAAAAAGATAATGATAAAAATTAAAGACAGAATGAGGACTATGAAGTAAGTCATTCATATGAGTCATTTTCTTCCTGCTGTTTTCAGGTCAGAATTACTACCACATTCTAGTTACTTCTCAGCCCACTGGAGTTATCACCACTGCACTCTAGCTAATTGCGCTCTGAAAATTATGGTTGCTTCATGAAAGTTAAAGTTCTTTAACTGTCAAAATTATATTTTCTTGTTACTTACATCTCTAATTTCCCACTGGAGGTTAAGCTGCTCAGAGGAATCATTTTGTGCTGTTGACTTTTCTACAATGATGGATACACACAGTGAGTCTATAAATGCTGAATAAATTAATAGAGATATAGTTCTTGTAATTAAGGTCACACATTAGACTTGCAGAGGGAAAAAATGATCTAATGTTAGGCCAAGGAATATACAAGAGTTCTGAACATATTAAAATGGCTGTAAAATACAAGAAAGGTACCCACCCAGCATCTGGCAAATTGATTAGCTAGTGTGTGTGTGGGGGGGGGGGGGAGATAGCATCCAATCTCTCATGAGTGACTTTTGAAGAGGCTGAAGAATGGAAAAGTACCTGGCATAGAACAAAAGAAAAGTGTCAAAAGATCAGATATGCATGACGTCAAATTGATGGTGGCAGGGACACAGAAAGTGTTATGCAACGCCAGGCACAAGAAGGTTTAAGATACCTTAAGAAAGGCTCCCATGACATGGAAGCAGAGGTTTACAGATCTCACTGGCTTCTAAGTAGAGCAAATATGTGGGGTATATAAACAACAGGAGCACTGAAGCAGGAACAGAAAGAAGAAAGATGGGTAGTTTGAATATACAATTGAAGACTCTTGTAATAAAGACCAATGGTAAGAGGTTAGAGAGAGCAGATGGTACAGTGGAAGTCGATATGCAGGGTCTATATATAGACCAAGCGTGATAAATATATGTGTGGGAACCCCACAGAGAAACCCACTAACATGTATGTTTCATGTGCACTCATAGTAACATTTTTATTTAAAAAAAAAAAAAAAGAATGTTAGGTCCTCTCACAGAAATATGAGATCAGACTACTAAAGTTGATTTCTGCCATAAAAATGAAGTAAAACTGTAGCATTATTTCCCAAAACAGATGTCCACGTGGGTAATGTAAACTTTTCAAGTTAATTTGAAGATCACTTTTTCACAGAACAAATTGTCTGGTTTTAAGAATATTGTTTGCTTTGCTTCTGAGCCATTTATTTAATTCTATCTCATTTTAACTCAAGTGAAAAGTTGTCACTTATTTGGTAAATGAGTGTTGTTTTTAAAATACAAAATAACGCTCATGAATCAAAGCTGGAAAGTACCATAGGACACAGAGATAATCACAAACACATCAAAACAAATGACTCTGCTCTCTCACATATATTATATATGGAATCACAGACATGAAATATTTTGAAATTGTGCTTTTACCCATCAGATTAGCAAAGAATAAAAAGACAATAACCAGAGTTTTCCAGAGCAACAGTAACCTCAGATACTGGTAGATGGCTCATTTAGAAATATATGTCATATCAGAAAAGTAATGCTTTGATCTGACAATTTAATGTTAAAGAATTTCTCCTGAAAAGATAGCATGTAATTGCGATCTCAAATTAAGCATGTCAAAACCAAAATTATATTTCAAAAAAAGCCTCATTTATCTTCCCATTTTTTTCCTATTTTTCTAAATTATGTCACCAGATACTTAGCTGTCCCAGAGAGAAATTTGATCAACTTTGCAGCCTTTGTCTGTACTTCCCCCCCCCAACTCTACCTCCACTTCTATTTTGAATTTATTCTCTCTTATCTCCACAGCTCACAATACTATCCAAACTACTATTAGATTTTTTTTCCATGTATTCTTATAAAAGCTCCTTAAACTGATCTGGTCTCATGCTATGAGAACTGACCACAGCAACAAAGCCAAATCCAAGACCTTTAACAACTAAGATTTATATTTTAAAATGAATGCCTAAATGGGATCTCCAAATATATATATATATGACTCATCATTCATTCCTAAGTTCTGTGGCTCTAGAGAACCCTGACTAATATATATTTACTTGTCTTAGTTAGGGTTTCTATTGTTCTATTGTTGTGAAGAGACACCATAACCACAGAAACTCTTATAAAGGAAAACATTTAATTGTGGCTTGCTCAAAGTTTCAGAGGTTTAGTCCATTGTCATCATAGCAGGAAGCATGACAGCAGATGGACCTGGTGCTGGAGAAGGAGCTGGGAGTTCTACATCTGGATCCACAGGCAGCAGGAAGGCAGACCACATTGGGCATGACTTGAACATCTGAGACCTAAAAGCCCACCCACAGTGACTCACTTTCTCCAACAAGACCACACCTCCAATAATGCCACTCCCAGTGGGACCATTTTGGTTCAAACCACCACAAACAGAAAGATGGATTAATAAGTAAAGGCACTTGCTGCAAAGCTTGTTGACCTGAGTTCAACCCCTGTAACCCATGTAGTAGAAGAAGAAAACTTAGTCCTACAAATTGCCATCTGACATCTACAAGTACACTGTGGCACATGCATGCATAGATAAATATAAAAATTAAGTTTTCAAAATATTGGCCATTGGTAATAGAGAGATACATGAGAAGTTAAGAGTACCAGCTGTTCTTGGAAAGGACCTAGAATCAGGTCCAGAGTTCCCAGGGCTTACATGATGGTTCACAACAGTATGTAACTATAGTTCCAAGAGATCCTTTGCCCTCTTCTGGCCTCCACAGGCACCAAACATGTATATGGTGTACATAAACTCATGCATGCCAACACTCAAACATAAAATAGAATAGATACATATTTATTTTTCAAACAAATAACAAACCTTTCATGATTCTGCATCCCATACTCTTATGTGGCATATGTTTCATGGCTCGTGTCCCACTGTTGCTGATCCACAAAGAATATTAAATAGTTAAAATTTAAAATAATAAAAATCTATTATCTGTAAGGTCTTTGTATTGTCTTCTTTAAAGCCATCCTACCAAACTTGTTCTCATGGACATCATAAATTTTATATTATGGAATACAGTCACCGATTCTTAGTTCTCTCCATGACTGATGCACCAAGAAAGTCTCAAACATTTCCTCTATTTGGCCTTTGAGAGGTCACACAGTCCTGGATGACCCCCTCCAGGAGCTCTTCTGGTATATCTCTGAGTGTGAAGTTCTCAGGCACTTTCCTTGGACAGCATTTCTTCTCTGTGTTCACTCCCTATCTGGTGTCCTCTACTCCTGCTTTTAGACATACCCTAAATACCACCATCTTCAAATGCCTACCTCTAGACCCAATATCTCCACAAAGAAAAACAGTGGGAACCTACAACTTAATGCATTCTAAACAAAAATTCTATTTCAACTAATGCACTCTCCCCCTTCTTCTATACCCCCCTCCATATCTAAAAATATTGCCACCATTCACCAGATACACAGGTCAAACTGCAAGAATCAATCAAGACAGCTTTATTTCCCTAAGACTCCATGCCCAGAGCTTTAGTGCAACCTCATAGCTCTTCTTTCTCAGTATCTTAATATTCTGTCAGTGCCTATCATCTCTCTACCACCATCTGGTAAAAGCCACCATCTCTTACCTAGGCTGGCATTAAAGTATCCCATCAGTCCTCACTGTTTCCAAAATTTGGGTAACCACACATCAGCCAAAGTGACCTTAAAACACAGGAAGACAAGATCCTCTCCTCATCAAAACCCTCTCTTCTCTTCTCATTGTACCTAAAAAAAAAACAATGGCACACCAGTCACAGATCCGATCCTGCCCATCTGTAGTTACCTTCATGTACGGTCAAAACAACTCTAATCTTAGTTCAAAATAACTTACAAACTTCAAGCTAGCTGACTTCAACGTTTAGAAACAAAAGAAATTCTAAAACATGTACTATGCTCTTTTTTAAATTACATTGGCTTTTAAATGCAATAATTATTGAACAGACCATGATAATTCCTTTTCCTAATTTATTTTGAATGAAGCATAGAATATCTTCATCATGACAGTCTTTCTTCTTAGTGTTGCTATGTGAGAAAAAAAAAAAAGAACTGTAAAAACTTGTCACCAACTTTGAGTATTTTTGCCTACTATACATCTTATTATATACAGAGTACCGGGAAGACTCAAAATGACTTTGGGGACAAATATTGTCCAGTAGCCTCCTTCAGCCAAGACTATAGTCTAGTACAATGTCAAAGTAGTTATCTGTTTGATTTATGATTCTCAAGAAAGTTAATAAAAAAAAAAAAACTGCATGTCAGAAAGAACGGACTAAGTAATCAAACGCTGCATCTGCTCAAACACTCAATAACAACCATGTAATTATGAAAATGTTTAGAAAACACGGGAAATTTGAGAAAGACTATTGTTGTGAAAATACATTTGCACATATACACTGGAGTATATGGAGTTGTCTGTTCATCGCAGCAGCCACGGCAATCCCTATAAATCATACTGACACACTTTGTTCTCGTCCAGCTCAAAAGATAGCTGCTTTCACAACATCCCCAAATCACAAAATGAGTTGCAGCATGTAGTCAAATTACTTTCCTGACAAACAAAACAGCATAAAGAAAACCTGCTAGGGTGAATTCATGCGAGATTAAAACGTGCTTCGCAGATCAAGAACTGAGAAGCTCCTGTGATTCCAGGGGGCATCGGAATGCGCCAAAATTAGTTTATGACACTTAGCCATAATTACAGCTAACCACACTGCTGGGGCTATTTTCTTGGCAGGAATAGGCATGTGTATTTGTGTGTATATATAAATTAATTTCCTTCTGAGGATATGATTACTCCACCTGTTATAGTCTGTCTACATCTTAAATTTCCATCCAATATTGTCAATTAGTTCACAAAACAGAACTGAAGGGTGAAAATTAAGGGGCAAAATGTAAAATTGGCTATGTTCAATTATGTTTGTTGCTGCCTTAAATATTCTGTTATCAAATTGATTAAATAATTAAAGCTATTACAAACATGTCAGATGGAATTTCACATCAAATTTCAACTAATGCTTTAGAAATGTCACATATTTTTCTAATACTGTGGGATTTTTCCATCTCGGGAAGGTCACTTGGAGAATCTCACCTTCATTCAAGAAACAGTTGTAGCTGGATAAAGAATTCTAAGAGTTAGAAGTCTTGGATTTTGTCATTTATAAGTACCATGGTCCTGAACAAGCAGCTCATCTCTCTGAAAGGTTTTGTTTTGTTGTTTTGGGGGGTTTTGGGGGGTTTTTTGGTCACATCAAAGAGATGGAAATAAGATATGTACTGCCCGTCTTTGAAGATATTTTAAACATGAAATAAAGTAAATCATGTCATTTGGGGTGCAGTTTGTACAAAACAAATTTAATGCCGTTATTATTGGAAAGGAGTCATGAGACAGGAACCATAGAAGAGCTGTTTGGAATAATTCACGTCTGTCTTACAGTCCGGATGATCTCACTGGAAAGCACTTCGTCTGTTCAAAGACAACTATAACAGTGTCTTCCTCCACCATGTTTGCCCTCTGGTGAGACTGCATGCCTGAAGTACAATAATAATAATAATTATTATTATTATTATTATTATTATTCATGACAACAAATGAAGCCAGATGATGAACATTGATGAGTAGTTTGGGAAAACAGATTTCACCATGACCTTCAATGGTAACAGAAGTTTTCGGCCTCAGTGGACAGAATCTTTACTTTTTTGTCTCACTGTTTGGTTTCTTAAGTTTGGGACTCCTGTTTTAGAGTGATAAATGTAGTTTTCCTTACTCTACGTTGAAAACAAATTAACAAGTAGATTTTGTGTTTAAAGATATGCAGATGATTTAGATGAGTTTCATTGAAAATAAAATTAAATTTTACCATCATAGTCATCTGAGAAAAGTTGGCATTCAACAAGGATAAATTTGAGTAACTGCTGCTACCCTGTTCATTTCCTTATTATGGAAGAAATGAGATGTGTACATGCCACAGAACACATGTGGAGATCGGAGGGTGTCAGTTCTCCATCCAATTCCAGTGATAATCATAACTCTAATTTAAGCTTTCTCATCTCTGTAAGTCCTCCTTGCTATCTGCTCTCTGGTTTGGGGGTCCATCTCCCACAGGCCCACAGCACCTGTGGCCTACATGTATGCAGCCCTACATCAGAGCAGAGCTATCTGTTATCTCTCTAACTATAGGCACCTTAAGGAACTAACAAGCTATTTGGCACTGTACTGGGCATAGACGAGTTCAACAAGTGTAGAGGGGTAATGAGTGAAGATTTCAACATCATTAGCATAGAACTGCTTAAAAGAAACCGAGTTACCTCCAAAATTAAGACTATGACCACAGAGTCCAGAGCCTCAGTATACTGTCATCCTGGCCAGAACTAGATAATGATGGACAGAGGTAAACCTTAAGGTTCCAAAAGACACTGTGAATACTACCAGGAACTTTAGACTAGTGGGGTATAAAATATGAGTTCCTGGTAAACTAAAATGAAATTAGGTAATAATATATGGCACTTGTACACTTAAAGACCCCTTCTACATTATGCCTTAAAACAATGACATAGTTTAACAGTTGATTATCAGTAGAGAATTGCCCCAAAAGAGGGAGCATATGCCTGATTTTGTAACCGGATCCACAACTTGTGTCTGGGAAGGTCATAAGGCTAGCAGATTGCCTACTACTATTGTCTTGCTAAATGGTTACACTGTTAAACTGCCTTTCTCATATTTATGTTTATGCCCATAGATTAGTGCTGTACAATGCCTGTAGCAGAGAAACCTGAGAAGGATCAGAAAGAGTAAATAAGAGAACCAGAGTAGGAAGAAGGTGAAGCCCAAGTCATCTTCTGAACATGACATAGCTGTTACCCTCATGAACTCCCTGAAGCTGTGGTTATCTGCATGGGATCGCACACAAAACATGGCTACAAGAGGACCTGTGAGACTCTACCACTCCCCAAGGGTCCATTGTCAGTTAATGGTCTCTGGGAAAGGAATATCATTTCCCTCAGTGGCCTAGCCTTTGATATGTTGCTCTTGCTCCAGCAAATAGCCACCTACCCATTCTCATTCAAGAAACCTAATTAAATTCAGCGGATCACACACACAAAAAGAAGGCATGAAGGGAGGAGGGAGACTTCTTGGGGAAAAAAAAAAAACGTACAAGTAAGAAAGGGAGAGAGGAGGGATAAAAGAGGGAAATGGGGAGTGCAAACAACTTAAATACATTCTATTTATTTATATACATAAATACATAAGCAGAATGAATTATATATATATATATATATATATATATATATAAAACTTCGAACTGTCAAATTTTATGAAAAGAAAAGGAAAATAGAATAGAGTATCTGGAAGGAGAGTAGCTAAAGGAGGCAGAGAGTCAAAGACTGGGTCTTGGTTTGGTGGCCATTTGGGGAGGTTGTGGAACCTTTAAGACACGCCTCTTCTGGGGAAGTATGTCCTGAGACATTTTGAGAGAGCAGAGCCTGGTCCCCACTTCTAGTCCCTGCCCTCTGCTTGAGTTGACAGATGACTATGTGACCTCACAGATATCTACCCTGACCACCTGCGACCACGCTTTCACTCAGCCCTCAGAAACTCTTCCTCTGGAACCTTGAGTCAAAATAAACTCTTTCTTCCGTAAGTGGGTATTTATCACAGCAACAGAAAAGGCAACTAATACCAACTATCAGAGAAAATACATGTTCATATGAGTTCCTTCCAAGTGCTGAATGAGGTATGCTTTCAAGATATTTATCTAAAAAGAGTTGTTCTTCCTGTAAGCGTCTAATTTAACATGAAACCTTGTGCTCTTATTTGGAGGAGAGAGAAAACCTTTTTAAAGAATATTATATGCTCCTACAGTATGGGAACTTGCTGACTGCTTTTGGGTTAACTCCTTAATATGAGCAGTTAGTTCTTCATTCTTTCCTTGGCTGGTTTTGCTTTCTTGAGAATAGTATTCCAGTTGGTAATTTACACCCCCTTTTTATTGGCTATTCTGTTAAAACCCCATGACAACCACTGAAATATAACCTCAGCACATCACTGAGAAAGCTGAAGCCCAAGAAGGTGGGTAGCAAAGGTGACACCAGAGCCAGCCAGTTCCTTAACACACTCAGTCATTTGCATTATGGCTGTGACTAGTCACAATAAAAATAATTATATTCTCATTAAATAAGACTATTTCTCATAATAGCGTAATTTGATTCAAATAAGGAACTGATCCAGCAGAACCTTGGAAGGTCTGATGCTGTTTCTCTCAATGGCAGCTGACTTGGCAGAAGGTACATGGGAATTTATTTTTGTGTTCCAAGCGAAATCACCACCTGTGACATTCCTAAGATTTCTTTTGGTAAAAATTAAATCTCCTGTACTAGCTGGAAACATTTCTACTCATAATGGCTACATATGGACACTGAGGTAGATTCAATAAGCACCAATTTTTTCCCCTAGTTATCTTTTCTTTCTTTAGATGTGTTTTGTATGAAACACATGCCTTGTGGGTTTTTTCTTTCATTTAATTACCATTGAAGTCATGCACGTGTGACTGCTATGATCTAAGATTTTTATCATTATAAATTTTTTAAACACCTGAATGTTGTCTGGGGAAAAATATTTTAATTTATACATAAAAGCCATTTTAACACATTACTTTTTTAAAAAAAAATCAGTTATGCCATTTAAAATTTTGTGGTAAAAGTGAAAATCTTGTGCATATCTTCATTTGTGTTTTTCTTTTAACATTTAAGTCTACTAACCATAATTTTAAATTTTCATTTTATTTAAAAATACCTCAATTTCACCTAACTGTAAATTTAGGGCCTAATGTATACCCAGGTACTTCAAGCATTGTTTCAAAAGATCTCCATGGTAACCTCTCGTTAGAAGAGGCTATGCTCACATAATTCATTTTCTTTGTAAGGTAAAGCCAGTGCCCATCATCTGATTTTTTATTTTTAGCTAAACCCACTTCATATAAAAGAAAAGAATGACTTTCAAAGGAGTCAAGTCTCCTCTGTCTCCTGCCAACCTCAGATGTTCCATTTTGTGAAGCATTGTACTACAAGATGTTAAGGGCACTTTTCCTCTGTTTGATGGCCATTGGAAGTGGGTGTGTCCACTAAGGCAGTTTGAACTAGATGCTGCACTCTCCTGGCATGGATCTTCTCTACTCCCTATGTTAATTCTTGATGACATACAAGTACAAACTATAGAATGTCTTCCCCTGAGAAAGTACAATATGGCCCATATGAGTCCTTACAGTTACATAAACAAATGATGGTGTCATCCGCCTCAATTATTTCACAGCTAGTAATATCACTAATATATGGGGATATATTGGAAGATTTCTAGTTAGTATATAATGAAAACTGAGAGCCAGATATTGGGGGAAAGTTGGAATATCAGAAAGAGGAAACAGACCACAGTCAATTTTCACCCAGCCAACTTCTCTGGCCAAAAAAGCTAAGTGCTATCTTCAAGGGTCCTCAGCCTAGCTCATCACTTCTATAGAATGCCTGAATTTCTGCTTTCTCCTGCCTTGTATATTTTCCCAGCCCAGCTGTTTCCTTTCTGGTTCAATGCTGTATCATAATCCTAGACTTAGTATTAAAGGTGTGAGCTACTACTGCTTGGCTGTTAGGCCTTTAACTCACAGAACTACAGAAAGATCTCTGTCTCCTAAATGATGGGATTAAAGGTGAGGGTCACAATTTGGTCAATCCCTGTGATGGGATTAAAGACTTGAGTTACCACTTTGTCAACCAGAATGATGGGATTAAAGGCGTTGGTCACCACTCTGGACCTTTACGGCTTGACTGTGGGTGATTCTGTTCTCTGATATTCCAGACTGATAAATACAATATATCACCACAGGGTTAGACCATTTTAAAACTAGAAACAGTCTGTTCATGAGGAATACCCAGATCTTTTATCTTAATCCTAAACTTAATCTCCACATGCCTGCCTCCTCTTCTCCTGCTTCCCTTATCTAAATGATCTGGAGTTTCCACCATTGCTATTTCACCAATCTTCTGTGTACACTAGGAAAGTCATGAGTTTTGTCAACTTGGTTAGAGTTTTTTGTTTTAGTTTTAAGAGCCGGTGACCAGTGTCCTGCTTCCCACACTCTGCTTCAACTAGCCAGGAAAGCCTGGGTATCTGCATTTCAACAGCTCCCCCATGTGATTCTACTGAGCAGCTGGTGTTCAAAAACACTTCCAATTTCTTGTCTACAGCTATGGCTCAGACTGTATGTCAAGTTCTCCTCAAGGTCTTCTCTTTAAATCTCAGGATGCCTGTGTTAGTTTTATAGAAGTTGCCTCTTGAAAATAGGTTTAACTTTCACAGCAACAGTTTTTCACATGAAACCCAAGGCCTGGTTTTGAAAGTCACAGGTACAACACTGGTTATGCCTTTCTCTCTGCCTTCCTGATACCGTAATACTAATTCTCCTATAGATGAATAACTGACTTATCTGGAAACATTCATATATCATAAATTGGGGCAGTGGGGCCTCAATGATTCAATTACAACCTCACCTCTCCTGATTCCTGCTTCCTTTCTTTGAGCTCATTTTTTATTGAGAGTAGAATCTCTTATTGCTAATCTTCCCAGGAGGAAGTTAGGAGCATAACCATGGTTCTCTATGAAGAACAAATGAAATGGCAGGTGTCTGGGCACTGCCTAGGACCTTGCACTTATAATCTATTAGATTCTACATGGATCTCTGCAAAAGGAAAATAAAGACCTTACTACCAACATAGAGTTAATCCTACCACAAAAGTGATCTCATCTAGTCAGTGGCCCATGGTAGGGATAATTATGTACAGGACGCCTCTCATGCACAGATCTGCTTACAGTGCCCTATTTCACAAGTTCAGCATTCAAAATAAAGCAGTTCTAGAACATACACCTTGGATGATTTGTTAACTTAGGAACATCTTCCCATGAACAATCTCAAATAATTCTTCTCACGGACAGAGATCCCAGAGAAAAAATAGACAATCTGCTTATTCATTGTTGATACATTGCCTGATAATGCCACAGTGGAGAACAGGGATTTCAAAAACGTTTTCAGGGAACAAAATGTACTCTGCTGTCTGAAGCACAGAAGTACACACTTGAACTTCTCACAGATGTTCTTATCAACAATAACCAAGCCAGAAAACACCTCACAGCATCAAATGCCATAGAACAAGATAGTTGAGAACCTTCTCCTCCAAAGAATTACACCCACCCACCCACCCCCCGCTTATCAAGGAATCATGGTTTCATGCTGTTTGTGATTGGGCTTCGAATAAAATGCATTGGTCAACACATGAGTACCATTTACTACACCTTTATGAATATCTTGCTATGCTGAGTACCATTTACTACACCTTTATGAATATCTTGCTATGCTGGTCATTGTTGTGGTTCACAGGTGTCACGGCTGGATAGAACTAGCAATTCCCTCCCTCCTTTGGTAACTTACATTATTTTCTGGTACTATGGAAGCTAGACCTTAGTGAGAAGGCTTTCAGGTTAGATTCAGCCATCAAGGTTTACCTCCAACCCTTAAGAGGTAACCAAGAGCTACATCTATAGTCTATATTGTTTGGAGAGTCACTGGACTACCTTGATCAACCATTTGAAACAGGATTTGTTGTATCTTTGGATCACATTGTCAGCCCAATTATCATAATGTGTGTGTGGAGGGGGTTATATGTGTACATACATATTTATAAGTATTGTCTGTAATTTTAGGTAAATATAAAATGATTCCTTGAGACTTTATCAAGCAAGCATAAGCCCCTCCATGTGTTTCCATTTCTCACTTCATATCACCTATATTCTGATATTCCCTGCTGTGGGACTGTTCATTGTATACCATCAATATTTGTCACTGTAAATATTGGTTTAATAAAATGCTGATTAATCAAGTAGGCAGACAAGAAACAGAGGCGGGGCAACCAGACTAGGAGAATTCTGGGAAGCCGAAAAGCTGAGCAACAGATGACATGACAGTGAGATGCAGAGAAAGTGGGATTAGAAGGCTGAACTAAACAAAAAGGTACCAAGCCATGTACTAAGCATAATTAGAAATGTGGGTTAATTTAAAGTATGAGTCAACAATAAGCCTGAGCCATAAACTAACCAGCTTATAATTAATATAAGTTTCTAGATGCTTCTTTGGGACTAAACAGGTGTGGCAGTGTGGGACCAGACCTTGGGGTTTAGGCCAGACTAGGAAACTTCTAAGTAAAAATTTCCCTCTCAAGCCCCACCTATGGTCCCTTTACACTTTTCTGACAAGTGACTTATGGAAGAAAGAGTTTATTTTGGCTCAAATTTTCAGAGGGAGAGTTTGTATGTGCTAAGTGAAAGCATGGCCGCAGGTGGTCAGGGTAGGAATCTATGAGGTTACATAGTGAAGATTTGGGGCTATGAGCCACAGATGAGAGAGAACATCTAACATTTGTCTTTCTGGGCCTGGGTTCCCTCACTCAATATAATCTTTTCTGGTCTACCCAATTACTCACAAATTTCATTTTTCTTTACAGCTTAATAGTGTTTCATTACGTATATGTACCACATTTCCATTATCAATTCAACTATGAAAAGACATTTAGGCTAGCCTTTCCCTGGGGTGAGCCCCTTATTTGTCATCCAATACCAAGTGGTCAACCTGATACCATACACACATACACAAGCAACAAAAAATGAACTCGGCAGACTGTATTTATGCATTTATACAAACATATATATATGTATGTAACAATAATAATCAAAGAAAATAAGACCATCAGTTTAAGGGTAGGGGTGAAGTGTGAGGGTTTGTAGGAAGAATGCCTGGAAGGAACTGAAGGAAGATGGAGAGAAGAGAAAGCAATGTAATTCTATTTTAACTAAAATATATTTTTTAAAAAAAAGACACATAGGGAGCCATTTCCTTAGTGTAAAGCCATAGAGTACTGGGTCAGAATCAGAAGACACTTTGTACTTCATGTGCTTCAGATACTCCCACAGCCTCAGAGAAGGCGCTGTGCCATCCTCAGGAGTAAAGAGAGGATCTCTCTGAACTGCCTCAATTCCTTCTTGGCTGTTATCCAGCAGAGGAAAACTCAGTAACACTAATGATAACAGTCACCCCAAATCAGCCTTAAGAAGTCTTGCTTCTCCCAAATGCCTATACCCAGATAATGTCACAGGCCCCAATACTCAGATAATGTCATTGACCCCAATACCTGAATAGCGTCACAGGCCCCAACACCCGGATAATGTCACTGGCCCAAACCACTGTTCCTCCTCCTGGAAGCCATTCTCAAGATCTGCACTAGAATAATGAAACTTGTGGCAACAAGACCTCAACAAAGAATTATTACAAACATCTGTTTTGTTTCACAGGACCCACACTAATAGATTACCCGTGGCTATTATTTCACTGTGTGTCACATTAATGATCCCATAAAATGAAGAATTAAGAGAAATTGTGATTTTGCTCAACCCTTTAAGATGTAGGAAATGGAGGTAAGGACTCAGCATAAGTGGATGAAAATTCACTAAACTAAATGTGATCTCCCATCTAAATATAGAACTACATGTAAGAACATTTCCCTTCACAGTGGAATGTGGAGGGACCAAGAGTCTTACTGCTATAACCGAGCTTTGCTTGGCTACAGCACACTGAATGTTAACGTGTGAAACGTTCCCACAGGCCTGAACTATGACTAACAATATTTGTACCATAACGGACTGATTGTGTGCTAGGTGCACAATCCATGAAATCATTTTATTTCTTTCTTTTCAGTTTTCGTCCTCCTAGGGGTCAGTGGAGCAGGAGAATCACTCTCTTCATTCTGTTACTTTGGACATGCCTACCTCTACTCCTTACCATTTCAAAGGACCCTATTTAATTGTAAATTACGGGTTCTATGAGGAAAGAGCTCTATTGCAGTCCCTGTTTGCAGTTGTTTACACTTTGCTATCAATATTTTCCCGCCAATATGCAATTCGGAGGCTGTTAGGCTGACATTAATGCTAATGATTATATTATGCTTCTGTTCCACTACAGTGCACGTTTTTTAAAAAGCATAAAGAGCCCATTTTGCAGATGTTCATATGGCCTCGCAGCACAGAGTTGCTTATATTGTGCACAGAAAAGAAGCCTAGACACCCTGCCTTCTGAAGCCAGTTGCAATTCAGGATTATCTGAATTAATTGAAACCCGACTCCATTAGTACATATTCATGATCCAGATGAAGGATGAGCTCTCCTAGCCCTGTCCATGCAAATGAACAGCAGGCTCACAGCATTGCCAAACCAAAGAGAAAAAGCAGAAAAGCAGATGTCTCCAAAAAAATGAGCCCCAAGATCACCATTACAGAAGTGCCCAGTGTTGGGATTGTCGGTGGTGATCACAAAGGAGGGGTTGTAAAAAGAGCCCCAGGGGTTGCACATCTGTCCCAGTAGCATAACTCAGCCTGAGACCAGGATGTGACTGTGACAGCTTGCTCCTAAAGGGAGAAGAATCCTCATTGGAGGCAGAACAAACTTATCTCCTTGGGGTTCACTGTTAAGTCTAGAGAACACTACTTATTGATCTCATCCCACAACAAGGCACTCGTATTTCATCACCAGTAAATAGCTCTTGTGAGGCTTTTCAGGATGCAAGGCAGCTCAGATAAGAACACATTTTCCTCAATTCTTTTTATTCAAAAATAATCTGTAGTGGGGGATAACAATACACATAGTGAGGAAACCCGCAGAGTGTCTGAGAATCCAGATAGAGGGCTAGCAAGTCGGTCAACCATGGCTGAGCCTTGTCCCTGGCACTGATCGAATATGAGACCTAAGGCCAGCTTCGTCTCATTCTCTGTCAGTGTCAACAGGGGAGAGAGCAGGCTAAGGATGCTGACATCATACCTCATGGGGGTCCTGCAGAACTCCTAATGAACACAAGTACGCATCAAACAAGAGGACTGTACTGAAACATGGGGAACACCATGACATAATGAACAGACCAGGAACAACAAAGCTGAAGAGCCTACGGAGACCTGGCCTCTCTGATTATGCCTCTGGAAAACGACACTCGGTGCCAATTTCAAGTGGCTGAAGGAAAGTCCAAAACCCCACAGGCCTTGGGCATACTGCCAGTTTTATTCTGCCCATGAGGGCCCTGGTGTGCTTTCGCATTCATACATCCTTATTTTTTTTTCTTTTTCCTTTTTAGACTGTTTTGCATGTTGTGGTGACTAATTTTAAAGCTCACATATATATCCAAAATAGATCAAACACAGCCATCTAGCATCAAATGACATGTCACCATTTTGTTGGCTTTAAGTTATTAAAGCGGCATCACAATAACTATTAGACACTGCTGCTTTCTTCCTTTGTTTATCCAAAATCATGCAAATCATGGAACAAAAGTGGACAGCTGAAACCAGTCTCCCACCCTCTCCTCTGCATCCACCCCCCAAACTTCCCTGCTTTGAAGACAGCTGAATTTAGAACTGCAGGGTGACAATGAGCCAGATAAAAACCCAAGGCTGAGCAGAAAGAGAACCACAAATTCATATTAGTGTTTTTCTTTCTTTTTAATTGTATGAACATAAGAATAGAGCTGGGATTTGTGGCGTCTATAAGCTTATACAATTCGGGAGCCCTTTTGAGAATAAAAATAAAAAAGCTTTTCCCAGAATAGATATTCACGGCATCACTTTGCCCCTCTGAAAATTTAGATGGAGCCTTTGAAAGTAAGAAGCCATGACACTTGAGGCCTATGTAACAGGGCTGCCATGATTGTTCCCATGTCTTCTTTGTCCTCACAGGGCAATCAGCGTATGTCCCACAATCCAATGGTACTTTTGTTACCCGTGATCTTTTCTGTCTACTACTTTCTTCTTAAGCCTGGACGGTACATAAACACAGGAAATATCCCAGGACATACAGTTTCCATGTATTCTTAATGGGAAGCAGTCTTCTCCAGAAAATCCTGCTTTACACTCGGAGCAGGGAGGGACCAAGGACAATGAAATTATTTTCTTGGATTGAGTTCTCTACATAGTCTTATTCTTCCGATCCTATAGGGAAGAAAATCAGAGCTCAGCAGGCCCGGTAACAGGTATAGAAAGCTTTGAGTCCCATCACAAGATAGTCACGTTCATTCCTAAGAAATGAACCTGCTCAAGGACCTAAGAAACCCTAATTTTAATTAGAGCAAGGGGTGAATTAACAGCTTCAGCTGCCAGCACAAACAAAGGCCCAGAGAAGCCTTACTCACTCTTGCTTTTGGCAGCGTCGCCCACCTTCAGAGTGTGCTATCTGCTATCTCTCTGCATATAGAACAGACACCCAGGGAAAGTGGAGGTGGAGGTGAAGGAGGATGCAGTACCTGTCAGGAAAAGGATGCTGCAGTCTGTGCTGTCGGAATGGCGACCCTAGGCCAGGACCAACCATGACAGGAAGGCACTTCAGCGCTTCGTATTTAATAAATAAACCTATACTCATAAGGTTTGTGGTTAAAAGTTTTTAAAGAGGCTACACTCATTCCAGTATAGGTGAGGAGATGCCAGTTTTTGGGAGGCAGCAAGGAAGACCTAGTGACTCAGCTCTGGACTTCTTTGTGACAAATTCTACAGCACAAGCTCAGCATAAAAGCTATGATGTCGATATAATTTTAGTCCACATTAAAATTCAACCAACAGACGCTAAAATAACCTAGTATAATGGGAAGCTGGGGGTGTGGGGGTTGTTCAATGTTTTAGTTAAGTAGCCTAAATTATCACTCCTGGGATCCGATCGCCTTCCTCAGCTTCCTCTCTCTTTTCTGAGCCTACTAACTGATGCCAACCCCAGCCATTATTGATTCCCTCTTACCCACCATGCCCAAGTTGTTAAGCCATGTCAGTTCTATCTCTGAAATTCTCCTATATGTGTCCCACCTTCCTACTTACATGTTACTGCTTTCATTAGGGCTCTCCAGTGTGCGTCACTAGCCTCCCAATATTCACACTCACTTCCCTAATTCCTCTTCCTCTTCCATGTCCATTTCCTGAAGTACAAATCTCTTTTCTTTGCTAACATATATATATATATATAATATATATATATATATATATATTACAAAAGCTTTCAAAATCTCTCCATGCCATAAAAGTTCACTCTCTTTACCATGGTCCCAATCTCCCGTGCCCCAATCTCTAATAGAGATGCCTCTTATATACCACACCATCTCTGGTCCCCTGGTTTCCAACCACATGAGGCTCTTACGAGGCTCTTTCCATTTTTCTTCAGGCCCTTGCCCATGTGCTCCATGCTTAAAATCATTTCCTTGTCGTCGAGATTAATTTCAAGAGCTTGGGGGTGTGGCTCTGTTGGTCAAATGCTTGCCTGACATGTACCACAAATAGCAAGTGTGCTGGCACATGCCTATAAACCCAGCACTAAAGAGTTAGAGGTGAGATGATCAGAAGTTCGAGATAAACCTTCACTTCCATGAGTTGAGGCCTGGGATATATTGAGACCTTGTCTCAAAAAGCAAAGAAGGAAAAGAGAAAGGAAGGGGGAAGGAAGAAAGAAAATTCCAATTCCAATGCCATTTTTCCTATGAAATTTCCTCTGACTCACCCTCCTCCAGGATGGAAGGCTACATCCTTCTGGCTCTCGTGATAACTCTGTCTCCTTAAAATAAAATTATCTATGTCCTTATCTCAGCTCATTAGATTCCATTCATCTCCGTATTTCTAACACCCAGCACAGATCCAACATGCCAATGCATTTTACTAAAATTGGAAATAAATAATCTACCTAACATAAAATACTAAAGCAAGGTTAGACTTAGAGCTGAGATTTATTTATTTTCCTGGCCACAACTACTTTTGGAATACTGACTTGTCTGCAAGAGCACTGTGGGAAGTTCAGATTCACACTTCAACTTTCCAAGCCCTAGAAAAGGGAAAGAGTTTGTCCCCGGAGACTGTAGTCATTTTGTTTGTTGGGGGCTGGGGAGATTTCATTCACATCCTCAATGCGCCTGACTTCAGTGTCTTGTGCCGTCCCTGTTGGACATACAAAATTTCTACAACGCAATGTCTCCTCGAGTGCAAAGGATGCTATTATCTCTTAAAGTTGGTGGATGCTTTCAAGCCCTCAAACCTTTTGATGGCTAAGGAACACCAGTTCTTTCCTGGGGAATTACTAATTACTAGGACTGCTAAAAACAGGCAGCCAGCCACACTCCAGCAGACACACCAGCAGGTTTACCATATTTCCCCTTTCAATTAAACAATCCCAGTAAGCTGCAGGCTGCAAACTCCAAAAGTTAGCTCAGAGTACTTTTCCAAGGATTATTCTTCTTGTTAAACTATGCTTCCCCAAGACACTGACTCTATTGCTATTATCATCCCAGGACAAGAAATAAAAGGATTTATACAAAAGTGATCTGCAAATAAGCCCTGCAGTAGGCTGAATTATTGATCTTGATCACCCATGACTGTTCCCAGGGAGAGGATTATCCATTCCCACCTATTAACATATCAGTTGTTGAGCATCCATGTGGGGATAGGGTATTTTTCATGTTTGTTTTGTTAATGATATGTGAGAAACTTTATGTAGGAGAGATTTCTAGCCCAGCCTAGTCCCATGGTCTGGACCTGCCCACTGCTGCTGAGCCCCTCAGAAATTACTCAGACGCTTATATTAATTACATGCTGTTCAGCCGATGGCTCAGGCTTATTGCTAGCTAGCTCTCTCATCAACCCATTTCCATTAATCTGTCTTGCCACATGGCCTATGGTTTACATGTTGATTATTGGGCAGCTGTATCTCAGTCTCCCAACTCTGCCCTCCACCTTTATCTATGCACAGATTTCCTGCCTGCTTCTAAGATGCCCTGCCATAGGCCAAAACAGTCCCTTTATTAACAAATGATATGCACAGCATACAGAAAAACATCCCACATCAATTACATATTTCCATGAGACCTCCTGATTTTTACTATTCACACACACACAAAAGGCATGCTCTGAAGTGGGGTTGCTCCCTGAATTAGGGTCCCAGAGTAATTAGAACAAAATGTATGAAATTCCAGGAGAGCTGTTAGCAACAACCCAATGTATCACTGTTAATTGACGGTCCATTTTTCACTGTAACACACAATTGATGCAAAAGCAATCTAAATATTTATAATGCAAATGTACGAAAAACGTTTTATGTGTAAGATATTTGAATCAGTAAGAGTGAAAGGCTGTTTTCCCACAAGATGTATGGGCAAAGGAGAAGATAACTTACAAAAGAGGAAATCTAGCAACTAATAAGTTATAAAAATAGTCAGCTTTGCTATCAAATTGAATGATAGATGAGTATAATATAATTTTGGATAATTTAAAACATATACTAAGTAGCAGAAGGGACAGTACATAAAGCACTAGACTTTTGGGAAAACAATTTGGTGGAGTATAAGAAGCTATAGATTTCATGTGTGCGTGTGCATGTATGTGTGTGTGCCTATCTGTCTGTCTGTCTGTCTGCCAGAATCTGTGTGAGTTGCAAGCTTAGGAGTGTGCAAGTATATTCATCCATGCCTGTGTATGTTGAAGCCAAATAAGAACATCAAGGGACTTCTGTCATTCTTGACCATATTGCTCTGAGACAGTGTCTCTCACTGAATTGAAAGCTCACCATTTCAGCCAGGCTGGATGGTCAGCAAGCTCCCAGAATCTGCCTGTCTCCCATCCCAATGCTGGGTGCTAGGAATTCAAACTCAGGCCCTCATACTTGCATAGCAAAGCTCCCTTCCTCTGAGATATCTCCCCAATGCTATAGAATCCTGTTTTTGCCATAGTGCTTTCCAAAATGACTTCTCCAATGTATGATCCCCACGGAGTACATAAAGCCTCCACTTTCTCCCCACCTGTTACAACAATTGTTTTGGTCCCATTTTTTACGGTTTTGTCCAGTGGCATCAAGTTGTTCTCATATTAATTTTTACTTTTAAGTTAATAGGGACACTGAAATACTTTATATACTGCCTCATAAATGCTCTATTTTATCATAGCATTTCTCAAGCTTTCTGCATTATTTCGTAAATATTTTCTCCCAGTCTGTCCCCCAAGCTATTAACTTTGTGGTGCTGTTCAGTAGATGGAGAACTGATTTTGATGGAGACAGAGCTATTGGGGCCGCTTGCGGTGGTCGTTCTGGTCATTGGTTTGCTTTTTCTTTGTCTCATTTAGCCAATTCATATTCCAAGGGCACACTGGTGTTCTCCCACAAAATGCGCATGCTTTCCTTGTTTCTGTTCATTTCATTTACCTGATAATTCTACGCTAAATAATCATTTTCCCTTTTAATATTAGGCCTATTTGCTGATCTCAATATCAGCACCACACTATAGTTGTAAATATCACTTTGCAGTATGTATTAATATTAAGCAGTATCTACTATACCTACTATTTTTAAAAACTGCCGTTTCATTCATAATTTGAAGTAAAATTTATTCTTTAATATGACCATTTAATATGACCACTCCAACAATGGTATGGTATCTCTGCATTTGTTATTATTTAAAAAAGATATTTCTCCACTAAAACTATATGTTCACTTTATTTGCAATTTTTAAGTACTTTATAATCTTTGTTTCATTGTGGATGATATATCTATTTTAATTGATTCTTATAGGTCTATATGAAAATGCTATTGGGTTTTTTCATCACACATTCTTACAGGTCTTCCCTGTGTTTTTTTATAAAATAAATTTTTGTGTGTAAATAATAAAATTTTTACCTCTTTTAAAAGCATAGTCACCAGTTACTTATTTCTAATATATGAAATCTGTGATACTATACTGAACATTAACTGTCGCAGTGGTCCTTCCTATCTTAGCTCAAAAGAATACAAAGTATCTTTTTGAAATATTACAGCATATAATATTTATTATATATTGTGTATATAGTATATTATAATCTTGGGAAATATTTTGTCATACAGAAATATTCTTTCAATGCCAGTTTGAATGATAAGTATCTGTCCTAGGAAATACTGCACAAACACACAGAGGAGGCAAGAAGGGTTTTCACAACTTTCATTGTTGATAATGAGGAAATTATATAGGAATGCACCACTACACTGGTGGATATGTAAACATGGCTCAATAGTGTTTAATAGCAATGCTCCTATCTGCCATGCCACTCTCCCCAATGTTCACTGCTTCTAATATCCATATTCCCATCAGTTGTAATTTCCTTCTGCCTAAACAAATTCCTTCAATATTTCACTTACTGCATGCATGTTAGCAGATAAATCTTTCTAGGCCTGTCTGTCTGCAACAGACTTCTATTTGTTTTGAAGAGTCTTGTTTGCTGAGTATAGAGTTCTAAGTGGACATTTTATGTTCTACAGACGAATCTGTCACCTTGTCTGTTCCCTTCCATACATACTATGACATTTTCTCTGCTGCCTTTAACATCTCCTCTATAACACTTGCATGGGGCAATCTGACTGTGATGTACCTTGAAACTGTTTCTCCTGTCCCTCCCATCTTAGGTGCTTCTTGAAATTCTGTGGATAGATACTGCACCTGGAGTTTAGAAATTATTCTTTGCCCACGTTTTTTTCAGATATCTCTTCCGTTTCTCACTGTGTCACTGATTCCAATTAGAAGCTTATTGGGTTACTTGACAGTGTCCTGAAGAAAAACCAATGCTGTTTTCATTCTTAAAACCCTTTCTTCTATCTTCCTTTGTAGTTTCTATAGCAATGCTTTTCCCCACTCCTTGACAGTATTTCATTTGGTATTAATTCTGTGAAGAGAAATTTTTATCTTACATATTTCAGAGTTTTAAACTCCAAATTTTCAATATAATCCACACTGATTTCTCTGGAGATTATATAAATCTTTTTAAAAAAATATTGTCTACATCTCTACTTAACTTTTAAAACATATGTCATAATTTCATACTTGCTTTAAAGTCCCAGTGTGGAAAATTTAAAATCTATATCAGATCTTCTCCAGATTTAATAGAATAATTTGTCGATCATATCATTATGCCTGTATGAATGCCTAGAGATCTTTGATTGGATGCCAGCTGTTTACCTTATTGGGTCTTCTGTATTCCTATAAGTGTTGAATTTGTTCTGGAATGTATCCAAGTCACACTTTGGGTATTTCCACCAAAGTCGTGGTAAAACCACTAAGTGATTGTTAGAAAGCAATAGGACAGTGGTGTTTCCAAGGCCACTATTCTCCACTATTGAAAAAGGACCTTTCTCTGCGGTCTTCTCACCGTGCAGGGGAGAGCAAAGTTTTCTGAGTGGATTGATGAGAACAGACACTGCTCCCAGCCAAGGAACAGTGCAAAGCACCAGATCTCCCTCCCCTTATCTCTGAAGGTTCTTTCCTTGAACCTAATTAGTCTCTCACATCCTCATATTGATTCCACTCCACTTCACATCATGGGGCTTGCTCCTCTCCAGTTTCTCTCCCCGCCTTCTCTTTCCCAGCTCCTCAAAGCATAGTGCCTCGGCTACATGGATTCCCGACACCTTGTACTCTGGAAAGTTGAGGAAACTATAGGGATCATCTTATTTGCTTCCTGTCTCTCCAGAATCAGCCTATTCTTATCTAAAACTCACTATATTGAGAGACGTTGGCTAGATATTTTGTCTGCCTTGACTTGATGGTTTCAGGCCACTGCTCCTGGAACTCTATATATCTCCAGTATATATATATATATATATATATATATATATATATATATATATATATATATATATATATAGTTTTTCAAATGATATACTCCCCAAGTGGAAGTCACATGTTACTTAACAACAGAGATGCATTTATCATGCGAATACTGAAGGGTTGTTACATGAACCAAGATAATCATGGTATCAGCAGGCAATAAAAAGTATATAGCATACACATGACCCATCAATGGTGCCTGATGGCACATAGGTGCATGGTCAATAAGTGGAAAATCATACAATGAATGAACAGGCATTAAAGACAGAGGGGAGGTGAGGACCGGAGACAGCAGGTGAAAACCAAGTGATTCTCAGGGTGAACTACTTCCTGGGGACCACCGACTTGTCTTAATTCCAAGAATGTACTTAGCTCTGTAAAGAGTTCCTGGTGTCTAGTTTTTATGAGATAAGCATTTAGTTCAAGCAATTAGGAAAGCAACCGAAGCAATTGGAAGAAGTATAACTAAAATAATAACAAAAAATAGAAGTAATCTGAAAGAAATTTCTTCTACTATAGTGAGTTGATTGAAAGACAATGAGTTCATATAAAATATTTTCATACTTTCAAAAGAGTAAGACTATTCTTAAAAAACATAAGAATAAAATAAGCTACTCATGAATTCTACAGTGAGAGAGTGACTGCAGTTTCAGTGATTAAAAAACTGAAGCATCAGATGATAAAATTTATCATTTTTTAGACATATGTAAAGTTTAAAATATGAGCAAATAGCAGTATTTTAGGAAAAATAATGTATCTATTAAAGACTTACATTAAGCATACCATCATGATTTGATACTTGAAAACTCTTAAGAACATAAAAATTCTTATCCTTATTACAATAATTTTGCAGTTTAATGACGAGCCTGTGTAAGTAGGTGCAGTGGTTTACTTCTATAATGCAAACACTTAGAAGAAAGATGTAGGAAGATCATGAGGTTGAGTTCAGCCCTACCTACTCCCCTCCAAAAATATAATCCTAAGTAAACATTAGACAATTAAAAACATCTTTATAATAGTCATAGCACTGCTACAAATAGCAATAATTAGAACTTAGCCAAATGTTTTATAATTGGGCTAGTAAGAAAAATATATTTGTCAGTTGGACATGACAGACACACAGAGTTTTCAATGATTTACACTGAAAATGCCATGATCCATAGATCCATGGCCTGTTCACATTTTAAATCCTGGGGAGGCCTTACTTGACCACTCTAATTAACCTCTCCACCTACGTGTATATATGAATACTCCTTTTTCCTGATCCTTAGTTTTAGCCTTCCTTTGCTACCTATAATGCATCTTCATATAACAAGCTTAATAACGTGTTCATGTTCACTGCTTGTTATAAGTGCAATTTTCTATCTTCTCTTTACAATATGATCTCAGTAAGAAAATGTACAGTTTAGAGCTGTATCTTGGGTACTTGGAACAGATCCTAGAAACTATTTTATATTTCAAATGAATGAGTGAACATTAATAGTTCTGATTATTTGTAAATAACCTCCTGGATACAAACCCAATTATGTGTGGTGGTCGGTTAATTCACAGACACTATATATCAGATATACTGAAGGAAAATACACAGAAGATCCCTAGTATCTGAGTATTAGTGGTTTGTTGTTCTGAATGATTATGGATAACATTACATGCTGTACAATAGCACACTTCTCTGTGATAAAAAAAAAAAAAAAAAAGAACAAACCACTGATATGTGAAGTATCTTGAGGAGTGTTGTTGTAATAAGGTTTCTCGGTCCCCGGGCAGCCAGAGATCCAGACCCACAGACCTGCAGTCCCAGACCCCTTAGCCACCCGCCACTGCTTAGGCCCCCATAATGATTCAGATGCTTATATTAAGTTCATGCTATTTGGTCTATGGCTCAGGCACATTGCCAGCTAGCTCTTTCATCTTAATTCAACCCATTTCCATTCATCTTTCTTGCCATGTGGCCCGTGGTTCACCTGTGTTTCTTACATGCTTCTTCTTGGGCTGCTGGCTCAGTCTGTCTGACTCTGCCCCGCTTCTCCTACCTATGCTCTGATTTCTCCTCCTACTTTTTCTATGGTGTCTGTCATGGGTTAAAACAGCTCCTTTATTTAAAGATTGATATTCACAGCATACAGAAAGACATTCCCACATCAGAGTGTCATATTAATTGTGATTACAGAAATAGAAATAGACAGAAAGAGGCATATGAGAGCATGTGCTTGTGTGTGTGTGCAGTGCATGTGTGTGTGTGTGTGTGTGTGTGTGTGTGTATGTGTGTGTGTGTGTGTGTGCCTGTGTGCCTGTGTGTTTCCACTCTATGGAATTCCAGGGGGGGGGGGAAGGCACAATTCCTTGGTAAATAATGGTTGTATCAAGACATAACAAATATTTGGAGGTGGTGAAAAATATTCAATGTCTTGATTTTAATAGTTCCACAGGTATATGTGCATATCTCATCAAATGTTTCACCTGATATATAATAAATAAAGAACTGGTCATAAAAAGCAAGCCCTAATAGTCATATGAGCTATGAGTTCTGCCTCTAGGATTAAGTTTAAAGTACAAGGACCAATAGTCCATAAGAAAATATGACAAAGTGGAACATCTGAGAATAAAACAAAGGACAATGAGTTAATCATTGGTACCTACATAAGGGAACCATTAACATCCCTTAAACAGTGAGACCGACAGGAAAGGTGAGCATAGATGTACACGCCTGAATCCCTGTTCCCTCCTTGCTTCTTACATTTCTCACTGTCTCCATATCTTCAACTATTTACAGATCTCTAAATTTAATACATACACATTTAGAATGTTCTTGGTGTGCCCAAGAAGTATTTATAGAAAGCTTAATGCTGGAATCCAAAAGAAATAACATGGAGAAAGACTTGGAGACCTCAACATTGATGAGATCATTCTCTGTGGATATATCAGTGTGGTCTCCAAAGAAGGATGTGCACACAAGGAAAGACCATTGAATCTTGAAGAATACCCTTATGAGATGCATAGAGTCAGGAAATGTTCTTTCCCACAAAATAAAATGTATTTTATCTATACTTGAGGGCTCACTCGTGACTGTGTTCTGGCAGTTGGACCCCATAACCCATGGCATCTCTGTGAGGTAGACAAAAACCATTTCCTATCTTTAACAAATGTTTGCAGTGAAGGTGAGTCACTGTAGATTTGACTCCCCACACACCCTAACTCTCACTTCTTTTAAGATTACAGTTGGGGATAGGCTCAACAGGAAAAAAGTCAACAGAGTTAACATTACAACATTCTCTTCTTTCTTTTTCACCCTACAAAACTGTAGCTCTGTAATAAAACTGACTATCACTCTTGGCTTCTTCTAACTTCTCCAAACACAAGAGCTACAACTCACCCTGGTAAAAATACACTAACCATGAGAGTGGGAAAACTACAAGAGACCCTGATCCCAAACCTCAAAGTTCAGGCTTCCACAAACAACAACCTGCTTTCAAATATAAACAGGTAAAACTCAAAGAATCTGGTGGAAATCATATTCTGAGCAATAACAAGGCACTGTAGTGACTCAGAATCGACCCAGGTCATTAGAAAGCTGGTGCTACCTTTAAAGAAACACCCCAACATCAAATATTTAATAATGTGATAGAATTAAGAAATATGTATTTGGTTCTACTCCTGGGATCACAGTAGTCTAAATCATAAGAGAATGTCACTCACAATAAACCCCTCTTCAAATGTATCTAAATTATGTTAAATTGGGTGACTCCTGATGGATTGGTTTCTAAGAGCTTCAAGCTTCGGGGCAGGGCGGGACTGCTTGTCAAAGGAACCAATCCTGTGAGTCAAAGGTTGGAATTGTTAGTCCTTTGCTTAGCCTCTGGGAATGGGGCAGCAGGAGCTAGAGAATGAGTTAATCACTGGTGGTTAATCATGCCTACATAATGGAACCGTTAAAGACCACTAAACAATGAGATCACAGAAGCGCATCCAGATTGTCAACCACCTCCCCTGATATACATACCCCATACTGGGTGGGTGCAGCATACTCACTTCATAAGCTCCCATGGCTGGAAACTTCAGGGTCTCATCCATCACCTCCAAGGGCCTCTTCATCTAGCTGTTCATTTGTAACCTTTGCAATAAACTGATAAGAGCAGAAAAAGGTGATTTCTTGGGTTTCTGAAATTATTCTAGCAGGTTATTGAATTACTGTCATGTAAAAGTGTAGGTGGTTTTGCTGCTAGGTATTTGTGACCAGTGCTAGAAGTGAGGTCAGTCTGAAGGATCAAGCACTTGAATCAACAGTGTCAGAAGTTAGTTGATTTCTAGGACAGGCACTAGGTGCAAGACACTTGGAAAGATCGGGTGTTGGTGTGGAAAGACACTTGCTGTCAGAATGTTACTACTTAGGATTGCCAACAACCTACCAGGAAGAGCAACTCAAGCCTGCCAACTCTGGGCCACCATGTCACTCTACTTTTATGATCAAACATCTCTTTTGACTTCTTTGAATTGTAAAGAGCAAGAATCCAGTTAAGTCAGGCCAAGAAATTAAGGTGTTCATCACAAAATAAATGCAGATTGAAAAGTATTGGTTGCTATGATACTCCCTCTCCATCTTTCTAGGAAATATCCTTCCCTCACCAGATGTTCACACTGTCTCAGCTTCACCATGGGGGTAAGGGAAGCGAGCTGTCACTGGACTTTCTGATCTACCATTATTTGAACATGACTTTGACTTGCTACAGCCAATGTTTAACTTTTGGTTTCTTTTCCATTTCTCCCACACATTTCTTTTGCACATTTATTTATTTGCACATAGATAACACAGTACCTGTGTGGTAGTCAGAGGGCAACTGGCTGGAGTCTGTTCTCTCTTTTTATTATGCGGGTCTCAGGGATCAAAGTCAGGTTATAAGCCTCAGTAGCAAGCACCTTAATTTGCTGAGATACCTGGCCACATCTCTAACCTTCATTTCTGGTGGTGTTGCTGTTACTGTTTGTTTTCAGACAGGCTTTTTCTTTGTATCCCCAAAACTATATAGCCCTCAGACAAACAGAAAAGCTCAGATATCCTTGGTACTGGGATTTGAGACATGAGCCACTATGGCCAGCCAAACTTCTTGGCTTTTTTCTGACACAACATCCAATAGGGGTTACTGTTTCCCTTGAGGTCATGTAGATCAAAAAGCTGATTCAAAATGCAGCAAGTAGGAGGAGAACACAGAGATTAGTTAGAACACAGTTGCACAGCCATCAGGGTCTCCTGAGCAAAGCAGTTTCCACAGAACACACAGTGTGAGCAGATCAGTCTTGTATATGAGGACTAGCTTGCCAAAGAAAAATGAAAACACACAATGCGTTTCTTACATAGGGTTCTTCCAACATTAGCAGCATCAAATTAAGTCTTGTATAATATGAATGAGTTTTTTTTTAATATATGAGAGTGCATTGCAAGGAAGGAATTTGCCACCATACAAAACATGAAGGCTGTTATCAGGAAGTCCAAGCTTTGCTACTTCTCATTTAATGCTACCTACTGTGTGCCAAGCACTACACTGCTTGGGGAAAGCAGTCACCTTTTGAAATTCCATTTATTCCAATGCTGTGATGCATGTATCTTTTTAAAGCAATTAAATAATTCTATTTCTTTGTGAATGAAATCCAATGGCTAATCATAGTTGCTTATCAGCTCCCAAACCTAAATAACAGACATGGCCAGTCCTTGTGTGGGGCCTCTATGGGAAACAGCATGCTACATAAGGCACACTGCCAATTCGATGAAGTGGTTTACACTGCTTTACATCCTTGTTGAATGGATGCCCCAATACAGCATCAGGAAGCTCAGCTGCTGACAGCAATGTATTTCAAAAGATATTTTGAGATTGAGTTTACAATTCCCTCCTGGCTCCAGCAACACTGGGTCTTATATATTAGAAGCAGGAATAGGTATAAGCTGAGCAAATGCTTTGGTATATACACACATTCATGCCTTGCAGATTTTTCCTAGAGTATTAATACAGTTTTATTTTTTTTCCATAATGTTATACTCTGCTCCCCAACACTGTACAAGATTATACTGAACAGCTGTGGTGTACTACCCAGTGGGGTTACTGAAATGATTCTGTGTAGACACACATATTCATACATATAGAGATAGAAAAATCGTTTAAGAGTCATGGGACTCTGTGAAATGAAATACACTGGCTAAGTGCTAAACATCATTTCATCTAAAAGAAGAATAGGGCAGAGAAAAATAATTTCTGGGAAGGCTGAAAATGCCTCAGAAGTATTATGTTAATTATTATCTCCAAGTTCATTGGGAGCCCCCAAGCCTAACGAACTTGACCAGAAATCCATCTCCCTTCCGACAACCTTCCAGCCAGCATTTGCATGCTTGTTTCTAATGACTTAATTAAAAGTGCTTCATAATAAAATGTTGTCATTTCTCTGCCACAGACTTTACAATGATGGAGATAATTTTCAACTGTCCTTTCACGGTCCCACATGACAGTCCCTCCCCACTAAGCTATATCATTCTGCTTTCTACTTATAAGAAAATACATGTGTAGCTTTTCTGAATACTGAAGAATGATTTTTTTTGCATGTTTCCTTGCTCATTAAATAGGAGAAACTGAGCAGAGACCATTATTACACAGCAGACTCCCCTTCCGCTTACAATTTTTTTTTGTCACCTATCTGAGAAAGCCATGTGCACGATCGTGTGTCTATCATAAGTTGTCGGAGCGTGGAAATCGCATTATCAATAGAAGCAGTCTCCCTGTTCTCTGAGATAGGCTACTTGTTCTGATCACATCTGTAACGTGAGCTAACATTCAACATCCAGAAAACAATTGTTGCCTGGAAAAGGGACTCTGATAACTGGATTGTGCCTCAGATTCCTCACAGAGGACCGAGAATAGCTGGTAATGACAAGCAGTGGCTGGCGAAGTTGACTTGGTCAATTACCCTCTGCTGTACTAAGGTCTGCACAAAGTGTCTTACAGAAACAGATTGCTTGGGAGTGATGGGGGGGAAGACATAATAAACTTGACAAAATAATAGGACATAGTCTCATTTGAGCAAATTGGGATTTCACTCTATTCTCAATCATCTCTGCCACTTAAAGCAGTGACATAAATATTTACTGGCCATTTGGGCTCATTTATGGGACATCGGGTCTCACTATAGTTACAGATCACTATTTCTTCCTTCTTTGTCTATGCAAATCATTCATGCACAGTTCCTATAAAATATACTATTCTATAACAACAGTGATAACATCCCCTAGAGCCCAAACCTAAGTTGTTTAATTAATTTATACTTGATAGATGGAGTTTTCAATTTCTCTTCCAGTGATTGTACTTTTGCCAATGATAGTCAATACAGAACTTATAGGAAGTAAATTGAGAGCACGTAGAAAACCCCTGACAGCCTCTATCTAAGATTCAGATGCTCTTACTTCCAAGTTCGAAAGGAAATGGATGTCAGTGAAAATGAAGAGCAGAAAAGGCAAAAGTCTCGGTGGTTAGGAAAACCACGGAACTGCTACAGAACAAAGAACATTGCTAGTTATGTGTATTAAGCCACACACAAACATGTGTGCATATGTGAGTACACGTACATGTAAGTGCATGCACGCGCGTGTGCATGTGTGTGTGAATCAGGTTTTGTCGGGTACTATGTTATTTACCAGCCAAGTACTCACTTGTTTATAGGTTCTCTCTAACTTTTGATTATCCTCATAAACCACAAAATGAAGTCACCAAGACAGAAACAGGATCAAAAAGCTTCGAAGTTAAGCTTGTGGGCTCAGGAAATGGCTAGGGAAGAGTGCCGCTTACTGAGCTACTAATAAATCTTGAGTTCAAACCCTCCATACCAATTTATAAGCCAGGCAGGACTGCACATACTCGTAATGTCTGCACTGTGGGGTAGAAACAGATGAAGCCCAAAAGCTTACCTGAATATCCAGCCTTGTTGAAACAGTGTTTCGGGTTCTGTGAGAGAACCCAACTGACAACAAATAAGTCGGAATGCTTTATATATTCTAGACACTAACCCTTCACCAGATGTGTTGTGGGATGATCCTTCTGTGTGCTGTGAATATGTATTACTTTCATTGGCTAATAATACAGCTGTTGCGCCAATAGCAAGGCAAGATAAAATTAGGCAGGACAATCAAACTGAGGACTGGAACGAAAAGGGGCAGCAGCATTGGAGAAGATGTAAGCGAGCCTCCCAAGAAACAAGATGGCGGAGGACTGGTAAAGCCATGGACCATGTAGCAATATATAGATTAATAAAATGGGTTAATTTAAATGTAAGAGCTAGTTTAGTAATAAGCCTGAACTACTGAGTGAGCATTCTGTAATTAATATAAGCTTCTGTGTGTTTGTTTGGGATTCGGCAGTCAGGACAGATAAACTCAACCTCTGTTTACACAGATGGACAGCTGGGAAGACTTTTCTCATTGTATAAACAGATTCTTACTCAAGTAATGGTATTCTTTACTGTGCAGAAACTTCAGATTCATGAGGCCCCATTAATATCAACTGTTTGTCTTTGTGCCTGCTGTGATAAGGTAATATTCAGAAGATCCTTTCCCATACCTACAAGTTAGAATATACCCTCTGTTTTCAATCTGACTCAGGATATCACATCTTAAGTTGAGGTCCTCAATGCATTTGAATTTTGCACCAGGGAAGAGATAAAGATATAGCTTCATTCTTCTACACATTAATACACCTTGATCAGCATCATTTATTAAGGATTTTGTCATTTCTCAAATATTTGTTCAATATGTATAAATGAGCTTTTGTCAATATTGGATGGCTGTGGGAATGAAGGATTATATGTGGATCCTCAATTTTATTTCATTGCTCACTGAATCTTTTCTGTCTTTATGGCAGTAGCATACTGTTTTATTACTATAGCTCTGTAGTATAACTTAAAATCTAGGATGGTAATATCTCCAGCAGTATTTTATTATCCAGGATTGGACTGGATATTTTGGCTCTTTATATTTCCAGTCAAAAGCTAAGGTTGTTTTTCAATTTCTTTAAAGAATTGTTTTCAAATTCCCGTAAGCATTGCACTGAATCTGTATATTGCTCTTGGCAAGATGGCCATTTTTACATTATGAGTACTATCAACCCATGAGCAGGATTTCTTGTCAATTTTCTTCTTCCCTGTCTCTGGGTTTTCATTGAACATGTCTTTCACTTCCTTATTTCTAAGATGTGTAGGCTATCATAGATGGACTTATTTTCCTGATTTCTGTTTCCATGTGTTTGCCATTTGTATATAGGAACGCTACTGGTTTTTGTGTGCTGATTCTGTGTCCTCCTATTTTGATCAATGTGTTTGTCAACTGTAAATATTTTCTGGTAGTCTTGAGTCTTTTATGTATAGAACGTATCGACTGCAAATAAGGAAACTTTGACTCCGTTTTTCCTATTTGGATCCCCTTTACTTCCCTCACTTGTCTATTATCTCAGCTAAGACTTCAAGCAGTATCCTGAGCCAGAGGAAAGAGAATAAACATTTCTGCAATGAAGCAAGCAACTTGGTTTAAAAATGGGGCATGCAGCTACACAGGGAGAGTTCTCAAAAGATGAAATACACTGTTGAGAAATTCTTTCAAACTGTGTTTGACCTCCTTAGTCATCAAGGAAATGTAAATTAAAACTAATTTGAGATTTCAACTTACCCTAGTCAGATGGCTAAGACCAAAACCACAGATGGAAACAGATGCTGGTGTGGTGGATGTGGGGAAGGAAGAACACCTGTTCATTGCTGGTGAGAATATAAACTGGTACAGCCACTATGGAAATCAGTGTAGCAGTCCCTCCAAGCGCCAGAAAGAATATCTACCTTATGACCCAACTATACAATTATTAGGCATATACCCCAAAGACTCTGCATCCTACTACAGAGACACTTGCTAATCCATGTTCATTGTTGCTCTATTCGAAATATAGAAAATAGAAACAACCTAGATGCCCATCAAATAATAAATCAGCCAGAAAAATATGATATATGTTCACAGGGGAGTGTTAACCAGGTTGAGAAAAACAAAATTATAAAATTCATAGATAAGTGATTGGAACTAGAAATCATCATCCTGAGTGAAAGTAGCACAGACTGAGACACACACCATGGGTTTTCTCTTTTGTGGCTGTTATCTTTGAATCTGTAGGTGTGTGTTTTGTTTATAACACACACAGGGGTCAAGAATTAGTAGGAGGCCATGGGAAAGGGGTTACTTCGAGAGACAGAAGGTAGAACACAGTGATTCAAAGTGGGGAAAGAGAATTGTGGAACAGGAAAGGTTAGATGGGATGGAGTGAGAAGGCAGTGTTAAGGTGCTAACAGGGAGAGATAAAGAACATTGAAGACCTTCTGAAAATGTTATTATGAAAAACTATGACTGCAGAAGCATCCTAAAATAAAACATGTACATAAATAAAAAGCTCAAATTTAGTTATCTCAAATTTAGTTATCCTATAACCGGGCTCCAAGATACCTCAGGCTAACAAACAAAAATCTCAGTGTCAGGAATGGGCTACTTTTATTGGAATTGTCTGCAAATGATATGCCACAGGTGCTGGAAGACACAGAAATATGAAGTAGGAACTCAGTCGGCACCGACAAGGCTGACCCATCAGAGCCAAGGACCCTGGTAAAGGTAAAGTCAAAACTCAGGGAGTTTGGGTGTTAGTTGCCTTTGAATGTGTTAGCTGTTTCCTGCAGAGGATTTTTTTGTATGTAATTGTAGCTTTCCCATTTGTTACTTCCTTGAGATTCATTTTCCAGGAACCTTTAGCAGTGTAATTGATCATTTATTGAGCACAATTTCCCCTGTACATCTGGGGCATATTGATAACTTTCTTTCCTCATGTCATAGACAAGATCTCTTTCTTAAAAGTCAGGTTTTTGTTCCTTTGCCCAGAGCAGATTCGGTGTCTGCCTTCCTGCAATTATCTTTATTAGTAGACATCGGGACAAAGTTAGGCCTCAGACAAAGTATCTCATTTGAAACATTTCTCAGACATCCAAGGACAGCTACAGATAGATGACACACTGGTATGTCCTAAGTTTTCCACCCCTACAGATAAGAGAATGATTCGGAGCTAACAACACTAGTGTTAGGCCCTTAACTTTCTATACTTACTTGTACCTGGATTCATTAATACATGATTCCAACTTACAAATTTATTGTTTGTGATATAAGAAAAAAGGTAATTAGCTGCAGGTGTGAAAACAAACATTTGCTCTGAAGGACCACACCACAAGGCCAGAGCAGCTAGAAGGTTGACAGGTCCTGTTTCTTGTGCAAACTGAGCTTTATCCTCTCTTTGTCCTACAGTAAAAGATCCCTTTTAACAACCCCCTACCTAGGGAAAGTGCTATAGCAGAACAAAAGCTGCACAGCTTCCTCCATTGCTTACTCAGGTCACCTGGCAACTGAGGACTCACCCTGCCCATCAGAAAAGCAGCTATAAGGAGACCTTATGGAATCAGCACAGGATTTTACTTTGTTCATGATTTTTTTTTTTTTTTTGCTGATTAATAAACATTTAACCTTATGCCTAGCCACATTTAAGAATGTAGTTGGAGCTCATGATTCCCCCACACACACTTTTTGATTGCTCTGATCATTTAATCTTTAGTTAAGAAAACCACCTCTAGAAAAACCTAGACTAGCCACACCCACCTCACATCATAAACCAAAACTGGCAGTTATTGCCTATCTGTGAATCTTATCACCCCTCTGTGACCCCGAGAAATACAAGTCCCACATTGCCTCACCAAAGAATTGCTGCCTGCATGAGTATATAAACCTATACCTTCACTGTTACAGTTGACATACCAATAAGAACTGTACTAATAAAGATGATGATAAAGAGAATAGTGTGAGTATGTACACTCATTGAGATATTCTGTAGATATCCCAGCCAGTAGACCCTGAGAAAAAGTCTTTCAGGCTGGTACCCAAAGTTTTCATTACATAGACATCCAATACTACAGGTTATTTGCTGTTGATTCCCCTGTAGGACTTGAAAAGAATCCATTACTAAAGAAACCACATACTGAAACCATTGAACATGAAGAAATCAAGCGGGTACTGACCTGGAGGCTTCATCCCTACTGGCTAGCTTCCAAACTGATAGGATATAGTATGCATGCTACTGGAGAAGAAAGGAAATCATCAGTCTTACTCAGTTGTGAACCTTACAAGTTACATTAATGTCCAACAAGTTATGCTCCCTGGTGCAATAATGGGAAGTAACCAAACGCTGTTGATTGGATTAGATCTACTCCATAGGATGGAACTCCTATGTGTCACAGCTACTAGGGCCAAGAACCTACAGCTAGAAAGATCACAGACCCAAAAGGAGAATATACTATCACTCTGGTAACTAAACGTAATATTTAACCCATTTCTAATGATTTTTCATGATACCTACATATTAGTGCATCTCTCAAACTTCTTTCTGCAGTAGATGGTGGCTAACAAAGAGACTTACAGCTAATCAAGATGCAAAGACTTAGTGACTATGGAATCTCAGCTTTAAATACGACAGATATACCCTCCTCTCTGGGCTCAGTGATCACTTCAGAAGAAGGGCCAGAAAGACTGTAAGAGCAAGAAACAGTGAGTGACTATCAGGAAACAATGGACTGTTTTAGACACAATAGGGAAGTTTCACATATAAACTCACAGCACTTTTGACAGCATTCACAAGACCTGGACAAACTCAAGCCAGACAAACCCCCAGAAAAAGGGGAAGAGTAAGTATAAAAAAGCCACACCCCTACAGTGTAAGCTATTGATAATTCATAGTTTCTGGAAAATGGAGAGCTAGTTTTTTTGAAATGTGAGGCTCCTGATAGGATTAACATGACCCAGTGAATGACCCCACACCCATGAGAATAAAGACAAACATAATTAGATGTGATGGTTAAAAAAATGAAGTGGAACACAAAGCTCAGTGCTAAGGAATGGGATGGCAGATCAAGTAGAAGATGGTGGAGGGATGAATACAATAAAAAAAAATGACAGTGTATAAAGTTCTCAAAGATAATGAAGATATCATAAAACAAGGTACAGAGCAATAAAGAAAGATGCCAACTTCTTTTTCTGACTCTACATGTGGGTACATGCAGCAAGCGCATGAGCAAACACACACACACAGTGTACACACACACACACACACACACACACACACCATATACATAAAGAGTTTAACTAGCACTTTTAACCCTTCCAATAAGAGGGACACAGAAAAAGTAAAACCTCTCTATGCATCCACAGCTCAGGGAACATTTCAGACCAGGGAGAATAAAGATTTTAAGAGTCAGAGGACCAGGGAGTTCGCTGTGAGGTTGTGTCCTCCAATAATGTCAGACGCTCCACCCATGAAGTCTCACCAACATGGCTGCCTAAGCATGACCTGACCAAAGCTGACACCAATAGACATGATAACATGGAAGTGGGGACACTCAGAACACCTGGACCCAAGACAAAATGGCAGACAACTAAGAAATGCTGAGAGCAGAAATAGTCTCTCCCAAGCAAGAGCACGTCTGCATCTACTGTCCATCTAATATCAGTGGTTGGCCCTGTGTATACACATATATACGTTCACACATCATACAGACTGTGTACTGTGTGTGTGACAACAAATTTAAGAAAAAGAGACCATGAGTTTGAAAGACAACAAGCTTGGGGGTACATGGGGGAGTTTGGAGAGAGAAAAAGAAAAGGAAAATGATGTAATTACAATAATGTAAAAAATAAGGAAATCTCTTAATAGAAAAAATACTAGGCTCAAAGGAAAACTACATAAAAAAGAATATGGGACCAGTTGGTCCTGATTCCTATGCTCAACAGAAACATTTCTGAAGGTATATAAACTTTATCTTACACTTGGCAAAACAGCTGATCCATGATGGGCAGTTTATGAACGTTTGTTGAACGACTACATGAACACCGTGCAATGAGTCATCTCATTTTGTTGTAGCTTTCCAATTCTTTGTATTATGAGGGTCTACAAACCTCTCTGCGACTGTGGGATGTGGAAATCAAAAACCAGAAACAAGAACAGCTTTCTATGCTGCACTGTTTGGCTGTAAATGGCTCTATACTGTAGGCCCACAACATAAATTCTCAGCCTCCCCCGCTGTCCCGAACAAAGCTGATTTTTTCCATTGCCTCTCTATTTTTGAAAAGCCCAAGACTGAATGTATGTTTGTATTTCTTTCTGTTGACTGTAGGTTTTGATGTTTTTGCCAGTTTCCTTCTCACACTGTCAAATTTTGTTTTATATTCCCTCATTCTTTTGACCATTTTTTTGGGAGGGATGCTAATTACCATGGGCCTAATAGCAGTTCTGAACTGCACAGGAACACGGGGGTCTCACAAATACCTGTCAGTGCAGAAGTTTTCAATTACCATAATTCCATTCCTAATTCAAATTACCATAATTGCCCTCCATTAATGCAACTTTCTTAAAGCAAAAAAACATCAAAGAAGCTGGCACTCACATTAGCTTCGCTGACGACTTACAAAAATAAACAGGGTCTGTCCATTTAGCAAATAGGATGATGGTAGTCTGGGGGACGAAAATGAGTATCAGTGCTCTGAGTTCATAAGAGCTATCACATTATACAATGATTATTCTGTAAACACCTGTGCAAATGGAAAGCTTCCTCCCTCTCCTTCTCTGAATAAAGCATAAGATCAACTCTTCTGACCGCCATAGCAGTTGCCACAGTAAGAACATCCAATGTATGAGATCCTTAACTGAAGTTACTCTCACAAATCCATCTATTTACATAAAATATATCACTACCAGTCTGCAATCAACTCCACTCCACAATCAATTAATTTATTTCTAATAGGCATACAAAGTATTACATATCCACATGGCATTTTCAAACAAAGTATGTTTTAGCAGAGTCTCTTCCCTCCAGAGTCCTTTCTTTTTTTATTTATAAAAATGTCCTTTTTATCCATGTATCCCCCTGCTCCCCTTCCTGTCCCTCTGCCAAACCCTTCCAGTGAGCCTTCAGTTTCCCCCCTCCCCCATCACATTACATGTGATCTTCTGTCTTCCCACTTCCTCAGTACTTCCTTTTACCTTCTCTTGGTCTGTGGTCAAGGTTTTTGAGCCTTACCCTCCATTATACCCACATATAGATATAGATATGGATAAACAGATATTAGGATTAAAATTATGGCAATTAAAAATTTCGGCACTGACAGGTATTCATGAGACCCCTTGCTCTGATGCAGATCAAAATTGCTATTAAGCCCATGGTAATTAGCATCTCCCCCCTAAAATGTCTGAAAGAATGATAGATTGTAAGACAAAGTTTGGTGGTATGGGAAGGGAGACAGTAACATCATCCAAACCTACAGTCAACAGAAACAGAAACATACTTTCAGTCTTGGGCTTTTCAAAAGTAGTGGTGTGTGTGTGTGTGTGTGTGTGTGTGAGAGAGAGAGAGAGAGAGAGAGAGAGAGAGAGAGAGAGAGAGAGAGAGAGAGAGAGAGGGAGAGAGAGAGAGACTATATGTGTGTGTTTGTGTGTGTGTGTATGAGAGTGTATGAGAGAGTATTTGTGTCTATATGTGTGTGTTTGTGTGTGTGTGTGTATGAGAATGTGCGTGAGAGAGAGTGTATGTGTCTGTATGAGAGTGTGTGAGAGAGTGTGTGTCTATGTGTATGTGTGTTTGAGTGAGAGTCTGTGTGTGAGAGAGACTGTGTGTGTCTACGTGTGAGAAAGAGTCTGCGTGTGTGTGTGTCTGTGTGTGAGACTGTGTATGTCTGTGTGTGTGAGAGAGAGAAAGAAAGAGAGAGAGTAGGCTATGCTTACAAGAGATGTAGGTTTTATTTCTTTCTCAGTTTGGCCCACATTGCTTAATATTACACTTTCTAGATCTATCTGTTTTCCTGAAATTTTTGTAATTTCATTTTTTCTTACAGATGAAAAAAATTCCATTGTGTATATGTACCACATTTTCATTATCCATGCATCTGCTCCTGGACATATAAGCCAATTCCAATTCCTTGCTCTTGTAAATAGAACAGCAATAAATATTGATGTGAAAGTATCTCTGGGGTGGGGCTTCAAGTCTTTTGGATATACATCCAGGAGTGTATACATTCAGATTATGTGGTAATTCTGTTTTGAATTTTTGAAGAAACCTCTTTAATAATTTCAAAAGTGGTTGTGCTAGTCACCAAGGAAATGAAAATCAATTCCATTTCTAATGACTTTTACTTTCCAGAACAAATCATACTTGTTTTTCTGTTATTGGCACGGAACAAGACTACTTTACCAGAGTCAGATAAATTGAATATGCTATGCCATCTCTGGACTATGCCTGGCATTTCACCAGGAAGCGATAATCATGTGATTTCGAATACTGGCACTTTCTTGTACTTGAACTCTGGAGACAATGCCAAATGGAGATCAGGCAAGCAAAAAGGTCATGTCATCTGCTGAACTATTAAAGTGCCTGGTTCCAGAGAGGTGAGTAGGTAGTCCTTTAACAAACCAGCAATACATTTTTCAGTAAGTTTAAGTAAATTCATAAAATAGATTTCAAAAAATTTGTTCAAATAGGCCCTGTAACTATAGGTTCATTTTAGCTTTTCTAAAATATGATCAAAGTCATTGGCACACCTCAGTCCTGCAGAGTCTCTCTGTGGTAGGCAAAACTTCAGTGAGTCAAGAGCCATAGTAGCTTTGAAGGTTGGAAATCTGGCATTTTGAAATGCCACAGGCACCTTTAGAATTTAGCTCCAGGCAAAACCGATATAGAAGGTAGGAAAGCAGGGGGTGGTACAATTTGTTACCTCTGGAGGCTTCCGTGAGAAAGCGTTCATCTAACTCCCTACATTTAATCAAAAAGATCTGGTCCCATGAATGAAGACAGTTACAGCTATGCCCTAGGGGCTCTCGCAGTTTCTATGTTTCCTCATTGCATAGCTATTTCCTCTGAATTGAAACATTCCCTGTTGGAAGGAAGATGAAGGTTCATAAGACTCAGGAATCTTATGAAACAAGACTTGGGACACCCTTTCCCAAGGTAATAAAGGCATTCAACTATTGCCAGTGGGCAGAAGACGCTCTGATAAAACTGTCATCAAGTTGGGCAGGATGCATCAGGGAATCCACATTGGGATGGATTTGCTGATGATGCACCTACCTAATAGTTACATGTTACTCTAAATAAGCCCTGACCCAGGCTCCTATAAAGTAGCCCAAGCCAATAATCTCATTGGTTCATCAACCTGGACTTGGCTAGAATTATTTCTTGGCCAGTTGTCAGTGCCCTATTTGGGGTAACTAAACAATTATGTTTCCCTGGGAAGTCATGCAAGACATAAGCATATTAGTATATATTTATATTGTTGACTTTTGCTTCTCAAATTTGTATAGAAAATTAACTCTATAGGCGCCAGAGATTTTATAACGTAAAATAGACTTTTAATCAAAGAATAAGCAGGGTCCAGATAATTGAAAAGCACCTTGCCAGTTCAAGACCAGTTTCAGTTACACAGAAAACCCTATCTAAAAACAGTAAGTCAAAATATAGTCCACGTGTCTTGGTTAGGGTTTCTACTGCTGTGAATAGACGCCATGACCCTGGCAACTCTTATAAAGGAAAACATCTAATTGGGGGTGGCTTACAGTTTCAGAGATTTAGCCCATTGTCATGGCAGGAAGCATTGTGGTGTGCAGGCAGACATGGTGATGGAGAGGTAGTTGAGAATTCTACAGCTTGATCTGCAAGTAGCAGGAGACTGTGTGCCCATACTAGGCATAACTGGAGCATGGAATCTCAGAGCCTATTTCCACAGTGACACAATTCCTCCAACAAGGTTACACCTCCCAATAGTACTACTCCTTATGGGCCAAGCATTCAGACACGGGAGTCTATGGGGGTCATACTTATTCAAGCCACCATACTACATTTCAACATGCTTCATGGAAATGTTCTGTCAAAATATACAATTGGACTGTCATGATAGATGACACCAAATTTTACACTTGCTCTTTAAGATTCATGTGTTTTCATGGATGTCTCAGACTAGTGGCAAAAATAATCAGTATAGAAATGGCATGACTAGATTAAACTTAGAATGTCCATGGAGCATCTATAAATCTAAGAGTAGTTTAGAGTTTGACTTAATGCTGCGTGGTCTCAGAGTGGATGTTTTTCTACTCAGATATTCAACAGATCACAGTTAGATTCACAAATTTCAGATCTATCACCCATTGTTTGAAGAAGATACTGCCCTATGGGTTGTTGGTGAAATAATGTAGAGAAAAATACTTTGTCTCTGCTTCACTGAAATGCCTAGGACAAAATGGAAGATGTTCAATGGCTATCTGTTGAATTCATTAGCTAAAGAAAGGAACATATAAGTTATTTGTATGTTTACAATATGGGAATGTCTACTATATTAGATCTTCTGTTTATCCCAGTATGAGTGTGATGTATAAGCAAGACCTGGGAGTGCTTGTCTATAGTGTGAGCACATGGTGTGCTGAGGGAGGACTTTCAGATCAAACCCAGCCTAGGTGACACAGCAAAACCCTATCTAAAACAAAAGCAGAGTTAGTAGAATCAGGTTTCAAACAAGCAAAAATCCTTGAAGATCAATAATATAGACATATTTACTATGAATTATCCAAGATAAAATATATCTAAAAATGTATTGATCATATATGTATGGACTTCTAGGCTGGTTGCAATATTTCTCTTCTGGGGATAGAACAGGAATAAATATAAAGCTTAAGCGTAAGGTCCTTAGGCTACAGATGGCTGTACAGTGGTTCCAATATGTATTATATAACATGTATGTTATATGTGCAGCAAGATCATTCATTTATATAGTCTGAATTTGTCCTCCCTCCCTCTCCAGTCTCTCTCTCTCTCTCTCTCTCTCTCTCTCTCTCTCTCTCTCTCTCTCTCTCTCTCTCTCTCTCTCTCTCTCTCTCCCTCCCTCCCTCCCTCCCTCCCTCCCTCCCTCCCTTCCTCCCCCCTCCCTGCCTCCCTCTCTCATATGTATACTGTTCCCCCTTCTGCTCTGCTTTAGAGTTGTTATAAACTCATGAGCACAGCTATACCCAGCTTTTTAGGTGGGTGCTGGGAGAACTCAGGCCCCCATGCTGGCACAGCAAGAGCTCCTGTGCTGAGCCGCATTCCCAGCTTTATTCTTATTTCAAAGAGAAGAAAACTGAATTCTGAGCTTATATAGTTAAGAGCTCACACGGTCAAGGCCATACAGGTGACAGGCATTGATCTAGCTCTACAGCTTATGCTTTCCATTGCTCCCATAATGAATAAAGATGATGTATCTTGGGCTTTCAGTTTAGTAACTTTTGATATGTAAGTTCTACATGCTGCAAATACTTTTAATTACAGTAAGTCATTTGGGCTTTGCAACAACCCTCTGAATTAAATAAAGCAGGTATTTATTTCTATACATATTTTATTTTTGAAGCCATTAAGGTTTACATTTCTCCTAAGTAACTTTTGTAAGTTCATTTGCTGGAAAGTTCCCGGACTGGGACTAGAGTTCAGAATTCCTGAGTCTAGTCGTGTTTTTGCTTCATTGCTTGACTGTTAATATATTGTTGGGGCATCTGCCATCAAATGGTAGCGTGGGGAAGAGAGTATACAGATGATTCAGGGGTCTGTGAGGAACAGGAGAGAGGGAGAGGGAGTACCAGAGCCAGAGAGAGAGCAAGAGCGAGAGTGTGAGAGAGAAGCACCCAGAATCAGACACACACACAAAGAGACAGAGATGGACATAGATGCACACACGGAGTGAGGTAGAGAGAGAGAGAATGAGAGAGAAACACACACACAGAGACACAGAGACAGAGACACAAGACAGACAGAGACAGATAGAGAGACAAACACACAGAGAGACACTGAGACTTAGGACAGTGCTCTTTGCCTTTCAAATCAGAACTTCTATCTTTAATTTGTGAAATTAAAGTAAATGGCTTCAGATTTCCAAGACGTGAAGCTAATCATGGTCAGATATTTTCCTAAGGAAAGAATTCATTAAAAATATTGAAATTACCTACTTAAAAAATTAAACATGGCAATCTTAAGATTTTAAAAAATATATGTGAAAACTAAAATATTCTTGTTCTAAATTAATCTTAGTTAAAGAAAGAGGTAAATAAAAGACATATATGTATATATATATGTGTGTGTGTGTGTGTGTGTGTGTGTGTGTGTGTGTGTGTGTGTGTGTGTACACATCAAGATCCCTGGGGCTTATTGGTCTTCAGCCTAGCCAAAAAATGGTGAGTCTCGGGTTCAGTGACAGACTCTGCCTCAAAACAATAAAGTGAAAAATAATAGAAGATAAGTAACACCCTCTTCTGGTCTCTATGGTTATGCAGGGACCGACACACACACACCTGTACATAGCATGAATATACACACCCCCATATATAACGAGAATACATATACACACCATACCACACACATACAGCTGCACATAATGCAAATACACACACACAACCACACATAAAGTGAATGCACATACACACACACACACACAGACTGTACCTGCAGAGTTAGTGTGAGAATTAAATGAGTTATTTTACAGCTAATACATATTCTTTCTGTCCACTATCCTCATTCTGCTTCCAAAGAGATGGCCCTGCTCCTGCTGGACCAGTCTTCCCAGTTAGAATCAGTGCCTTATTCACTCTACATTTATCCAAACCATCCTTTCCTCTCTGTGTCGCCACCAGTCAAACTCACGTTCAAGTCCTTCCTCCCCAATCGCTTGTACCAAGTTTTCCCTCTTTCTTGAATCGCGATGGCAGTTTCCATCAAGACTGTTCACTTGGAATTTACTCACCCATATACTGTCCTGCTTATCAACCAAGGCAAGGCATCTGGCCATATTCTCCAGAGAAATGTCCCCTTTAGACCATGAGCCTCTGAAAACTGGGACCCACTTCCTTCATGTGCTTGTCAAGTCCAAATATTATTTCCTTCAAATATAGTTATCCCTCAGTATCAACCACGGCTTTGTTTAAATGCCCTTAAGTGACACCAAACTCTATAGATGCTCAAGTCCCCCATATAAAGTGGCCTAGTGCGGTATGTAACGCAGCCTCCCATACACATTAACTTATATCTACTGTAGTCATAATCCTTAATACAGAATAAATCAGCCATTCTGTACTATATTTAAGGAAATAATGAGAAGAAAAAACTGGTACATCTTTAACATAATATCATTTTTTTTCAAATAGCTTTTTATTCAGCTGACCACTTTGTAGATGCAATACCTACAGATGCAGAGGACTCCTTGGCTGCAAACATGGATGACCTCTCTGCTCTCTAGCACAGAGATTTTATGTTAGCTGTGTTCTGGAAGAAGCCAATACCCACAACCCAACTCCATGGGAACTTAGTAGGGTAGCATGAAGGAAGCATAAGGAAAGATAAGGCTGCAAAGTAAAAAGTACAAGTATGCTTGCTTTGACTCCCTGGTTTAAAGGCCCCTGTAGGCAGTTCTACCTGCTCTTCCATCACTTTGGCTGTTGGGAGGTACTGACATATGTCAGGGGGGTCCTTTCTTCTGCCTTTGGCTAGTTTAACTGTTCACAGTCTGGCATGAATCCTGACAAATATATCCCATCCCTATTGACAGGCCTCTGTCCCAACGCCAGGCTATTTTCAGCTTTAATTATACAGCTTGTCCTTGTTCATTATCCATAGAACCATTGAAGAGCGACTAAAGTAAGTGATTCATTGCTGACACATGGCATTTCTCGAGCAGCCATTAATTAGCAAACTAGCACTTGAACATAAATTGTTAAGAAGTGTCAGCAAATAAAACCTTAATCAGAATTTTTCCTCTCTCTCCTTAGGTACGCACCTTGCTGAACTGCACAAGGAAGTGCCCAACTTTAATTTGGAGCTTATCAGAGAAAGAGAGTATTACATTAATCTTTAAGGATTGAGCCTAAGTGTACTTCCTCCTCGGTCCCTCTCCTCCCCCCAGAAACAAGTGATGACCTGAGCAATGCCCATTTATCTTCTCCAGCCTCCCAGTCTAGGACCCTCGAGTAGAAGAACCACTTAGGACAGCTTGGCTCATTTTTAAGGAAGTTGTGACACAGAAACTGAGTTTCTGCAATGTGTCAAACCGGCCACAGAGCAAGGAAACAGGAATGAAACCATCCATGCCTGTGGGGCCAATGAACAACGTCTCCCCTCACACCCATTTCTCTTGAATCTCTCCAGTTTGTTGTATTCCAACTGCTACCTGCAATGGCCTGCCTCTCAGAGCCTGAAGAACTATTCTACTAATCAGCCTGACCGCAGCATATCCATTGGGGAGTGCCAGAGAATAACAACACCCTATGCCTACGAAGCCTTCCATAGCCTTCCCACAGCCTTCAAACAGTGACTACTAAGACAGGATTTATAAAGACTCCCCCAGATGCTTTGAAGTTGAGGAATACAGTGCTAAAACACAGGAGTGGCCACTTAAATAGCCAAATAAATGAGAAATGTTTTAACAATGTCCTCTCTAATTCTCTCTCCAGGTTCTCTATATGTCTCCTTGAAAAGAGAACAACCATGTATTTAGCTCTTTGTCTCACTGTTTTCAAACTAAGTCAATATCCTTAAAGAACTCACATTCCCATTATGGGGAGAAAAAACCCAATCTGAAAATAACAGTCCCTTAACAGAGGAGCCCGGCCTGTAGATACGTTACAAAACAAAAACAGGTGGGGCTGGAGAGATGGCTTGCTTGGTAAAGTGCTTACCATCCAATCTTGAGGGCCTATGTTCAAATCTCCAGCACTCCTGTGAGAGCTTGGCACAGCAGCACCTGATAGTAACTCTTCTATGAGAAGGCAATGGCAATCGGATTCCTAGAGCTCCCTGGTCAGTCAATCAAACCAACTGGCAAACTCCACATTCAGAGAGAAACTCTCTTTTCAAAAAATAAGGTGGGAGGTATTGAGAAGAGTACTGGACATCAGTGTCTGGCCTCCACATGTCCATGCATAAATGTACATCAACATTTACATTTCTAAGATCTTTTTCTCTATCTGTAAATTAATTATCTTAGGCAAGATATGCTGTTGATAGCATCTATATTGGGGTTCTTGCTACCTCTGCCATATTTGTCACTTTTTCTTTGCAAACAGGTTAAATATGCTCCCCTTCCTTTACGTATATGGGGGACAGGCATGTGGTGGGTCTATACAATGTTCAGCAACTAGAGGAGATTAGTTGTTGTATCCCACCACTCTTACCTAGTGGTTTTGAGACACAGGGTATCTCACCAAATCTAGAGCTCAATGTATTGACTTAAACTGATAGCCAATAATCCCCAGGGATCCTCCTGTCTCTGCCAAGGACAGAGCTAGAGTTACAGATACGTATGGCCATGCCTAACTTTTTAGATAGACACCTGAGATCCAAACCAAGGTCCTTGTGTTTATGCATTGAGCCCTCTTACCCATTGAGCCATCACCCCAGCACAAGAATTTCTAAATAGTACCCCCTAAAGATAACATTCAAGTAATAGATGCTCATGAAAGTTTTTAAAGATAATATATAACAATAATTGTGCTACTGCTCTAAAATGGGCTATATTTTTTAAAAAGATAGATTTGGTGTAAGTAAAGAGGGGTAGGATCTGTGAACAAAAGGCCTAACTCTGCCTTCTTCATCTTTCAAGTCAGGTGACACACATTCCCAAGACTTCAGTGAGTTCGTTCAGGTCCTAACTCTATCTTGGGGTTAGGATCTTTGGGAAGCTGACTCTACAACAAAATTTTGTTTGTAGGTGACACCTCTGGAATGTAGAAAAAGAATGGCTGGCCAGAGAAAAGAAGTCATCCTACAAAGTAGGTCAACATCGGGGAGACCTGAGTCAAGCAGGGTTTGTCACAGTTGCCCTGAGTTGTCTCAAAGTGAGAGGCTTGCAACAGACATTGGCAATGACTGGCCATGTGAATAGTTTGGGGCGTGTGGCTTATACTCTGTTGCTGAGGCAGTGATCCCAGTCTGTTCACTCAAAGTCTTCCACCAACTGGAACCAAAAACCCTTTTGTAAAAAGGAATCTGGATGGTACATTTATAAGTAGTCATCATTTCTAGGCTTAATTGCTCCACCTATGTCCACCTTCATGGGAACATTTTTTTTTAACTTATAGTTGGAGGGGTAAAAAGACAGGTCATTTGATAAAGTGCTTAGCTTATAAACATAAGGATCTGTGTTCAATTCCCATAACTCATAAAAAAGAGCCAGGGTGGTGATGCATTCTTGTAATACTGGGACATGAAGGTAGTGAGATACCTATCATTCAGCTTAAAACACTCAGCAACCTCCAGGCCAATGAGAGGCCTTGTCTCAAAAAACAAAGTAGATGGTTGCAGAGTAATGACATCCAACATTGACCTCTGACCTCCACACATGCACACACATAAAAGCACATGAAACATACGGACACACATACACACACTCAAGTTCAAGGTTGGAGAAGCACATTGCATTAATAACTTCCTTTCCCTTCCCCATAAGTTTTTGCCAATATGTCCAACATCAAAATTTGTTCATTTTCTAGTTATTATCAATTCAAGTTTTCTGGACTGGAATTTAATGGTATAATTAACCAGATCTCAAACTAAGGTTAGGGTTGAAAACAGGTATTAGATAGTTGTCTCATAGAATCAGATCTAGCAAGTGGCTCCAGGTCATCTGAACAGATGTTATTTGAGTGGTCAGTTAATGTATCAATTTACAATCATTCTACTATGTCCTAGCAACCAGATAAATCCCTCTTCCACTTTTGGAGAAGTTTCTGGATGGCTGAACTATCTCAGCTCTAAAGAGTGCTCCTTTGAAGTCATACGCGTTTAAATATGTCACCCTGCCCCCTTCTATTACCCTTCTCTGAGTTCTGCTATTGTCTGAAAGGGAGGCTGAGAAGCCAGGAAAGCATTCAGATTGCCAGGCACCTGGGGTGTGGGCTGAGCATCTCCAGATACTAAAGGTACAGCTGAAGCCTATGAAAAGCATATCTTGAACCAGATCTGCCCTTCCAATTATCTTCATTATGCTTGATTACTGCCTTATAAAGATTCCCTCTGTTCCACCCTGGAGGCCCTTGCTTTAAGCACAGACAGCACAGAAGAAGAGATGGAAAAAAAAAAGAAAGAAAAGAATTCACACATTTAACAACACTTTGAAATTTAAAATAATCTACACAAAATAGGCTGTCGTTATAACTAATTATATTTTTGGTTTGGATGTGAACTTTGCCTCTAATCCAAAGTGAAAAATTACATATGCATTCATCATTTTCTAGAGTACACACCCCACACCATTTCAAATTCTACATTTTTCTTAGTCCATTCTCTCTTTGTCGAAACAGTCAAGACAAAACAAACATAAAGATAATAGCACAATAACAAAAGGACATGAATAATGGGAATGTCTCCTCAGTCAGTATTTTGCTTCTACTAAGGATTACACTATGATAAATATTATTACCCTCAAGATCAATGAAATGAAGAATCTGCCAAATCTAACTCAATGCCAAAAAAAAATCTATATTGTATTTACAGATTTCAGGTGGAAAGATCCAGCATTAATAGCATGAAGTATTTCTATTCTTTTTTTCTCCATTCTCCCTTCAATTTCCTCCCAGAACCAAAACTGTTTACAAGACGCATTGGCAGAATGCTCCTTCTTCTTGGAGCTGATACTGTAATCACTAAACAAAACACTCCAAAAACTGTGCATCAGCCATCCTTAAAAGCAAAGCTCAGAGCAGATAGGCATCCTGGATGCGTTGCTTCATTCTTCCCCTGCCACCATCCATGAAGGAGTTAACTTGTTGTTGAAATATATCCAGTCCTTCCACATTGTGAGCAGAAAAACTGAGTGGATCAAATGGATTTGTAAACACTTACTGCCTGTTTTGGTAAAGCTGTGCAGTAGAATCAGAAGAGTCCGAACTCTTGCCTTCATTAGCCATGCAAAATTCTCCAGGTCAGTATTTACATTTTAGAAGCGTATTAAGCTTCTAGATTCAGTGATTCAATCAGCCTCACAAACTCTACTTGGGTATAACTATGCTGACACAGAAGTGATGGTGGGCAAATAGGTTCAATTTAGTCAGACTGCAGTCACACTAGTATACAACTTCATTTACTTCTGAATTTGGATACATCGCATGCAGCCAGAAAACTCAGAGCACACTCTGTTAGGAATTTAACAGCCAAAACGAATCAAGGCTATTTAGAGGAATGTATGAGGAATCTTGTTTTAAAAAATGAGCTGCCACCAGTTTCCAGACTGATGTAACCTTACCATCATGTGAGGGGTCAATGGGACAAGCCAATGATTCAATAAATGGAAACACCACTTACATTTTGGCAGATTGGCTAGATCATGATCATAATGTCTTGGAGAATTAAGCAGAACTAAGAGAATTCTTCCATTGAAGAAGCCAGTTCTTCACCTGATACCCAGAGGAGGCTGTGATCAGAAATCTGTTATATATATCTTCTCTCTCGAAGAAAATGGAAGAAATTTCCAAGGAAGTAAATAACTTTGAAAATAACACACAGATGAGCTAGCTGAACACAATGGGAGTTTCTTTCATGCTATACTATTTGATCTCATCTTAGACATCTATGGTCTATAGCAACCAAAAACTTGAGTCAGACCACCAGTCCTTGGCTTCCTATTTATTACCCAGAGTCCCAGAGTTTCAAAAACAGTTAGAAATAGCTCACTCACCACACTTATAGTCAAAAGTTCCTGGCCCAACCTAGGCTGAAGGTCCAGACCCACAGACTCTTAGTCCCAATGAATCATACAAAGGTATATATTAATTACAAGTTCATTTATGACTCTGGCTCATTGTCAGCTAGCTCTTACAACTTAACTCATTTTCATTAATCTGTGTATCGCCACGTGGTTTGTGGCTTACCTTTGTTTTTTACATCTTGCTTCCTTGGGCAGCAGCTCGCAGTGTCTTTGTCTGACTTCACCCTCCTTCCCCTTTATCTATGCTTGGATTTCCCACTTGCTTCCAAGTTGGCTTGCCATAGCCCAAAACAGTCTCTTTATTAACCAATGGTATTCAGAGAATCCAGAAAGACATCCCACATCACTTCCCCTTTTCTGTCTAATAAAAAAGGAAGGTTTCAATTTCAACATAGCCAAAATTACATATCACAAAACAGCTATCAAAGAAGAATTACAGTCACAATATATAGTCTATTCATATTTACCAAAATTACAGAAAATATTCTATCATCTACCTTATCCTTGTTATTCCAATGTATGTCTAATTTACCTTTATTATAATTAATGAAAACTATAATTTATAACTATCTAATCTTCAACTCCATCAAAGACCACAGAAGAATATAACAATACCAGAATTGCATTGCAAGCAACCTCCAAATTCGAGAAATAACAGAGACATCTGGTCACCTGGACAGTCACCCAAAGTTCCTTTGTAACGTTGGGCATCCATATTCAGACTACAGGCCTAGAGTCTCTGGCGCATCTTTCAGTGAAGCAGAAAATTTAAAGAACTGCTCTACCTATTCCAGCACAGTTCATCAGTTGCTTCTCCCTGTGTCACGCAGAATGGCTGTCAGTTTTCTCTGTGAAGCAGAAACCCAAGGGACCATCTCAGATTATTCTGACAAAGTTTGAGAAAGGTCACTTTCCTATGGGTCCCACATGTCCAGTTTATACAGCATACTATCAAGCAGTCAAGGTCAAGAGCAATTTCTTGTTCAAAAGCTAACTTTTGCCACAAAGAAAATAAATTCCATATGGAGTTTCTTCAACGTTCATCATCCTCTTAAAGTAGATTGGTGCTGCCAGGATCAGACCTATCTCACTGTCCAGAAAAGTCTAAGTTCTTAAAATATTTTAAATGCCAAATTCAGAAAGTCTTTGAAGTGTTTGATGATTACCTACTTAATTTAAATATATCTTAGTATACCTAAAAAATCTAACATGACAAAAAGTTTGATTATCATAGATGATTAACTATTAGTCTGTATTTCTTAATTATACATTACAATTTTCAAGAAATCGCATAAATATAATATATTAAACAAAAATAGAAATATACTTACAGTACAACAAAATAGACCTTAAATTTGTATCAATAATCAAAAATCTACACCAATGTAAAATATTTTAAGATTAACAATTGTTTTTCTAATAAAAGTAGATTCAGTAATTTTTTATCATTTCTAAATCATATCTCCCTTTTTTCCCTAGAAAGAGATTGACTATGACAATCAACCATTTGTAATAAAAACAAACATTCGTAAACAATATTTTGGGAATTTGGGCATAGCTTTCCATAAGCCACTTCCTGCTGACTGCTGGCTGGGAGTGCTGGCAATCTTATGGGGATCCTGAGGCTGGATCATCTTAATCAGAAGTGGATGTGGCCATCTCTTCCCATCAGAGATCATTCAGGGGGCCTTCCCTGACCAAACCTGCTTATTATTTTAACCCAGAATGAATCCACAATCTCTCATTTCCTGTGGAAATAAAAAGAAACCTCTTCTCCAAAGTGCCATCTTTTGATTTAAATTTTTAATCCAAGTCATTCACAAAATATACAGGTTGGTTTAATCCAGCAGCATTTAAAATCAAGTGTCTCTTAGCAGCTCCTGCTCCTTCCTCAGTAGCCAAACAATTCAATAACATACAGTATCCAGACTCTCTGTGTATTTTTCATCCTTACATGGCTTATTATTTTTTTATTTCTTTCTTTTTTATTGACTTCATCCTTTTTTCCTTTTTCTTTTTTCCCCCAAACCTACGCATATTTTTTAACACACTGTAAACCATTTAAACCTTTTAGAGGTTTGTGTTCCTTTGTTTTTGTCTGAATCTGTCTTTACTGTACATCTCTTATCTTTTTCTGACCACATCTTTAATCTGATAAACCTGGCTAGATAGAATTAAAGACTTGACTAGGATGGATGGCTGGCTCCACCCAGCTCCTTAGTTTCATAGAGAGTTTAACTGTATAGCAGAGGTACTGGCAGGAGTCACATTTACTACTCCAACTCTAAGAATTTTGGGGTCCACATTGCCACCACGTAGAGCACTGCCACCCACTGCTCATGAACTCCATTTAAGTATTTGGCAGCGGGGCCTCTTAAAGAGCCACACAGTTTTTGCAGTTTTCACTGAGGAAGCCTCTCTTAAAGGAGCCTTGCCAATGCTTGCCTCCAGCAAACAGTGCTGACCCAAGAAAATGCTGCTACTAGGAAACTGTCTTGAACTCTGTTCCCTTTTTGTTTGTATGAACAGAAACCTTAAATTTATCATATGCAGCTTGTGCTTACATCGAGGCTTCTGTGAGACTCAGGAATAGGCCTCATTACGTCTAAGATGCACACAAGCCCAACATTTTGTAGCTCAGGCCTGTACACACACCTCAGTGTCTCTGTATCACAGCTTACTTGAGAGATACAACTAGAAAACTGGGTTGGTTTTTTTTTTTTTTTTTTTTTTTTTGGTTTTTTGGTTTTTTGTTCCATTTCTGTGCTCTAGAACTCTTTTTAACTTTTCTCAGGCTTCATATGGATGAAAATGCCCCACATTGGAGCACCACTGTAGTGTGCAATTCTGGCCCAGACTAGCCCTGAGCTCTGTAACTCAAGCCCAAAGCCACTCTGTACCCAGTTAAAAAGTGGTCACCTGTGGTAAAATAAAGACCGATAGGAACATCAAGATGATGGTTTTGGAATGTTTTTCAGAAACAGAGCCTTTAACCACTTCCTGAGTTTAAATTCCACATTTCTGTAGTTTCTTAGAAAATCTTAAAAGATGGTAATTTGGATTATTTTTTCACTAGAACTTTTGTTAGATTTGAGTCTACATAAATACATGAGAAACCAAGGGATTTTCTCCAATTACATTAATATTTTCACATGCTGATAAGAGTCTAAAATGTTTGAAAATAATATTCTTCTGGATAGACAGCTGATATACAGAAAATAGAAATGATTAGATAAATCTAAAAGTAATATATTTAAAGAATTATTTAAGCTACATACAACTAATTTTGCTCATCCGTTACCATGACATAATCCAAGAGCAAAACTTGAATTTTCCTAACTAAAGGTTCTCACTGTTAGGTACTACTTGTGACCTTTATTATGTAACATGCCTATGATTATTAAATGTTAATTGTTTTATAACCACCAATTTTATTTTCATTGTTATACAGACATGGATAGCATATTCTGAGAAACGTATCCATCAATAAGATTGCTAATAGGACTACAAGGACCAGGATGCCCCTTGTACTTGACTATAGTAATTAATAGTAATTAATAAAACATCTTAGATAGCATTCTTGTGGCCTTTCATCTTCTAGTACACTAACCCATTTCTATATAAAGAAATTTAGGGAAAGTATATAAGGAGAAAATAATATCTAAAAGGCTCATACAACATGACTTTTACCAAATCCTATTAACCAAAATCAAAGAAGAATAGCTCAAATTCAAAGATATGAACTCTGTTGATCCTGCAAATTGGAGGGTGTGGATAATCTGGAAGTTCCTGGAGAAACAGGGAACAAGAGAATTTAACAGAGATGTGTGTTTGCTTGACTGACTTACCTGAACCTTGAATCACAAAGGCTACCTGACCATTTGGTGGATACAGATAGGAGCAATGATCTCATAACTTGATGAAGACACATAAGAGTTTTTAAAGAAATAAGCATGAAGAAAATTATATGAGTAACTATAGGGTATTATTTTTATTTATTCTTTGAAAATTCATACACATCCATTTTCTTATCTATGTCTATGTCCATTTTTAAATAACTCATTAAGTCGAATTAGTAGTGTACGTATGTATGCATAGGTATAGGAATAGCCAATGGAGCACAGGAAACTTTCCAGCAGCAACATTCACCAAAAAGAATGATTGTTCCTTCCAACAGATACTATAAACTTCAAATACCTTCTCAATCAGGAAAGAGACCTGGAGACCACCTTTCCCGTACATGCTAGAATATTAGTTGGCTTGATCTTACCCAGGTCTTATACAAACAACCATAGATGCTGTGAATTCATAAATGCAAAAGCCATGTCATGTCCAAAGACATTTCAGCATTCTTCCCCATAGTCTGGCTCTTACTTTCGTTCTGTCCCCTCTTTCACACTCTTTACACTGAGTCTTGGAAATACCAGTGGCTGAAGAATTGGTAGAGGTGTAAATTTAGGACTGAGGAGTTACAGTCAGTTGTTCTCAGTGTTTTGACCAGTTTTGAGTTTCTGCTTTGACTGCTGTCTACTGAAAACAATCCTACTCAGCTTTGATGCCTGAAACCATATCAATGATCAGCATGGCATAATAACTTCAATAGTATAGTAATGGTATATATACCTTGGTGGTAACCAACAACTCTCCAATTGGACTTAAGACCCATTCAACAAGAGAGAAACTATGCCTGATACTGGAAATGTAGGCAACTATTCAGTGCTAATGAAGTCGTGGTTATGGAAGAATATACAACAACTACTTTACTATACAAGCATAATCCCTAATAACAATCTAATAATTTGTTTTTATGCCCACAGATGAGTACAGTCATCTCTCATCAAAGAAACTTCTCCTTGTAACAGAGACCATAAAAAAAAAAAAAAAAAAAATACAATTGATCAAAACGCAGAGTTGTGGAACCCAGTCCCAAGGGACACATACACAAAATGCCCCTGTACCTAACGTTCAGGACATGTAGGGAGATTTATGTTGTTCCATCATAAATAATTGTCCCCGCCTATGAGTTTAAAGGCAGACAGGAAGTGTGGGCAGGGCTACCAGACTAAAAAGGCTCTAAGAACAGGCAGAACACAACAGAATGCCAAAACAAAAGCCAAAAAAAAACAAAAAAAAAAAAAACAAAAAAAAAAAAAAAAACAAAAAAAAACCCCAAAAGACAACTATACTACTCTAAAAAAAAAAAAAAAAAAAAAAAAAAAAAAAAAAAAAAAAAAAAAAAACCAAACCACATAACTAAATAAAATAAAAGTCATAAATTAAATTAAAAATACAAAATTAACAAATTATTTGCCTAAGCCTTAGGCCATCAGCCTAAAACTATTATAAACATCTATATATCTCTACAAGCCCATAAGTCTACAAGCCTAAACCTTAAAACTAAGCCCAAAAGTCCAAGCCAAAAACCTCTTACTACAAGGACACATTGTGGAAAATAGAGAAGACTGTAAGAGCCAGAGGATCAGAGGGATTGGCTGTAAAATTTTGATTCCTAGTAATGTCAGAATCTACACCTATAAAGTCTCACCAACATGACTACCCAAACATGAGTTGAACAAGAACAACAATAATAGACATGCTCAAGAGAACGAGGGAAAGCCCATGAAACTCCATCCCTACATAGGAGAAATAGTCTTCCCCAGCAAAGAATACACCAGTTGGTTTCCCAATACCAAATGATTATACAGACTGAGAAGGTTATAATTATGAATGAAGATGGCTATCATAGGCAAGTAATAGGATTTCATAAAAACAAAAGAGGCCATGAATTAGATAGAAAGGAGAAGTGTATGAGTAGGTTAGAAGGAGAAAAGACAAAGGAGATGTATAATAATATTATAACCTCAAAAAGAGGTTCCCTGACCAAAATTGAGAGGAGCCCAAGTCTATGAGTATAAACATAGCATAAAGAAGGAAATTTGACAGCATGAACATTTTACAGTATCAGACATAAGATATGCTCTTACAGAGCAGGCCTTAAATTCAATCAAAAGGCAGTTAGTTATGTCAGAACAGTCATTGAACTATTGCACAATCAGGTGTATCTTGCCAGGCAAACAAATATTGATCATGCAGGGTCCAGCACTGGATAAGGCCATTGACTTTTTTCTCTTCTGACAGCTTGTACAGCATCTTCTGGCACTATAAAAGCTGTAAGGCCTGGTTTTGAAGTTTGCTTTTAGAACCAAAAGAAGCAAGAAAAATCTCTGTATTTACAGAACATTACAGAGATAGATAATAACATGTGATTATCCGAAACATCAGACAAAATACTCTTTGGGCACAAATATTTAAGGTCCAAATGATGAATGAGAGAAACAAATATTCCCCCCAGTGTATGTATTTAGATCCCTAGGGATGTAGAATAAGTAGAGGGTGGTTATACTATATATGAGAGTAGAGGGAGAGAGAAACAAAGCCTAAAGACAAATAGGAAGAAAAAGATGCTAAGGCGTTGGTTCACATGAAAATGGAAGACATTGCACTAAAACCAGGAAAACTTCAACATTGCATGCCAAGGCCAGAGTCCTCTGGCAGAATTTGTACTTGCTTTGGAAGGGTCAATCTGGTTTACTCAGGCTTTCAGTTGATTAGATGAGGCCTACACACATTGTTCTAGGCAATTTGCTTACGGCCAGGAAAATATCTACCAGCATGCTACCATTGACTTCTGGGTCCACAAGACATGAAAACCATGGCTGCATGTGTTACAGGGTTGAGAAGACCTGGACTCTAAGGATACCAATATAGCTATTCTTTCACTGAGGTGCACTTCCGTTTTCTAAACTCTAAGGGTTTGAATAAAAAATGAATAGCCTCTAAATTACCTCTCACTTCAATCATAATCTCTCATCCAAAACCAGCAACCTTTCTCCTTCCTCCAACCTGTATCAGTCCATATTTATACTCATTTCAAATAAGAAACTGGTAGGGCTGGAGAGATGGTTAAAAGTACAGGTCACTCAGTATCAAATTGGATGCTGAATATTGGGTTATATTCATTTCAAATTCTCATTCCAGTTTTACCATTCATCTTACTTTTTGTAAAAGTAGAGCATATATCTCTTCTCAGACATTTGGCTAAGATAAGTGTAGTATCTGTTACCAGTTCAGAAGTGGAACATGTACTTCTGACAATTATGGGGGCTGTGAGTGTTAGCAGAAATCTAGCCAAAGGAACCCTGAACCACGCTGACAGAATGGAGAAGTATAACTCGGAACAACTTCTCAGCTATAGAAGGTGAAATTTTTGCTTTCCCAAGAGACAATAATTGAGATCCCAAAAGCAGAGTGATAATAAGAACCTGAGGGAATGGGATGATTGAGAGGGAGAGCAACAAAATAGAACCTTGAAAGAGGGAGTCATTGTGGGGTTGGAGAGAAACCTAGTGCTAGGGAAATTCCCAAGAACCCAAAAAGATGACCCTGCCTAAGACTCCAAGCAATAGTGGAGGAGGTGCCTAAACTGGTCTTCCTCTATAATCAAATGGATGACCACTCTAATTGTCATCACAGAACCTTCATCCAGCACCTGAGAGAAGCAGATGCAGAGATTCATAGCTAACCACTGAGTCCCTGGTCCAGTCAAAGAGGGTGAAGAGAGATTATACAACAGAAAGATCAGGATCATGATGAGGAAATCAACAAAGATAGCCAACCACAGCTATCGGGATCTCACTGACTTTGAAATGACAGCTGAGGAACCTACATGGACTTTACTACACCCTCTGAATGTGGATGACAGTCAAATCACACAGGCATTTTGTGGGGATTCTGGCAGTGGAGCCAGAATTTATTTCTAGTGCCTACCCTGACTTCTTAAGGACCATTCCCTAAAGAGGAAAACCTTGCTCAGCCTTAATACTGGGAGGTGGGGCTTGGTCTTAACTGGATATGCCAGACAGCATTGACTCACCCTGGGAGTCCTTACCCTCTCTGAGGAATGGATGGGGGGATGGGGTGGGAGAAAGCTGAGGGAGGACTGGGAAGAGGGGAGGGAAGGGAAGGGGAGCAATGGTGGGTATATTAAAACATTTTTGAATCCTTCATACTGGGGACGAACAGGTTCTTGGGAATTTTACAATCAAAAAAAATGATATTTCAAGACAAATATTATTTGAGAACAATAAAATTAGTAACTATGGAGCCATATTACCTGATAGCAGCAATAATTTCACAGTATTGATGGACAAACATGTCTTCATGGGAGCTGTAAGTTCCAAGTAGGAAGGCATAAACTGCTGCTAGAGCCCAGGCCTGAGGAGACCCATGTAGAGGACAGACTCATTTCAGGTTTCCATACCCAGAAATATGCTTGTTCCACTATGGATTTTGATATTGCCCTGATAGCCCTAGGTTCTGCCATGAAAATCATTTGCGAAGAGATCTATGCATATCCATGCCTTGGGTTACTGGTATACTTAGTTTCTAGATCTTGGCTGTGAAATCTAGATTCTGAAATGACTTTGTAACTCTGTTCCAGCCCCCTCTCAGCTACAGTCCAAGAACAATCCTGACTATATAGACACAAGGGGGAAAAAAGATAGGCATCCTTCACCTGCCGGCAAACCAATTAATCACAGCCCATAACATACTCTTTTATATGAGCTAATATATTCCATCTATAGTCTAGAAGCAGCACTGTCTACCTGGGGACTCACCAGAAGACTTGCCTACTGATACTCCCAGAGATAAAACTACAAATGCCACCCTTTACTATTGGACCATGAAGCAGCCATGCAATTGGTTCTAATCCCTTTTGCCACTTGTATAAACCAGGTCTGTCCGACCAGCAAACCAATGGAAGGTCTGTCAGGGACCAAGAGGAAGTCATGGCATTGGTATATGTGACACTTTTACCATTCATTGAACCTATGGGTATCCATATCCCACCATCAACCCTACTGATCAAGTTCCTGGAGGCATCATACCTTTCCAAAGACCATACAGAACCCACGCCCAACCAATCCCCTACTTATGGCCCCAGTGGACTCTAGATCCCTCAGCATTGATATGATACAGATTGAATCCTATTTGACTATATCAGAGGCAATCTCCTCATCCCAGAGACTCAGAAATAAAAGGTTTTTTACCTGAAAAAAACTAATGAGAAAAACTAGAAGAAGCCCTGATGGGAAAACTTACCATTATTATTCTGCTAGATGAACATAACAATAAAATGACTCCTAATCACTAATTGCTATGCCCACAGATCAGTGCATCTCTCAGTCCTCATGAGAGACATTTCTTTTTGAAGTAGATGCTAATTGGCACAGAGGATGACATGTGGACAATGCAGACTAGGTGACTTTGGAGTACTCAGTGCTAAAAAGGATGTCAGTATTATACCTGTCCCATCAAGACTCAAAGATCTATGTAGAGTGGAGTCAAAAGATTGTAAGAGCCAGAGGTGGTGGATAACCTCAAGGAAGCAGTGTGTGACACACACAACAGGGCTACAGCACATATGTACGTGCAAAGACTCTGACAGCACAAGCAGAAGCCCTCTAAAATTCCAGAGAAAGGAAAGGGCACAAACCCCATCACTTAGCTAAGAAGCTATGAACATCTGACAGCTGCTTGTTTCTGTTCACAGTGTTTCTCTGCAGTGATAGTAACCCTAACTAGGGCACAGGGAGAGAATAGCAGAGCAAAACTGTTCCTCTTGTGTTAGTGGAAGAAAAAAGAAATCAGGAAGCAGCTATAGTCCTATAGTTTCTCCAGGGGCGTGCCCCCAATAACGTAACTTTCATCCATGGACTGTCTTCCTCATAAGTATCATGACTGGACACCAATCATTTAACACAAGAACACAGCATCTCAGCAAAACGGACAACTTATAAGATAAGAAAAAGATATCCAAATCTTTTAATAAATATGCATTTGAAGGAAGCAGGCTAGCCAAGCTGCAGTGGCACATGCCTTTCATTTCGCATCACTCACTCAGGAGACAGAGGCAGGCAGATCTACATAAGTTTGAGGCCAGCCTGGTCTACAGACGAAGTTCTAGGACAGCTAGGGATAGAACACAGAGAAACCTTGTCTCAAACAAACAATCAAATAAACAACAACAGAAAGTCTTATACTATCTTTATCTCTTTCTTATTTCTTCCATATTTTAAGTTAGATGACTTCTTTGAGTAAACAGAAGTTCTACTATCTACCTCCTTTGAAATGGATATTACAACCATAAATAAACTCTTTTGACTACCTTTAACGATGCTAATTTATGTCTACTGTTATACAATGTTATTTGGTACCATGGCTGAAAACAGAGGATCAGAAATAAGTTTTTGTTTTCAAAGACTCATATTTACTGTAGAGTGAATATTTACAATACTCTTCAGTTTTTCTTCAAGCAATAGGCCTCTATTACACTGAGCATCATGCGTCACTCTTGGCCCACTCTTGTAGTCCAGACAAGAGCCCACTGAGTAGTACATGCATCAGAAATAGACTCAACATCATATGTGAGCATATGAACCGCACTAATTGGACCTAGTGGCCTATCAAAAAACAAAAAGACATGAAATTAGGAAGCTGCTACTAGGAATTCAAGAGACTATAAGAGAAGTTAGGGTGGATATGATCATATTTTATTTTATACATACATGAAATTCTCAAAAAATAAAAAATAAGAAGTAATTCTAACTTTTATAAATATCAGATCTTTATTACTTCCTTAAACTCTATTATTAGTGTGTGCTCGCATACATGATGTTTTTAAGTGCAGTTGTGAACTTGCCACAGCATGTGTGTACAGACTGGAAGATAACTTTGTGGAGTTGGTTCTCTCTTTCCACATTTTTGTGGGTTTCAGGAATGGAACTCACTATCAGGCTCGCATGGAAATGTTTAGTGAACCATCCCACTACTCTATCATTTTCACATTTTAAAACTTGAAGAAAGAAAAGCTTTTATGTTATATAAAGAATATCAGTCTAGAGCCCACAGGTCATTATAGGATAAAGATGGCCCATGATATCACTGATGATAATTTATATATATCAAAGATAATTTATATGTATGACCATATGAGTATTTGGGGGAAAGGAATCTATCATTTTTTTTAAAAAAAAAATGCCTAGTAATCACTGTCCTGTAGAATTTCACAGTAATTGTATGCCAAATAAACATGTCCTGAAGGAAATACATCTGTCCAGTTGTCGAAATGACTCTGAGTTAAATATGCATAGTAATGAAAAAAATTAATGGTGACTTTCCAGTGGTTGAGTTAAGTTCAGGGCTATTTTTTCTTCTTTGTATATTGTCTGTTTTATTAATATTTCCTATGATGAATATAAGTAGTGTCATTAATATAAAAGGTTAACTTTTAAAAAAATCTACCTCTATCACTGGGTCTGCCATAAAGTTCTTTTGTCTAGTATAGCAATTAAATAAAAATTAAATTAAGTAATGGACAATAAAAGAAATCAAAGCATCAGCATTCAAAAGGCATAGCAGCCCTCAAACGAATCAGAAAAATCCTGTATTCTCAGTACTGAAATTGTGCGACTCTCTCCCAAAGTCACTAATTACTCAAGCATGCAAAATATAAAAAGACCAACAGTAGGAGAATGTGAACAACCGCAGCTAAATCAGTCATGCTATCAAATTCTATTCTCACTCAAACGCTCCCCCCAAAAGCTTTAAAGTCCCACCGGTGAACAACGTCCTCCAATAAAGTACCCCATCTTACTCAATGCCAAAAGATTAATAAAACTTAAACCAAGATAATTACTTAAAAGTAGTCTCCATTGACTGAGTCGGCATGGGAAAAGATTCATTCCTCTTAGTAATGATTATCTCTGTGTAAATTATTTCCCACCTAGTCTCTCCCTATGGTGCCTTCTTACAGAGAGCTCTTAGAGAGAAACCAATAGCCTGCCTGCTAGGGTTTACTTTAAGGTCAAAATCTGCTTGCCAGTCGATCTAAAATTCTTCTTTTCTATCCTTTCTGGAATAAAGTCTTCATTATTCCCTCCCTCTCCCAGCTGAAAAATAACATGAGCAATAACAGGTAATATTAATGAAATGTTTAGCCCAATAGCCACCATACAGAAACTTCTCTATAAGCATTCATTAAGTCATCCCAGTAACAAATTCTTGAGTACTCATCCTTATCAAGCATCACTCGAGATTCTGAGGGTATATCAGTGAAGAAAGTAGGTAGAGACCCCTGTTTGCTAAGTGTTTATTAAAGAGATGGTAGAATAAATATAATAAACTAGTGAATCACATCATGTTTAACAGTTGGACATTTTAAAAGCAGAATTAAGGATGAAAAAAAATTGCTCAGTTGGTAAAGTACTTTTTGACCAATTTTAAGGGCCTGGGTTTATAACATGCTCTATGTGTCCTGGTCCATGTCATGCGGAAAACACTAGCTTACATTCACAGCACCATAGACAGAGCCACTATGTGTTCCTTGATTCTGTGAACTGAACCCCATAAATCAAATTAAACCCTTTCTCCCTAAGTTTATTTCTGTCAGGTAGTTTGGACACCACAATGCAAAAGGATCTCCTACAATACCTCCCTAATGTTCATTCACATGCAACGCATGTACTTTGGCCTAGCTGAATATGACTTTCTTCCTGTTTCTTGAAGACATAGTTTATTCTCTATACCCACAATCATTGTTTTTTATGTGCCTTCACTATTTTGGGGTTATTTGATCTTCTCATAACTCTTTCTTATCCTCTTTTATCATCTATGACCTCCTGGTCAGTTATCAAGATCCACTGACTATTTGGAAACTGAGTTAATTTTATATCATCAATTGGATAACTATCCAAAAGCTCCTGGGAACTGCTAATGCCTTATTCAGCCTCAACACCTAAGAAACTGTCCTGAAAACTTAGTCTGCATAGCCCACTCCCCCATTCTCCCCTTTAGTGCTCAACTTCTTCAGACTCAGAGAACACTAAACTATCCATCACCTCTTTGAATACTCCTGTGGCTTTTTCCCCCTTCACTGGTGAGCTGTGCTTTCCAAGATGACTGACTTTGTGGCATCTCTGCGGTTCTACATCTTCTCACATCCTATACTTCAGCTGCTAAGAGTTGCTAGGGGCAATCACAGACCACTGCTAGTTTTGCCTCACAATATGGAAGGAGCCTCTGGTGTTGCTGGGCAATACTTTTTCTTCTTGTCTTTGTTCAATTTTCTCTCCCGCTCCCCGAGCAATGATTCCAAGGCTTTGTCGCTATAATCAATCCTTACTCTCTCTTCATGACCACCACAGGCTTCATCCCTTTCTATATCACTAGAATGCTTCCTATTTCAAAAAGAAAATAGAATACGATACACAAAACTCCTCTGCTTCCGAATCCTGACCCCAGAATTTAATTCACCCATGTCTATAACTACTTCTCTTGCTGCCTCAGAGACATAGCCATCACTGATTTTATTTAATATTTACTTCCATACTCGTGTCCTGGGCCCATCATCTCTTATCTCCTCTCAAGTCATGCTTTATCATCAATACCATCTGTTTCCTAGGTCCTGAGCCTTTATCTTCTGTCTCCTCTCCACAGCTGGTAAGTATGCACCTCTGTGTGGAAACAAGCTAGTTTACATATACTTTTCTTCAGACATTTTTTTTTTAAATCAGAAATGCTTTATCTTCTGCCTCTTCAAGAAATCCTTCTGTTTCTTGCAAGTAAGGTTCAAGCATTCTCCTGTCTGTATGATCACCCTTACTGAAATACATCATCCTATTTGAATTTCCTTAGCATTTTAAATAACATTCTTATCTCATCTATGCCATATTGTACTATACTATACTCTACCCTTCTTTGGTTTATTTCTCTTAACACTTTCATATAGCCCTGAACTATTCAAATAACATTAAACTATGAAAATCTTTAATGATATAATTAGAAATACTTATCCATTCAAATATTTGCATATACTTATTTCCATCCTTAAAGGGAAAATAATGATGTCTCTTGGAATTTCCCTGATACACATTCACAGACTACATAAGTGGTAGGCTTGTTTATAAGATAACTATTTGGCATGTCAAAAACAAGCATATAGAACTGAGTTAGATCACATACAGTCTTCATGTCAATGTAAAATATATAACATCATGTTTTGTTCCATAGAATATAAGGAAATCATATTTGATATGATGGTTATAATATATGAAAAATCATACTCAGTCTCATTATGCTTCGGAATCTCTTAAAGAGATCTCAATTATTTATTCATACTATTTTTCTTTCAATTAAAACAGTTCTCTCCACTAATATAAGAGATTTCTATTTCATCTAGTGAACACCAAATATTATATGATGTAATGACGAATCTTTAAACCCTAAATTACTGGGAGGCACATAGGAGTTGGCACTGAGATCGACGCACAGGACTACAGATGCTTGTGTTTTAACCTGAAATCACTGCTAGCACATTTACCGAGAGGAATGGCAGGAGAGTGTCCTCAGTTTCTGATGTTGCCACATATCCATGAACAGGAAAGCATTAATGTCATATATACCATTAAGAAATTTTAAATTCTGCCAATCACATTATATCATGCTATCAGTCATGACAATTTGAGAAGTTTTAAGATATGAGTCTTAGAACCAATACATGCACTGTTTTATCCAAGCTGTAAAATCCTCAAGAACAAGAAATTTTATCTTGTACTCTGCACATATCTTCATAAATAATAAAAAGTGTTTTTGTAGAATTTAGTATATATATACATATATACAAACACACGAACACACACGTACATGCACACACATACACACACACATGAACACACACACATACACACATGTGCATGCACACACACATGCACATGCATACACACCACACACATGCACACACACACATGTACACACACGCACACATGCACATACACATACACACACGCACATGCACACACACACACAAAATTTAAGTTCTTCATTAAGTTATAGATCTTTATCAACCTATAAAGAGTTAAGATAAATCAGCACGTTAAAGCCAGCAGAATTTTCCTTCGGTACAGAGGTAATTTCAATTGAGTACATAAGAAGATTCCTCATTATTGAAATGTAAAGCCTCTTTGATCCCTAAATGTAAATAAATGTAATTTCACTAAACTTAATACTAAAAACAGAAATGTAAGGCCATAAGCCAAGAAAGTAAGCAATTGATAATACTTTGAATAAACTTCAGCCTCTATTTATGATCTTCCCACAGGGATTTTTGTCAGCTTGTGTTTTTAGTGCTGTCCACTCCCTTACTAGCTGAATTACCTACCCACAGACACACACATACACATGGTGTTCAAGTTCCTACTGGGCATGGATAGTAGGTTAGTCATAGCCCAAAACAGAAATTGGACCCATTTTACTAGTGAATATGATCACTGAAGTAAAATTAGATTCCCTAATTCTGAATTTATGTCTCAGTGAGTCAGATGAGATTGGTCTCCCCAAAACACAGGTGAAAGAGACCTCTGTTCTAAGACTCCCATGCCTAAGCCTTGTGCTCTCAGATCTCAACAACACAGAATTATCAGCCAATTACTCAGCTTCTATTTTCTACTTAAAACTGATTCTTGGTGCCTGTGTGACCTCTTTCACAGGAAAACAGACTGACAAATGACAGAATATTAGCAATAAAGTCCCACCCAAAATCTTTAAAACTGAACCTTCTCTCCAAATCCCCATAGCTACCTTACCATTGTCACTGTATGTCCTACCCAGCTACATCCACACCTGTTTCCTTTGCTTCTTCCCCCAACTCCCATTTGTGTGGGAGAGAAGGGGGGAAGACTGGCCAAAAGTGCCTAGACTTGTCATTGCATGTCAATATATGAGAAACAAGTTACACAGCTCTAAGTTATCAATGACTTCAAAGAAATTTTAAGGGTAGATGGATGAAAGTGAGTTTGTCATGAAACATGGATTCAGAGGAAAGAATTCTGAATGGAAATGGAGAGGAAATAAAAAACTATTTCAAATGCATATCCTTATATTCAAGATTTATGACAAACACCCTTTGAGTCCAACATTTCTTGAAAATTTGATACATATTTATATCAACTACTGACAAAATTAAAGCATAGCATATATTACTTGTTGAAAATATACAGGACATACCGGACACAATGCTACTCTCTTGCCTTCCAGCACTTGGGAGGCTGAGACAGTAGGTCCTCAAATTCAAGGCAAGCCTTGACTACATAGAGAGACCTAGTCCCAAGATATGTTTTTTTTTTTTAATTTTTAAAGAAATATACAGAGTTCTATCATCCCAGGAATTCTATACTTTTAGAGATGGGTGGAGCAATTAAAACCATTCATGACATTTCACATATAAGGAAACAAACATCGAAATATTTCCCATCAGTCGCCTAATAACTTGAGCCATTGATTAAGACTCCGTTTTACTAAAGAAATCTCATCACAGAGCCTGACCAGAGCGAAGAAACAGAAACAGAGAGTTTTTTACTCTTTTGTAACTTGTGTGATGGGAGCGTGTACTGCAAAAGAACGTAGAGACTTGCAGTACATGTGCAAAGGGAATGTTCTCAGGAACAGCTGAAATCATACACAAAGAAATGCTCTAGGAAACGGGGAAGCCTGTGTCGTTATTGTTTAATAAAAACAGCTTGATATTTCAATATAAAAGCAAGAACGGCTGGGAGGTGAGCAAGCATCTCATTAAAAACCACTTTTCCATTCTGCCTTTTAAGCCTCATCACAATATGAAAGGAAGCGGCACTTTATTTTTCACTTAGGAACTATCAGATTTTCTATTATGGTCATCCTTGATTTATCCTAAAGTCAAAGGATTCTGAATAGGAACTCTATCGGGCGTGCAAGTAGATTCAACATCTTCACTTACACACATTCAAAAATCTACTCACATCTACAAACTACCATTGTAATTTGTTCTTCAAAAACTGAATAACTAGTGTTGTGAGGCAATGCTGAGTGCTCTTTTAAAAAAAAAAAAAAAACAACAAAACTGCTCCATCTATGTGGATATGTTTAAGAATAACATGAGCGCACCCTTAAGAATAAAACAAAATTAATCCCTCAGGTACACGCCTCTTAACAGAATCAACTTAATTTTATGTGACAGTGTCCTTCCCAGAAATGTGGATTCAATGAAGGTAGCGGGTCCTGATCTTGGTCTGTAAACAGATGGCCTCAACAGTGTGATGGTAACAGGATCTGACATATGTTGTTTCAATGATCTCTCTTCCACTTGGAAAAGTGTAGAAGCATTGGAACCCGTGTGTTCCTTGGGATTGTTATTTCTGGCACGCTCCCCTTGGCATATGTTGTGATGAACCATTCATAACAAATTAAATTTTCATTAAGATTTAAAAAAAAAACTTCTTAATCCATAAACCTACAATTTGTCTCAGTTCCCAAGGTAGCATTTTCTGTGAAAAGGGACAAGTTATTCTAGTAATTGAGTGTAGAGCTGGTATGGATTTATTTTTTAAGAATTAGCTGTTTTACTAAAGAGGGATGGGGGAACGGAGAGGCCTACAATCCGAGAAATGGAAAACGGACAAGATGCCTCAAAATCTGTGGCCTCGATCTCAAAGCATTCTCCAGGGACACAGAAATCATAAGCTCCCGGGAAACACATCAAAAGAAGCTAAGCCACATGAGGCCACTTGAATGGCACCACATGGACTGATTCAAAGACCAGCTGGAACCGGCAGAAGTCCTGTACCTTTACGGTGGTGCTTTAGAGCTGATTGTAACTGTAATTAACAGCCTCCTCTAACTATGAGATGGAATTTTCCTCCTCTAACTGTGAGATGGAATTTTCCTGAAGAATTCGGTGGTTTTACTCACTGGCTGGTTTAGTAAAGTGGGATTTCAAACAGCACAGAGCTTTCAACCCAAAGCAGCTAAATCTAGTTAAAGCAGAAACATCAATGATTTTCGGTGAGTGCACATCAGTGGAACACCAGAGCATTCTTAAACCACTGCTGATTGCTCCTTCTAGAAGCCGAAATGAAGCAAGGACCAGAGAAAAAGGCTTCTCTTTCCTTGAGCGTAGACTTAACTCCCCTATAATTGTTTGCCTACAATAATGTATGCAAGCCTACTTAGGAACTAGCAAACTGCTTTTTTCTCAGTGTATACTAGAAATATTGGTTAACAGCTGGGAGAGACTGGACTCTTGACCTTGTCTCACCCCGAGGACAACCTTTAGTTTGGTGATATTTCAAAACTGCTGTATAAGAGAGGGGCTTGTTCCCCAGGAGCTTTGGGCTGCAAATGTGCTTCATTAGACTCTTTTCAATATTCTCTTTCTCTTGAAAATTGAGTTTAGTCATTCACAAAGAGACTATAACAACGTGCAATCTGAAGTCCAAGACTGTTGAAATAAACAAATTTAATGTTGAATACCTTGTTATAATAAGTGAAAAAGAATTACCTTTGCTTACAAAATAAACAATTTCTACTCTCCCAGGAGGTTTCAGGTAGAAACCGAAGGAGAAAAGAAAGCTAAAATAAATAAATACATAAACAAACAGAAAAACAAGTCATGTGAATGCAATAGAAACCAGGTACTTGTCAAGAGTCTTTTCTTACTGAGCACTTATGAAAAAGGAGATTAAAAGATCCAGGAATAGCGTCAAGAACAAACGAACATCACTCTGTGGATGAGCTGCTATGAAACATGTAACCAGAAAAGGAAATAAACTTATGTGTATTAAACCCAGTACTTCATAAACATCCTCAAAAAACAGAAATGACCGCTGTGAAGCGAAAGGTGACAAGAGCATCTTTGGGCCCTAGAGGGATGCAAGAGAGAAAGGGCAGAAGGTGAAGCTGGGACCTGGAAGAGCGCCAATCTTTGAGACAGCATCTCAAACACTATCTGCAATGCTCCTGCCTTTATGGTTTAAATTTTCCTGGACAAAGTTCAAAACGACATTAGCTTTTGTCAACGTCCAAATTAAAGGAAATGGATGTGAGGCTTCAAGATGGCTTCGTAGGCTAGCACTCCAATATTAGCCCGATGACCCAAGTTGAACTTCAGCACTTGGGAAAAGGTGAAAAAAGACAACAGTTTCCAAAAAGTTATCCTCCAGCCTACATACATGCCACATACCATATACTACATACACACAGTAAAATCAACTTAAACAAAAGAGCTCCTAGCAAATTTTTAATTTATTTACTTGAAAAGGCATATGAAAAGAATATAAAATGATCTTGTATATCCGTAGTTTTAAAAATAAAGCAAATTGGAAGTGTTTTTTAAAAATGATAATTTGTTGAATTATATCTAAGTAAGACACTGTGTTAGGATTTCTAAGAAGCTAAATGAAACATGATTCTTGTTGGTATTTAATGAAAACTCAGAGCCAGATGTTGGGGAAAAGCTAGAAGGAGAGGAAACAGACCACAGTCAAATCTCACCCAGCCAACTTCTCAGGGTAAAAGCTGTCTTCAAGAGTCCTCTACCTGGCTCATCACTTCTACAGAAAACCACACTGTCTGCTTATGCCTGCCTTAAATACCTATGTTTCACTTCTGGTTTCAACTCTGCATCATAATCCCAGAGTTAGGATTAAAGGACTGAGCTACTACTATTTGGTTATTAGGCCTTGGATTCACAGAAGCACAGAAAGTTATGTCTCCAGAGCTATGGGTTTAAAGGTGTAGGTCACCTCTGTGCCAGTCCTGGACTGTGATTAAAGGCATGAGTCACCACTCTCTGACCCTTCTTGGCTTGACTGTGGATGAGTCTGTCCTCTGATAGTTCAGGCTGATTTTATTCATCACAGCTAAAGACTTTAGAAATATTAAATTGATTTTTCTAAAAAGGCTTTTCAAGAGAACAACTTTTATACTAGATAAAAGTACCAATAAATGAATAAAATCGGGAATTCAGAAAGACTATAATTAAAAATAAATATAAAATTATATATACATACTATATATATGTTGGGTCAAAGAGCCGATGAAAACTATAGCAGACCATTGGGACAGCCAATTAAAGAAACAAAGATGGCTACCTGCATGAACCTCAAATAGAAACGCTACAGGCTTAAAGAAATAGTGAGTGAACCTTTGCTGTGAGGAACTTGGGAAATTCCTTCTGAAATGTCTCTTTCTCCTCATCACCATCTCAGTAGACAGCATCACCATCTGCCCTGCTCCTTCAATTCCGAACCCCTGAGGCATCTATGATGACCCCTTTCCTTACTGATACCAACTTCAAAATCAAATTTGAATTATTCTATTTGTCACTCCACATTCTGAGGTCATCTTCTCTTGCGTGGACCACCGTAACGTCCTCTGTCTTCTCCTTCTACTTCTGTTCTCCTCAGAGCCAGTCTCTACACAGCGGCCATGGGATTCGTTCAGAAAATTGCACTAAATCACTCCTATGAAGACTGTTCAGGGACCTCTCATCCTGGGCACAGGAAAACAAATGCAAACTTCTTACCAATATGTTACAGTGAAGATTGTCTAGACAGGAAGCCACATCTGGTGGACTATGCCTCTAACTCCAGTGTTCAGAAGGCTGAGTCAACACTGGACCCAGGTTTCCATATAATCAGTTACATTTAGTGGCCATTACCACCTCATCTAACTTCCAGAACTGAGCCTTGAAATCAAAAGTTTCACTTTTTTTTCTTTCCAGCTTCATTAAAGTATAATTGACAAAAAAACTGCATACAATTATTTTATATGACACAACGTTTTGTCGTGTCTGAATCATAAAGTCATGACTAAAATAAACTATGAACCAATCTGCCACAATACTTAATTTGTTTAACATTTTAATAGTGAGACCACTTAAAATCTACTCTTTCTAATATATGCAAAATTACCCAAAATGTTTAACATTTCACCTAAACATTGTACATTTTGACCAACGTTTCCCCACCATCCCCATCGATCATTCTTCATGCCCACGTGTACAGCCATCTTTCCATGGCGCATCACAAATATTTTTTCTAAATTTAAGTATAGTTCACTACAGGAAAAAGTGAAATTTACATGGAAGGGGCCACATTTTTCTCTCCCCACCCCCCCCCCCCGGTTCATTTTGCTTATAATACTTGCTCCACACTAACTTGAAATGGAAAGCCTACCTTTCCCCACAATGCACTGAACAGGTGCTTTGCAGCTGCTAGATGCTCAGAAACTTTTGACTACTTGGCATCACATAGAAAAATAAGATTTGAATGATTAAAACGCACTCACTTTTCACCTGGGTTTATCGATGCCAGGGAAGGAGGAAAGAGAGGAAAGGAAGAAGGGAGAAAGGAAGAGAGGGGAGGGAGAAGGGCAGGAGGGATGGAGGGGGAGGGAGAAAATGTACATGTGTGAGGTAGGTGCTGTTACGCACCTGAGACTGAGTGTGACACATTAGGACACCAAAAATGATTGCTGAAAATAAAGAGAGTCCTTTTAAGGCTGAAAATTGAGTCACAGAAAATGAAGGATAATCAGAAAATGATTACTATCTATATTTGACAGTGTATATGCAATGGTAAGTCAAGGAAGAGCATGCCAGGTTTATAAGATGAAGGAACTTTCATGGTTAGTAAAGGTCACCGAAGTAATATAGCATCTTTAGGCATATAGAAATTCCAGACCCAATGGGCCTAGGCAGGAAGGAGAAAAAAGTGAAGCCATAGCTTCTTGGCTAACAGGAGGGTGTTGTACACAATGTAACAATGAGCTCATCTCTGTGTATCATATGCATGATGTGTGTTCATTAACACTGCCGCTTATAGGTGCTGGAGAAATAATCTGCAGACCTCAAGACCTGGCAGATGGAGACCATATTATTCATGACTCATCTGAATCATTTAAAACATCTTCAAAACTCTCCCTGCACACAAAGCAGAAAGAAACAGTAACAGCAATGCATTGTCTTTGGGTAGAATGTCTTGGCTGGGAGACTCTTAGAGAAGAAATTATATGTGTTCCTGTCTCTGTGAGGCAGCAGAGCAGCTGAAGAGATTTTCTCTGAGGTTGAGACAGCATGAATAAAGGTGTTAACTGACTTGTCCGTTCCTTGTTCCTGGCTAAATTTCAGGTGCCTCTCTGTAATTATTCAGCTTTTCAGGTGGCTTTGGAAATGTCTCCCCCTGTCCCAGTATATTGCTCCCTTTGTCTTTCCCAATCCAACTGTGGGGCTAATAGTTCCCTGATAGCAGGCTGCAAGGGTGTCATTAGCCTCCCCCACTCTATCAGCTCACCTCTTGCCAAAAAAGAGCTTCAAAACAGTTGGCTACAACTTTCCTATTTGATTTTTTTTTTTAACTTTAGCCTGCTCAGATTTTCCTCCATTAAAGCTATACATAGAACTTAAAAAAATTAAAGATAGTTTGATCTATTACCCTAACCTCTGCATTTTAAGCAATTTTAGGCATAAATCAGATTTTTCACATCCTTATCACACAAGAACCCAGTGTTTCCAGTATAATTTACCATCAACTAGCTCAAGTAAGATTTAAAAGAAAAAAAGAATGTCAAAATCATAGGTTCTCTTATGTTGAGTCAATGCCTGGGTGATGGATGAGTCTTCACTGCCAATTTAAATGAACTTGAAATCACCGAGAAGTTACATCCGGAAAAGTTTAGCTGAGGAAGACCTTGAACGTAAGTGGCACCAACCCAAGATCTGGAGTCTTGAAATGAAGGCCTATTGAGAGGATTGGGAGATAAGCCATAAGCCCCATCATTAAACACCCTTCTTCTGACTGGACACAATCATGCTGTCATGCCTTCTTGCCAGACCCACGAATCAAATTCTTCTCTTACATTATTTCTGTCGGGTATATTGCCCAAGAAACAAAAAAAAGTAACTAATACACCATAATTAAAAGTACAGATCTTTATGTGATGTTAGAATAAACCAACAAGTCAAGAAAGCTGAATATTAGGGCCAAGTCTACCATAATTTTCTATGTAGTAAAGGTTTCCATTCCGTATAGTTCTGGATGATATACTAACATCAAGGAAGTTTCTTAACTTTTCTGATCCACCTTAAATAAAAGTAATACTTTTATTTAAGTATTCACTGAATATTAAGAGGCTCAGGTGGATTAGCTTGTGGAAAACAATTACCAGTGCTTCCTGCAGGTCATAATTCAACTGATTTCCTATTCTGCATACTGGAAGAATTGAATAAGATGACTTTTAAGGTCGATTCTGTTACTAACATTTTCAGGTTTTGATACTTTTCGCCTGGGCATTGTGAATCATCACACTTCAACCTACGTCACTGGTTCTTTCTCTTGGCCTCCAAGCTGCATGGCTATATATACTCACTCCCACCTGTAGACTCAAAATAGCTTCAGTCTCTGAGATTCTTTTGCCCAAACGTCCACATTATAACCCATTTTCACAAACTCAGGAGCTTCCTAGTTTTTCTGCCTTGACCTAATTTATCTGGATTTGAATCTCACTTCCTCCCATTACACTTCTGAGACGGAGGTCAGGCCCTTTAATAGAAGCATCATCAGCACTACCTACCCACCATGAGCCCTCTTCATACCCACCACCTGCCTGCTTGGACACTCACTGCCTGCCTGCTGCCAGCTTGAGGGCCCTAACCAACCAGCCAGGACATCTGCTACAGACCACTGCCAAGCTCTCAGATCCCATCTACCCACCTGCTGGCCTGCCTCACAGTATTTTCATGTGACAGCTCAGTCCTGGCCTCTCTGGCCAGCCAAGCCTAGCCCACCTGAGAACCCTCAGCTATTGGCCTTAACCTTGGCCTGTCACAGACATGTCTGCAGATGCTGACAGAAGGATATCATTTTGCTTTTCTTACTTCTGAAAAGAATGCATACTCCCACTTGAGATAAATTATCTTTATCTCCGTACTTAGTCTATTTTGTAGCCTGTTTTTTTTATTATCTAATTTGTTCCATTCATTTCATACATTCTTAAAATAAAATGAATACAGAAAAATTCACAACTATAACTCCATTATCACCCATGGCACAGCAACCCTCCCATTCATCCTCCCAGGGTAGAAAGAGACCTCTGAAGTCTCAGTCGTTTCTCCTAAGTCACCTGTCCTACTGCTAATGACCTCTTTGACCTCAATTACTTCCTTAAAGACCTTTTTCCAAATGCAGTCACAACACTAGGGCTTCAACATATGAACTTAGAAGGGGAGACACTTTTCAATCCATAGCAGCTGTATATATCAATACTGGGCCCTACCTGTGTTTCAAGGTTATTACACATGCTATTGTTCTTTGAAGACTGGAAGACTGGTTCTCATTTACTCTGCCAACTTCTTCCAGGTATGTCTACCACTACACAGCACTTAATACATTCAAAAATATGTGTTTTACTACACAACATTGGGCCCATCAACATTCCATCATGGGTGGGGGTCTTGAGGCCTCTCCTCTTCATGAAGAGCTAGAGAGGAAAATTAATAATTTCTGGGAGGGGAAGAGTCTTATTCCTCAAAGGTGTATTCACAAGAAAGATTCTTCTGCTCAAGATGTAACAGGCGCACGCACACACGCACGCACACGCGCACGCACATACATACACACACACACACACACACACACACGCACACACGCTCAGGCAGGTAACCTTAATTAAACACAGCAGGTCACACACACACAAAGACAGAAAAGCAGGGAGGAAGGGGTCTTGGGGAGAAAGGGTAATGTGGAAAGTGGGTAAGTGAAGACAACGGGGGAGAAAACATGATCACATGTGTGAAATTGCCAACAAATATTTTTTTTAAAAGTCTATGTTTAAAAGCAGGAAAAACCACTCCACAAAAAAAGCCAAATAATAAAACTCAGAACATGTCCTTCTACTGATTAAAATCCCCAACAGCTTCCTAACATACTTAAGAATTTGTTCAGTTTCTCTTCCCCACGGTTAACACAATCTCCCTTGTTCAACCCCAGGTTCCCTTACATCCGCATTGTCTACCACTTTTTCCTTATTCGCTATATTTCTATATTTGTTCTTTCTAGAACCCTCTCCCAAGTCAAGTGGGCCCCTTCTAGGACTCGACACTGAAAAATCTCGTATTCTAGAATGTTCTTCACAGGTTTGTTGTGGTTTTGGTTTTGTTGTTGTTGTTGTTTCTTTGTTGTTGGGGTTTTTGGTTTTGTTTGTTTTGTTTTGCATTTCCGCTATTTTTGCAGTTTGAATCCTGCGTGAAATACTTTGTCTCAGCCTCAGTCACACTATCTTCCCTCAGAATTTCTCCTCAACACAATGGTGTATTTTTGGTTTTTTTGGTTATTTTTTATAGCAGCAGACCAGCCTGTCTTACTTTATCCCACTTTCTTATTGACTGTCCATATTCTTAGAATGCTAAGATACAGGTTAGGAATAAAGGCCTTGTCTGTGCATATCTCTTTATCCCCAGAACCTAGACACTGGCACAGAACTGGCACCAAATTCCATTGAGTAAGTTCACAAGCAGGTGAAAGCTCAGTCATGGTTTAGCAAGGAGAACCTAGATCCTAAGACATTGTGCTTCAAATCCTACAAAGTAATATCTGAAATAATGTAGTCTAAAATTATATTTGAAAGTTAAAACCTAACTTTTAGAAGACCCTCAGTAGCAATTATAGCTACTGTGGGGGACGGGGCTTCCCTATACTATACAGACCCCTGAGTGCTCCCTACACATAGTCTGCTTCATTCTCCAATCCACCCTTGAAAGCTGCTGTTACCCTTATTTTGCACAGAGGCAGTTGAGACCTAGAGGGTGAGTAATTCATCCACATCACACCCAAAAGACTGAACTAAAGTGGAGCCAAGGCCTGTCTGCAGAATCTGAGATATCACATTCTAACCATTATTTGTAAAAAAAATCTCATTTTTGAAATAAGGTATCAACAAGCACACACACACACACACACACACACACACACACACACACACACACACACACACTTTCCTAATCCAAGCTTATTTTTTACTTATAGCATTAGAAACAAAATTAATACAACTTTGATGTGGGAATGCTTTTCTGTATGCTGTGAATATCAACCTTTAAATAAAGGAGCTGTTTTGGCCCATGACAGGCACCATAGAAGAAGTAGGAGGAGAAATCAGAGCATAAGTAGGAAAGGAAGGGCGGAGTCAGGCAGACCAAGCTGAAGCCCAAAGGAACATGTAAGGAGCACAGGTGAGCCATGGGCCACATGGCAGACAGATTAATAGAAATGGGTTGATTTAAGATGTAAGAGCTAGCTAGTAATGTGCCTGAGCCATAGGCCAAACAGCATGAAGTTAATATAAGTGTCTTTGTCATTTCTGGGGGCCTGAGCAGCGGCGGCGGGCAGCTAGGCAGCTGAGGGGTCTGGCACAGCAGGGTCTGGGCCTCTGGCCACCCTGGACCAAGAAACCCCATTGCAACACAACTTTATATCCAAAAAACAAACAAACCAAAAAGCAAGAACATGGACATTTTACCTTCTGAGTACTCTCACTTTATTACTTTTTTTCCTGCATAGAAAACGAGATGGTATTTGATGATTTCCCTGCACTAACTCTAACATGTGATGTAGAAGGGCAGTTTTACAAGAGAGGAACAGAAGATGACAGGTGTCCAGGACTAATCCATTGCCTTTTGAATGAAGCAGCAAGGATGCCTTTGAAGAAACATTTGCCCAGCCAAATATTTTGGAAGTAACCTTCCAAAGTATGGATCGTAGCAATTAGGAACCCTCACAACCACTGTGGTCAATGCTGGTCTGAATCCAACTGCATACATTCTTGTCCCCTGAGACAGATTACCTAGAAATTAGAGACTTTTAAAGAGTTATCAGATACCTACACCCCTTAAGAAATCTACAAATGTTTAAACTGGCCTAGAGCTCAAAAACGTCCATGCAAAAAGAAGTCTGCTGACTGTTTCTTATGTGAGTGGGCTGTTTCCAGGAATCCTGGGAAATCAGCTTCCAACACAACTGTTGGAACAAGTACTAAAGAGGAAGAAAAAAAAAAAACATACAACTGAAACAACCTGCCTAAGCAACTGAGAGACAGACAAAAGCAAGTCAGTGTGAATAAACAAGATAGAAATCCTAAATAATCCCAGATAACACTCTGAAGCAAATAACTGAAGTACGGGCTAAAGAGTGGCCATTAAGAGTTTCCGACCATCATGCGGTGTTATCACCATTACTGCAGATCCAATGTCACAACCAGTACACCCAGTTTCAGGAACATCAGAGCATCATGAGGTGCCGGGGGGACAAAATGGACTTCTCTTCACATACACAAGTTGTACAAAACACACTCTGTCCACTGTTCTGACCCCTCAACCTCTGATGGAGGAATGAAATCAAATTCAGTAATGAGAGAGTTCTTTGGTTTTTCTGAATCAAACCACAGCCTAAATCCAGAAGTCTTTAATATATAACCAACATTAAAAAAAAAAAAAGTATGAAAACTTCTCCTCTGTCCTACCCTTCCATTCAAAATATCCTCTGTACCTGCTGGATATCTTCCTAGATGAATAGACACGCTTCTTAATCATAATAACCACTGTTAAGGAGTTACATTTTTAAGTAAAAATATAATTCTTCTCTGTCCAAAACCTTCAACAATGCCTGTTTTCTTGCAGAATAAAATCCAAATTCACTAATATAGTCCCTCAGGTTTTGAATTCAGTGATTTCCTAACTTGCCCAGCACATGTCCAATAGACCTATTTGTGGCTTCTGTCATATCACTGTATTCAGTTTTCCAAATGAATGCCAGAGTTACTTCTATCCAAGATTTTTCAGGCAGCAATGCTTCAAAGAACTTCCCACAAAGATACAGAACCATGTTCTGGCCTTTTCTCAACCAGTCACCATTCATCCACCCACATCAGAAATCCCCTTTCTCAACACATGTGAATGTCCACGTCTGTGCTCAGCAAGGAAACAAACGGATTTCTCCTTCCTTCCCTCTTACAGATCATGATGAAACCCTATCACTTCACAATTCAATATCTGTACAACACTATGGTTTACAAAAATGCCAACATAGAATATATCTAAATTCTTTTAAAAGTCCATGCTTCTGGAAGAACTTAGGGCTTTTTCCAGACCTCAGGAAAGTTATTTCAACTTAAATATTTTTATTTACAAAATAAGAATAACAACACAAAATTAAAGAATCATTAGTAATTCTGTTATTGTTTTAATCAGGCTACACATTCCCAAATACCTTATACAGTTCTCATACAGTAAGTGAAATATAATAAATTATTCTTTTAATGTATTACTCGGCACATATCCTCAGTTTAAATCACACGATATTTTTAAGATGAGCCAATATCAAAAATTAAAAATTGACATAAACAGAGAGCAGCTTTGCAGCTTTCCAGTTCCTGTCTTTCTGCTCTCAGAAGGATGAGAACAAGGATGAATTAGAGGGGGGAAAAACAATTATTTCCTATATGACAATAATGTCCTGGTGTATTTGTTACCAGTGATCACAGTCTTCCTCGGTCCTTACTGGCTCTGACACTAACACTGAAGCGACACTTAACTTGCTTAAGTGAGACAAGTGTCTTGGTCCTTATTAGCACACATTATTCCTTTTCTCGTAGAAGGCATAGCTACTCCTCTATTACAGCGATAAGACACATGACTAAGACAACTTATAGAAGAAAGAGTTTATTAGTCCAGGGCTTCGAGTCTATGACCATCATGACAGCCAGGGCCATGTCAACAGAAAGACAAGCACAGCTCTGGAGCAGTAGATGAGTGTCACAAGTCACATCTTGAGTTACAAGCACGGGGCAGAGAGAGCTAACCTGGCCGCCAGCCACTCAACACCAGGACATCATTATCACTTAGAAACACAATTACTTATTTTTTTTTTACCTCTGATTGCTTCCTTATCCTCTTCTACTGAGAGGACCAAGACAAAATGCTAGATACCTGGTCTAGATTTTATGGAAATGATTAGGTTTTTTTTTTATGTTGGTTAAGTTTAAAAATATTATATAGTGCAAACTGAATATGTGCCGAGCAATGTTTTCTTTTTTAATAGTCTATCAGTTTGCATTCACTATGTGCGATCTATATAAAATTCTCTGGAAATGGTCTGAGCTTTTTTGATATATTTCCTTCAACAATACCTCCCAGTCTTCCCCAGTTTCACTAACTGGAGACCACGTGGCAAATATATACACCTATGGAAACCATTATCACTCAACACCACAGAAAGAAAATGTATCAGAACTGAAAAAGTGATGGATAACCCTAGAGGAGGTCATGCTTTGAGAAGACCAGGAAAAGCTAAGCACCATAGGTGTGAACACTATTTTTACACATTTAATAGCAAAAAAAAAAAAGTGAATCTACACTTTACAGTTGGCCTGCTTCATGCACTCATATTATCAGCCTCGTCCCTGGAGGTTTTTGTATTTTCCATTATTTGGTCAAGACTGTCAACTCCAGGGCAAAAGAGACATTTTGCTGATGCTGTCTATGGTCATGACCTCCATGCTTACATCAATGCTGGGCGCAAAGTCAGTCTTCAGTAAATGCTTAAATCAACATAGTTCGTCAAATAAAAACAGTATGGGAGAGCGCTATGTGAAAACATCCACAGATGCCCAGTGGTTTGTACCATAAAAGCATTGTAGCAATGGAAACACAAAATATGCATTTGCTGTATAAAGACAAGAGGGAAGTACGCCTCCTTCCCACTTACCAAGCCCCTCGCCCCCATTAGCTTCTTTAGCAGATGTCAGTAGACCTTTTCTGCAAAAGGACAAATGGCGATATTTCAGGTTTTTCACATCACACAGCATCTCTGTCACAACTCTTCGATTCTGTTGCTTAGCATAAAAAGAATCATAGACTTAGAAAGGAAATGAGCACGACTGTGTTCCAGTAAAACTTTAACAGTAGAGCCATATTGTATCATAGAACAGAATTCTTTTCAACATTATTTCAAAACGTGTGTCTCGGAGTAGAGGGAGAGGGAGGGAGAGAGAGAATCTAAGCAACAGAAACTGACATGATCACTTGCAGAAAAATTTGTCAGAAATAAAACAATTTTGACCTTTGAGATCTCCATTGTGGGAAAAATACTAATGATAGCTCATATGTGGACCACAGAACAGTCCGGAAATTCCTAACACTCTATTGACAGCCATTTCCCATGATTCCCTGATGTCAGTGCCCCTCCTGTGTTCTGCACTCTGCAGCCAATGTCAAAACCTAGATGATGAGAAATGAAAGTGTGCCTTCCTTTTCCTGTCATATCCTCTCCCTCCTTGTTCCAAGATGGCCACTGGGTGTTTTTAGAGGAGTTCACAGCATAGGAAAAAAGAGATTGTCTGAAAGAAAGATAGAAAAAGCTTGGGACATAAACCATTTTGGGATCTAGAGGACCAACCAGAAAGAGGTCTAAAAATAGAAGAGATTCAAGGACACAGAATGAACGTGTGTCCGGATTCCCAACCCTACAACAACCCAAGCTACAGCCTCTATGGAAGGCACCAGAATATCTCTCCTGCAGAACTGATGAGCTCTGCCCATATAAACTGACAACATGAGACTCCACTCTGAGCCCATCCCCCCATCACTGGCCAACACAGACATGGAAAGAATGTCAGTCACTACCGAGACCAAATTTCCAGCCATTATAATGAGATCCAGGATTCAACCAGATTAAATCTGATTTCAAAAAGAGAAAGAACTTTCTTACACCTAAGTGTTGGGGTGGGATAAAGCCCACTAAATCGGTAGCTCTTTTTAATGAGTCACTTTAATTTTATATAGTTCAGTCACATCTCACATTAAATGCAAAGTAGAAATCACTCTTGTTCCCAGCCTCCTCCACTCCCAGCTCCTGAGCTACAAAGTGTCAGACAGTTCTGAGCACTCTGCCTCCATCCTGGGAGGGAGATACTATTATTGCCCACTTACTACTGATAAAAAGGAAAAAAAAAGAAGAAGAAAAAAAAATAGAGGCAGAGAGCTTGCATAACTAAGTAAGAACGAGGACTGTAAATCTGCCGTATGACTAGGAAGGATGACTATGATCTTCGCCTGCTGGCTCCTCCTTGAATTTCAGGCTGCATAGGGGCCTCCCACCTTCGCACAAGCAAAGTCTGAGTGATGTGGACGTCGCATTGGCCCACCATGTCCTGCGGTAGATAGCAGATGGGAAAACTAAACATGAAAATGAAACAACTTCCAGTGAATAGCTGCTGATTAACTGAATGTTTTTCTTGACATTCTCCAGAAGCAGAAACTTAAAGCTCCTTTCTACAGTATTGCCTATTCCAGTGTTTTTAAGATGCTTTCGAGAGGTGCGTTGGGATCCATCCAATCCCTCAGGGATAGAGAAAATCTTGGCACCTCTCTCATTAAAGTCAGCTGTGCCTTTACAGAAAGAAGACAAGATGCCACCTGCAGACTTGGGGATATGGCCCCAGCAAAAAGTGGAACAGAGAGAGGCTGAACCAGCAGTCACAGGTGAGAAAGGGCACATTCAGTACCTTGGATGTGATGTACACTCTCTCTTCCCTCAAGACCCAAGGGGAAGATCACCGTTTGTCTGATATGAAGAGGCAAGCAAGTTAGAAAGTTGTAAAGAACAAAGATCTGATTAAAATCCCACAGCATATTCTCAACCTAATCTCCTCCTTCTCTGCAACCCGATTTCAGCAATTATGTTTATCTCCTAAATGTCTCTTCTCGTTCATAACGTTGATGATTCTCACATGAGCTGTAGACTGTTTATTCTAATTGTGTTCTTATTAACATTCCCGTTTTAAATGACTGCACACAAGACTCTGACCTTTTGAAGTGAATAACTGCTTATTGCATTTCCTCCAGGAAAAATTAACCCTGGAAATATTGCAAATTATAGCCAGGACGACATGTCCATTCATTTTTCTTCCTATTTGTTTAAGGTAGAATCTCCAACTTACATCGTAGAAGTAAAATCAAAACAAATGTCACTGGACCTCATGAACTTTCATGTACCAAAGACCCTAGTAACAATTGGCAAAGGATTATGTAAAAGAATTCTACACACAGGGGAAGGGGCTCATGAGCATCCATCCCAAGCTGAGGAACTATTGACAGTTGATAATATCTGAAAGAGGCAGAAACAATTTTCTGATTGTCACCCCTGGTAGGTTCATCATGCTCCAATGGATGGCCCCACACCCATGAGTATCCAGTCAGCAAAAAATGGAACAGGTGGACTACATTGGTGACCCACGCCTTTACTTTAATCCCAGCACTCAGGAGGCAGAGGCAGGCAGATCTCTGTGAGTTTGAAGCCAGACTAATCTACATAATGAGTTCCAGGGCATGCAGGGCTATGTCAAGAGATCCTATCTCAAAAAAAAAAAAAAAAGACATAAAAGAAACAAATGAAGTTGGAGTAATGATGGATGGATATGAGAAGAGCTGGGGGGCAGGGAATATGGTCAAAATATCTTGATACCTTGTATGCATGCATAAAATTTTCAAGGAATTCACTAAGAGGTTATACATTTTAAAATTAATTTTAAAAGAGAATGCTGAGTGTTTATTTTCCCAGGCCTTCTGGTCTGTTGCTTTTATTCTGGAAGAGAGAATAAATAGTGAATGTAAATTATTTTTCTTAATATATGCCAGGCATTGAAAACGACACCATCTACGTTCAGGGTTTTTCATATAAAAGAAACTATCATTTGATCATTTCAAGGGGATGAAAATGAGATTATGCACTGCTGCCAGAAGGGGAAAAATGTCTTCCTCCGGGAAGTGGAACATGAAGAAGCAGGATAATGAGGATTTTTCCCCCTAAACAGACAGAAGATTAAAATGTGAATTTAAAGGCATTTAAATATGAATGGAAACAATCAAAGATCAAAAGAGCTATTTGTAAAGGACTTGAAAAACCTAACCCGATACATCCACTGCGCCTTTGCAAAAGTGTGTGATGTGGTGTCAGTGCCACATAATAATTCTATACATTTTATTGATAACTGTCTTCAGGCTGATGTATGGAAGGAATCAGAATAGTTGCAGAGAATTGGAGCAATATATTTAGCTCCTTTAAACTTCTATTTCAATCCCCTTTCATAAAGTAAAAGAAATGACGGGAACTTTGTAAGATATGCAAAGGAAACTTATTGATATATGCCAGAAGACCCAAACCAATTCCTTCACCCAGGCACATATAATTCTTACTGCAGACCAGCCTCTATCTTTTGGGGTGAGAAGTCGCCCCTCCACCCCTGCCATTAGAGCTAAGGAAGAATGACTACTGATCATGTGTCACTATCGTTAAAAGCACGGCAATATGCCCACCCAGCTCTCACGTATGAAAGAGAAAAATAAAGACAATAATCACCCGCTCCCAAGCGCTGACTTTTTATGACTTTTACAGAGCTCCATGAATCTTCCACAATTAATGACAATGGATAAGCTTCCTAGAAGATTTTTGCAGGAGGCTGCTAGCACATTTCTGCAAAGTAAAGCAATTTTCTGTGCCCTTGTGGGGAGAAAGAGGAGGGCTTAGGAAAATCAACTAGTTGGAAAATAAAATTATAAAGCTGAAGAAATAACATGTGAAAGAAATATCTTATCTATTCTCAATTTTAATCATCTCAAAACCTACAGGAGAATTAAACATATTTACTTGCACAACTAAGGCCATTTTTGCTGAAATTGCAAAACTAGTCACTTTACAAAAGGAACAAATCATGAAGGTTCTGTACTTCCCAGAGTAAACACTGCAGATTAAGCAAGAAGGAAAAATGAAATTGAAGAGCCTGGAAAATAACCGCTGTTAAATGTTTTCTCTAATACTTTAAAATTAATTAATGCACCAACCTCAAAAATTATAAAACTTTTCCGGCAATATTAATTCCTGAACGCTATGCTTAATCAATAGTTATTTTAAAATTAAACAATTCTGAGATGTTTATAAAAAAATTTTGAGAATGAAGCTAGAGAATAACCTTTCTATCCAATATGAACTGAATGAAATTGACCAAAAAGTAAAATTCACTCAATTAAAATACATAAAGAGCCAACCTATTCTTCTTAACACTGGGTAGCATCACTCTGAACAAGAAGGATAAACCCTGCAAACTGTGACTAGTCTATATTCCAGGAAAGAAAGGTAAAAGATAAATAAGATAAAAGCTAAGGGCAAAGGAGATGCTTCAGTGGTAAGAGAGATTGGCCATGTACGTGCTGGATACCCATGGTGCCTGCCTGTCATTCCAGCCTCAAGCAGGTGGTTAGTGCAAGCTAGTTAGAAAGAGCAACCATTATCGATGAGTCTGGTGCTTCTTTGAGAGACTCTGCCTTATAGAACAGTGTAGAAGAACAATCAAGGACAATTCCTGACATCAACCTCAGGCCTCCACATGCACAGAGAGAGACAGAGAGAAAGACAGAGAGAATATACATACACACACACTTTCATCTATGCACAAGGAAACCAATACATAACACTACCTACAAATGAAAAATGGAAAAATAAAAAACATGTACAGTAGATATATAATCTCTGTGACAAGTGATGCGGGAAACAGTAGCGGGAACTGGCGGTGCATGTCAAGATTTAAAGATAAAGGAGAGAAAACTGAATGGCTCTGCTTCTCTTTGAGAACGTAAATTTTTGCAAAGATCTGAGATGAGAGAGCATGTTATCTGGAAACAAAAGCATTTCAGGCTGAGAGAATAGGAAGTTCAAATATCCTGAGGTAGGGTGATGGTTGACATCTGCAAAGACTCTTCACGAGTGTAAGACGCCCGCAGCAGCAGCCGACCGATCTGGTAAAGAAAGATGATAAAATCGATGGACGGAAACTGGATCAAAATTGTGTATTTTCTTCTAGGCCATTGTAAAGATTTTTGGTTTTTCTTTGACTTGAGAAACTTTTGAAGAGTTTAAAGACAGTAATATAATCTTACATGCTTTATTTAACAGGACTATTACAATGATCTTCCTAGAAAGTACTTTAAAGAAAAATAAAATTTAAGATGTTTTTCAGGAAAATAGATGACTTAGAACATATAATATTTAAGAAGAGATGTGTTGGGAGGGATACAAGGAGAAATGGAGGAAAACGTGGGAGCAAATGTGATCACAGCACATTGCATATAACTACAAAATTCTTAAACAAGAAGTAAAGATATTAAACAGTAAACATACAACGAAATGTTTTGTGTTTTTTAAAGAAGTACTTTAAAGGACATTCAGGTTGTTTGCATTCTCTGGCTAGGAAACAGCTAGTGGCAAGGAGCAAGGGTGAGAAAATATTTGTGGAATAGAATGTGGAGTCCCTTCGGGCACACGCACAGAGCAATATAGCTGAGTTATAGAGTAGATTTACCTTCAGGTTTGGAGAGCTCCCCACAGTGATTTCCAGAGTAGCTGCACCACTTTGCAATCCCACCAACAGCAAATCCCACCTTACGTACCCACTAGCACTTTTGGCCCATTTTTTTTGGGGGGGGGGGAGTCAACCTTCATCACTTTGATTGGGATAAGATTCAATGTCAAAGTTGTCGTGATTTGAATTTCCCTTGTTGCTAAGGATGACGAACTTCTGGGAAATATTTATTAGTTGTTTTCCATTTCTTCTTTGGGGAACTCTATGTTCAGATTCATAACAAATTTTTAATGAAGTCATTAGTTTGCTTTGTTCTTTCTTTATTTACTTACTTAGTTCTTTATATATTCTGGCTCTTAATCCTGTCAATGTTAGAGCTGGCAAAATATTCTTTCCCACTCTGTGGGATCCTTCAGCCAATTGTTAGCTATGCAAAAGCTCTTTCAGTTTATGAGGTCCCATTTGTTAGTCATGGGCCTAACTAGGCAATGGAGTCCTGCCCAGAAAGGCTCCCTATACGTATATCTTGTAGGGTACTGCTTATGCTGTCTTCTGGCAGTTTCAGATTTCCCAGTCTCACACTGAGGTCTCTGACTCATTTGGACTTGATTTTTGTGCAGGGTGATGGATTCGGTCCAATTTCACTCTTTCTGTGTGGATATCCAGCCTTCTTAGCAGCATCATTTGTTGAAGAAGGTATTGCCTTTTCTCTAGTGTACGATTTTGGCATTTTTGTCATGTAAATAAATTGTTTTCAAGTAAATTGATGGAAATAGAACACATTACAGGGAGCGAGGTAACACAGACCCATATCTCATGCTCTCTCTCTCTCTCTCTCTCTCTCTCTCTCTCTCTCTCTCTCTCTCTCTCTCTCTCTCTCTCTCTCTCTCTCAATGAGCCTTTTAGAAACACATATTTAGGTCTGAGTATCTAAAAATCAGGACCATGGTAGGGAAGCACTAAAGACGGAAACGGAATATGGGTGGAATGAAGTGAGAAGAGGGAAAAATGAGGGGGCTCTAATTTGAGGTGCAGGACCAGCAATACAAAAGGAGAGTGAAGGACAAGGTATAAACGGCCTAAGGATGCTTTAAAACATCATAAGTAATCATATTATTTTCTCTTTACCTAAAATTACACCTTACACACATATGTGCATTCATGTGTGTGTGTGTGTGTGTGTGTGTGTGTGTGTGTGTAATTTAAATAAAGCTGTATCACCTGAAATGATAATATTACTTAGAAAAGCCTAAATATACCTAAAATTACACCTCACACACATGTATGTGCATTCATATACACATAGTTTAAATAAAGCTGTATCACCTGGAATGATAATGCTCCTTTGAAAAGCCAGGCACTCTAATGGCAACCCTCACACCAGGCATGAGAAGCCTTCCTCTGAGCACAACAGATTCCTCAACAATATGAGCTATTGCTGTCACTATTAGTTAAATTCCAGTACAAATATCTGATACAGGACCCCCAAAGAGCTTGCAACCCACATGTGGAGAACCACTGTTCTGGCCTTCCAGAGGCTGAAGGTAATTCCCTATTACTAAAGAAACTATGCACTTCAAACACAGGATTCAGTATTATCAAGCTGGATCTGACCCAAAAGCCTCCTCCCTAACAACTTGATCTCATGATACAGGATGGCTCGGTCTGGCTGTGCTGCCTAGCCCACAGCAATGACCAGCATGACAGGATAGTCCTGAATGTACAAGAGTAGCACTCACATCTTGGCTATCGACAGCTGTCTAGTTGAACTTAAGGACAACTCAGTAGGAGGTATTGGAAAACCCAGTCAACTACCATGGCTAGTGAGGTCGTGTATCTTAAGAGAATCTCCTCTTTTCTAAGCCAGTGTAATTCCTAACTGCACTTAAATACTTCGCCTTATACCCACTGATTCGTGTTGTTCTCACATTTCATCAAAGTTTCTTTGCAGCCAAGAGAGGACATGACAGAAAAGCTGAAACTGGCCCAAAGCAGAGAGGAAATGATCATGGGATTTCCAGCCTGAGTCAGCACATCAACAACCCAACTACCACAACCAGTGCTCAAGGAACATCCAGGAATATAACAGGAGAGATTACAAGAACCAGGACCAAGAAATCGGCTGTGAGACTGTCTACAGTCACAGCATCAAATGACACGATAATGCAGAAGGGGATGTACCACAGGCCCTGCCTCCACATCAGTGGTCCTCAGCTTTCCTAATGCTGCGGCCCTTTAATACGGTTCTTCATGATGTGGTGACTCCTTGACCATAAAATTATTTAATTGCTATTTCATAATTGTCATTTTGCTACTGTTATGAATTTTAATGCAAATATCTGACATGTAAACCCCAAGGGGCTTGCAACCCACATATTGAGAACCACTGCCCCAGGTAAAGCAATATAGCCACATAAAGACTTGCTGAGAGAGAATTAGCATCCCACAGGGACAGCTCCCAATCAGTTATCCAATACCAAGTGATGGGCTATGAAAACTTACACATATAAGCAACACAAGTTGAATTCAGCAAGTTGTATCTATATATTTATGTATATATGTGTGTGTGTATTTATATATATACACATTAAATTTAAAAGAGGTCATGAATTTGAAGAGTGGAAGGAAGCAACATAGAAGGGGATAAAAGGAAGATGAAATGATAGTATTTTAATTTTTTAATTACAAACAAAAAATAGTTACAAAATTTAAGAAATACTTTGAAGGGAAGAAAAAAGCATGAGATGATGATTTACGTAAGTAAGACATGATAGGGGCCAGAACCTGAATGGTATCAGCCAAAGTGCTGAGATGTAGCCCAATTTAGAGTACTTTAAAGGTGATGTCTTTAGGATTTACTGATTGAATGTTAGTAGGGGGAAATATAAGAAAGAGGAGCCAATTATGATGCCAATGGTTTGGGCTAAATATAGTCATCCATGGTGATTGATCCTGATTCTTCTCATTTCCCAGCATCCATGTTCATCCCAGGGCCTCACTGTGGGTAACATGTTTTCTCACTGTTGACTATAGAGTCACATAGTCACACCTAACTTTGGCCAGTGATCTACGTGGAAGACCCTGCCTCTCCAGTCTTAGTGCAGACATAAAAGGCTTTGGGTGTTGCTTCTTGACCTCTCATAACTCCACTGACAGCACAAAAAGAGACTAACGCTGCTCAGATAACCTGCAGTGGAGGCAGGGATTGCCCTGGCCTTTATACCCCATGGTAGAGATGCTTTACCTGTAGACAGTGAGTGAAGTTCTGAGCAAAGAAGACTTAAGTGACCAGAGAATGTAAAGAGCAGATGAATTGAGAAATGGATATGTAGTGCCTGGAACCCATAGGAAAGTGGTAAAGCCTTCTCTCTGGTCAAAGTATGAGTGTTTATGAATGATTCAACAGTGTATGCACATGCTAGCCCTTGTAACTTCTTCCCTTTTCATGGGCATTCACAGCCTCAAACTGCTTACCTATTGATACCTCCTACAAAAACTAGCTAACTCCTTCCCTTGTGTGATAGTTAACAGGCTGAATCCAGTAACTATGCTCTCCCATCATGGGCGGTACATCCTACCAAACCAAACTTTCTATATGCATGTCTGTATATCTCTTGTTTACACATTTCCTTGCTCCCCAGTCAGGTCAAGGACCAAGATACATAGGTTTCACCCTATGTCTAGATGAACCCTATCCAAATCAACATTAGACATATGAGTAATAATTAATGATTGGTGCAAACCTTTGAGACTGGAGTGGTTTGTTACAAGGCAGTCGCTAACATATACATAGTTTAAAGGATAGTTAAATATGTTATAATTTTGAAGCCTATAGAGGAAATCTGATAGAATAAAATCATTACTTTTGACCTGGACATATTACTTTGATTTTTCTCATTAGACTTGCAAGAGGTACTTGACCAGGTATTTTATTTACTAGGGAAGTAGCCAAAGCTGAAATAAAACTGATTCAAATAGTATGAACTTGGATAGTATATAAAGTCTTAAAATTTAGAGGTTGCAAAATAGACAGCAAAGCTGAAGTATGACTTTGAGAGTAAAGAACTGTCAAGGGTGTAGGACCAGATATATGGGAGGAAAATGAACAAAGAAAGCGAGAAATAAGAGAAACTAGAAGATGCATTTGGATTCAACTGCCATAAAACTCAGTAAAGAGAAGCTGGACAGTGCCAACAACATGAAAGGGGAAATCTTCCAGAAACTCACGTTTCTGCACAATATTTATTTCAGAACAGGAATGAAGCCATACTAGGAAGCAGGGATATTACAGTGATCTTGGATATGTATTTAAACTTCAGAACACCTACAGATGAGCCAGCTTGCCAGAGTGTACTGGGCCTCCCTTCTTCAAAAAGGTTTCTAAAGGCTGAAGCCCCAAGCAGAGTATACTCTCTGGTTCTGTGTCCACCATTCAAGAGAGATAACAGCCAAGCAGCAGCTATGTATGTTACCAACACTGTTTATGCCTCTTAAACTTGCTTTTGAGGTTATTTAGACACATAATTGCATAAAATAGTATGTACATCAGTGGTATATACATATAAAAGAAATGTAGCTTCTTTGAAAAATCATCCTGGAGACCAGAAAGATTTTTATAAAGGTAAGTCACTAAGAAATACGTTGTCAGATTAGGTGTGAGTGAGACTGCCATAAAGTATTTTTAAAGAATCATAAAAATGTAGAAGTGTGGAAGCTTGGATTACTTTACCCATGTGTTCGGGTTATTTCTCCACTTACAGAAGCTGAACCAGAACCTATATACAATGAATTATAGGTGTGGCTAGTTGGAGAAATGGGCGGCTGAGTTCAATCAGGGATCCATGTTAGGAATGAAAATGATGAGCTGCCACTAAAAATGAGCAAATATAGATTTATGTTTTCAATGTCTAATCCCCGAAGTGTCATTTTAAAATAGCCCTCCACCTTAACGTCTTCAACTAATCAATTCAACGAGCCAACTATGACCATGACTAAATTAAAGAGCTTCTCTTATTACTTTTAAACTAGATCAGAATTTAGACAACAGAAGGGGAAGAAAAGAGAAAGAGAAAAGAACTGATTTCTTCCCAAAGCAAGCCTTCCCACAGAGGAAGCATCACTTGTTAGAACTGGACAGTGACTTTGATTTTTATTGCTATTTGTGTGAAGTCCCATCTTATCAGAAGCAGGATGACAAGAAGACTGCTCCTGAATTCCTAATTAGATAAGAATCTTTGCATCAAAGTCTCGCTTTGATTCATATAGCAGGGTAAGAGCTTGCTGCAGTAAAACATGTTATAGCATTACAGATATCATCAATTAGGGTATGCTGCATGAGCAGGGTCCAGAAGCAGTTAAGCAGTTACACTGACCTGCTCTTGTCCAGGGAGATTTAACGGTACAGCCATGATTGCACTACTGTGTAATTTGACCCTGAATTTGTGCTCGGATTGAAAACACTAGACAAAACAACACAAGAACGCAGATTCTACCTTTAAAGGGAGAGGAAACACTGCTAGCACCTTCAGGGGTGGGGTATCATGACGGACTCTACAGTTTAAGAAGCAGTAGGAAGCTTCAAAAATTGTCGCAAATAGTAGGAAATTTCCTGTAAGGATGAAGTAGCCTTCAATTCTTGAATGAGGACAGTCCAAAATGCACACACATACATACACAAAGGATTGACAAAATTCAATAAAGGTACCGGAGGGGGAAAAAGTGAAAACAAAATTCTTGTCTTTGCCATATTGAGCTCATTTCTTAAAGAGGAAACTGAAATATTCATTTCCTTATTCCCATTTATACATTGGTATATGTAATTAAGCTTAGGTTAACTAGATACTAAACATATATACAGCTTTCGTTTCATACCTTGAATTCCATCAAAATTAAAATTCAAAGTCGAAGAACCTTCCTTCTAGGTACTGGAGGAACTGTGATTCAAGATGGGGGTGTGAGCCAGTTAAGACTGCAGGCAGAATGCTGGTACTCCCTGCTGATACCATGCTTTTCAAAAGACTTGAATGATATGAAGAAGGCACTATAAATTCTTCAAACCGATCTACCAGTGATGCTAATCAGAATTTTAAACCACTGAAATAGAAAATAAACAAACATGCATTTAAAGCTATAGAAACCACTTATATTAACAACTTGAGAGAAATGGTTATTATATTGCTCTCAAGTCTTCCATGGGACAAGATAAACAGCAAAAAAATAGATGATATGCATGTATACAAAAGAGAATATTTGTTATTTTGAGAAGCAGGGGCTTTCTTCAGTCAAGGGTTACAAAAAATTGCAATGATGAGACTCAGAGACATGGAGGAACACATGCCATGTATCCATCTACATAAACAACACCTAACACAGCCAGCAGGGTTTGAGATGGACTGCATCTCTTCTGGTTTGTTTTTTGCAGAAACAGCTAACCACTTAAATAGTGCTGTGCTTTTTGTATAGTATCCTCTGAGGAAGGTGGGTCACTTCACATTAACCCAAGGACACAGAATGCCTTATCTGTTTCTGCATCCAGATCAATGGGTCAAGCTATATTATGGCACAACTGTAACAATTATGAGGCAGGTTAGGGTGTGTACTTGTGTGTGTGTATGTGTGTGTGTGTGTGTGTGTGTCCGTCTCCCTCTCCCTCTGTGTGTGTATGTGTGTGTGTGTATGTGTGTATGTGTGTGTGTGTGTGTGTGTGTGTGTGTGTGTGTATGTGTGTGTGTATAGAAACTTCTTGAGGATACCCTAAACAGGCTTAAACTAGTCAAAGGGCAGATAAATAACACATCAATAGAAAGAATAAAAGCTAAGAACATGTACTTTTAAATATTCAATGAATTAACATTTCCATTAACATTCATCAAAGCAGACAGTACACACAGAATAACAGTAGTCTGGGAAAATCAATGGATACAAGCTGTCTGTCCTTCCACTTGATTGAGTGCACACAAGAAAGAACCGATCTAGGAGCTAAGGTATGAGAGAAGATGCCATGAGCATGGACACTCCAGGGAAAGAACAAAATGTGAGAGAGATTGGAACACCCCATAAGGCAGAAATTAGTGAGTATATTAGGTTAACTCTACCTCTTGTCCCCACATCAGTGGTTTTAAATGATAGAGATTCATTTTTATTTCACATCCCAGTTCAGCTGACAAGGAGCTAGAGAGTGGGAGCTTTGCTCCACATAGTAATTGAGCTCCTAGGCTAGCAGAGACAGGATGCAGTGCATAGGTTATAAACTCAGCCTGCACATCCAGCTGCTTCTGAGAGAGACAGAGAAGATCATACAAAATATTTCTATATTGCACATTCTATCCGCCATCACTCAATTACATGACTATACTTAACTATAAAGACTAATAAAGGTGGCCTAAATGTACACTCACGAGGAAAGAAAAAATACTGTCATGCCAAGCTTTCTTAAATTTAAACAGATTATATGGATGGGTAGATGGGACAAAATTTCAAACATATGGTTTGAAGATGAAAACTAGAGAAAGAATCCCAAAATAGTTATTTATATGCTTATATATCAGATTTGAGGGTGCATAATTGTACACAGAGAGGTACTTTGAGTGCTTTGACCCTGCTGGTCTTCTCTCAGAGCCCCCATGATGTTGCCGTAATCCACAAGACCAAGTGGGTCAAGCTTACCCCAGGAACACCAGTCAAAGCCCATTCAAGAGCATTTGGAACTGAGTTTAAAGAGAAAAAAGAGCTGTCACTGGGCATTAAAAACTGGATTTAGTAACTGCATAAAGAAAGTCATGGTACTGGTTGGTCACACATCCTGTTTGTTCCTATGAATAGAATCTGGTGTAGGTTTGACATTTGCCAGCCTCTTGTTGGCTCTGGAAATGTGGTTAAGACTTTGAGCATAAGGTATGTTCCAGCTGGATTTCCTACAGGTAAGCGCTGTCTCCTCTATGAACTCTTACCACCCACTCTCATTAACTGGAAACTGGACACACCCATGAACTAGCTCCAACTAGGCAGAGAACAATGATCCAGAGACTGGAAAAAGAAAGAAAATAGATGGAGGTGGGCCCAAATCCGGAAATAACTGCATGAAGCAAATCACTCTTAAGGGACATCGACAGAGCAGCTCAACCTTCCCTGAAGCTTACACAGAGTCCCTGTGTGCCCAAAGCTGCAAACGCCCATCTTTAAGAGAACCACCAAAGACAGAAAAGATAATAAAACTCTGCCTAAGAGATGGAAGTAGCACACTGGGACTCCTGAGTCTTCTGTACTGGCCAGACTCCTTCCCGGTGCTCTTGAATTTCATAGACACCCTTCCAATAAACATCTATTTTTGCTTAAGCCAGATTGAATGTCTGTTACCTATATCTGTGGAAACCTCTAGTTCAGACACTCACAGTGTCTGAAGTGGCTCTGTCTATGTGACAGGACTGTGTACCCTTCTATTGACTTTTCACAAACATCCTAATTTCAAAACTTCTCTGAGAAAGATTATAGTGAAAAATTTTCTAATGAGTGAAGTTGTTTATTAGTTTGGGTTTTTTTGGTGGATGGGGGACAGTGTTGGGTTTTTTTGTTTTTAATTCTTCAATTAGAATTCTCTATTGGCCATACTTTGTCCAGGTGCGCAGATATTAGATGGAATAACAGGACTCTCTCCAGCACTAACCACTAATCTACAATTTGTAATATATTGTTTTGCTTAATCCTTGAGGAAATGCTATCTCCATTTTAAAGATAAGGAAATCGAGGTGCTAACAGATTAAGTGGCTTTCAAAAGGTCAAAGATCTAATCCCCTGCAGAGTTAGGACTTAGGGGGTATCAGTGTTGGCTCCAAGTCTCTCCTCCCTGAAAAGCCACTAATGCCATTGTGGGAGCCTTGCCCTCATGATCTCATCTTGTCCTAATTATTGCTCAAAGTTCTGCAACACCTTCTGCCAGTTATGATGTGGCCAACAGGCCTTTAGAGATAAAGCAGATCAGGTACCATGCTTTCGAACATCCCATCCTCCAGAACTATAAGCCCAACTGCTTTATCCTTTAATAATTACCTGGTCTCAGGTACTTTGTTACAGCAATAAAACGAACTAAGATAAAGACTAAAGGTGTTTACCTCCTATAATCCCCCACTAAAGTAAAGAACTTGAAAATTGGAAAGTTCTCACACTTATCTCCACAACCCCAGCCTACAAAGGCAGCTGTCCAAGAATAAATGACTTTCAGAAACAACATGATATTTCTCCACTCTCGAAGTTTAATTCTGTAGTTTGTAATTTGGGGGCATGCAGATTTATTATTTAGCAACCTGGCCGTGGCAAGAAGAAAATTGAACGTCAACATGAATAAACCCAAAGATAGGAAAATAAATGTTTTCTGAAGTAATTAATGAGAATTCTGCAATCTCTGAGGTCATTAAGGAAGAGAAACTCTGCCCTAATAAGTCTTGTATTCTAAGAATCGTGAGCAGAAAGCAAGGAATTCCCTTCTTACTGGAATTGTTAGGTTCGTGCCTAATGGAAATTGTAAGAAAGCATGCAGACCATCCCAGGACTTTTAGGAAATCTTAGCCAGAGCCTCTGACAATTTCTTCAAAACTCTTCACTGTTTAGTCCTACGTGGAAATGCAAGACAAAGTAGAAACTGTGTCTTAAGTCCAGATGGATTAGTTAGTGGATGAGGTGACTCGATGTACATCCTAATTCCCCGAATCCAAATATTTTAGGTAATGCAGTAATAATTTAAGGAACCACAGTTACTAGTAGAATCGGGCTACTGATGGGGCTAAGCTTTGCTGCTCAGCTGGCCTTGAAATGGGCAGCTGTTCAGTAGACACAGTGTAATCACAGGGCTCCTGGGAATGAAAAGGAGAATCAGAAAACTAAGAGAATCTGTAACACAAGTACAATCAGAGAACTGCAGTGTAAGGACCTAATCCCATTGCGGCACTATAGACTGAAGACAGCCAAGTCCTGCCAGGTTCTCCAGTGCGTGGGAAAAGCAAGCAAACAGTCTCCTTTCAAGCACCTAGCAAGAAAAGCAGAGCTTTTCAGGAGCTTGATTTTAGCCTACTGGGGTCTCTGACCTCTAAGCACAGGGACCTTAGGATAATAAAATTTGGTTATTTTAAACCACTAGGTGTGTAGTCATTTACGGGATCCTCAATGGAAAATAATGGAAATAATAGATTAGCACTGCTAATCTAACATGAGAGGATTACTTGTGACCACAGGGAGTTGAGAGTGAAAAACAGAAAACAATCTGGAGTAAAAAAAAAAAAAAAAAAAATCCATCTACCTGAGTGACTCAGGCTGCCCTCTGGGGAGCTGGCTAAAGGGAGCTAGAGCCAGGGTTCAAATGAAGAAGCTAACATGATGTGACAATGACCCTGCGGATGCTCAGAAGCCCTTCTACACCAGGTCTTCGAACACAGGGAAGGAAACTGGGATTGGTGAGGTGATATTTCTTGCCCAAACTAGTTAATGTCACAGCCAACACAAGAATAGAGACCTCCAAATCAATTCTGCTTTAAAACTGTCTGCTTGGCATGGTATGGATAGGTACCTTGGTGTTTTTGTGGGACTCCTAAAAGTGAGAGCAGGGGCTGTCTCTGACTTGTTTGCCTGCTTTGGGGGACTCTTTTCTTCCTATGGGGTCGCCTTATCCAGTGTTAACATGAGAGTTTGTGTCTAGTCTCATTGCAACTTGATAGGCCATGTTTGGTTGGTATCCCTTAGAGGCCTGTTGCTTTCTGAATGGAAACAAAGGACGATAAATCTGGAGGAGAGGAGAGGTGTGGAGGAGGGACAGGAAAGAGAAACTGTAGTTGGGATGTAAAATATGAGAGAAGAATAAATTTTTAAAAAAGAAGAAAAAGAAATTTAAAAACATGTCCACTCACTTTGTAGACCAGGTTGACATTGAACTCTGCCAGCCTCTGCTTCCAGAGTGCTGGGGTTAAAGGCCCAGCCTTAATGCTGGGGGAAAAGGCTTAGTTCTGAATCAACTGAATGTACCAGGCTTTGCTGACTCTGCATGAGAGGGAGGTCTTACACTTTCAGAGGAGAAGATGGAGGATGAGTCAGGGGTGGGGAGGCTGGGGATGGGGCAGGAGAGAGAATCTTTAAAAAAAAAAAAAAAGAAAGAAAGAAATTAAAGAAAAAAGCATGTCCACTCTGGCTGTACCTCCATCGTTCATGCATTCCCTGATAAACTATAAAAGTAAATTACATGAACAAAATACTTGTCTCTGCATAGTAAAAAAGCAAAAGGTAAACTTTCAAGGGCTCACCAGAGAGCACTTGTAGCTTCTCCAGAGGATCCAGGTTCAGTTCATAGCACCCACTATGGCTAAAATATGCTCTAATGCCTTCTTCTGGCCTCCATGGGCACAGCACACATAGTCCATATACATCATACAAAACTCCCATGCACATTAAATAAAAATAAATAAGCAACCTTTTTAAAAAAAAAGGAGTTTTAATGTTGTCTGGGAAAGACATACTCTAAATCTAAAGTGCATCACGCTCTTGGGTAAGCAGAAAACTTTTTTGAGTCCTAGTACCTAAGCACCATGAAAACCCCAAATAATTAGCCCCAGTAAGCCATGTTAATCTGACCACATTTGAATAGTGGAAGAAAGACCTGAAGCATCCTTGGAATTAGTCTTGTTCCTTCAGTGAATCTTATAGCATCAGTCTGAGCCAAACTTAGCAACAATGACAAGAGCAGATAGCATGACTGAGCACAGAGTAATGTCACCAGTTTGGATGTCTTACATCATCTTTCTATCGCATCCTCACAGCTGTTCCAGAAAGCATCAAATTCTCCCATTTTTACTTTACACTGAGACTGAAGCACACAGAGGTTGAATGAGTCACTCCATAGTTATTTCAATGGAGGACTTATGGGTCTGGGAAAATAGGCAGGTTTCTTTAACTGTCAACTGGACACAGTCTAGAATCACCTACGAAGAGAGTCTTGATGGTCAATTATCTGGAGAAAGTTAGCCCGTGGGAAATGTTTTGACTGTTAACTGAGGTGGGATGCCCTATCCTGAGTGTGGGTAAGACCATTTTCTGGCTAGACCCTACACTGTGTAAGAGTAGAGAAAACCCAGCTGAGCAAGCAAGTAGGCAGCATGGGTGGATGTAATAAAATTAACTGTTTCCAATCCCTTCCCTCCTGACGTCTCTCTTCTGATGGACTGTAACCTAGAATCATATGCTACATAAACCCCTCTCTGTCTCTAGAGGGGGTGCCACAGCAGCAAAATAAAGCTAGAACCAAAATGAGGAACTTAAATTAAGACTGTGATCAAAAACTGAGGTTCACAGCATATGCCATAGTCTCCAGTGGTGCTACATATCTCAGGAAGATAGCAGATTCAGCCATTGCTAATCATGCTTATTGACATGAGAAACTAAGTAATGTCTCAAATTAAAAAAAAAAAAAAAAAATGCTCACAGTTAGTCAGTCACTAACAGAAGCCCCATGCTGGAGTTAGGCTGTAGATAGCTGTTAAAGTGGTTCTTGTCTTAAACGATGGAGTAAACAAGATGAGAATCAGGTCTTACCTATGCAGTCTCATGCCTGAATCAGTTCACCATACAAAAAGAAGAGCCCAAGGTCATCGCTCAGTTTGGAGTCAGTCAGCAGGTTTCAAAATGTAACACCAGCACTCAGGATGACCTTGGGAAAGTTGTATTTAACGTCTCTGAATTTCATATGATTTACTTTAAAAACAGGACAGCATAATAAAGAGCTGTGCCTTCTAAGGTTGTTGTAAAGGCGAACAAAACAGCACATTCAAGAGGCTCCGTCTCGAATGTGTACTTGATAAATAATAAACAATGCAGCTTTGCTTGGAGGGATTTTCATCTTTTCTCTGACTTCCAAGATATTGTAAATGCCCCCTAAACTTGAACAACTTTTTAAGACTCCTCCTGAGTATCATAGAAAGTCTACTTAAAGGCAAATTTTTAAATTAAAGAAAACACCATCGATAAGAAGTATGATTCCTTGAAGCTCTCAAAGATATCATTTGAACCGTGACAAAGACAACGAGAAACAATTGGAAAATGTGTGCATGTATTCAAGGCAGCTTTAAGGGAACTGATCCATACATGACAAGAGTTAGTCCTCCTAGCTGCCCATAGGTAACCCTTTATGCCAATCTCTTATTCTTCCAAGTACTGCTCACGTGACAAGATACTTTACCTTGGCCATCTGGCAAAGAAATACTACTGAGCATGTTGCCTGCACAAAGCATGATAGATCTCATCACAACAATGTATTCTTTGAAGAATACATAGTCTACTTGGAGAGAGAAAATGTTTCTTCCATGAAAAACAACTAAAATAAGTACCCTGGACAAAGTAAGTGTGTTTACTGGATAATTCTATTAGGTATCATATTTAATTGCTTGTGCAAGATGAATATTGGTAGCTTTCAGAATGAACTAACAGAAATCTCTCAAGGGTTAATCAGAGTAGTAACATTTTGGCTGTTTTGGTGTTGTGTTGGGGCAGTTGGGTGAGTGGGTGGGTTCGTGTTGCTGTTTTATGGATGGATGGATGTGTATATAAATACACAGTATGTGAATACCAGAGGTCTACATCTGATGTTTTCCTCAATGTCATTTAAGATTTTTATTATTTTTAATTATGGAGAGGCACTGTACAAACATGTAGATCCAGGTGCCAGAAAAAGTCAGAGTCATCGGGTCTCTCTGGAACTGGAGTTACTGTTTGACATGAGTGTTGGGTACTGACCTGAGGTTATCTTAAGAGCAGTGCATGCTCTTAACCACTGAGCCATCCCTCCAACCACACTACCTTAAATTATTGAAACTAAGTGTCTTGGTGGTTCTGTATCTTCCTAATCCAGCTAGGCTAGGTGACCAGCCAGTTTCAGCAATGTCCCTGTCTCTAATTCCCCAGAGCTGGGGTCACAAGTAGGTGTTCAGGATCCAGCCTAAGGCTTTTACATTTGCCTGCTAAGCACTTTACCAATTAAGCCATCTTCTCAGGCTCTGGAAACTACTCATTAAGAGCAAGACAGATCACAGTTCAAGAAACCACATGAATTCATCCCATTATATTTTGGCTAAGATCTCATTCTGACAGCAGGTGATAGATTTATGCACAGCTCTGTCTCCAAGCTACCTTGCTTGTGCATTGAGGGAAGTGCCCACATTTTGGCACATCTCCCTATCACTTATAAAGGGGCTCAATTAACAGTGACTGAATGAATATGGTTTTACAGTTTATGAGCTATAACTGACATTATTGTGTGTCATTAAATATTTTTATCATATTGGACTTTTCGATAATCATTCCCTTTAGTCTGATAAACCAAGGCAATGGACAGATTCAATTATTTGCTCATAGTATGTTTTCCTAATTAAGCCACATAATTCTTAAACATAGTCCTCCAAAGGCTGAGAGTGGGGTGGGTGTTTAATAGCTAAATGGTTGGTCAATGGCTAGTGTGTGCATAGTTCTGGGTTCCAACCCTGGACCACAAGAAAAAAATAACCATTAATTAAAATAATTAGCTTATCAGACTGCATTGACTCACCCCGGGAGTCCTTAAGTCCTTACCCTCTCTGAGGAGTGGATGGGGGTACGGGGTGGGAGGAGGCTGAGGGATGACTGGGAAGAGGGGAGGGAGGGGGAACAGTGGTGGGCATGTAAACCATTTAAATAAAAAATAATTGGCTTATTTGGGCTAATATTTTCAGAATGCAAAGTAAGATGGCAGAACATACTTGGAAAGAACAGTGCTGTTCATAGCCCCTCTTCTGCTGGCACACACCACCATCTCTTCTCAGAAAGTCCTTTCCCATCCCCATCATATCTATCTGATGAAATAGGATTCAGGCAACTTCAACACATCCTCTACCAGCAGCGGTTAGGCCATGAGAGCCTCCGCCCAGGGAATTCTGCTCCCTTAGGCTCTGACTCTTTCAAAGCTATGGAGGAAACTTTCTCTGTCTCTCTAATGAACTCACGAGTCAAAGGGTGAGGAAGAATTCTACTCCTCAGGATAGCAAGTTGCTTGCCTCCTCTCCCAGCTCCAACATCCCTGGAAAAGACCTCGTCCATCTCCTCGATGGAGCTTAGAAGCCCTTCTCCACCTGGCTCCTCCCTCCCACTTCCTGTCTTCTGGCTGTTGACGAAGCCTCCCGACCGCAGGTGAATTTTACTTAATCAAACACACCTTTGCATTATTAAATGAATGTTCCGGAGCATACACAAAAGTTACACACCTTGGAATAATATTCTACAATAGATACTTCAAAGGTTAAATAAACAAATGTGACCTAGAGAGATGTCTCAGTGGTTGAAACACCCACATTGGAAGGTTCACGTATGCGCTTAACTCTAGTTCCAAAAGAACCCTCCCCACTTTGGCCTCCATGTACTGGAACACTCATGTACACACACACACATACATACACACATACAAGCACACATACACACACACATACACACACCCACATTTACAGACATATACATACACACATACACACGTGCACACACACATATATACACATGCATATATACACACACATAAACAAACACACATACACACACACACACACACACATGCATGCACACACACACACATTTTCAGAGTGAGGTACCTCAACCTCTGTAATAAGGTGACATCAGAAAATGGTGAGTGAGGATCTGGGGTTACATCGCCACTAAGCATGACTGTCAATGGCATCCATGTGTGGACAGGGGAAGCGGGAAGCAGGCACTCCACCCTCAGAAGTAAGAGTTTTTCATTTCTGTGCAAATGGAAGCTATGTGAGGAATCTAACCTTCCACCTTCATGTAGCAGGAACAGGAGAAGCTTCACCTCTTTGCTGCCTGAGGAAAGTCAGGAGAAACTAATAAAATTATCTAACCCAGACTCTCATAACGTACTGTTCAAAATGAGCAAGTTTCCATCAAAATACTCATAACCTCAAGAGCCCAGGAGAGCTCATCTTGTATGAGAAAGGACAACCTGTGAGTCCCTACATCAATGTCAAAGAGGTTAGAATTACCTAACAAATATTTTTAAAAGTCTACCATTAAAAGGCTTTGAGAAGCAATTGCCAATACCTAAGACAGGTGAAGAGTAGAAATTCTCAGCAAAGGTACGGAAGACATAAAGAGAAGCCATGAAATTTTCAGAAGTGAAAAATAAAAAACGTTTTTTTTTTAAAAAAAAAAAAAGCAGATTGGCTCAATAGAGCAGGTGAGACAGGTGAGGAAGCGATGAACCTGAGAGAGAGGAGAAAGTCATAGGAAGGGTGGGTGACCAAGCCCTCGGGGCCCACAGAACTGTGGCAGATGGTTTAACAAGCCTGAACTGAAGTTCTGAAGAAGTAAAAAGCAGGCTGCATGCACTAAGGGTGCAACAGCAGAAAACTTCCAAACTGCTAAAGGTGACTCATCTCCACTGGGAACTAAGAACCGGACAATAAACGAATGTTTTATTCTTTGCTTCTCTAACTGGCAAAACTATTTAGGACCAATAACTCCCAAGTTGGTAGGAGTATAGGTAGGGACTCTTAAAAATCAGTTGCTCTTTCCATCAGTGGCACACTTCTGGAGGCATACTTTTGGAAAGCAGCATTCCATTGGCATGAAAGTCACACATGTACACAATCACGGATGTTGAAATGCTGCTTCCAGAAATAAATTTGTCCCAAGAAATAACCACATGGGTTCAGAAATAAATAGATAATATATATTTCATACAGGCTATTTCTGACAATAGGTGAGATAATGAAAAATTATAAAGCTGTCTGTGAGATACAAATGGTTAATGATGGTCTATTTGTACTACAAATATGACTCAGCTGTCTAAGATATATATATAAAGTAGACTTACTCACTTTGAAGGCACAAAACAATCCAGTCCGGTCCTTGCAAGTACACTGTGCAGAGAGCGGGCACAAAGATTACAAACTTTTGCCATGAAACCTGACTCCAAACTGTGTCTCCTTAGAAATCTACACAATTGAAAAAAAATAGAAAGTGTTACTATGTGGGTTATGTTTCTTATCACTGTGATAGAATAATTTAAAAACAGCCGTTTAAGAGAGAAGAGGCTTCTTATAGACAACAGTCCATCAGGATGCAGAAGGCATGGTGGTCAGAATGACTTCATGCATGGTAATGGGAATATGCTGACGATTTTCTATCTTTGCCGATCAGGAAGCGCAGAGAGCGATGGGAAAGAGACAGGGATAATATACCCTCTCCTACCACCTCCTCCTCCCCAAAATCTACTTGTCACAGTTATATCAAATCATCTAAATGCTCTAAACTTTCCAAAACGGCACCACCACTTAGGGACCAAGGGTGGGAACCTATGGGACACTTCAGACTCCAACTCTAGCAATTAATATTAACAAAGAGAGGCTAAGAGGGGACTGAGTTTGATGGGGTCAGGGACAAAAGTGCATGTTTATACATTTTTCTCCACTCTTTGTGTCTTTGAGTGTTGCCAATTTTCTGAAGGTGTATTGGTTATTAATTTTGTAACATAAAGATTGTGAAGGGATAACTATTTGCCCTTAAAAGAACACCGGGAGAGAACAATGGCAACAGTACTTATTTCTTACATTTATTGTCTATAAAATCAGATCCCAGACGTTGAACCCAATGCTTGTCTTGTATTTTTCTATTCAAGAAAACTCAGAGATAGTATGCTCTATTTTAATATTTTAAGTACTTTACCTACAACAGGGTTTTTTTTTTTCAAAATCAATATTGGTACGAGTTCCCATTCGACAGATAAAATAGTTAAACTAAATATTGATGCTTAGTAGCTGTCCTAGGTCCTCAACTGGGTTTTCTGGTGCCCATACTCTTTCTCTAGGACAGAAGAAAGGAACTAACACCACACTAGAAGTCCTGTTTTTCTATTCACACACGCCTATCAGAGATGGCAATTTGTCTCGATGCATAATGTACTTGCTGCACAAACATGTGGATCTGAGTTAGGATCCTCAGCATCCACATAAAAGCCAAGTGTGGTAGTACTGGCCTAGAACCAGGCACCTGAGCGCAGAGACAAGGGGATCCCCAGGATACACCGACCAACCAGACCAGCCAAATGGTGATCTCTAGGCTCAATGAGGAAACTTTGCTCAACAACTAAGATGAGGAGTAGCAGAGGAAGACATCTGAAGTCAACCTGTGGCCTCCACATACACCCATGGGCACAGTCACACTCATGTACACACACATATACTCATGCACACTCATACTCATGCATACTCACACTCATGCACACACAAGGAAAGAAAGTATCTCCAAAATAGAGGCATTTATAATCTTATACCTCTAAACTGACAGGGCAATATGATGGTGTTATTTTTGATTACACTTGATCTATAGCCATGATTCTAAAAGTAATGGATATTAGGCTAATCCTGATGAAACAAGGTAATTAATATTAGCAGACAGTTACCTCATATTCTCTGGATTATGACAACTCTAAATGATAAACAATGATAGCTAGTGCAACATCTTAACCCCCTTTAAAAAAATTAAACATGAGTAAAAAGAGAAGAAAAATCTAAACCAACGTCTTCTTTGAACATCATTATTCAAAGGTAGCGTTTTCAGTACTGTTGGAGGCTGCGCCCCTGAAGCACTGGCGGAGTTAATGAGCATGCTTCTTTATAAAATTAAAGAAGCACCTGACACCATATAGACCTCTTAGGCTTCTGCTTCTGCTTTTATTTTCTAAGCTGTGCAGCATGAACCAACCCATCAACAAGGTCACAATGACCCCAAAAGAAGGATCTTAGAAAAGTTTGAGACAGAAGCAGGAAATAGGGCCCAATTTCTCCCACAGTAGGAGCCACAACCCTCGACATATGTGGCATCTATGTGCAAACAGGATCTGGTCTGCTGTGAGAGCAACGCACCTTAATGGGAACTACACTACAATAAAATCTCTGTGGCTCTCAAAAGAAAGACACATACCACACTCCTGGGAATGAGGCAGGAATCCAGGTGGGGACAAAGATGACATACCCGCACACATGCACACACATACACACACACATACACACACACACACACACACACACATATACACACACATACACTCATACACATACACACACATACACTCATACACACACATATACACACTCTCTCACACGTACACACATGCACACACACTCACACATATATATACTCTCTCTCACACATATACATACTCACACACCCATACACATACACACACACTCTCACACATACACTCACATATACACACTCTAACACACACACACTCTCTCTCTCTCTCTCTCTCTCTCTCTCTCTCTCTCTCTCTCTCTCTCTCTCACATACACACACACACACACACACACACACACACACTGCTCTCTTTGCTCATCATTGTGCCAGGTATTCAGGTACCCACAGATACCTCTACAAGGGTGTGGGTTCAGCTCAGCACCCACCATTCAAGATGCTTCACTTAAAAAGTTTTTCTCCAGCTTCCAGGATGACACCTTCCTTCCTAAATCTTCCACTTCTCTAGACATGCCATCCCTGTTTCTGCTGCCTCTCCCCTCTGCCCAGGAACTCTTCTATCTCGCCTGCATCCGACATAAAGTCAGGCATAACACAGTTAAGGAGAATGGAGAGAGAAAGGCAAAATGAGTTCAGTGTGGATCCATTTCACTTAACTCAAAAATCAAAAGTCTGAAGAAACAGAAAGTACCAGAGGATGATGGAAATGATGCACAGAACTGTTGCAGTGGGGGTTTCTTGGTCCCGGGCGGCCAGAGGCCCAGACCCACAGACCTGCTGCACCAGACCGCTTAGCCACCCACCACCACTGCTCAGGCCCCCAGAAATGACTCAGATGCTTATATTAAGTTCATGCTGTTCGGCCTATGGCTCAGGCACATTGCTAGCTAGCTCTTACATCTTAAATCAACCCATTTCTATTAATCTGTCTGCCACATGACCCGTGGCTCACCTGTGTTCCTTACATGTTGCTCCTTGGGTGGCTAGCTCCATTTACCTGACTCCACCCTGCTTCTCCTACCTATGCTGATTTCTCCTCCAACTTCTTCTATGGTGCCTGTCATGGTCCAAAACAGCTCCTTTATTTAAAGTTTGATATTCACAGCATACAGAAAGGCATTCCCACATCACAGAACCACCTGAAGTTTGGACAGTAAGTTTGGTCAGTTAATATCCAAGGACAAGATTCATTTAAAATGAGATGATAGTTGTAGCCTAAACTATAAAAGCATATTTAGGTTTAGTATATGGTGTTGTATTTTATATTTAATAAAATTGACCTGGAATGTCAGAGAACAGAATCGCCCACAGTCAAGCCATGAGGGTCAGAGAGTGGTGACTCATGCCTTCAATCCCATCACTCTAGACACAGAGAGCTTTCTGGATTTCTGTGAGCTCAAGGCCTAACAGCCAAATAGTAGTAGTTCACACCTTTAATTCAAAGTCTAGGAATATGATACACAGTTGAACCCAGAAATGAAACAACTGGATGAGGAAGATATTTAAGGCAGAAGGAGGCAGGGATTGAGTCATTCTGTAGAAGTGAAGAGCCGGGCTGAGAACTCTGGAAGACAGCTTTTACCCTGAGAAGTTGGCGGGGTGAGAATTGACTGTGGTCTGTTTCTTCTCTCTGATATTCCAGCTTTTCCCCAATATCTAGCTCTGGGTTTTTATTAACTAGAATTTAATGCAACATTTGTCCATCTCTTTATCTATGGGAACTGCCTTCCCATAAGGCAAGGACTCTACTACCAGTTCATCCTTTCACACTAAAAATGGATAGCTGCCCCACACACTGTATCCAACTTTCTTTCCCGAGAACTAGGAATTTGAATTAATGTGCAATTAATCTGTCTTTGTCTAAACAATAACATATAAATTCAAGAATAAAAAAGTCATCATTTCCTACCATGTAAATGGCTATTGAGAAAAAGCTCATGTGTAGTTAAAAAAAAGTAGTCAAGGAGGTTAGGGATGTAGCTCTATGATAGAGCACGTGACTAGCATACACAGGGCCTTGTATTCAACCTCTGTCTATCTCTCTCTCAAAGAAAGAAAGAGAAAGAGAGGGGGAGGGAGAGAGGGAGGGAGGGAGGGAAGGAGGGAAGGAGGGAGGGAGGGAAGGAGGGAAGGAGGGAAGGAGGGAGGAATCAGGATTCATTTAGCTTACATTTTTGTATCACTGCTCATCACCAAAGAAAGTCAGGATAAAATCCCAAACAAGGCAGAAACCTGGAAAGCAGGAGCTGATGCAGAGTCCATGGAGGGGAGCTGCTTACTGGCTTGCTCAGCCTGCTTTCTGATAGAATCCTAGGACCACCTGCCCAGGGATGGCACCACCTACCGTGCCTGAGCCCTTTCCCCATTACTAATTGAGTAAATGCCGAGACTCCTTTTTCTGATGATCCTAGCTTGCCTCAAGATGACACACACACAAAAAAAACAGGCAGTACCACCACATTTCTCCATGGCTGGCCTAGCTCTTTGGGTCAAGACAAGCCACAGGGTAAATGTTCTTACTGAGTCTAGGTGTTAGGATAAGAGCCCTTTTCCAGGTTTTATTTCCAACAAAGACAAAGGAAAGGCAAGAATAAACCTCAGATTAAAACTGAATCCCATCCTTCCCCTCTCGAGGTGTATTTTTTTCTAAAAGTGAATTCTCCAGGACATCAGAGAGGAAGCTGGTTGTTTTCAGACAAGTAGGAGATGCTCCATATCGCCTTCCTCCAACAGGAAGGTGTTAGGAAGTGGAGGTTACTCCCAGCAGACATTTCAGCCACCCTGTTATTCAAACACAAAAGATGGACAGATAATTTGCATTATTGAGCTACAAAATAGGCAGCTGAATGTGGAGCGGAACTGAAATGGGAACCTTGTCAGTTAGTGTGAGAGAATCATCATATGAAACCAATTGTTCACTTTCTGTTCAGTCCATTAGCTCCAAGGATGAAAGGAACTGCTCTCCCAACACATAATATTCCAATTTCCAATTTCCCTTAGCACTTCCCTTTCCTACTCGGCAAATAAAATACATTTGTATTCCGGACTTAATTTGTTCCTTCTGACTAGGACTTTATTCTTGAAAGAGACAACACTAATTGCTGTCTGCAATGAGGCCTCAAGGACACAGTACCTCTGACACAGAGGAGACAACCCAGGCCTTCTGCTTAGTAGCTGGCCTGGTGACTGAAACTCAACATCCAAGAACCACTTAGCCTTCTATTTTCAGTTTTGAACAATTGCAAGATGGCTCCCCTCCAACTTGCCACAACCTAATAAAATTTATGTGTGTGTATTTATGACACACTCATGTCCTACATAATAGCACTGCAGTCAATAAGATACTGAAAATACAATTAAGATTATGATGGAGCTGAAAAATTTCCTCACACCTAACGACATTGTAGCCACCATGATGCCACAGCACCACATATGACTCGCACCTCCATGGTAGCCCTGGTACAAGCAAGCATGCCACATAACTAGCTGTATGAAAAATATATAACATAATATATATAATTATGCACGGTACATAATGTACTAAAATACGCTTTTTATCATTATTTTAAAAGACTGGTTACATTTTGCCTCTGATGTTGTTGGCTTTTTGGCTCTTTTGGGGAACCCACCACTCAGCTCCCAAATAAATCACACCCAGAGGTTTATTCTTACTTATAAAAGTCCAGCTTTAGCTTGGCTTGTTTCTAGCCAGCTTTCCTTAACTCAAATTGTCCCATCTACCTTTTGCCTCTGGGTTTTCTTTTGTAAATCTTACTCTTACTCTGTGGCTGATTGTGTGGCTGGTGGCTGCCCCTTGTGTCCTCCTTCTCCATCTCCTTGCTTTCTCTTCCTCTCAGACTCCTCCTTCTACTTATCCTCTCTGCCCGCCAGCACCGCCTATTCCTCTCGTCTGTCTCACTATTGGTCATTCACCTCTTTATTAGGCCATTGGGTGTTTCAGGCAGGCAAGTAACACAGTTTCACAGAGATAAACAAATGCAACATAAACAAAAGTCACACAGCTTAAAATAATATTCTACAACAGTTTCTGTTGCTGTGACAGCTTGAATGAGAAATGTCCCCACAAGGGATGCTTAAAGTGTGATCTTGTTAAAGGAAATGAGTCAACAGAGGCAGGCTTTGAGGTTTAAAAACTTCATATCATTCCCTGTACACCCTCTCTGCTTTGTGATTTGGGTTCAAAATACAAGCCCTCAGCTCCTGCTGCTGGATGCCATGTTTCCCCATCAACACAGTGTTGGACACTTTGCCCTCTGGAACTGTCAGCCTAGATAAGCACCTCTTTCTACAATGGCCTTGGTCATGATGTTTAATCACAGCCTTTGGAAGTTAACCAAGACAGAAGTTGGTACCAGGAGTGGAGTATTGCTGTGGCAGGCTTGACAGTACTGCTCTTTGGAGGAATGTGGAAAAACTTGTAATTTTGGACTAGAAAAGCATTTGAACACTGTAAGTAAAGCTTAATGGGCCACACTAGTAGAAACTTGGAACTTAGTAGAGCTGAGACCTATGCAGAGTATAGAGGTCCACACAGCTCCAGTAGTCTCAGGAACAATAGTAGCACCTAAACTTGAAACCATTCCTGAGATAGTCTGTCAAATAATTCAGCTACTCTCTACCCACTATCCACATCCTAAGAACTTTCCTGAGGCTAAATTTTGAAGTACTGAACTAATTTTTTCAGTGGAGGAGATTTCAAGACAGCCAAATATTAACTCTGTCATATAATAATCAATATATATATCAATATATAATATGTCATATAATAATCAATCTTATGCAGATATACAGTAAAAAGGAGAACATGAGGCAGAAAGAAATACAAAATGTATAATTTGAAGAGTAAAACAGCCCTAGGAAGTTGCATGGTGCCACCAAGGTTCATGCTGAAAGAGATAAAAAGATTTAGAAGAAGCTCCATCTGAGAGGGTAGGCAAACCTACCACATAGCCAGCTATATAAAAATATAGCACATATTTTATGTACAGTACATACTACTGATAGCAATAAAGGACTGTATTAGTCTCTAGAGGAAGAGAACTGGTAAAATGAATGTGTAGAGAGAGAGAACAGATTTATCAGAATTGTTTATAGACTATTGTCCAGTGTAGGGGTATTGTGTTGTTTCATGGTAAATAATTGTCCCACCCACTGGTTTAATAAAAAGTGCTGATTGGCCAAAGGCAGACAGGAAGTGTAGGTGGGGCTACCAGACTAAGAAAAACTCTGAGAACAGAACGCCAGGCAGAACGCCAGGGAGAAGCCAGAGGAAGCCGAGGACAACCATGCTGCTCTAAAGAAAAGGTACCGAGCCCCATGGCTAAACAGGATGAGTCATGGGTTAGATGAAGGGTAGAGAGCTAGCAAGTGATATGCCTGGGCCTTAGACCGATCAGCCTAAAATTATAGTAAGCCTCTGTGTGTCTCTGTGGGACTGTGGGACAGCAGGTCAGTGGGTCTTCGGGTCTGTGGGTCCTAAACATTGAGGTTAGGCCCAGCTAGTCCAACAATGACTGTCTAACCATGGACAGGTCCAGATATCTAGTAGATGTTCAGTTCATGAGGCTATATGGCTCAGATGGTCTTCAGGATACACCAGAATCCCAGAGAAGTGGGTTCTTATGCCGTGAAGGAATGCATTGGCAAGTGAGAGTGAAGGAAAGCAGGTAGACGGAGAACAAAGTCTCTTCTTCTCTATTATTTATATAGGATGCCAGCAGAAGGTGTGGCCCAGATTAAAAGTAGATCTTCTCAACTCAAAAGATCTGGGTTAAAAGTGGGTCTTCCTAAATGAATCAAGAAAGTGTGGTACATTTACACACTGGAGTATTACTCAGTGGTAATAAACAATGGCATCATGAAATTTGTAGGCAAATGGATGGGACTAGGGGAAAAAAAAATCATCCTGAGTGAGATAACCCAGATCTAGCAAGACACAATATGTACTCACTCACAAGTGGATATTAGATGCAAAGCAAAGGATAATCAAGCTACAACCCACAACCCTAGAGAACCTAGGTAACAAGGGGGATTCTAAGAGACATCATGGATCCCCCAGGGAAAGGGGAAATAGAAAAGATCTCTTGAGTAAATTGGGAGCATGGGGGAGGGAGAGACAGAGAGGGAGGGCAATGAAATAGATATCTTGATAGAGAGAGCCATTTGTGGGTTAGAGAGAAACCTGATGCTAGGGAAATTCCCAGGAATCCACAAGGATGACCCCAAAGACTCCAAGAAATAGTGCAAGAGGGTGCCTGAACTGGCCTTCTGTAATCAGATTGGTGACCGCCCTAATTGTCATCATAGAACCTTCATCCAATGACTGATGAAAGCAGATGTAGAGAACCACAGCCAAGCACTTGACCAAGCTCTTGGAGTTCAGTTGAAGAGAGGGTGGAAAGATTATAGGAGCAGAGGGGGTCAGGATCAAAATGGGAAAAACCACAGAGACAGCTGACCCAAGTTAGTGGGAGCTCACTGACTCTGGATAAACAGCTGGAGAGCCTGCATGGGACCGAACTAAGCCCTCTGAATGTGGATGACAGTTGTGTGGCTTGATCTGTTTGTGACGCCCCTGGCAGTGGGACCAGGATTTATCCCAGGTCCATGAACTGAGTTTTTAAAGCCCATTCCTTATGAATTCCTTGCTCAGCCTTGATGCGGGGGATAGGGGCTTAGTCTTGCCCCAACTTAGTAAACCTGTGTTGACTACCCAAGGGAGACCTTACTCCCTGTGAGGAGTGGATGGGGGGAGTGGGAAGGGGGGAAGGGAAACTGGTTGGTATGTAAAATGAAAAATATTAATGTCAATAAATAAATGAAAAAAGTGGGTGGTCCCACTTCAAATTGTTTAATGTTTAAAAATCCCTCACAGTAGTATCCAGCCACTTAGATTTCAGTTAACTCCAGACGTAGTCAAGTTGACAACCAAGAATAGCCATCACAGTGACTATGGGTACCCTCATGGTAAGACCTAACCTAGATAAGCTTCCAAATAACGAAAGGGAAAAGGTCTAAAGAACTTCTGCTCCCACAAAGGATCAGCAAACAAAAGGAGGTCAAGGCCTATCCCAAGTTTGTAGCCAAATTTAGCAATGTTCTATACATGGTTCTGGCTTTAGAGTCATGAGTAAAGGGTTCATGAAATCTTCCTCCACAGTTTCTGAAAGCTGTTGGGGTCAGACAACATGTGACAGGGATGCCCTGCATGAAGGTCTTGAGTGGATATTGTATGAAGTAAAGTTTGGGTTGAAGACCCCATGATGTTGGAGATGCCAGAGTTGTAAGACACCTCCCAAGGAGATCTGCACACAGAGAGTAGAACCATCCCAAGAGAGAGAAAAATGTTTCAGCTGCAAAAACTATTGGGACAGAGGCATTTAAGCCCACTGAACTAGACATGAAGGTACAAGATCTGAATTTTCTTCCCTGGGTTTTTGGTCTTGCTTTGGTGCAGAATTTCCTCACTATGCTCTCATTCCTCTCTGTTGAAATGGTAATGTATTCTCTGTCCCATTGTACATTGGAAGTATATAATTTTCCTTTTTTATTTACAGGGAGGGGATTACAATCAAGATACAGTTTAGATTTTCAAAAGAGACTTTGTACTTTCAAACCAGTGTTGAGACTGAAAGACTATGGGGAACTTTTCAAGGTGGCCACAAGCTTATGGGAGAAGAGTGGAGTGTGGTGTTTGAACAGGAAACATCTCCCATCCCCTTGGGCATTTGAATTATGGGTCCCCAGTCTGTGGTGCTTATCTCCTTGGCTTGTGTTTCAGTTCCTGACTCCAGGTTCCTGTCTTGAGCTCCTGCCCTGGCTTCCCCTGATAATAGACTGTGATGAGGGAATGTAAGCCAAATAAGGCCAATCCTCCCCAGTTGCCTTTGGTCACGGTGTTTGCTGCAGCAACCACAAGCAAATTAGGACAAGGGTATTGCCATGAGTTCTCAAAAAAAAATGGGGATGCAGTTATTGGACAACAGCAGGGTGATAGGTAAACTACAGCTGGATAGCTTAAGCAAAGGAACAACTACCCAAAAAGACATATTTCCAACATGAAAAAGGCCTCCATCTAGGCTAGAAGTCTGCAGGAGTCATAGGGATTTTTTTTCTCTCTCGCTCTGTTTCTAGGCAGTAGCTCCAGAGGCAAACTCAGGCTGACAATTAGCTGTCAGCTGATCACCAATTCAAATGTCCTGGAGTGGGTCGGGCTGATGATCTACACTTGCAGTAATCATTTGGCTGGGTGAATCAAATTATACTTTCCAATGCCGCTTCAAATCAGGATTGCTCTGTCTGCATTCGTTTTTGGCAGTAAGTATTACCATGCAACTTATTTTCTTTGATATTGACTCTACGTGGGCAAGGGAGGAACTTAGGCTTCTTTTTAAGGTCTGCTCTACAGGAAAGACCAAAAAGTTTTAGAGATTTGTAAGGAGACTAATTAGGATCTATTCCATTTTAATGGCTAGGCTTTCACACTGAAGTGGATAGGGAAATGTGTTCTGCCCTTGCAAAGAAGAGATTTTTCTTCCCAGCTATCTGATTTGGGAACCTCATTCTTTGATAATGCCATGTGCAGTGATCAATCAGATGTAATGATGAAAAGGAAGTTTGCCACAATCAATCCCGATAAACAAATAACTGTTATATTGGCAATCCTAATGTGTTCCTCACTTCGAATTCTGTTGCAAATAATTGGCTTCATTAACGTCTGTGAAGTTAGCTGTTCACTACAGTTGGGCAAGCTGTACATTAGATGTGTTCAGTGGTTTGCAAACCTTTGGGAATAACAGACTCCTGAATCAGCATCTTGCTAGCTCCATGGAAGTGAACAAGCTAAGAAGTGACAAGGCTGGAGGGATATAGAAGGGGTGAAAGGGAATCCGGATATTCCCAGAATCCATCATCTTCCTATAAACTAAAATTTTCCTTCTCAAACTAATATGAGAGTTAGCTTTGTATCTTTTTTTTTAAAAAAAAAAAATGATTTTGACAGAAAATGTACTTGATTTCTTTGTGCCATCTAGCTTTCAAATTACCCTGCCCACATCTGTCAGATGCCTTTGTTGTTCAATTATAAAAACTGTATCCAGGCTGGATTATGAGGATGCTGTTTGCTGGAGCCACAACCACAGATGCCCTTGGGTTGAACATCAGGCTCACAGCAATCTTCCCAAAGAAGGGAATATACTTCCAGCTGTTACACCAGACTCATCCTTCTTGGAGAGAGGGGGAACACAGCAAGTGAGCCCTTTGTGGAGTGTGTAAAATATGCATATGGGGAGACAGGAGGCAGCAGGGAAAGGGGAAATAGATTTAACAAAATCACATACACTCCCATAGAAACAGCCAGGGTGATTGAGTGTGTGTAGTTTGCACTTTGCCTAGAGATAAAGAATATTTTTGTCCTGAATTACCCTATATATCAGTACCATCCACGTCTCTCAACAATGCCCATTTTCTAAATCATATTCTGCCATCAGTGTGTTCAGATTACACAGGGAACATACCTTTTTTCCAGTCTAGATTTTCTTTCTTAAGTGCTGTTCAGGGAAATTTCAAAGGCATATTATTTTGTCAATAGTTTAAGTATTTGAGAAAGACAAAGGATCTCATTAGATAAGTGGTTTTTCTGACCAAATGAGAACCAACCCAGGTACCAGTTATTCCAATTTAATCTTGGAATTCTCTCCTCCCACCTTCAGTTAGAGTTTAGATCCAGCAAGATACTGGCTTTGTAGAACCCAACACTACAATGACTTCCTAATTGGTTTTCCTGTTTGGATTCTTATTCCCACACCAATTCATTTCCACCCAGTAATGTCAGTAAGAAATACAAAATGTGTCTTGTCACTGCCTTTCTTCCAGCCCTAATAGAATCCCTGACTGCTATGGAATTCTGCCCTAGCTCACTCTCTACCTGACCCATCATTCTACTCCAATGCCCTGAGAACCTTGCTCCTCATGGGATGCTCCTTTCCCAGCTTCTTCCTTCTTAACTTCTGATATCATGGTTCTTGGTCAATAACATCTACAGGTAAACCATCTTCTTTAAATACCTCTTCTCCATTACTTTTCTTCCCTTGGTTTTGGAGATTATAATTACATCTTGATGTGGGAATGCCCTTCTGTATGCTGTGAATCTCAATCTTTAAATAAAGGAGCTGTTTTGGCCCATGACAGGCACCATAGAAAAAGTAGGAGGAGAAATCAGAGCATAGGTAGGAGGAGCAGGGCGGAGTGAGACAGACTGAGATGATGCCCAAAGGAGCAACATGTAAGGAGCACAGGTGAGCCACAGGCCAGTGGCAGACAGATTAATAGAAATGGGTTGATTTAAGATGTAAGAGCTAGCTAGCAATGTGCCTGAGCCATAGGCCAAACAGCATAAAGTTAATATAAGTGTCTGAGTCATTTCTGGGGGCCTGAGAAGCAGCGGGCAGCTAAGGGGTCTGGGGCTGCAGGTCTGTGGGTCTGGACCTCTGGCCTCCCAGGACCAAAGAAACCTCTTTGTAACAGCATCTCCCTTTGCTTTCTTTCCTTCAAACTCTTCCATATATGCCTCCTCACGCTTTCAAATTTACTGCCTTCTTTCTTCCTGATTGTTGCACATGCATATATGTATATACATATACATTCCTAAATATAAGCTGTTCAGTCTGTATAATGTCATGTGCATGTTTTCAGGGCTGGCCATTTGGTATTGGATAACCAGTAAGCATGCTCTTCCCGTTAGAAGACTATTTCTCCTATTTTCAATATCCCTTAGTTGCCTGTAATTCTTCTGGGCAGGAATGAGACCCATGGGCTGTTCCCTGTCTACTTTGGCATGTCTACTGGTGTCATCCTTGTTTAGGTCATGCTTAGGTCATATTGATGAGATGTTTAAGGGTGTAGCTTCTGATCTTACTAGGTGCAGAGTCTTGTAGCAAACTCCCAGATCCTCTGGCCCCTGCAATCTTCTCCCAGACTCCTCCACAATGTTTTGTAAGCTTTAGATGCAAGAGTAGATTTCTCCAATGGGACTGGGATCCACAACTCTGCATTGTGATTGGCTGTGGTGTTCTGTAGCAGCTATGTAAGCTTCCAAAGGAGGGAAATAACCAACAGTCTGACTCGGCTATGACACCTAGGAACCACAACAACCACCAGCATGGCACAATGACCCTCAAAGGACAGTAGTGGCATGCATACTTTGGCAGTAAACATCAGTTTCCTAGGACTTAATACCAGTTCACCAAGAAAGAAAGCATGCCTGCTACTGGAATATGGCCTAGGAAGTAGTGAAATAATGTATCTTGGAGGAAAAGAGGCAAGCACCACCACTTCACTAAACCAACAGAATACCTAACTACACTCTAAATAATTTGTTCTTATACCTACATATGAATGTAGTTCTCACCCCTCATCAAGAAGACTTCTCTTCACAGCCAGAGAAAATCATAGAAACCCCATTACTTTTTCTCAGATCACAGTGATTACTTTCTTCATTAAATATGTCATCATTTTAAATCATCTTACCTATATCTTTCCCACTAGAGTGAAAATTTGAAATGGGTGTAAACCACCTCCACCTTTCTCCCCACTCCATCCCTCACATCCCAAAATATAGCCTGGTATGTTCTAAGCCAAAAAAAAAAAAAAAAAATGTGTTGAGATACTAAATAGTATTAAAAAATCACCAGTTCATATTTCACAACCTAATGCTTAATATGAGTGTTTCCTCTGTTAATTCTCTTGTTCCTTCCTACAATGTGGCAATCTACATAAGAATCATTTTTTTCAAACTAAGACATCTTTGGAAATTGAAGAAGAAAGAAGAAAGGGGGAGGAGGGGGAGGGAGAAGTTGAAGCACAGCAGAAAAGTCTAGGCTGCTTTCTTTTCATTATAAGTCAGGCAGGGTTCACGGGCGTAAGCATCAGCACCAGACACTTTAGAAGTTGAAAATTAGATCAAATGAATTGAAGGACAACTGTATCTTGTGTTAATGTTTTCCCCCTCGAATGAAGAAAATGAGATGATGTGAGCCATGACTTCATTTGAAAATGAAAGTTTGGATTTCTATTTGCTTCTACATTAAAGCACACTTTTTTTTTCCATGTTAGGTTCTTCGTGTTAGTAAATGTTTCAATATTTTACATTTATTAGGATCAGGCCCATTTACTATTGTGCAAATAAGACAAACATAGAGCCCTTCCAAAGCATAGTTTCTAAATTGCACAGTAAACAAATGATACTAGGCTGGAAACATCACAACCCTTCCTCTAATGTGTTAAAAAAAATAAAATAAAATAAAACACTAGATAAAGTCTTCCTTTTAAGAGGTAAATTTATAAATAGTTCACTGCATTTTTACTATCTCAAGTAAACGGATTATCCAGATCACCCTACCTGTCTCATAACATAGAAAAATGGTAAAAAAAAAAAAAAAAAAAAAAAAAAAAAAAAGCCAATAGTCAGATTTTTGGCCTATCTTTTGCAAATAGCAACACATAAGAAACTTGATTTTGCTCTGAAGTATACGTTGATTTCTGATTAGCTGATTATAGAAGTCAGAGGAAATGCCAAAATGAAGTGATGACTCACTAGGAGATGACAGTGAGCAAATGCCTTTACATTTATAATTGCCCTTGGATCTACTTAATTTAGCTTAAAGTCAGGAGTCATAATTGAGACAAATGGCTGCACCGAGCAGGTACGAGACATGACAAGAGGCTGTCCGTGACCATTTTTGTTGGACTATTTCCACCCGAGGACTTTTTCAGCCAAGACTTTTCTATAATGGCTGTTAAATTTTATAGGATTTTTCCCACCATTAGCTATAATGGCATTTACATGTTAAATGCTCGCAACAAATGAAAACTGTGATTCCATTGTTTCACAGGGTGAAAACCATGATTACTGCTATTCTGAATGGATAGCACACATCTAAAAGCATCCTTTAATGTCTCTTCCTTGTATGGTACCTATGTAAGCTCTGTGGGAAAGCCCGTTTGCTTTACAGCTCTTCTATTTTTGAAACAAGATAGATTCTTGCAATGCAAGAAAACTGAAGATTTCACAATCAGCCAAGCAGAAGACACCTCAAATGTTATTTTTGTCTAAGCGACTTGTTTACAATTAAATATAATTCTCCCTAAAGACATTCGACTGAGTTCACCTTTCACAGAGCTTCAAGCAAACAGTTCACTGCCTGCTTATGGACATGTGTGTGTTTCTTTGTTTGTCTGTTTGAATGAATGAATGAATGAATGAATGGATGAATGAATGAATGAATGAATGAATGAATGAATGAATGAATGAATGAAAAGGATAAGACAACACTCTCCAGGACTTGTGCCTGAAGCTATCCTCAATCATGGAAACAGGAGGGATGGCAGACACTGAGGACTTCTTAGCCAATTTTCTTCTGCAAGAAAATTTAGCAACTTACTCTAAACATTTTAGATTTTATTGTTCCAGATTATTACTGTGGGTTATTATTTATCAGGAAATATTCAGAGCCATTTGGATCTAGTAAAATAAGGTAAGAGAAGCTGGGTTAATGGTTCTATGAAACTACTAAAATATACAGCTGAGTGATCACTTTAGAACTTTTTAACTTGGTTTCCCATTTCTCTGCCTCCAATAGCTTTCCAAAGCAGCCACCCTCACCCTGAGTAGCAAACAAGCTGCAGGATCTTCAGATTCTGTAGACCAACTGTCTTCACAAGAACTCAGCTGTTCCAAGAATGCTTCCAAAATGACAGGGTTTCTATAGTTATAAGATCAATGTTCTAGCTTCTGAAAATGTCCTGTTTGTTGTTGGTCTTCGGCTTGTTTATTTTGTTTGGGTTTCTATTTTGTGGGGCTGTAGATCAAACTTAAGCCCTCACACTTGCTAAGGACATACTCTGCCAATAAGCTAAAGGATACACTTTCAGGCTCTGAGTTTTCATCTTATTTTGCCCTTTCACTGATATGTATTTCAATTATTTATGTTTCTCTTCTATATATTGATACCTAAGTTTTCTGACCAATAATAGGTCCCATATAAGAATCTGAATTGATTTTAAATTGTATGTTAATGTGCTATTAAAAAGACCTCCTTGTAAATGGCTCAAGGCTCCATTCTAAGCAGGTTTCTAACTGTGTGTTTGGATGATACTGGTTCTCATAGGTTCATATGTTTGAATACTTGATCCCCAGTTAGAGAAACTCTTCTGAAGGAAATGTGTGACCTTACTGGAAGAGACATGACATGGGGACAAACTCTGAAGCTTCAAAAACCCCTGCCATTTCTAGTACACTCTATGCCTCCTACTTGCAGTTTAAGGTATAAGCTCCCAGCTGCTCAACTCAAACACCTTACTATATATGCCATCTTGACATGGTGTTTTATCACAGAATAGAAAAGCAACTAATACATGCAGAAAATGGTACCAGAAGTGGGGGTACTGCTGTGGGATTAGAGAAGTGGTTGACTGTTCTAAGTGGAGCTAGGAAGATGGTAGTGCTGATAGCTGTATGGACTATGAAGGACCAGCTCAGGATTCAGATTGGAACAATATTAGCAAATGGTCTTGAGTTCATTCCTGAGCACATTCCGGCAAATAATGTGGCTGTCTTCCACCCTATACTAAGAACTTACCGAAGAATAAACTTAAACGTACTAGACTAATTTCTTTAGTGGAGATTTCTAAAGCTTTAGCTGTGGCTATTTGCCGGTGTCCTGTTCATCTCCAAACTGTACATTTGGGAGTTCTTTCTACACCACTTCCTCTTTTTCATTGTGAACCCGCATAAAAGGGACTAGTACTAACTATGTAATAGAATCAAAATTTGGCTATCTTGAAATGAAGTTGGAAACCTCAAGGTTTTGGAGATACTAGAACTGTGAGACATCTGTCAAGGAGAACTGCAGAGAAGGAATGGAACCGTCTTAAGAGAGAGAGAAGCATGCTGTATATGATAAAGCTGGAAGGCAGAGCCACGTAAGCCCTCAGACATCGGAAATGGAGCTACAGGATATGGAGTGTGCCCTGCTGGGTGTTGATCTTGCTGGATTAGTATTGTTTCACTGTTCCCCCACATCTTCCCCTTTAGAATGGTAATGTGTATTCTGTGCTACTACTGTATGCTGGAGGTTTGTAATTTGCCTTGAGCTTACAGGGTAAGAGATTTCCTTGAATCTCAGAAGAGACTTTAGATTTTGGACAAAAATAATGTTGAAACTGGAAGACTCTGACTGTGGTGATCTGATCTCATCTAATGCATTTTACCTAATGTAGCTGGCAGACGGCTATAGAGACCTTGTGCCTCGTGGGCGCTGTTGAAGGTGGCAGTAGGTGACAGGACACTTAGGCTGGATCTATACAGAGATACTTATTATGAAAAAGAGAGAGAGAGTGTGTGTGTGGAGGGGGGGGAGAAGAAGGAGGGGTTGAGAGTGAGCTCCAGGAGGGGAAAAACAAGAGAGAGAGAGTTGGGTGGTGGGAATTCTTCTTAGATAGAGCTTTACATCAGAACTCAGGGTGGGGAGTGACTTCAGGGACTAGAACAGGATCCTAACAATGGGGGCTTTTGGTGTTGGACTAAATCAATTATAATGTGGCCACAAGCATATTATATGGGGCCAGAGAGTGAATGGGGTAGTTTAGATGAGAATGGTCACATAGCTTCATCTGTCTGAATACTTGGTCTCCAGATGATGTTCAGGAAAGATTAAGAGTCTTTCTGTGGGAGGTAGGGTATCCTTGGAAGCAGGCTTTGAAATTTCAAAAGACTCATCATACCATTCTCTGCCTCCTGCTTGTGGTTTGAGATGTGGGCTCTTAACTGTTCCTGCCACCATTACTGTTTTACCTCATTTAAACCACCAGGAAGGTTAGCCCCAACTGAACACGTTCCTAAGTTGTCCTGGTCATGGTGTCTGATCACAATAATTGAAAAGTAACTAAGACACTAACCCAAAAGTCGTTTTTCCATCTCTTTCTGCTAAACTTCTTCCCATTTCCAGCCTCTGCCATTCCATCTGGTCTCTGTATCACCTCCCAAGAAAAGTGGAATCAGGGTTGTTAGTGAGGAAATCCATACAGAGATTAAATTAATTCAGCGGTTTTTCATTTGCTCACTTAGATGCTTGCTTTACTTATCTTTTATAGCAAGGACTCCCAGAAATGTGTGGCAAATCCCTAGTGTTTATCCCAGAATTACCCAGACTTTGAGAAAATAAACCACTCCCTACAGATAGGGTCCATTTTAGAGCTGTGAGATGAAATAATAGATGTGTTGGGGCCAAGTTTCTGTTTATTGATAAGCACTAGTTTTATAGACATTAATAATCATTCTGTGCCAACACACACAATGGATTGTGGCTCCTACAATGTACAAATTGTGTCAAAATGTACAAATGCTTTTGTCTCTCTACAACTCGCTTTCTAAATCTTCAGGCTCAGAGAGAAATGAGTCAAATGCTTGAGATGATAATTCATTTTATTCCAACAATACATTCACAGTCCTAAGATCTTTTTCCCTTTCTGTTTAAACTTTCCAAATAGTCTCAAAGTGTTTCCTTCCAAAACACTTCAGGAAGCTTGCCACAAACCAGGTTCAACAAGGTCAGTGCAACCTATACATCCTGTTCATAAGAAGTTTTCTCTTCTTGCATGGTATGAATACTCAATCCAAAAACATTCCAACTGCTGTGTTTCTGAACAACTTCTGAAGTAGAATACTACATCTTTTGTGGCTGTGATAAGAAGCTTAGAGCAACTCTAGTTTGTCTCTAATAACACTGATACTATTAAAAATAGTTACTGCTTCCAAACTATTTTCATTTTGTCTAATGAACACAGAGAGAGAGTCTCAGGTCCAAGAAAGAAAAGGTCAATGACTCAATCGTGAGATGAGTCTGTTACCAATTTTACAGACACCGTTTAAGCTGTAGTTCATCCACTAATCAGAAATGTCAAATCTATTGAGACATTTAAGTATATCACAATCTTTCAAATGATGAATGGTTATCTGCATGGGTTCCTAAGAGTATTTTTGTATATTAAGACCGTAAGTTACAGAGAGATACATACATAACTGCATTCTCACTAGCTAACCATGACACAGAAAGTTATTGATGTTGGATAACACTGATTGAATTGTTGCCAAGATGCCCAAAGCTCATGCTGATAACAATGCTGGTTCTAGACATCAAATCCCCAGATATTGGTTCATTTTATTCAGGGCATCACACACTGTGTTCAAATCACTGCGTAGGTCCTGCACCACATTTTCAATACTCCGGGTATCCTTCAGAATTTCAATGCTCTGTGTGTAAGGGTTGAAGTATACCGAGAAGGGACGGGTAATTGACTTTGCGAAGTCCCTGTAGAATAAATGAAAATAGAAGGATACACAATCAACCAACACTGGTACAAGAAACAGATAGGAAGAACAGCCAGAGAAACTTAAAGGTTATTTTTTATATAGAAAGAGAAGCAAGTTTACCTCATCTTTTCTTTGGCTTCTTCAAAACTTTCTGAAACAAAATAGGCATCCTGGAAGGTAGTGATTAGGCATTCCTGCAAGCAGGTCGTCTTTGGGTCAAAGGTTTTTATGCACGCCTTGTCAGAAAGAGCATGCTGCAAAACATACCGCAGAATCCATCAAGTCCATTTCAAAACGATATGGCATCACAGTTACTAGCCTAGTAATCCACAAAAGTGCTTAGTTACTAGTCTACCATGGAACACAGAACCCTCCTTGTGCGGGGTAAATTGGGGGTTAGGCAAGGGTTGTTTGCTTGTTTTACTTTTTAAGTCTCTTGGAAGTGGGGGTGGGGGAATGAGCTCATGTTATTATTTTATATTATTTCAGATAAATTCATGCTGAAGGACAGTTCAGAGCTCTGCCTTGACAAAATGGAATTTTAAATCTACACCGTGAATAGAAGCAGATATAGCAGAAATATGTTCCTAAATTTGCTGCTATCCGCAATGTACTGAAATTTCGCTTAAATGGCAGAAGTAATAATTACCTGCATGGAAAGGTAATTGAGACTCTCACTAAACTATTTGTAGACTCGTTGGGAGATGTTTTGAGGCCAGGTACTGTGTATCAACAGAGATCAGAACAGGCTTGCGCATTGGAGAGTGCTTGCAAAGTAATCACCTACCTTCCACAAACTACAGCAAATAAATATTGCCAGTCGGGGGCAAAGAACCAATATTAATAGTTATGCTTAAGCTCAATGCAGGCATTAAAAAAGCAAGAAAGCCAGCATAATTATTCTTTGTACCATCATTGGCTCTGTTCAGCTCACCACATGCCTGGCACTCAGAACAGCAAGGAATCCCACATGACTGTCTTTAAGAGAAAATCCAGTGATGTTAAAAATTAGTAGTCATTTCTTACCCATACTGCCTTCCTAGTTCTAGATTCTTAATGCATGATTATAAAACATAATGTACAAAAATAAATCATTGAGGAGTGTGTGAAACCATAAATAACCATGCCTTCAGTCTATCTGGTAAGTCGAGATGAAACCTAGAAATGAGTATTTTCAAGACATTCAAGGTGAGTCTGGCATAGTGTTTGTGAACTATACCCCTGTAGATTACATTCTTAAGAGACAGTTTTATTGGTAGAAAGGAGGAAGGGAGATGGCAAAAATTGTCTTGAACTGAGTATTAGAAAACAGAGGCTGCAGCCCACAAGCTGATGTAGCTACTCATAACCTTGGTAAATCACTTGACCTATCAGAGCCTCCACTCCCTCAAGAAACTTTTCAATTGGATAATTCTAAAAATGCTATATAATACAACCTCCTGATCCCACCCAAAGCATTTCTCTGCCTCTTTGCCTTCTCAACCAAATAGTGAGAATTTCTTGAAAACTTCCAAACCAGTGTTCTCCTCATCAGCATTGCTGGTGTATTCACTCCAACAATTCCGAAGAACACACAATTACTCACAGCCCTTGGTGAGGAAGGCTGTGCTTTCCCCGTGTTTAAAAATACAATTGAGAAGCCATCCTGACATGAGCAGAAGGGAAGCAAAGGATTTGTCTTTTGTTTTTCCACAAAATTCTATAGTCCAGATCAATGCATATATGAGTCATGGGATGTAGAGGACCTTCAGAGTGAACACATTCTTCTTCTGGACTACAGAACAGCATCATTCTGAAGCTGAAGGTCATTACACCTACAAATGCACTTCTGCCGAGCACAGCACAGTGGATATCGGACAAGTGTGGTTTCACAAGACCAATAAATCCTGTCCACATTTTCCAAACAACTTCACAGATTTACAAAACAAAATGTCTTTTAATGAGAGCTCTTGCCTCTTTGCAAAGAATTGGCTTCCTGTTGGCTTGCTGTGGTTTTCAGAATTAGAAGTTGCCTTCTTCGCAACCCTACACTATGATTACATTTAACTGACGTGTGTTACGCAAATTGCCCATTCATCCATGAGTACACATAGAAGGAAGGACACTAACTAGCTCAGCATCCTCCATCTTTCCACTTTCTCCCCTGCATCAGGAGACAGAGACAGATTGGTAGCAACATGGGCTATGTGAACAATTAAGCCATGGGTTCTCAGGACATCTCTGCTGAGCCAAACACTTTTCACAGAGTTGAGGACAAGCACAAGAAGAAATAAAACTCATCAGTGAAACAATCAGTGTCCATTGCCTCTAGGATACTTTATCACCCAGTCAGTGTGCGTGTGTACAGGGCACCTGTGCAATGTGTGTATTCAACAGTGATGACTGGAAACAGTGTAGGTTCTGAAATATTCATCATGGGGCTATTGTACTGACTCTCCTGATGGCTACATTCATTCATCTTAGTAGGGAAAGAGGATTAGAGTAGATTAAGAAAATCCTCAGAGGACAGGGTGCCCTGCCTTAGACTTCAAGGGGAAGAAACCCAATGAGTACACAGCTTATAGTTTAAGGCAAAGACTGTTTGGTGATATATATAGTACTTAGCCAATATAATATTTAAGTGAAATTTGGAAATAGACTGGATTTTGTTATTCAGTTGATTGGTTAGTTAGTTGGTTAGTTAGTTGGTTAGTCGGTTGGCTGGCTAATAACAATTATTTTTTGAGACAGTTTTAATTACGTAGCCCAGGCTGGCCAGCACTGTCTTTCTGCCTCAGCTTTCCAAGTGTGGCAATTACAGGAAAGCACCACACAGACCCAGCAGGAAGTTAACTATTTTAAGTGCTCAAAATTATGATTTATTCTCAGGAACTATATATGACATATTATACACACATACACACACACATAGTCATTTATTATATTCATTTATTATAATCATTATATGTGTGTGTATGTGCGTGTATGTGTGTGTGTGTGTGTGTGTGTGGTGTGGTGTCTGTATGTGCATGATATTCTAGTTCACAAGGGCCTTTCCATCCATAAAGCATGAAATTATGGCTAGCTACCTCTTGTCTGTTAACAAATGTGGAGACATTATTAGTAGCCATGGATTAGCCTGAGTTGAGGGAGCAGCCAGTAAGTGAGATAGCCATGTCTATAAATAGTTGCATTCACATAACAACCTTTGTGGTGGCTGGCAGCAACATCCATGCTGCCCATGAGGTCTCTGTCTCTGAATGTTCCCATGTGTTCCAAGAGATGTAAAATAGCATCCATATTTCCTTTGATACAAAGGGCCACTGACCACTTAGGCTTGAGTCTATCTCTGTTCTTGTAAGTCATCTCACTTTGGGGAAGCAACCACTTTGCCGCCTCCTGTATGTTAAGGGAGAGGTCTCTTTGAACACTGTTTGTGTTTTCTTGATGTTCCAGAGAGACTCTGTGATGACTTCTCTTTGAGGTGTCAACCATCTTAAGTCCCACAGTCTTCAAGAATTAATTTGATTTTCTATACAGAGAAGTTTTATAATACTGACCAAATCTGGCTGGCAGTCTTTTATTCTCAAGCCACTGCAAGTGTGCAAGAGTATTTAAAAATCATCTGCTCCTATCTGAACACTCTGTAACAGTGATTCTCAACCTTTCTAAAGCTGTGACAGTTTAATACAGTTCCTCATGCTGCACTGACCACCAATTGTAACATTATTTTTGTTGCTACTTCATATTTCGTTGCTATACAATTTTGCTACTGGATGGCTGATATGCAACCTCTATAAAAGGGTCAATCAACCCCAAAGATGGTCGCAACTCACAGGTCTCTAAGAACCACTGATCTCTAAGAACCTTTTTTTTTTTTTTTTTTTTTTTGGTTTTTTCCGATAGTGCTATAGACAAGGATATACAACTAGAATAAGATTGGCTTCTCAATATAGCTGTCTCAAAATCTAGACATATTGAGCCTACGTACAGAGTTAGATATGAAATAAGCTAGATGGAGTTGAAGAGATGGCTCAATGGTTAAGAGCACCTGACTGCTCTTCCAGAGGTCCTGAGTTCAATTCCCAGCAAACACATGGTGGCTCACAACCATCTGTAAGGGATCAGATTTCTTCTTTTGGCATATACATAAAATATATAATAAATAAACCTTAAAAAAATTAAAAAAAAAAAAGAAATGAAGGATAAGGCCCTTAAAAAAAACTTAGAAATAAGCTAGGAAAATTACAGCCGGTCCTCATAAGCTTTGTTTCTTAAGGATCCAAATGCCCCTTTGTGACTATGCATCTTGAAAGCTACAGTTAGGCTCTTCTGGCTATCTTCAAAACTAAAGCACCCAGAAAACCCCCGGTTGTGAAATGTGTACACTAACAAAGAGCTTACATCTTCAAAAGACTCTGGCGTCCACATAATGTCATTTGCATCATGGTCTGGAAACCCCCACCAACTAACATTCTTTTCAAGATCATGGAAAGAAAACACCTTTGAGGAGATAAATATTCTTCATAGTTTTTGAAGTAATAAATTCCTAGCTCCACCCTTCAGTTTCTCCCCTTGAGGTCCCCTGTTCCAATCTCCCTTTGGAACATTGACACTTAGCTTTCCTAAATAAACTTCTGCTTGGTCTGGCTCTTTCTCAACTGAATTCTTTTCTTCAAGACAACAAAAATTAAAGAGAAAAATTCATCCAGTAACAGTGTGACAACCAATGAGGAACAATTTCAGGATGAGCTGAGGTTCTTTCCATGACGAATCATAAAGTCTCACTTACATGAATCAAAAAATCTTCTTGAAGTATAATTTTATCAAGGCTCATAAATACATAGAATCCTCCACTTTGCCAGTGTAAACTGACCAAAACAGCCTTTCCTACTGGGCTTAAAGATAGCCCTGTCACTCTTCCCCCATAGGTGCCAAGGGCCAATTAATTGGCTCTAATAAATACTTGTTATCCACCCTAGCTTTTATAAATATTCTTTTGACATCAAAAATTTCCAGTTGCTGATAGTGGTGCTTTGAAAAAAAAGTAGACTCCAAAGAGATTGGCACTAATGGGAAGTGCGATTTTGTTGGAGGTATGGCCTTGATGGAGGAAATATGTCAACTGTTGCGGGGGGGGGGGGGGGAGGGCAGAATTTGAGATTTCATATATGCTCAAGATACCTCCCAGTAAGACAGACCATTTCATGTTATCCTCAAGATGTAGAACTTTCAGCTACTTCTCCAGCACCATGTCTGCCGGCATGCCACCATGTCTCACCATGATGATGATGGACTAAATCTCTGAACTGTAAGTGACCCGTCCCCCAATTAAATGTTTTTCATTGTAAAAATTGCTGTGGTCGTGGTATCTCTTCACAGCAACAGAAATCCTAACGAAAACAAAAGTTGATACCAGGGACTGGAATATTGCTGTGATAGGCCTGACCATGCTTTTGTTTAGAGAAATTTGGACTTTGGTACTTTGGTTTAGGAAAGCAGTGGAATGCTTTAAGCACTGTTTAATAAGCCATAGTTGGAGAAACATGAAAGACATTGGTGCTGGATGTGATTTGATGAACTGTAGAGGCCTTTATAAAGAGGTTACAGAGGAGAAAGAATATTAATATGTGGCCTAGAGATCGTTCTTGTGATATTATAGTGAAAAATGTGGCTGCCTTTTGCCCTTGTCTGAAGAGTCTGTCTGAAGCTAAAGTGAAGAGTTTTGTATTAATTCCATTGGCAGAATGGAGTTGGGGATCTGAAGAGAATCTTGACATCAGACATGGAGTAGCTATGGTCTTGTTGAAAGAAGTGTGTCACTGGGGGAAGGGGGTGCTTTGAGGCTCAAGATACCACTCAGTGAGATAGACCACTTCCTCCTGCCTGCAAGATGTAGGATTCACAGTTCCTTCTCCAGCACCGTGTCTTCTTGCATGCTACCATGTCCCATCATGATGATAAAGGACTAAACTTCTAAACTATAAGTGAGCCACCCCAATTAAGTGTTTTTCCTTGTAGGGGGTGTTGTGGTCATGGTGTCTATTCACAGCAATAGAAATCCTAAGACACTGATAGGTAATAATGCAAGATAATTCCGAGCATGCATCCTAACCTTGGAGTTTAAATTTTGTTCCTTTCCTTTCTATACAACCTAAGGGAATGAGTGGACTCTATAACCCAACGTTGTGGTCAGAATTAAATGGGAAATGTATGCAAATGGTTAGCATGGGAAGTGCTCAACATATCTACTATTCTTAATTGGGTCCAACATGATTACTAGTATCCATATATATACTACTAAGCATTTCTTCCCTCTCTCCCAGGGGTCTAGAACCTGTAGGGAAAGAATAACCTCAAGTATAAGACTTGGGAGGCCCAGGAGACCCCAAAGCCTCTGGGTCTACAGCTGACTAAGAGGTGAGTGGCACCCAGACCCTCAGGCCAAGTGAGTGGTCTCTGAACCCTGGCTTGGGTACAAAGCCCCTAGCACCCTGACAATACCCAGCTCCACCCTAAACCAAAAAAAGCTGGAAGAGCCTCTCCAAGCCCAATCACCAGCAAAACACAGCTAGGGGGACATCCCGCAGGCCAAACCCCGCCCCAGCTGCAATCTGCATCATCACACTCCAACAACTGGAGACTCTGAAAACTCCAGTCCAGACCTGACTGAGAGCCAACTATGAGCCAACTACAAGGTGACTAAGAACAACCCCTGCAACAACTAGAGACACACAGCAACTTGCCTATAGCCAATTAAGAGCTGACTAAGGACAGCCCTTGCAATTGCTGGAGAGACATGGATCCTGGGCCCACAACTAACTAAGAGCTGACCAAGAGCTAAGAGTGAACCTAGGAAGCAGTGGGCAGACACCAGTGCAAGAATATATAAAACAGTATAAAGAACAAAAAGACACCACCAGAAGAAGCTGGTGGTTCTACAACATCAAGACCTGAGTATAACAATAAAGAAAAAACAGGAAACATCCTTAAAACAACTTTATGAAGATAATAGAAGCTTTAATAGATGATATAAAAAAAACTCCCTTAAGGAAATAGAAGAAAATACAAACAAAAAATGGGAAGATATTAACAAATAGCTGAAAGAAAATAAAGAAAACAAAGAAAAAGAAAACAGGTGAAAGAAACATTCCAGAATTAAAAATTGAAATAGAAGCAGTAAAGAAGGCACAAACCAAGGCAAAGCTGGAAATAGAAAACCTGAAGAAACAAACCAGAACTACAGATGCAAACATAACCAACAGAATGCAAGAGGTGGAAGAAAGAATCTCTGGAGGGGAAGACTCAGTAGTGGAAATAGATACACCAGTAAAACAAAACACTAAAATAAAAAAGTCATAACAAAAAAGTTCAGGAAATCTGGGACTCCATGAAAACACCAAACCTAAGAATAATTGGAATCAGAGAAAGGGAAGAATACCAGCTCAAAGGCACAGAAAATATATTCAACAAAATCATAAAAGAAAACTTTCCCAACCTAAAGAAGAAAATGCCTATAAAGATATATGAACCTTACAGAACACCAAAAAGACTAGACCCCCCCAAAAAAAAAGTCTGCTTGCCATATAATAATCAAGCCATTAAACCTCCAGAACAAAGAAAAAATACTAAGAGCTGCAAAGGAAAAAGGCCAAATTACCTATAAAGGCAGACCCATCAGAATAATACCCAACTATCCAACAAAAACAATGAAAGCAAGATGGTCCTACTCAGATGTTACACAGACACTAAAGGAGCATGGCTGCAAACCCAGACTACTATACCAAGAAAAACTATCAATCACCATATTTGCAGTAAATAATATATTTCACAACAAAACCAGATTTAAGCAATACCTATCTACAAATCCAGCCCTACAGAAAGCACTAGAGGGAAAACTTCAACCTAAGGAAACCAGATACACCCATGAAACCACAAATGATAGATAATTCCACAGAAGAAAAACCCAAAGAAGTGAAATGCATACAAGCTACCACCAAAAATAACAGGAAATAATAGTAATTGGCCACTAATAACCTTTAATATCAATGGATTCAATTCGCCTATAAAAAGACACATCCTAACATAATGGATACAAAAACAGAAGCCATCTTTCTGCTAAATATAAGGAACACACCTGAACTTCAAAGACAGACATAGGCTCAGAGTAAAGGGTTGGGGAAAGACTTTCCATTCAAATGGTCATAAGAAACAAGCTGGAGTAGCCATCCTAATATCTAACAAAATAGGCTTCAAACTAAAATCAATCAAAAGATACCAGGACAGACATTACTTATTCATCTCAGGAAAAATTCACCAAGATGAAGTCTGAATCCTGAATATTTATGCTCTCAACACAAGAGCACTTACATATGTAAAATAAACATTACTAAAGCTTAAACCTGACATCAAACACCAAACACTAATAGTGGGAGACGTCAATTCTCGCTTCCACCCTTGGATAGGTCGACCAGATGGAAACTCAACAAAGAAATAAAAGATCTAACCGATATTCTGACCCAATTGGACTTAATAGATATACATAGAACCTTCCACCCAAGCACAAAGGAATAAACATATTTCTCAGCACCCCATGGAACTTTCTCTAAAATTGACCACATACTCAGTCATAAAGCAAATATCAATAGATACAAAAAAAAATGAGAATAACTCCTTGTATCATATCAGACCACCATGGCCTAAAGTTAGAGTTCAACAACAAAATCACAGAAAGCCTACAAATTCTTTGAAACTGAACATCTCTCAATTGAACCACCTTTGGGTCAAGGAAGAAGTTAAGAAAGGAATTAAAGACTTCCTAGAACTTAATGAAAATGAATCCACAACATACCCAAAATTATGGGATACAATGAAAGCAGTGTTAAGAGGAAAACTCATAGCACTAGACACCTATATGAAAAATCTAGAGAAATCTCACACAACATACCTAACAGCACAGTTGAAGGCTTTAGAACAATTAGAAGCAAACTCACTTAGAAGGAGTAGATGGCAGAAAATAATCACACTTAGGGCTGAAATCAATACAATAGAAACAAAGAGAACAATACAAAGAATTAATGAATCAAAGACTTGGTTCTTTGAGAAAGTCAACAAGATAGATAAACCTTTATCCAAACTAACTAAAAAGTAGAGAGAGGGTACGCAAAGTAACAGAATCAGAAATGAACAGGGGGATATAACAATAGACACCAAGGAAATCCAGAGAATTATCAGGTCATACTTTGAAAATCTATACTCCACTAAAAAGGAAAACCTAAAAGAAACGGACAGCTTTCTGGACAGGTACCACTTACCAAAACTGTGAATGTCATTCATCAAATGAACAATCTGAAGGGAAAAAACACATGATCATCTCATTAGATGCCGAAAAAGCCTTTGACAAAATCCAACACTGCTTCATGATAAAAGTTCTGGAGAATCAGGAATACGGGAAAAGTACCTAAATGTAATAAAGGTGACATACAGCAAGCCAACAGCTAAATGGAGAAAAACTCAAAGCAATTCCACTAAAATCAGGAGCAAGACAAGGCTGTCCTCTCTCTCCTTATCTATTCAGTATAGTTCTCAAAGTTTTAGCTAAAGCAACAAGAGAACAAAAGGAGATTAAGGGGATACAAATTGGAAAGGAAGAAGTCAAACTATCTCTATTTGCAGATAATATGATTGTATACATAAGTGACCCCCAAAATTCTAACAGGGAACTTCTACAGTTGATAAACACCTTCAGAAATGTTGCAGGGTACAAGATTAACTCAAAAAAAATAGCCCTCCTATACACTAAAAATAAAAGGGCTGAAAAAGAAATAAGGGAAAAATCACCCTTTATAATAGCTGTAAATAGTATTAAATATCTTGGTGTAACTCTAACCAAAGAATTAGCAGACCTGTTTGACAAAAACCTTAAGTCACTGAAGAAAGAAATTTAAGAGGATATCGGAAAATTAAAAGATCTCCCATGCTACTGGATAGGTAAGATCAACATAGTAAAAATGGCAATTTTACCAAAATCGATCTACAGATTCAATGCAATCCCCATCAAAATCCCTACACAATTATTTTTACAGACCTTGAAAGAACAATACTCAGCTTCATATGGAATAACAGGAAACCCAGGATTGCCAAAATAATCCTGCTCAATAAAAGAACTTCAGGAGGAATCACCATTGCTGACTTCAAGCTATACTATAAACTTACAGTAATAGAAACAGCCTGGTACTGGCATAAAAACAGACTAGTGGATCAATGGAATCGAATTGAAGACCCCGACATTAACCTACCTACCTATGAACACCTAATTTTTGACAAAGAGGCCAAAAATATTCAATGGAAAACAGATAGTATCTTCAACAAATGGTGTTGGCATAACTAGATGGTAGTATGTAGAAGAATGCAATTAGATCCAAACCTATCACCCTGCACAAAACTCAAATCCAAGTGGATCAAAGACCTCAACATAAACCCAGTCACACTGAATTTGACAGAAAACAAAGTGGGAAATACCCTTCAACGCATTGGCACAGGTGACCACTTCCTAAATATAACACCGGTAGTACAGACACTAAGAACAACAATCAATAATTGAGTCTTCATGAAACTGAGAAGCTTCTGTAAGGCAAAGGACACAGTCAATAAGACAAAATCACAGCCTACAGAATGGGAAAAGATCTTCACCAACCCTACATCTGACAGGAGACTGATCTCTAAAATGTATAGAAAATTTAAGAAACTAGAGCCCAAAATCCTAAATAACCCAGTTTAAAAATGAGGTTCAGAGCTAAAAGGGGAATTCTCAACAGAAGAATTACAAATGGCTGAAAGGCACTTTAAAAATTGTTCAATATCTTTAGCCATCAGAGAAATGCAAATCAAAACAACTTTGAGATACTACCTTACACCCCTCAGAATGGCTAAGATCAAAAGCTAGGGAGGATGCAGAGCAAGGGGAACACTCCTCCATTGTTGGTGGGAGCATAAACTTGTACAGCCACTCTGGAATGCAGTATGGCAGTTTCTCAGAAATCTGGGAATCAATCGCCCCAAGGATCCAGCAATATCACTATTGAGCATATACCCAAAGGATGCACATCATTCATGCCCCAAAGGCATTATTTCAACTATGTTCATAGCAGCATTATTCATGAAAGCAAGAACCTGGAAACAACCTAGAAGTCCCTCAACTGGAGAATGGGTTAACAAATTGTGGTACATCTATACAATGCACTACTCAGCATGAAAAAAAAATGGCATGCTAAAATTTGTGGGCAAATGGATGGATTTGGAGAATATCCTCCTGAGTGAGGTATCACAAGCCCAGAAAGAGAGGCACAGGATGTACCCACTCATAAGTGGCTTTAGACAAAAGCAAAGAATACCCAAGCTGCACACCACAATCCCTGAACAGCTTAGGATGAGAAGGAACTTACATGAGACATCCAGAGATTCTCCTAGGAAGAGAAAATATAGATCACCTTAGCAAATTGAGATCATAACAGGTTGCAACCAAGCAGGATTGGAAACAAATCATGAGAGGAGGAGATAGTTGAGTGAGAGGAGCAACAAAGAGGGAGAAAAACTCTTGATAGAGGAAGCCAGTGTGGGGTTGGGAAGAGACTGGGTGCTAGAGAAACCTCCAAGAACTCATAGGATGTCCCTGGCTAGATCTCCAACCAATAGTGGAGAGGGTGCCTAAACAGGACTTCTCCTACAATCAAATGAATAACCACCCTAAGTATCATCATAGAACCTACATCCAATAATGAATAGAGATGGAGACAGAGATCCATGGCTGAGCACTGGGCTGAGCTCCTGGTCCAGCTGAGAGCAGGGGAAGAGAGTCTGTATGAGCAAGGAGAAGGGATTATGAGGAAAATTCCCACAGTGAATGCTGGCTGGAGCTCTGGGGAACGTACTGAATCAAGAACAGCCACTGAGGAACCATTGGGAAAGGGAGCTAGGCCCTCCAAGAGTAGGCATGAGCAGTATGTAGAGTCTTGAAGGGTGGAATCAGTCTGTGTTCCTTAGAGCCCATTCCCTGCAGAGAAACACCTAACCCAGTTTTGTATTGGGATGAGGAAATAGAACTTGCCTGGAGTGGATGCACCAGGCTGAGCTGACCTACCTTGGGACTTCTTGCCCTTTGGGGGGAGGAGATGGGGGATGGGGAGGAGGGTCTGAAGGCTGACTGGGAGGGATTGGGAGGAGAGAAGGGAGGGGGAGCAAGGGATACATGGATAAAAAAGACTTTCTTATAAATAATTCAAAAATCACTTAAATTTAGAATAAAATAATTTGAGACTATTTTTTGAAATGTTGATCAAATGCCTACGAATGAAGTGCCAAATGTATCAATTATTATGCAAAAGAATGCTCTTGACAAAGTAGATGGTCACCAATTACAAAATTCAGCAGCCCAAAAATATTTTGAAATATATAGAACTAAAGAGCAGTAAATTGACAATTGTGAAATATGAAAATTGTGCTTTAATGTTTAAAAATAATAGTTTAGAAACCCCAACATAGATTTGATATTATGTTGCAGTTTTATATCAAAAAGTTTTTGAAAATAAAATAAGAAAATTTCAATGCATGATTTCTAAAAATATATCTCGGCCAAAACTACAGGAAATTGTATTTGCTTTGCTTTGATCTGGTTGTTAAGAAAGGAGATTTTATTGAATATGTATGTATGTGATCTGGATAAGTTGTGTCTTGACACACTTTCTCTAACATTCTTGTAAAATTTAATGTTTCAAATAAGAATGAAAAGATGTATCTCACTATGGCAAAAATAAATAAATAAATATGTAAGTGAATAATAAAAAAAAGGACTTGGAAGACCCAAACAGCAATTGTTCTTGTTCTGGTTTGTCAGCCTGGCATCTTCCTCCTCCTCTCAGACACCCCTTTATGCAGTGACATAGAGGTATCATCTCAACTACTCTAGCTGTAAACCCTGTGATCCTCACTCTCTATATTAGGGCTGGTTAAATTTTGAAAAAAAAAAATCTCAAGTGTGAAGTCAGATTTATGGGTAGTTTGGGTCCTAGATTCCAAATAAGGTTTTGCAAAGACTCCTATATTCATAACACAGTAAACCCTTCTATATTCATACCATGATCATCTTTGCCCACATCAGAATAACAGTAGGTGGATTTGATGATGTATATGTATACCAGCATGCATGAATGTAATATTCTTTGAGCCTCACATACTCACCAACGTCTCCAACATCTGAGGGACCAACATCAGGTCAACAGTTGCACAATATAAAATATTTCAGTGCAATAGAGAACTTCCTTTAAATCTACAAAGATGTTCACAAGAGGATTATGATAATGCTATTAATAAAAGCCATCCCTACGTGGGATCAATATCTCTATTGCCAAGTTCAGAAATGGTTCATCACATTTAATTTTCCTCAGTGATGCTAGGGCTTTCTTAGCTTGAAGAAGCTGAATGGGTAAGAGAGCAACCTCCCTCTTCAGCAGACACATCTGAGAAGTTTCCACCCCTCAGTCCTCCAGCATTTGCTGTCACTACTAACAGTGACCCCCCCACCCTGTCTCTCTCTCACACACACACACATACAGAGAGAGAGAGAGAGCTCAATAAAGAAGGGAAGCTTGAGCCGCCCAATCCATAAGAGTGGAGAGCTCAGCAGCTGAGTCCTTAGTCTGGCAGCAACACTGACCTTCCAGGTAACCTCCGAAAACCTGCAAAGCCCTAGAGGCTCTCCTTCAAGGCCTGGCAGTAATTCCAACCACCTCCCAGAAACAGCTGAAAGCGGCAATAAATACAAATGATCATAATAAATAGAAAGCTGTTTGGAGAATGCTGATTAATAGTTATATAAAGGTAAAACCAGTAATTCACTATGCAAAGACATCCTAAAACTAAAGCCAAGAACAATTTTTAAAAGGGTAATCAATTGGTTAAACCTGAAACACAAAAAAGATATATTTATATGCAATAGTCCAGCAATTCCTGTAGAGTACATGCTGAGGCCACCCAGCTTTGCCATGAAGGGAATAAAGAATTAAAACTTGCCCTTAGCCCTGAAAGCAGCTTAGCCTTTTGCATTTGAAGTACATTATATTTTTAAGGAAAGACTGGCTCACACGTCACTGTTAGCAGACATTGCCTCACCACCCATCATCATCTGGAGGTGCAATGTGCCTCCATAGGCTCATGTGTTTCAACATTTGCTTTCCAATGGGGAGATATGGAGATTTCAGGAAGTTGAGCCTCATTGGAGAAAGTGGATCACTGTGTAGTAGTGTTGAGGGTTGTAGGACAGTACTGATTCTTGCTTCTAGGTTGGAAGGGGATGGATATAAACAAGGTTCAATACCATCTCCCTCCACCACAGTCGTTGGCCAGTCCTACTACCATGCCTTCCCCGGAAGATATACTGTTTCCCTTTAAACTGTGAGCCAAATGAAACCTTTCATTCCTTAAGTTGCTTTAGCCAGGTGACAAGGAAAAAAAAAATCACTAATACCCTTCCCCAAAAGAACAAAGATCAATGTTGGTTCTCCAACATAATAATCCCTTGCTCGGGACTTGCCTACAAGACTCTGTGTCTCACAACGTGGCCCATCAATTTTGGGTTTATCAAACAAAAAAACAAAAACAAAAACAAAAAAAAAAGAGTGAATAATCAAGGAAGTGGTAAATGAAAAAAATAACAGACTATACTATTAGGCCAACTGCAGGGCAGTCGAAAGCATGACATGAAAGACACGCTAGATGGTGAGTAAAAGGCAACCACTTACACTGTTTTCAAAGTTGACTCAGTTCAAGGTTAGCTGTTCTCTGCAGTGATGGAAAATGTAAAAACGCCCCCCTCCCATTTCCAGGCTTTTGGAGTTCCAACCAGTTTATCAACCATCATAGTGCAGATAGTTTTTCATCAAATTTTTGGTAGCTTTTACAGGATTTTCCATATTTGCTTTATTTCTGTTTCTGAAAGTAAAATCAAGTGCATTTTTATAAGGAAGAAAGAAAAAAGAAAGAAAGAAAATAGAATAAAAGGAAAGTCCTCCTCCAAACTACAGATACCCCTCTTGGAAACCCTTGGCCAGCTCTGAAGAACAAGATCTATGTATGCCCTCAGGAAAATTGCAGCACAAATCTTGAAGTTCTATGTTCCAAGAGAAAAGGTGAATTGTGTATACTCAGATAAAAGCCTCCAGAAGCTTAGAAACCATCATCAGTGCACCAATTGGAGCAGGAACAAAGAATATACTTTACTGCCGTAGATAAATTCATTCAAAACTGTAAGGATATTTACACAAGAATTATGATAATGCTATTAATAAATCGATCCCTAAATTGGGTCTAGAATCATAGTATCTTTCTTCAAATACAAAAATAAGGCGTTCACTTCACTGGAGAGGTAGACCAGTGGCCCAGAGTGCTTGCTGCTCTTTCAGAGAATGGGAGGACAGTCCATAGCCCCATGGGGTCTGACACCCTCTTCTGGCTTCCATGAACAGCAGCGTTCATGCGCACATGCATACACATGCATGCAAACACACATAAACACAATTTTTAAGTATGTAAATGAGCTGTGGAATGTTCTGGGCACATACAGGAATGGGACGGCAGGAAAGAGAGGAGCTGCTGAGGAAAATTCCAGTGTTCTCTATTCTCTGTGAACACTTAGAAGGTATTTCTTGTGTAAAGAATATCTAAATTGTAAAAATGACCCAAAAGGGCAATCACAGGGATGCTGGAGTGTTGCAATCTGAGAATGGAAGATTGCTAATGACCAGAGCTGATGGACCAGAACAGTACGTTGCATAGTAGACAATGCCCTTTGCTGTACATATTTCTAGCTGATTTCCATTTCTAAGTGATTCTGTCCATACCAGTAAAAACAAAAACAACAGATTCATCCCAGTGCTACCTACATATGCCTCATTAACCAGATCAGGAGACCCTATCAAAAGTTGGGGGGCATGAAAGAGATTTGGTTTTTGTTGTTGTTTCTAGAATAATTCATAAACCATCTGAAGAGAATGTAAATAGATGTAGCTCAGGGAGTTTTTTTTCTGACTTTCTCAGGAAAACCAAGAAGCAGTCTTAGAGGGCATGGTCTTATAGGGTATGATGGCCTATTATTGTCATAAGCTTCAGCCACTGCACTAAAATTAACTAAATGTATTATTATTGATGTTTTTCCTTAAAGATCCAGTAAAATGGCTCAGCAGGTAAAGGAGCTATGTGTCCCTGCCAACCTGAGTTTCATCCTCAGAACCATGTGGTAGAAGAGAACCAACTCATGTACGCACGTATGTACGTACGCATGCACACACACACACACACACACACCCTCACACGTGGCTTTGACTGAAGTCTAGGTATTACACAGTCCCTTGGTCCATTGCTTATCTGTGTGTCTTGTCCTTTCCTAATCCACCCTTCTGATTCATCAAGACTCACTGTAAGCAACAGGATTTCTCTTCAGAAAGCCTTCTCAAGCACGGCCTAAGGTGTGCAAGACACAGTTGTCACATTTTATCTAGTATCTGCTTGGTTGTTTACCTGGCATTAGGAGTCGAGTCCTGGATAATATGAGCCTCAGGCTGTTGCATCTAGAGCACTGATCATACAGTCTACACTGCCTGCACTTGACCTGGCTCTAGCACATTAGTTGTGAGGTTTAGGAAAATCCTGTAAGGCTTTCTATCCTTGGTTGTCTCATCTCTAAACAATAATGGCACTGGGTATTTATAAGGACTAAGGATATACCAAAATCCTAAACTCTATTTAAGAATTTGCTAACTTCTAGTGTTATTTTCTTTGGATTTATGTTCTTCATCATTCTCTCTCCTGATTCCCAGTATTTGGCACAGAGCATGACACCTGTAAGCATCCAGTGAAGGTTTGTCGGCATGAATAAATTATCTAATTAATGAAGTTATAAAACTAGCAGACTCAATAAAACTGCAGTGAAATTGCATCTTTCAAGAATACAAATAAGCAAAAACATTCTGGCAACAACACATTTCCCAATCATATTATACAACAGCAATCAATGCTGAAGAGAGCCCCTAAGCTAGTCTATAATCCTCATCTTAGACCGAATAATCAAAGAAAGATTAAGTTATTTTCAGTATAATTTCCAGGTTGGACATTATATTGCCTTCTCAATGCATCAAAACTTACTAGAATATTTAAATTATCAGAATGCTCCAGAGCCCATCATTTCTAAATAAATGATCATTTTTCTATTTAAGGAAAAAATAATTTCTAAGCACCACAAATACATATTATATGCCTCCTTGATACCATACATATTCAGCTTCTTTTCTCTTAAACTGTTGATATGCACAAGTATTTTAATTGCATTAATTTTGCAGAAGATGGAATATCTTCAAATCCTCTTTTAGTGTTAGAGGCAAAAGCCATGGAGCCTTGGAGGACATGGAAAGGAGAGTAGCAAAGACAGACACACATACATGTGTCAATCAAGAGCAGCCCTGTTAAATTACTGCCCACTTCTCAGCAGTAAATTTAGGCCACCCATTGTTTCCCAGCATTTGAGCATACATTTGTCCTTCCTCTTGATTTGGGCACATGGCTGCTCATCCATTTGAGTCACACTACAAACCCAGAATAACTTGACCCATTTTCAGAGGTGCAAAAAGTTAGGTCGGCACCCACATCTGAGGTGCCAGATCCTCTGTATTAAATATGTATGGGGAGCTGTGGGTAGAAATGTTCAGACCAACAAATCAATATCTTCTGTGACCTTGAACCAGTTTGCTTGGGAAGGATATTTTCATTCACAGCTTCATACCTTCAATTCTCCAATAGAGGAGAGCAGCCCTGCTCCATACGCGCGTAGTTGACCTTCTTGCTTGCAAAGGCCAAACTCGATTGTGAAGAAATAACACTGGAAAAAAGAAAAATGGACACATGTTTAGTGAACTGGCCAACAAGTTCCTTCACAGAATAAAATGGCACCCCAAATTAAGTTTTGTGCTGTTCATAACTGCCTTAAATTTTAAAATAAATTTAAATAAGGAGTATTTATTGTGATACATCCTCTTGCTGAATAACCCTCTCCTAGTTTATATACCTGGACAAGCTTCTGTTATTTGAGCACATGATTTTTTGCAATTTTTATGATCAATATTTTGAATAATCCTGCCCTAAATTGAAAGAATATAGGAAAATTATAAAATAGGAGTCTTGTGATTTCTATATTCAGAAACTTTATGGATCTGAAAATTTATACATCAAATCATATCTTCTCTAATAATTTTTAAATTTTAAATTAATGAGTACATCTTAGTAGTGATACTCCACAAGAATATGGTACTCACACCTACCAAATTGTGTTTAAGTGGTATAAAAATTTCAAGAAGATATGGAAAAGGTGAATTGGAATCTAGTCATTTCTAACTTATTTTTTAATCTCTGTATTGATTCTGAAGACATTTATTAAGCTGTGGTGATTATTCAGGGGATTAAGAGCTTCCTGTATAAGCCCAAGGCCCTGACTTTGGATCCCCAGCACTCACATAGCAGCTAGCATGGGCAGCACACATCTGCAACCTCAACACAATGGGAGACAGTCAGATCCCAGGATCTCACTGGCCAACCAGTCTAGGAAAAGGGTGAGTTTCAAATTCAATCAGAGACCCTATCTCAAAGATAAAAGTGGACAATAACACAGGAAAATGTCCAACGTCAACCTCTGGCCCTCATGCATGAGCAAGCATACCCAATGCACATAAATGTATACAAAACACACCAAAAAAATAAATGTGCAAATAAATCTGTTCTAATAATAATGGCATTTGTTGAAGACTTACCAGGTGCCAATGCTTTGTAAAGAAATAAGAAACCAAGGGTATAAATATATACTTACCAATCTATCAAAACTACAGTGTCCGTGTGTTCTTAATAAAAACTTATTTAAAAAAAAAAAAAAACAGTTGGCTGAGTTTATAAAGAGACTCTGGGAGAAGCTGGGGAAGGGGTAAATGTAATTAAAATGCATTGTACAAAATTCTCAAAAAGGAGATAAAATCTTCGGTTGCTTCTGTTGAGGTTCATGAAATCAACCAGAACAGGAAAATGTCTGCACAACTGTCACAAAACTCACAAACTCACAGCACTGTTGAAAGGGACTGAAATCACACTATTTTTGTTCTAACAGACAAGTGAGAAGCTAGCAACCCGTAATAAGACTTGAATCAAATTAGCACTGTCCTGTGTCCATGGTGCTGGGGCAATGAAGGTGTTAAGAAAGAGAATTTAAACACTCCTGAAAGGGGGCATAAAATAATTATAATTTCCACCCCATGAAAGTTTGCCCTATTTTTACCCAAGGGTTGAGACGTCCTTTGATTCTGAAGTATTTTGTTTGCTTTTTCATGCAGGAATAACTTCTGAGGTTGAGCAGTCCCATGCTCTGCATAACTGAGCTGCATACAAAGAACTGGCTTCTTTCCAAGCCATGGAGGTGAATATTATTGTCCATGCCACTGACAATTCATCTGTGATATCTACCAATACACCTCCCTTACTCTGACCCACATTTTCTTTTTTTATAATCTTCTGCTTTTCAACATCATCTGGTGTACTTTTGTGCAGGATTTCTACACTGAAATATAAAGCAAGTACTCCTTAAAAGCAATGGAAATTCCAGCACTGTTGATGCTTTACGCTACATCACTCTTTGTTTGGGGAGGTTGTCCTATGTGTTGTATGCTGCTTAATAGCATCTAGGTATTAATAAAATCTTCCCCCAGCCCTCAAGATTTTTAGGAGCTCTATAAAGTAGCTGTTCTGCTTGGCTTTGTCAACTTGACACAAGCCTTAAATCGATCTCGGAAGATGGGCTGTTAATTAAGAAAAATGCCTCCTTAAGGTTGGCTGTTGGCAAGTGTGTGGGGCATTTCTTGACTGATGATTGACTGTGAGTAATATAACTCCTGGGCTGAGGGTCCTGAGTGCTATAAGAAAGCCGACTGAGCAAGCCAGAAAGCAGCTCCCCTCCATGACCCCTGCATCAGCTCCTGCCTCCAGGTTCCTGCCTTGAGTTCCTAACCTGCCTTTCCTAGAAAATAACTACAAACTACAAAAATAAATAAGCCCTTTTCCCTCAATTTTCTTTTGGTCGTGATATTTTATTGTATTTGGTCATGATATTTATTGTCTAACTAAGACAGTGGGGTTTTTTTTAATTAAAAAATTTTATAAAGAATTTACCAATAAGAAACATCACCTAAAATCAACCAGACCCAAAGTCTGCCATCTCAATGAACTTCTAAAAAGTTAAGAATAACCATGGAGCTGCACAGTGGGTTTTGCACTTTTACTATAAGCTATAAAAGATTTTATTTCCTCATGAATTTTATGTATATGAGTGCTCTTTCTTCATGCACATCAGAAGAGAGATTCAGATCCTACTACAGATCATTGTGAGCCACTCTGCGGTTGCTGGGAATTGAACTCAGGACCTCTGGAAGAGTACTCAGATGCTGTTAACAGCTGAGCCATCTCTCCAGCCTCCACTATTGACTATATTTTTATATGAAAATTTAAAGCTACATCAGAACAGGTGTTTTCCAGCCTCCCCCTACCCCGCTCCTCCCAAGAAAAAGACTAGAGCAGCATCCCAATGCTCCTGTCTTAGGGCCTTTGTCCTCGGTAGCACACTCTTCTCCCTTAGTATTTCTATAGTGGTCATTGCCATTTTTCAGTCAAAAGTTGCTTTGTTAAAAGGACTAAAGAGTTGCAGCTTAAATGTCAGCCCAGTCCTAGAGGACTTCCTTGACCATGAAGACAGTCATGCTGTCTGCTCACTCTGTCTAACATATCACATGATGAACATCTTGCCCCTGACATTACCTATCCATTGGCCGTGATTGCTGTTGTTACCTGTGTCCCTTGGTAGCATGAATTGCGATCAGATCAAGGACTCGCTTCCTACTTCAAACTCTTAGCACTTAGACTGGAGTTTAGCATAAGATGATTGATAGAAATATCTATAGAGCAGGTGAGTGAGTCCACGAATGGAAGTCACCGTCAGGAGGGATGCTGCAGTCACATAGCTAAGAAGTGGATTCTAGACTGCAACTCGGGTTCTTTGATGGGTTTTCCATGGTAGACACACAAATCTAATTTATCACTCATTTGCTGATTTACTTGATATATATCTACCAAGACTCAGCAAGTTCTAACAGTGTTTCAGAAATCACTATAAATCATCCAGGGATGGTATTGCATCCCTAGGAACATTGTTTATTAAAACTGAGCTCTGACCTCAACACCATGGGGGTAGGAGTAGGGGGCTTGGGGAATACACTGGGTGGGATGTCAGGACATTAGAGGAAGTCACTCTCTCTGAGGTCTCCTGAGAATGAACATAAGAATTGTCAACGTGTTAATAGTTAAAATAAAACCTTTGCATCTATTGGCCAGAAAACTGCACAGTTCTGGGCACAGCGAAGCAAAGTGCTCATCTATCCCCAGAGAAGCTCAGAAGACACGTGGTAATCCAAACCCTTCTATTTCACAAAGATGGAAAACTTAAGCAGATGAGTGATTTATATTCAGGCCTCATCTAAAGAGTGACAGTCACAAGATCTAGAGCTCAGTGTTTTACAGAGCTCGACATCAGCATCTGCCATCATTTAAGGCTTCTAAATAAAAAATTAGCAGGTGTGTGATTTTCCTTTACAACCAAATACTGTGGAAATGGGAGTCCAAAGCAGGGAAACTGGAAGCTCATGGCACTCTCTTTGGGTGCCTTTGGTTTGCCTCACCAACACATCTAGTATCTTTAGCTTACCACATGAATTCTTTGGAACCCTAGCATTGAATATACAATCCTTTGTGGGGGAAATGTGTTGTCCTATTCAAAGGCATCCACAATGCACGTATGGAGCCAACTACGGGAGCATTCAGATCGGCTATTAAGTGCATTTTTAATTTCTCTCACGTCACTTGCATCCATAATGCATTGCCACAGTCATCATCCAAATCAAAACAGGCCAAAGAGCCTCCGAGAAAAGGCCACTGTTCCACCCCAGCTTCTTCATCCGGACTTGGCCTTCTGTCTCATTTTACAGCAAGAATTCAAAGACCTGCTTTGGGTCTGACTAAAGATTCAAAAGTTGAGTGATGGATTATCCAGTGTGTCTTTAGCTAATATGCTTCTAGAAGCAGAACAGCCTCCAAGGGAAGAGCCCTGTGCCGCTCCCATGCCCTGGTTCTAATGCTCTCTGGCCCCTTACCTCATGTGGGTCTCCTCCCTCCAAAAGTTCTGCGCTTATACAGCTCCATCTGTTCCTTCTCTGCCTACCCTTCTCCTTTGGCTTGCCTGCGTCCATTAGCAAGGAAAGCCCCTGGATGCAGCTTCTGCAGCCTGCTTTCCTCAGAGAACCTTTTGCTCTTGAGACCATTTTCCATTTTCAGCTCTGCGTGTGGCTGACAAATAATAAGTAATGGTGGATTACATCCAAAACTCAAGTGCTGGCAAAATATGAATTAGGGGCTTGCCGGGATGCTTCTCTGTTTTCAGTAGTGGCCTGTGAGATCACTGGTTGAAGGACAGACCGACCACACTTCTCTACTGCCTGGCTTTATATGCAAAGCCAGATTACAGTTGAACGAGATAGCCCCCTGAAAATGCCTTCGAGTTCGAGAGTAACTAATTGCTTCTGGAAGTTTTAAGAAAAGATTTATTTTCCTCATAGAATTCTCCAGATGTGTGTCTGTAATATAGTCCCTTGAGATTTTCCAAAACAAATGTCCTACCTATTATCGGAAAATAAATATGCTAAAGGTGAAGGGGGGAAAAAAACCACACTGAGCCTTGTAAAAACACCTACAAAAGAGAATTGCTGACTCTTGGCCGCTAATGTCTTCTAAACAGAAGCAAATGATAATAGTAAGACTCACACCTCCCAAATTGAAGGGTACCTTTCATAAGCACTGGATGTTCATGAATTCTAAATTTTCTACGCTCTACTGATATATAATTATTTGTAAATATTTTATTTGAATATAATTACACATAATCATTAGCTTAAAACCAAAACAGGAATGATAGATGGGACCTCTCCCGCAGAAGAAAAGCAGAGTCATTTACATACACAGTCATTAAGCAGAAAAAGAAAACCTGAGCGGCGACAACTGAAATCCAAAGGATGCAAAACACACCTAAGGTTCAGGAAACAGATAGGCCGCGCAATGCTGCCATCTACAGGTCGCTCCGGGTAGTGCACTGTTCTCAAACAATCTGCACAGATGGGTGGTCATCAAAGTTTGAAAAAGTCATTCCGACAATGGGAAATCACAGAATGGGTCTCATGGGATGATTGAAAAATGACTCTCTGAAATACTGTCCTCATTTTTGTATTAACATCCTGAATGGCTTTCTGTAGTCACATATTCCAGTTAAAGAGAAGTCCAGCTTCATCAAGGAATACTTGATGAAATAAACATTTACTCCTCACTTCCCTGATGAAGAGTCTCTCTGCCTTTCACCTCTAAAATCCCCTGTAGTAATCACTATGTACTGATGAACTGGGTTCTAATAGTGCACAAGAACTTCTAGACTACGGATGTTATTTATAGTTCTTCCTCTAGGAAGCAAACTTAATTAGGTCACTTAACATATTCCTGAGTGGATAAGAACGTGTGGGACACATTTTCTGTCGCCTTTACAAAACCTTCGTTCTTGCATAGTAGCTGCACGTTTTTTTATTTAATAGCCACACACGCACATCATCTCACATCTAGAATTCTATTATCTACTTATCGAGGCAAGGTGTAAGACGTTCATGATGAAGCTTGAAAAAACCTGACTGATGTGATCACTGCAGCAGCTGTGTGGTGAGTTCTGTACTCTGCTTATAAAAGACTCCTCCACACCCTTATTTAAGTCCTCAGGGTCCTTCTGCAAAACTTTAGGTTTAGTTACAGGGATCCTAAACCCACCTAACATAAGAGAACAATAACAATGCACAAGAAGAAAAACCAGACATTCCAAAGTCACCAGAGCAGAGGATTTGCTGACTGAATAAGTGCTTCCAAACTTGGAGTTATCACTAGACAGTAAAATTTACCACTGACTTCAAAGCATTGCCTGGGAACCTAGCCTGCCTTCACAGAGCAATCCTCACACAAATTGTCTTCCCTACATACTAGCGAAGCAGACAGAGAAGTTATTGGCTGCACTGTCTAAATGCAAAAACTGAGGCTTGAAATTCTGCAACTATTGGTTATGAATCAAACTCGAGTCTGCTTCATACTTTAGACTGTTCCTCATTAGTGACTGAGCTTCCATATGCAAAGCTACTGTGGCCAGCAATGCTGGTGAGACATAGTACTGAAACAGTTCCAGTGAGTAGAAGTAACTATTATCCTGCACTCCTCAGGGGCCACTGGCAACCCACCCTCCTCTAGTTCCGGTTTCCATTTCTTCTTGTCTGACAGATCAAGTCTTGCCGCCTGCAGAAATGGATTCTCCAAGGACAATAGGAGAAAGCACATCCAACAAATATCTGTCCCACAAGTGCCCTGTCATAGCCAAAGGATAAAGCTCAGAAAGAAGGATGTCTCTGAAAGATGTCCTAACAAGGCTGATCTGGTAAAGGGGTGCATCCACAACAGACTTTCCTTCTATGCATTTGCTAAAATGTTTCCACTTCTCCTCACAGTACTGCTTGGCAAGGTTGAGAAACGGGAGATATCTAAAGCCCCACTCTCCCATCTTTCCACCACCTACCCTGTCACCTCTGCCACCTCCTCAACCCTATCCCAGCATCCAATCCTGACTACTTACTAGTTTGAGTTTTAACATCAAGTTTTCATTCCCAAACAGTGCGTGCTTTAGGCCAAACTTCCTTAAACTGGACAAAATTGCAGTTGATAATGAGAACAGAATAAGAACAGTGCCTGATAGCTCAGAGGCAGAACATGTGCCTAATATGTACAAGGCCATGGTTACCACTCCAGCCCCCAAACCAACAACTATATGTACACATGTGTGGGGTGTGGGAGTGTGCCTATATGAGGGTGGCATGTGTAGGAAGCATGTGTGTGCTGTGTAGGAAGGCTGTGGTATGGGGAGAGTTAACCCCCTGGCACAGTGTTCACCCAACCTGCACAAAGCCCTGGATTTGATTCCTGACTTCCCATTAGCCAGGTATGATAAATGCATCCCCGTATATCAATGCTGAAGAAATGGAGATAGAAGAATGAAGGCCAGCCTTGGCTGCATGAGACTCTGTCTCAAAGAGATAGCAGAGGGTGGAGAGGAGGCATAAAAGTAAAGAAAACAAAAAGAAGCTTTTCTTTTGCTAGTGCACATCCTCCAGCCAAAACCCAATAGAAAAAAAGAGAAGGTCTGGGAACTGAGTGCCATACTGTCAGCCATAGATGACCCTAAGTTAGAAAAACAACAAATACTGTCTTCGTTGCAAGCACTCCTTGAATGCATTAAAAGGCAAAGTCCTCAGCACCGAGGAAGCATTATGGTAAACCTTGTGGGAAATGGATCATGAAATATAACAGGCACATTTAAAGAGAGAAAAGGCATCAGAAGAAAAAAAAAACTTATTGCAGAATATGACGACACAGCACCCTGTGTTAGTAGAAATTTTCCTGTGTTTAAGTAACTGCTGCTCCTTGGAGATTTTTTTGGTGCTTTTGAAATAAAAATGCATGATCCTTTTTTTTTTTTTTTTTTTTGAGAGCCCTCTGGTCATTTCAGTTTTACTGCCTCATCTTCAGCTTACCTGAGAGAATTTTCCATTTCAAAGAAGGTGACCTGACTTATTTTCATTAGGCATTTACTTTCCCTATGCCAGAACTTAATGGTACTTTTTTAATGATAAGGAAGGAAGAGGAGGAAGAAGAGGAAGGAAGGAAGGAAAGAAGATCATAAAAAAGATGGATGGATGGATGGATAGACAGACAGACAGATAGATAAATGATAGACAGATCGATCTGGCTTCTTCTTCCCATTCAAGTACCAATGAAAATGTCACACACTTATTTAGCATCAGGGCCACCTAAGCAGTGGTCCATCCTAACACTCAGACAAGACACTCACACAGACAAGACACAGGTTCAGAGCTCAATATCAAAAACCTGTCGTTTCCATAGGAATCCATAATAGGAATGCTATGTTGGCGACACAAAAAGAGCCACCTAACCTGGCAGGAATTTGACAAAGAACTGCATGATGACAATGGCCAGGCAGTGACCAATCACACCTCTTCACTGTAAAGGAAGTGAATTAAAGGAGTAAAGGTCAAACTTACTCGGGCGGCAGCAGAGACTCCATGTTCCTGCCCAGGCAGTAAATAATTGCCACTTTCCTGCCTGTTACCCTCAAGCTGGTGGCAACTGGACTTCTTGATTCTGTCTTGTGTTTTCTCTGCCTAGAAATGCCCTTGTCTTCACACAGCCCTTTGTCAAATTCCAGCTGGTGTCCATGTTAGGTGGCTCTCTTACATTCCCTAACATAGCTTTCTTAGTATGGATTCCTACTGAACCCACAGGTCTGTATGCCTGTCCTCTCCCCCACACTAAACTTTCTGATGTCAGGAAACAAGATTTATCCTTCTGCAGTACTGTTTCTGTTGACTGTCTGCCCTGTCCCCTTAGCTGACACATAGTAGGCACTTTGCAAATAGGAAAGCTAAGAAGGGAGTGAGGTAAGTTAAAGAGTTTTCTAGTTGCTCCTGCTTACAAAGCCAATGCTCACCAATCTCAGCCAATTTTTCTAATATTACAGTGTCAAAAAAATGAGAATGTCTCTACAGTAGCCCTCAAATAGACTTTCACTTACAGGTTCAGAAATAGATCTCCCTACTGGTGACATCATTCAATGGTTTCCCTTCACAATAGCCCGCCATGTCAGTGAGGAAGGGAAGAACTGGTTTTCTTGCCACAGCCAAGCTCTGCACACTGCAGGCCCTTAGCAGCATGACTGGAGGCTAATTGGCAGGCATTGCCTACGGAAGTTGGGAAGCACGCTAGCCTGGCTTTTAAGTGGCTTCTGGCTTCTGCCTTACAAGCAGCGACTCTGAAAACTCATTGATTCTGACATCTAGATCCATCTGAAAAACGTCAGGGGGAAAGTTTCTCAGTCTGCTGTTTCTGAAGATTGTAGCCAACTGAAGCCTAGCCAGAGAAAATGCTAACGGTCCTTGGTCAGAGTGTGGATGAGTTTATGATGTGACAGATTCAGGCACTAAAGTGCCTTCTAGCCCAGGCTGTTCAGAATTAACAATTACAAGGAATTTCCATCAACTCTACCACCCAGACCTTCACTCAGCAAATGAGAGCACACAAGATCAGACAGATACTATTTTCTCCTGGAGATGAATCTCTAAGATGTCCATCCATCCAATTCTGCTACCCACAACATTCATGGCTCTCTGGGAAAAAAAATAAATAAAGATAGGCTTCTCTTCAGCCTCATGGACTTGCAGGTTATTTTGAGTTTAACAAATAGAATGCTAGTTTTATATCTGTAGCATTGCTTCCCAGACCTCAGGTGCAGTGCATGAGCCCCATGATAACATCTCAATAACACAGAAATTCACAGAATATGGATATGATTTTAAGAGCAATCCCAAAATATTTTTCCAGAAGACTTCACTGAATTCACTTTCCACAACCAGCTGCCTTGAAACAACTAAACTTTCCAGTGAACACACACACACATATATATACATCATTTTCCTACCAGATACATGAATCAGCGGTCAGTCTATACATGTGCTTAATCTTCCTTGCACAGAAGACCTACTTAAGCATATGCTACAGGTTTGGAACTACCCAAGAAATGACTTGTAACCTAAGCAATTTTGCACTCCTTGAAGAAGAAAACTGATGAATATATCCTCAGCCACCCATCCTTAGGTATGCACCAAAACTGTTCTGCATCAAATCACACATTCTCCCCAGATGTGATTTTAAAGGTCAGCTCTCCGATGCTCATATAAAAACTGAGGTTTTTACTGACTTACAAACGAGCTGTGGGTAGCCACTACCTTAACAGGGTCATTTTATTTTTATCCCTACATTACTAAAAGCAACACCTTCCCAGACTTTAGGGCTAACAATCTTACACTTACTGGTTTCTTTCCTGGCAAGACCAGGAATACAAAAATATTTTCTATATCTATGGAAACTTGGGGAGAGGGGATTTTTAACAGGAAAAAGAAGTTCTCGGCACTCCATTTCACTAAGCCTTCTACTTTATGAGTTTATTAATGAGGTCCTGTATCTTTTCCGGTCACTAACCCAACACGACTACCATTGTTATCTGTCACATTCACAGTAGACACCAACCATCAGGGGGCTGAAAAGATGTATCCCATGAATCTGAGTCCCTGTCACATGAGGGTCTACAGTAATCGGAACTCTAGACTGCATTCAAGCTCAATTGAGCTTCTGTCTATAATAATAATGGCCACCAGTTGTGGGAGCTTACACTCCACCAGACATAGTATTGAGCACTTTGCATCAGGCTCATGGCAGCCCTAAGAGGAAGGAGCTGTGGACATAATGTCATTTGGAAATCTGAGCCTTCTGCCTTTAAAATGAGAACCACAGATCAAGGGCACCCTCCATATTAACTCTGTTAAAAGTTATTTTACTATTCTGTACCTTAGAGTCTTTGTCTATAAAAAAGAGAACATTAAAAAAAAAAAAAAAACCTACTGAACTCTTATTATGTTTCAATGTTAATCCCCTCCCCCCCCCCCACTTTACAGATAGAGTAACTGAGACTCGGGTTGAGTAGCTTTGCAAATTTAAGGGACAATAAAAATGAATTATAAGCAGGTGAACCTGGGCCCTAGCTCTGAGTGGCTTGCACTATACATCAATGGCTTCTTTCCATTCCAAAAGTTACTGAATACTGAGGGACACTGAGGAATGAATGGAGGTTCTTGACAGGGGAGTTCATAACACCAAAACAGATTGAGGTCTTCTAAGCTTGCCCTCAGCTATCCTTCTTCAGACTGCTCTGGGCTAGGTACCCTCACCTTCTTTGGGAACGCTAGATCAGCTGGGTATCACAGCTGTTAGAAATCGGCAAGAAGCACACACTATAAACTACCGGGCATGAAAGAAACGGAACCGTCTGAGCCTCGCTGAGGTGATATGGTGCTGCAAAGAGCGTAGTTCAAGAGCGCCAAGTGAGGTTAAGTCAGAAGTAGAATGCACAATTTTTATAGCTTAAAAGTCATATTGCAACGCACAAAATAAAGTAGCAGTAAACTACAGCAATATGTGTTTGCATTCGATTTACATGCATTATTTCGCAGTCACAAGATTCATTCTAGATCATTGAGAATTCATGAGACAATAAAGAATACCATGACTTGAGATATTTCTGTTCTTCTGATAAATGATTTTGCCAAGCTCTGTCTGGCTGCTAGAAGAGCTCATGTTTTATGGCTGCCTGGAACGACAATCCCTCCACTGGCCTTACTTTCGGCTTAGTAGGAGGAGAAAGGAAAACCAGTGGATGAGCTTGGAGTTACACTGAGCCCTGTCTAATAAGTGATCTCAGTTCTGGCCAATTGTCCCAGTGCACAAAGGTGATCAGATTGCCATTAGGCTGCTCTTACTGGGAAATCTGGACATCAAGGCATTTGTGGGATACCTTATGGTAGGTAAATACAAACTTTTTTAATTTAAAAGAGATTTAAGTGTCAATGTATGTGCAAGAATATAGTTATACAAGAGAGAGAATGATATAGGTGTCAATGTATGTGCAAGAATAGTTATACAGAGAGAGAGAGAGAGAGAGAGAGAGAGAGAGAGAGAGAGAGAGAGAGAGAGAGCAAACAAGTCGGTTACTTTTGGTCTACTAAAACACATTGTAAAGAATCAGAATCCAATGACCTTTTGCCAGTTAGAACCTTGACTTTTTCTTGGAAAAATTATGGACTCTTAGATTTGAGGCAAGAAAAAGTAAGTAATCAAGAAAACTATGCCTTTGTAATAAATATCTCAGCACGTAAGTGTTTCTAAAGTAAATTGTTCAAAGGTACTTCCACTTGGTCCGTTCCAAAGAATTTTTAAACCTTGATGGTTTAAATTCAACACAGGACCCCTGTGTGTATGTGAGGAGATGAATCCAAAGTCTATCCAACACCAGAACAAACAATCTCTTTTGATTCTCATCCAGGGGCTTCTTCATATAGTGCTATATTAAATTCAGTTGTCCTCCAGCCAAACCGCAAACACCTGGATGGGGTTATCAGAAGCGCAAGCTTGTGAAGAGGAGCAGCCAAGATCTGAGACCCCAAATTTATTGCTTTGTTTGGTTATTAAAGGAGGGTTTCATTGATGAATAGCACCACTCCTAATCTGCCTGAGAAGTTCCGTTAAGAATTCATATTTCACAAGCTCTCTCTGGCACAAACAATATTCACTCATTAATTTTCCCAAGCTGTTTCCTGTGACTTGCCTTTCTCTGTTTGCTCAGGGGAGGAGTGCTATAAGTCCCAGGCAGCTTCTCCATCTCCAAAGAGAAGCTTGACATGGTTCAGGCAAGGCCTTCCTTCTATTATGTACAGATAAAAACACTTTACATTGTAAAATAGCACAGCAGCCCCTGTCTGAAACCCTTTTATGAAATAAACTGGACAGTGTGCATTTCAGGAAGACAAAGCTGGGATGCTGAAAGCTAGATTACCTCAAGGTCACATGCAAAAGTGGAAGCTCTCCACGGCGGTCCCTTGTGTGTAAGGGCTGATATGGCCACCTGGAGGCTTAAAAGCACAGTGATGTGAAATGGACGAGCTGGCACTATTTTAATACTCCAAACAGTGCCAAGCAGCTTCCTAGTGCATTAGCTCATCGATTTTACAGCATCTCAATGGCATTAGATAGTAGTATTAGTCTCATTTTAAAGATAATGAAGTTGGAACACAGGAGATTATAAGATTCTTTCCTTGGCTAGACGCTAGTCTTTTTCAGCCAGGCCTCAACTTATAAGCTTTCATGTTCCTCTCTACATTATGCAGTTTTAGCAAGAAACTTGTTAGTTCAGTGTAGCCAGGATTCCCCCATTCCTAGAATCTAAACAGGCTCCTCTCTCCCACCATCTCTCAGGCAATCTCAGCAACAGTCCTATAGAATCAGGAAAACCAGAATCCCTCCTTATTCCTCAGGATTCTCTTAGAATGTTTTAGGCAGTGACCACCACCCTTCTGCTCCTTGGCTGTAAATTTCCACTTCTTTTTATTGTTTTAAAAGTTGAGCCCAACTATCTCCTACTATAAAGCACATCACAGTGCTCTTACACTGCAATATACTGTATACTATATACTAGGATATCAATGGATCGAGTTTGCCTGCCCATTTTTTGGCAAGGATCGTAAATAAGATTCACTTTGATGATACCCAGCCTTTGATGATGACAAAGCCTAGTTTGGGACCCTAATGCCTGCACTCTGAATTGTCCACTAGACTACACTGCCTCACTTGCTGATCCTTAGGATGCACAGGCTCAGCAAAGAGAAAGTAGAGTTCATTCTGCTTTCTAGATCTCAGGTTCTTCTTAACTTCTACTAGTACGAGCATCTTGGGGGCCAATGCTATGAAGAAGCTTGAGAACTCTTAGCTACTGATAGATGTCTGTGATTATGCTCAAAAAGAACACAAGAAGAGGTAAAGATTGATCAAATTGCTAAGTAAGTTATCACTTACTTATGGGGACGTGACTAAAGAAAGATTGACAAAATATTTACAGAAACCAGGCGTTTAAATGAATTTGTATCTGTACATTTTGGTTTGAAGACGAAAAAAAGGCAAAACAAACAGAACTCATCAGCCCCGTGTGATGGTCGCAGAACCACATTGTGACTAGGCTGGGTGGAAATTTACAGGGCCTGGCTTTCCAGGGTTTTCCCCCCCTTTCTTCTGTGGATGCAGAAGACAGGCTCTCTCTGGGTAGCACAAGTATTTGAAAAAAATGCATACGTATCTTGTTACTCCTTCTCCCAGAGGCAGGAATTACACTAAGTTCTCGTTCAGTGGGAGCAAAAGGACTTTTCAGGAAAACGTGAAGGCTATATGCCAAAATCCTAAGTGTGCTCATTGCCACTGAGATATTACCACTGGCCTGTGTTTGCTTTCCTTTCTCATCCAGTCTTTACAATTTTCTACAACGAACAGGTATCACTCCCATAGTAAGGAGGAGAGGCTATGGCTTTTGAAAAGACTTTTCAGTAAAAGAATCACTAAGACAGACAGCGTCAGCCCCCACTTCTCTGCTGAGAGAAGGGCATTTTTATGGACATTGTAAAGGACAGACATTCCAGCCCTGGGAAAAATTATGGTGCCCCATTTGGTGATTTATCCCTTACACCTAGTCTGGATTTAAGCTTTCAAATGATAGTGTTTCCACCTTCAGTAAGACCTGTCCTGAAGCTGCAAAAATCCACTCACCAGGATTATTCCACAGATGGCAGTCCTTACGGAAACAAGTGTGTAAAACTGCAGGCAAATTGTGACATTTCTAAGAAGCAAGCGATGAGATTTTTAATCACTGTGTGTTGTCTCACCCCTCATGTCTTATTGTGCTGACATTCACTGCAATGTCTCATAATGTACAGTAATACATTTTACATCTCCTAAATGTACTCTGAATTTTTATATCACAGTTCAGAAGAATGGCTTTGAAAATCCTTTTGACTCCTTTATTTGAAAGCTACATTTGTGGAATGGAGTAATTAAATTTCTATAGTTTGATATAGCATTACCTCTACTATTCTAGCTGATAAAGAAAAAAAATCCCAACCATCTCTTTCTCCTTTTGCCAGAAATGGAATTACACTGCAGATATTTCTGCTAATGCAAGTTAAGATCCTGAAAGCTTACACCATTGTCGTTAAACCAGACACATCTTTCTCCACCATATCTTCGTGGAAATTAAAGTGACTATAGAAATTCCTGGGCTTGATGAATGTATTTAAACTTTGAAGAGAAAAAGTAAGAACTCCTCAGTGTCAAGACTTTTAAACCACAGCACGGTCCAGAGAACGAGGCGGCTCCAAGTGGCTTAGGAATTCTCTAACCAACACTACTACTTAGTTGGGATTTCATAGAAATGAGAAATGGGATTTCATACATGAGAGCAAGTATGACTGTGCCAGGGTAGGGTACCAATGATGCCATGGTCCCAAAGACATGGGTAGGCTATCTCTTTTGTTTTTCACCCCACACCAAGTGATAGGATATTCCTTTGGAGGCATAAGGGGGTAAGATAATTTGTGCCTAATATGAGGACAAGTTAAGAAGTCACCAAGCTGCCACTCAACTGTGAAAACCTAAAGCTTAGGTCATCTCCTCCCCATTATGTCACGCCTCTTACAGCACTTGAGAGCTCAGGAATCAATATTTCATATTGACACTTTGAGTTTCTAAATATGATCCCAATGCTTGTGTTCATTAATAAATTTGGATGCTTTTGTCTTGTTAATCTCTACCATGACTGAGCAGACTCCAATAATGAGCCTTCAAAGGGAAGGCTAGAGGATGGAGGAGTAGAAAATTCCATCCTTAGTTTGGAATTTAGCTCATGGGGGTAGAGCTCTTGCATGGCAAGGGCAAGGTCCTGGGTTCATTCCCTGGCACCAAGAGAAAGGAAGTGAGATGGGAGTAGATTTGCCCCAGGCTACCCACTAGACATCCCAAATATCCTCTTCATTAAAATCTATGGAACACTGAGAGGCTCAGCTGTTAACTGTGGGATAGTGGTGGGACAAGTTGATGTTAGTGTAAAACAGGCAGATTCATGTTCTCTCAGGAAATGGTGTTACCACATCAACTCTGTTTTTATGAGTTTACAAATGTCTAGACTAGGTGCTCTGTGTCTGTTTTGTCTTCTTGTCCATTATAGGATGGCTCTTGGAGGCCCCTAGGATACGGTTTTAAATGACCAAGAGAGGTTTGAGTTGCTAAAGTGTACAACTATTTCACAGTACAAATAGATTTGTTCCTGAACAAGATGGGCAATGTGAATCAATGGCAAACACTTCATAATAGCCACAACACACATCATAAGTAAAACACAAAAGGAAGAACCCAACAGCCTTGACCATCATATTAAATGTTCTCAGAAGAGAATTAGCCCAAAGAAAGTGTGGTCTTGAGACATCTGGACAGAAAGCATGACGAAGAAAGACAGTGATGAAAGCCATGAAAGCCACAAGTTAGTTAAAGAATGAAAGCATTGCTTACAAGATGATTCTACTTCTCTATATGCACAACAGATATAAAAGTGAGCGTAATGAGTCGGAATAGATATTATTAACTTTTAATTAAGTTCCTTAGTAATAGCACACAAACTGACCATTCAGCCAAACATCTCAATTAAAGAATGTAGAAAAGTACATTCCTCCAAGCTCTTTGTCAGCTTCGTACCAAATGATTCAAACAGCTGAACCAGTGCAAAGACTACACAGAATAAATAAGCCTGAGGCTTATTCGAGCTTTCTATAAAGATACTAAAGTGGTCATTTTTAATGTCATCCATGTTCAGAAAGAACTATAGCTGGATTTATGTCTTCTAGCATCAAAAGTCTCTCCACCCACAGTTGGGTCTGTGAAGAAAAACCACTTCACTTCAAGAAACAAGCTGGTGTACTCAGCAAATAGGAAACATCAGTAAGAACTTCATAAACTAAAACTAGCCTTGTAATTACTTTTATAATGTGAACTGCACTTGGTTCTCAGTTTAAGACTAATTATACATTTCAATGCTGCTCTCAACAGAAAAATAGTACAAGTGAGACTTAGAAATTCAAACAAAATTTGATGATGGTCATCAAAGTCACAACCAGTTCAAAACTATTTTAGAAACAAAGTATTTGTTTAGCAAGGAAAGTATAAACAGAACTCAGTGTGGTTAACAGCAAGACTGTTAATAGAAAATAACTTGGTTGATAATCAGGCCTCCACGTAGAATGAATTCTACCATTTCAGAAGAGGTTTATCTCATAAAACTGTGCTCCTAGAATATTAGTAGAGTGGAATGGGATGCCAGAATGCAAAGGGAGCTGCTGTTTAATGGATCTTCATCTTCCAATGTCAAAAAGTTGGCTAGTTAAAATCCCCCCCCCCCCAAGCTAACAGAATGAAACCTACTATTAAATCAGCAGTATGTGTTACAGCCAGTAGCATCTCAGAATGAAGGAAATGTGGCATACCTGTAGAGGCTTACTTTGATCGTATCTTATTAAATGTTCAAAAAACTCCTATAATTTAAAGCAAAGCCACTTGTTTACTTAGTGTTTCCCAAACTGTGCTCATGATGTTTCTTTTTCATGAGGCTCACATTCTGGGGACAAGTCACGAAAGAGACTGTTTATTCCTTCATTGCCCTTGGCTATGACTCCCCTCTCATCGGCAGTTATGGAGACCCAATAATAAAACCCCTGAAAATAAAGGTAACATGTTTCAGGGTCAGCAGAACCGAGTGGGTGACCTAAAACCCCACATAGATGGAAAATTCCAACTGGGCCAGAGTTCAATTTATTCTGATTAGGAAACATCTGTGTTCATATCGATTGCTTCTCCTGCAGATGATGTACCACTTGGTCTGTTGCAAATGCCTTTATAACGTGAGAAATGGATTGACAATAGAAGGCCATTTGCATCATAGGAGAGTGTGCACCATTTGCTGACAGAGTCCCCCTGTGTATTTCTAACTTGGAGTTGAAGGGGCATCTCTGGACTTCTAAGGCTGGTTCTGAAGTTCCCTTGTTCAATCTATTTCTGTCTGCACATCACTGTGCAGGTAAGTAATCAGTGTCACCAACAGAAGAATAGTGTGGTACAAAACAGAACCAGTGCGTGCTAGGGTCCATTTTCACGATGTACAGCAGAAGTTTTATAATGAAGAGGATATCCTATAGTGCTAGTATTTACATAAAACAGATCCTGGATATGTAAATGAGGGTAAAAGATTACTATGTGGCTTTGAAAAGTCATACTGAAGCATTGTCTCACCAGCCTACCTCTCTTTGGTGTCACTGGTTTCTACTGCAGCCAAACTGTGAAGGTTACCATTTCTAACTTGACAGATCTAAAATCAACTAGAAAATGGACTAGAAAATGGACCTCTGAGCATACTTCGGAAAAAGTATCTAGATTAAGGTTAGCCTCTGAGAAAGTCTATAAGGGATTATCTTGATTATATTAATTGATGAAGGAAGGTCCATTTAATTGTGAGCAGGACTCGTACCTGGGCAGAAAGAAGATCCTGAATTGGAGAAAGACAGCTGGGCAGTAGCATACACACATGGGCACTAGCATACATGCATGCCCACTTTGCTTCTACATTGTGAATGCTATAGGACCTCAAAACTCTTGTTGCTTACTGCCATGATGGACTGTACACTTGACCTATGAGCTGAAATAAATGCCTCCCCACGCCTCCTTTCTTGTCATGGTATTCATCCAGTGGACACGCAAATGACTTCTCCCTGGTAGAAAAAAACCTCGAGATTGTGGCTTTGGGCAAGGCCCAAATACTAATGTATTCCTATAATCTCAGCAGTTACAGAGGCAGACAGGAGGATCCGGAGTCCAAGACCAGCCTTAACTGTGAGCAGGGCCAATTCTTGGGCAGAAGATCCTAAACTGTGTGGCAGAGAATTTACCACATAATAAATTCAAAACCAGCCTGAGCTACATGAGACTTTATCTTAGACAAACAAAGAAATTACAGCTTTATTGCCTACAGAAACACGCCATTTTATACCTAACTGTGGAATTCTTCCTTTTGGTGCCTATAAGGCCTCAGTACCTCAAAAGTTGCACTTGGTCCAATTGCCATCTTACTTTTTGACATTAATGAATACATTTTTGAAACATGCTCAGGACATATGTATGAAAAATGTTTATAACTATTTAAACTTATAATTCAGTGCTTGTGAGATGGCTCAGCAGGTAAATATACTTTCCACCTGAATTTGATCCCTAGAACCCACATGGCGGAAGAGAGAACCAATTCCAATAAACTGTCCTCTGACTTGCTCATTGTATTAAGGCACACATGCATGTGCACACAAAGAGAAAGTATATAAATGTATCTAAACAACTTTTAAGTCAACTTGCCTTTCAGCACAATAAGATACTTATTAGATACTGTAGTAGGCCGTCTCCCCTCCCCCAAAAACGTTCTTGTCTGCCAAACAGAACTCTATAATTGATTATAAACAATATAATGAAGACATAAATCTTACATGAGCTTGTCCCTTAAATATGGTGTTAAAATCTCACTTCCAAAATAAAGGCTGATCACCTGGATTCTACAGTTATAGATGTGACTCATTGCCAATGGACATTTAGTTTTGGTTTAATTTTGCATCTAAAGGCCTTTAGACATAATATATTTTTCTCCAGTTCTCTGCAGACTCCCAGGCTTCTTATTATTTTATATCAGGCTGTTTCATTAATGTTTGTTACTTATCTGGCCACTGAAGGTATTTTGGTTTACAAACCCAATGTACTCACTAATGTATTAAATCCACCTTAACCAGCGATGAGGAGTACTTTATCTCAAAATTAGAACACACGCCATGTAGCCCTCATTGGAAATATTTTTGTGTATCTGTCATACACAAACCAGGGACAGTTATGAGGAGTTTAAAAAAAAAAAAAGACTCTAGCAGCCAAAACTAATGGCCTTATTCATTATCCACTAGAGGGCAAATTATTTACATGTATAACAATGCATTTGAAACACATTTTCCAAGCATCATAATCAATTTCTTTAGATACAAAAGAGGTTCATTTAAATGGTTCTCGGGGCATAAAAACCATTGCCCACAGAAAAGAGCAGAGATAGCTTCATTCTCGAAACTGAGCATTATTAACATGTCAAAATAAATACCAGGCAGAAATATAGCAAGGGAATACAGTGTCTATGGGCAATGCAGTCTGCACCCTCTTTAAACTAAATCCGCATGTCCAAAAGCAGCCTTACTCTAAACTAAGTTTGGCAGTGCCAATTAGCCTGAGTAGATGTTGTTTTCTCTCTTAGACAGATTTGTTGACAGTGCATTCCAGAAAGTTATTAAGTGTCTCCTTTCATGAGTTATAATTCTTTTTTGTATGTGCTTAAATTCACTAAATACAGAGAAATGCAATACTATATAAACAGAAGCATTAATAATATAAATCTTACCTCAAATACAGGAAGAATACAACCTGGGTCACAGACTACATGAACAGCAATGACTATAATTTGCCCCCGGCCGCCCCCCTGTGAATTTTTCTCCTTTGGCACATCTTATCTCTCATATTAACCTACTATTTCTTCAGGAGACTCGATGCAAACAAGTCTGTGGAATAGACTAATAATAGCTCCCTTTCTCATAGGGTGGAGCCAGCTGCAACTGTTCCCAGATATGGGGCTTCTTAGCCCTGTCAGTGAGACTTGAACTCTCAAGCTCTCCGTCTTTACAAATGAATCAACTTGCCTTCTTCCGTGTATGGCTTGAAGGTCATTAATATACCTCTTAGACAGCAGGCTGTTTATCCATCGTGTACTTTGAGATGATCTGGCTAGAATCTGTGTTGTCTTCCAAGACCACATTCCCTGTTCCGTTTTTCACTGAGAGCTGGGCAAATAGCTCTAGGTGCCAAGAGCAATTGTATGACCCATTTCATAAAAGTCACCCACATTGTCACAGTGTGAGAGTGCCCTTGTCCACATCCTCCACATCACACAGAAAATTCTTTCCAGATCCTTCCAAAGTAAACAACCAATTTACAAAATTGGAAAGAATTGCAACTGCAAGGTTTGTAAGGAACTGAAAGTCAGAGAGATTTGTGATAGGAGGTCAGGCCATATCAATAAAAGAGAAGTGAGTAAACCAGGCAAACCAGGGTGGCGAGGTTACACACACACACACACACACACACACACACACACACACACACACCTCTGCTATATTGACAGAGATGCAAAACATTTTGCATTAAAGTCTTTTGTAAGCTCACATTCTGCTCTTTCACAGGTCAAAAGGGCTGCACAGTTTGCACAGTGGCAAGCTGGCTGCACTTCTCAGTGGCTGCTCGACCCTCCCCCACCATCACCAGCTCTTCCATAGTTAGAAGATACTTCCCTCGATTATGAATCCTAGTCTCAAACACTGTCCTTAATGAATCTAGCCTCACGCTCTGCCCTGGTTAGTACTTGTTCAGCTACCACAAACTAGAGTCACCGGAGAAGAGGAAGCCTAGTTAAGAAACTGCCCCCGAGGAGCTAGCACCTGGACATGTTCATGCGCTACCGTCTTGGTCAATGACTGATGTGGAGGGACCAGCCCATTGTGGAAGGTGCTGTTCCAGGGCAGGTGGTCCTGGTTGTATAAGCAAACCGAACAAGCCCATGGAAATCCAGGCAGTAAGCAACGTTTCTCTACAGTTCCTGCCCTGACTTCCCTCAATAATGGGCTGTGATAAGGAAGTATAAAAGCCAAATAAAGCCTTTCTACCCAAGCTGCTTTTGCTCACCATGTTTTATCACAGAAACCTAGATGCAAACTAGATACAGTTCAGGAAAAAGACAATGGGAGGTGGGGGAAATGGAGAGAAAAAAAGATAAAGGAATATGAAAAAAAAAAAAAAAAGCCTAAGAAACTATACCAGATACAAGTGTTTAAATGTATGGAGCTGAGGCAGCCAAGGGTATTAAGAGCATAATAAGAAATCTTAACAAAAAAGTCTGCCTGCTCTTGTAACAAAGACTTCAAATTATAGGTATTATATTTCCCCCAGAAAATGCAAAAGTAAGAACAAAAAATAATGCCCCCAAAGCTATCCATACCCTAATCCTCAGAACCTAAGAATGTGCTCTTCTAGATGTTAGTAGATGTATGGGCCTCTTTAAAACAAACAAACAAACAATAACAACAACAAACCGGTATCGTCCTGGCTGTCCTAGAACATGTTCTGTAGACCAGGCTGGCCATGAACTCATGGAAACTTGTCTGCCTCTGCTTCCTAAATGCCGGCATTCAAAACCTATGTCCAAGTCTTCAGATGGGAAGATTATCACAAATACAAATGTAAGGCCACTTCTACTCTGGCTTTTCCCTTAGGAGAGAAACACATTTCACGGTTCCCACATCTCTAACAAAAAGAAAGAGAGACACTGAAAGAGCTTGATGGGTTTGTTTTAAAGAAAGTTAGGAGAGGGCTGGAGAGTGTTTGTCTTAGAAGCACAAAGAACTGAGTTCATTCTCAGAACCTGTGTTTAAAGAAAAATAGTGAATAAAAAATAAAAATGAATTTATGATAAACAGATGAATAAAGTAATAGGCTAAAGTAATAAATAAATAAAAACGAAAATAAACATTATTTAAATAAATAATGGTAGTACTTGCTTGTAATCCTAGTGCTGGGAAGGTAGAAAGGGGAAAACCTCGGCTAACTTCTTACTGAGCTTCAGGCCAGGGAGAGATGCTATTTCAGAAAAGATAGGCAGTGCCTAGGGAGCACTTGAAAGCATCCTCTAGATCTATACTCACACATGAGCGTATATTCACACACACACACACACACACGTGTACACATACAAAAGAAAATATATTTCCACTTTATCTGTATATTGTATGCATATGTGTAGGTATGTATGCCTGCTTGGAGGTCAAAGGTCAATATCAGGCATCTTCCTCTATGGCTTTCCACTTTGGTTTGGAGGACAATGCCCCTCACTGAACCGAGACCTCACTGACTGGCTAGATTTGCTGGCCAGCAAGATTCAGGGGTCTGTCTCCACCACTATCATCACCAAGCTGGGATTAAGGGCACATGCCACTGTACCCAGTCAATAGCGGGTGCTCAGGATTTAAACTCAGGTCTTCATGCTTACATGAGTGAGCCATCTCCCAGCCCTGAAAAAAATATTTCTTGTCTTCTTTCGATATATAGCTGTGTCAAACACACTCAGTTGAAGGCTATCCTTCCTTACCAGGTGGCTATACCCATTTAAGCTTTCTGTTCCTGCAGGTCAGTGAGCTTCTAAACCTCTTTCTATTCTTAGATCTGAAATAATAAAGTGCAAAAGCTTTCTAGATTTCATTCTTTAACAACTTAAACATGACATCTGATTGTACCTTTCCTCTTACATTGCTTGTCTGGAGAAGACTCTTTCCGATATCACAACTAGTCAATCTTTTCTGAATTTGTGCTTAGAAAACCTGTTGAGCCTGAGTTTTTTAATGCTGTCTCAAACCATATTTGAGTATAACCATATCAATTTGCCAAAGAAACAATACTGACTTTAGTCCTACTATGGCGCAAATGTACATACACCTTTTACTATCACAAATATTTTCATGGGATTCAGTCAACTACAGCTACAGACCAAATCTAGCCCAGCTCTGACTTTTCTGAAGAACGATTTACCGGAATGTACCTGTAAGCATTTATTTATGTATTATCTATGGCTACTTTTGTTCCACAGCAGCTGAACTAATTTTGACAATGACTGCATGGCTCTCAAACCTAAAATATTAACTAACTCTTTATATCCATCCAGCCAATCTCTAAACAGGAAGACTAAAATACAAATTTTGGTAGTTAATACACCAAAAGTTCATTATCTTTTGCAAAATAAGAATAAAACTAGGGTGCAATCACACCCTCCCCAGGACATTTGCCTAGGATTCAAAGTTACTGGCCATGAGCTTCATTTTACCATAAAATTAGGCACTGAACAGATTTTTTTAGTTGAAAATTAACTCACCGTGGCTAGTTTCTGAACATCATCATCTGATGCTCCCAGAGATGCTAAGCCTATTTCTTGTGAAAATTGAGCAAACTTAGGATCTGCAAGCAGCGGAACATGTCCCAAGAGTTCATGGCATGTGTCTCTGTAAAGAAAAAAATTATGAAAACATGTTACATAAGTTTTAAACTACCACCTCTAGAAGAACAAGACTTAAAACCCTAAATATAATCCTATTCTATAAGAGATTACCATTAATTGTTCCTGAAATGCAGATACATCATATGATTAATGACAACTTACATTGGAAGAATGTCATACATGTATTTGTAGGGAGGGTATAAAACTGTGAGAGAGGGCACACATGTCCATGATAACACGTGCGTGTGCCTATGGAGGCCAGGAACAACCTCGGGTGTCATTTCTCAGGTACCACGAACCATTTTTTTTTCTCTCTTTTAAGACAGGGTCTTCCATTGACCTGGAACTCATCTCATAGACAGTGAGCTCTGGGATCCAGCTCTCTCTGCCTCCTCAACACTGTAACCTGACTTTTTTCTTACATTGGGTTCTGAGCTCAAATTTAGTTCCTCACGCTTGAGAGCCAAGCCCTGAGTCATTCTCTCAGGCTGGAATATAATATTTCTAATAAAGCACACTAAAAGCCATGGCATTTTTGGAGACATGGCCCTGCTATATATCCAGTGGAGGCCTAGAACTTGCACTCTCCCCAGATCTGCTTCCTCTGGTGGAAAGCCTACCTGATAGGCATGAGCTACACCCCAGGAAGCCACTTCTGAGTGTCACTACATGCTGAGAACATGGTTTTTATTTTACATATGACATCTTGTTGTTCTCAAGGGAACTTCTCAGTGGGAGATCCTGTGGTTCAGGATGGGCAAGCTCCTAAATCACTCCCAATTTGGGCGTGTTATATAAACAAAGTTTGACTGAAACACACTTGTGCCCATTCATCTATGGATTCTCAACAGTTATTTTTGTCAACAGAGTCGAATACCTGTAACTGAGATTGTATTATTGCAAATTCTAAAATAATTGCTAATAATAATCCTAAAATAACTGGCCCTTTAATAGGAAAGCTTACTGATTTTCAGCATAGGTAGTAATAAACTAAATTAAATTTTTGCCAGAGGATGCCTTTGAAATTGAGTCTTTGTGTAACAACTGAGTCTAAGTTGAAAGAGAATGACTGGAAGCCTAATTAGGGAGTAGAGTCTTATAATAAATAGCTGCATCTTAGCCAGCTCCAGCAGCTCAGCTTCAATCACAGGTAGCTAGCTGATTCAAATAAGTCAATCACCCAAGTATCATCTATTAAGCTGTCCTTGTGGGTCACTTCCATTTTGTGCTCATAATTGTTCTCTGACTACCTTGCAGCTTTGACTCACTGTGGTTTGAAGGCCCAATTCCGAAATCACAAATAAAAGCCAATTAAGTGTGTGTGTGTGTGTGTGTGTGTGTGTGTGTGTGTGTGTGTGTGTGTGTGTGTGTTGCTTGTGATTGAACTAATTATAGTTTTTAAACTAAATCTGTTGTCTCGACAATAATACTAAAGCCAAAATTTGGGTTCAACTTGTCATGACTTTGAAAATCTTGTGCTCATCCTTAATTTGTTTTGTGCCCTTGTTAGGCTCCACAGGATACTGAGAAACATCAGAGGATCATGTGTTATCAAAGTCATTGTCCACGAGAGTTGCTCTGTGGGCACATGCTCACTTCCTTTGAGAAAGGACGTTAGAAGATCCTCCCAGTACTCAGGACAAGAGCCTGGAAATAGCAAAAGCCTGCAAAATGTTATCATTGGCTTGAGCTTCCATTTGGAGTTGGTAAATGGGCAAGGGGTAGATATGTGTCACGACTAAGGTGGTTGCCCTTCTAAATCATTGTCATAAATAATAAACTATTCCCTGAGAGCAGGATATACATTAAAACTAATTTTCCCATGACTCTCTGAGCATGGATTGAGATGCAGAAAGATTTATGCTCATGATCAAAACTAATAACAGGCACATAGTAACTGAATGGTATTTCTGAATTAGCAAGTGTCCCTCTAAAACCTATCATGTCATAGGTGCTGTAAAACCAAAGTCTGGTGCTACTGCCATAAGCGCAAGAACCAAGTTGGGCGAATGAAATTTGAATCCTGGTAAATGGGATGAGCTTGACACCCATGGGAAACAGATGGTGTCACTCACACAACCTTGTTCTCGCAACCCAAGTAACATGACCAAACACGTCATAACCAGACCAGGCTGAGTATTTATATGTAATAACCCTGTCCCTTTGTTCAACAGGGCACAATAATGCCACCTCCCTGTCCAACTAAATAAGCGCACTGAGAGCTTCAAAAATGCTGCAATTTCTCCAGCTTTTGTGTGTCCATGGGTCTGTTTTTTACTTCATCAGCTTGATGCCACAATCCCCAGAACTGGGCAAGGATGAGGCAGGAAGGGATACACTAAGGAGCCTGAGGATGTGGGCTAGTGGTTCAGACACTTGCTAAACAAACATAAAGACTTGAGTTGGGATCCCCAGCACCTAGGTAAAAAGCCTGGCATCTCTGATCCCACAACCTAGGGATGGAGACAAGCTAGCCTGAACAGTAAGCTTCATGTTTTCATATTCAATAAGAAACCCTGCCCCCAAGACTCAGCTAGAGAGTAACAGAGGAAAATACCTTGTATCAACTTCTGGCCTTCAACACACAAACACACACACAAGTGTACTAAACTATGAGTCGGATACAGGGCTTAGGTTTTCATGTCATGTTAATGAGTTAACCTTCTGTTGCAATGAAGCTCTATTATGATCGCCTTTGAATCAAGGGAAAAACTAAAACTGAGTAAACTCAATTTTCTCCATACTTTTAGTCAGAGACAAGACTTGAAATTCTTCTGGGTCCAAGCCGTATTCTTTCTGCCCTCTGCTGTCTTGATTTACAGATACAGTATAAATGAGGAGGAAGCCATGTTTTAAGAGCAGAGAGAGAGCACAGCCAACATGATTAGCATAAGGAAAGCCATGGTTAGCATGAACTGAGTCTCCTTCTCTGCTAGCCCCAATCACTTGGGGAGCCTTTTTTTTTTTTTTTTTTTTTTAATACTAAATGTCTAAAAATCCACTTATGACCAGTTCAATCAAGCTTCCTGGGATCGACCAGGAAATCATTTTTTAAAGCTCCCCAGGTACTGAACTCTCACAGAAAGCTTACAAACAAATAGTGTTTAAAACTAAAATTGGAGGTGCTTATATGATCTGAGTATACTAAGCTGATTTCCACTAAAGTTGCATATTAGCCTGGAGAATAAGGAAAAGCCATGACTGAATAGCAGGTGACTAATCCCGTTCCATCTGCATTCAATTGGAGTGCATTCCTTGCATTTCCATGCTGTGAGGGCTCTGATCTCATTCCTATGGTCATATATCAGTGCTGAAATTAAGGTCAAGTGGCCTTCCCTGGAAAATTCTAGGTACTCCCATATTAGCCTTTTGATAAAAATCCAAAAGCATCCCTTCTGATCTAGGAAGAAACAGAGCAACAATATTTCCACATCAGACCAGATACCTAGCACCTGGAAAAAAAATATTGAGACTGATATTAGCCTAGAGCCAGTAAACTATGAGAACATAATGGAGAGTCATAGAGTGAAAGCTGTACTGAGCCAGGCCTGGGACTAGATGCTTTACAATGTGACATAGTAAGGCATAGCTACAATGAGGGATGATTCTTGGGGTCACTTCAAATAAACCCGAAAGTTTGCTTTATTGTAAATTTAAAAGCCTGACATAGAAGAACAATCTTTCCTGTAAGACTAAGAATGGAGTTCAAAAAGTTGCCTTTAAGTAAAAGTCAGAGGCTGAAAGGGGGTGGGGGGAGACACAAGATGGTCAGGAACATGAAGGTATCAATTCTTAATTAAAAGGGGCTGGGGCTTGGATTTTAAGTTAAGATGTCCTTATTAAAAGCCAGTTGCACACTACCCAACTTATAAATCTCCACAATCCTCACAACAAGGTAAGCAAACTGTACATAGGATAAAGGACATTATGAGTTTGGAAGAAGAGAGTCATAACAGTGAGTTATATTGTTCCGTGAAGACAAAGTCCTGAAGCAAGATGTCTAACAGAATCCTTAACAGAATGTTAGGGATGCCCTTTGCTCTGTTATGAGTAGAAATGATGACACCATATTTCACTGGTTTGTGTTCTCTTCCCAATTTCATCTCCATGCAGGAGCCCTGGGAAAGATTCCTGAAGAAAATCTGGATGCAGAATTCGTAATAGGTTTACTTTTCATGGGCCAATGCTAGCAGGTCCCATATTTCAAAGCCAAGAACAAGGGCTTTAGGGCTGGTGGAACATTGAAATAAATGCTGTACTATTCTGTCTCCCATTGCCTTTGACAAAGGTATGTGCAGGCAAAGAAGGAAGTGTCCAGAAACACAGAAACCAATGGCCAAAGAAATATTTTCAACATTTCTGATTAAAAACAAAAATTCTATTAGGGGCTGGAGAGATTTGTCCACAATTAAGAGCATTTGTTGTTCTTGTGAAGGACAGAGACTCACAGCCATATGTAACTTCTGTTTGAGGGTATCTGAACCTCTAAAACACATGTAGGTTATACACATGTAGACATGTAGGTTGTGCACATGTAGACATGCATATTGTACCTGCTAACTACGATAAGTTACATTTGCTCCCGTTTCTCTTTGAAGGACAAAGAGCTAAAGTTGGTTGTCTAGGAGTCTGAGAGCATCCAGGGTGAACACATGAGAACGTGAAGGACCCCAAGCCTCTTCTCCCACCTTCCTGCCCACCAAGGCCGGTGGGACTGAAGCAGAACCACTTAACCCTGTTTCGTGGCTGCTCTGCCCTGCCTGTGGGAGTCCAATACTCCACAGCTGGACTCCTTGGTATCTAATGAACAGGACAACTACTGCTTCATCTCATCTTATCTCTCTTAAAAGATTCAATTATTTGGTCATAATTGCGCCTGCCAGCACAGGCTCCCTCCAATCTCTATATCAGCAGACTTTTTTCCCTATTCCCTTTGATGCATTTTCTACTGAATAATGCCTTTCAGAGCCCTTCACACAAAAGCACTCTGTTCCCCCACAAACGTAGGACCTTTTCAAAACTGTTAGCACTGTTTAAAAAAAAAAAAAAAAAAAAAAGCTTGTGCTGATATCAGACACTAGACTTTTGCTGCTCTAAATTGGAATCTTCTCTGATAAGCTCAGTTAGGAGGATTCTAAAGCCAAGAGATAGGCCCACAAAGGAGCCCAGGCGAAGTGTCTTCAGGGAATTCTTAAATCATTCTAAGAAAGTTGTGATCATTTTGCCGCAGGGAAATAAGGGTCGTGGTTGTTGAGCTCAAATTCAAAATGAGTCTGGCATTTTTCACCTCTTATCAGTTCTCAAAGCTGACTCCTCTTGTTCAATGTTGAACAACTGGCTTTTTATTTTTGCCATAAATTAAAGCCTTTAAGAGGTGTGGGTGAGCGTGTGGCATTCGCTCCCCAGCCCAAACTAACTTGTCCGGTCTTTTTAAATGCTTCCTCCACAGGTTTTGTTTGCTCTACACGACAGAAGTCAACATACTCACTAAATCATAAAAAAGAAGAGAAAGGAAATAAGGAAGAGAGGCAGAGTCTGCCTTGATGACAGGAATCAGGAGGGTGAGCAGCAAGCCAGAATTGAGTATTTCTTCAGCATTTGGAGAGGAAAGCAAGTACCAAACACACTGCAGGTGGGCAAGTTGCTTTGTTTTCCCAGCTCTGGGGAAGGAGAATTAATTTGGTACTGAGGCAGTTTGTCCTAGGTGCTTGCTTGGGAGCCATAGAGTTTCTTTAGTTTGGATTTAAAACAGCACAAGTCAGACTTGGAGGCACTCACCTAGAGCCTAGCACTTGGGAAGTAGAAGCAAGGAAAATTAGGTGTTCATGACCAGCCTCTACTAAAAGCCAAGTTCAAGACTAGCTTTGGGCAACATCCAACTGTCTGAAGAAGCCGGCAAAGCCAAGTAAGCTTTTTGGCAGCTCTTATGATCACTTCCTATATACCTCTATTACAGCATATATAATCACATTTACATGGTACCTAGAAGGAAGTTTTTGCTTTCTTTCCCAAGGAATCATACAAGAATATAATAATCCTAATCTTCACCATATTCTTTAAAAAGTAGAAAATATTACAGAAATCTGTGTAATGTCTTTCTCTCTGTGTATGTATGTATATATGTGTGTATGTGTACAGGTGTCTGTATGTACATGTGTGTCTCTGTATGCATATATATAGGTGTGTCTGTGTGTTTAAGTGTATATGTAGGTCTGTGTGTGTGTGTGAGTGTGTGTGTGTATGCTGTGACTGTGTATGTGCTGCATCTGGCTAAGTGTGTATTGGTGTATATATGTCTCTGTGTGCCTGTCAATGTGTCTTTCTCTGTTGTGTGTGTGTGTGTGTGTGTGTGTGTGTGTGTGTGTGTATCTATCTGTCTGTGTGTGTTATGTGTATGGGTACTGCATATGTCAATGCACATGCTAGAGGTCCGGAGGGACATCTGTTACCATGTTCTATCAATCACTCTCCACAATCTATTTCCTCAAAGCAGGGTCCTTCACTAAACTTTTCTGGCTACCAGCAAGCCTCAGTGACCCTCTTCTCTGCCCTTCACAGTGCTAGATTTATACATGCCTTATTTTTAAATAGGCATTGGAGATTTGAACTCAGGTCCTCATGCATGTGCACCAAATACTCACCTGCTGAACCATCTGCTATTTCTTAAAACTTAAAATTATTTCCATTCCAGAAACATTTGTTGTATACTTCATATATACTAGGTAGCATTTTAGAAACCAAAATTTTAAAGCCAACCAAGCATAATTTTGATAAAAGACTTTGCAGAGGTTTCCCTATGGTAACTATCCAAAAAGGGCAGTGATCAGAAAGTACTCTCTACTAACAAAAGAAATTGCCTCCAATTCTTACAAAGACTAGAGGGCTGTAATAAAAATTCATCTATGCCACTAACCCCCCTCTATTTCTAGAATATTTCGTGTTCCTCATAAAAGGAAGAGAGATGTAAAATTCCTTCTCATTTTACTAAAAATTAAGACAGTAATAAAATATACTGTGTAAAAGTATGTGCTCTGTGATTTGGGAGTGGTAGAGCACTTGGCCAGAATTAATTAAGACCATGAGTTCAATCTACCACAATAACAAATGTTGTCTTAGTTTCTTGTCTAATGCCATAACAAAGCACCATGCAAAGGTGCTTTGTTATAACAGAAATCATATAATTTGGGAGCTCATGATTCCATGATCCTCATAGCAAGAAACATGGCAGCAGGCAGTCAGGCGTGGTACTGGAACAATAGCTGAGAGTTTATATCTGATCCACAGGTATGGGGGGGGAGGGAGATAGGAATGAGAGGTTTTGAAACCTCAAAGCCCACCCCCAGTTCACGCCTATATAGATCTACAAGAGATGAACAAGGCAACTCTTTACCAGTGAAAACTGCCTTTTGGGACCCTCTCATCTGTACATCTCCTTCAACTAAACCACACCTCCTAATCCTTCTCAAACAGTTCTACCAACTGGAGATCAAGTATTCAAACATGAGCCTATAGGGCTGTTCTCATTCAAACTACAGCATTGTTAATGGTGGATATTTAAAAGAAGTAAACTGTACTCTGAAGCTACCTCATAGGTTGGGTCCTCACATTCCTACAAAGGCAAATGATTTAGCCAGCCCTATCCAATTGTACACTCTGCAGTGATATTCAGGTCCTCTGTGTTGTCCAGTGAAATGGCCACTTGGCACTGTAGCTACAGAACATTTGAAATGTGGCTAAACCACTGAATATTTGATTCATAGTCTTAATTTCACCTAATAAGTATCAGTAAGCACATTTTACCATATTGGTCAACAGAAAGCTAATATTTTCTCATCTAGAAAAAATGGAGGCTATGGGTCATTTTCGCCATACATCTTTTCAAAATGTAGAAATATAATGTGTTGAAAAACATAAGTTTCCATAAGTTAAATATTACTGTTCATATTGCATTAAATTGAGTTTATGTCTCAGTTTTCATACTTGACTAAGTTTGGCTCTCTTAGTACTTCATCACTAAGGAACTGCAAGCATATCCAGGATAGAGGTCGTGTTGTGTTCCTTTTGAGTTGCTAGTGCTTGGGAAAGCCTGGCACATGACAAATGGCCAACTCGATGGAACACAGCAGCTGCTGAAGAGACTCCGCCCCTCCACACCAGGATGAATCCAAGTGAAACTGTGAAGCTGTTCCTAATTTCCAGTCACATTAGGGCTCTGGACCAAATCATGGTTCTGCTCTTCTCTAACTCAACGACCTCAGGGAAATTACCTGACTTCTGTGAACCTTAAAATTGCCATCTGTAAAATGGTGAAGGTCTTGCAGACCTCTCCCAAATTAGCTGACTGATGCCAGGCAGCCAGAGTAAGCGGGAGAGGAGTGTCAGCTTCCCTTCCTTTTCCTCTCTCTAGTGGCGGGTGTCTGTGACAGGACTACCCAGGGATGTTATTCTTCACACAGCAATGAAGAGGCTGGAGTGGTAATTACCTCTTTTCCTAGAATTCAATCATTTTGCATTTCTTCTTCTGAACTTTCAATTTAAAAATGCAAATATTTCTGGGGGGAAAAATGCTCCCTGGTCATCACTATCCTCCACACCTGAAGATGCATAATGAACTTCTCCCCAACTCCAGCTTGCTGGGGGAATATAAATTTCCATCCAGGTGTGGTTGCTTGTGAGTATCCTCACTTTGGATCATGGGCACCACACACATAGGTCGATCCTGGGTGTCGGGTCAGGGGACATAGAAGTATTGCTGCTTAGAATCAGCTTTAAAAGGAGAGGGGGGCACAGAGACTAGAATTTTCATCTCACTCACTGTAGATAGTTTCAAAGAGCAGAACCCAGGTTGCAGTGAGCATTTAGGCACAAATTTGGTTTCACAGTGCCCAGGCTTTAAATAATGTAGAGGATTTTGTTTAAATAGAATGTAGTACTGTGATATATGCTCAATGCTCCTGAGATAATAGACTCTGTAAAAATGTCTTGGGGGTGGGGGAAGGTATTGCTTTTAGACATAATACTGTGATTGAAAACATCAGAGTCTGTGTCTAGGAATGTCGCCCTGTCACTAAAAATGTTCTGGAATTTTATGAGAAGCATCAGTCTCCACATGAGTGTAAGAGGTACAGAGGATGAGTGGACCTACTTGGTATTTATGCCAAGCTTTCTTCTTGCCAAAGATCAAAGCACTATTTCATCATTCTGCACACAGGGAGGTTAAATGGCTTGCCAGCATCACACTGAGAGCTGATGGTAGGGCTTGGATGTCAGGGCATGGAGTCCTGCATGCTTCTGCCTGAGGACAGAGCATAGTAGTCTCCTATGGCTTAAGTATGCTGTCCCGAGGTGGTGTGCCTTTCCTTTTCTCTGTGACATAGGAGATTTGCCTCCTCATGATAAATGAGAGTGCTGAGCAGCTTCAACCCTATGAAGATCAAAGGGGAGAGTACCTTCCAGCAAGCCTGGTAATTGGGTCAAGAACAGGACAGAAAAACAGAGCTAGTCCTTTCCAAATAGGCACAGAGTATTCAGATTCAATATATAATTTGAGTCCTGTGCAAGCTTTATGTGAAAGTTTTGAGGTTTTTGTGTTTATTTACCAAAAAGTAGTGTTTAAATCCACAAATACTGGCATCAATATCCCAATTAAGATCCTGGCTTTCCTGCTCAACAACTATGATACCATAGGAAAACTATTTAACCTTTCTCTGCCTCATTTTCCCATTCATAAATTCAAAACAACTCAGGTAGTTTCGAGTTTTCAGTAGGTTCCTTCACATGCAATAGTTAGAGTTCCTGGTACTCTAACAATAGACTCAAATGAATGGACCCATAAACTGTACAATGTTTGCTACCCCTAGAAAAAGTGTCATCATGGCTGATGCCTTTGGAAGTGGTGATGGCTGTTTAAATCACTCAGTTTCAAGGATAGGAAGATGACAACATTTTCAAGGCTCTACCATCTTAACCGGCCCCTGAATATCCCAAACCAAATTTCTCCTAAAGAAACAGACTGAATATATGCTCTCTGGGCTAAAAAGCAGCAAGGGGCAGTCAGATGAACTGGGCTTTCTGAAAACACACCATCATCTCAGAATCGATGTTGCGACGTGAAAAGCAAGGGATGGTAAGAGCATAAAGAAGGAAAAGCCAGGTGACTGGGCAGGTGTGGCGCTGAGTTCATATGTCCTCTGGGAAAGAGGAAGCTGAAACACAGGCTCATGTATGCAACTCCTCCATTGAGATCAGACCCAGACTGAACAGCAGGAAGAGCTTATCCTGAAAACACTGGTGGTGGCCAGGGTTCATGCTGGATCAGTGTGAAGACCCAGAATTCCCAAAGAAGATTAGATCTACGGTCTTGTTAGTGACCCAGCAGAAAGCATCTGTTCAGTCAATCTGACCAGCCAACCTTTGTAAATGCGAAAGCCCACATCCTCGCCTGCTGCTGTTCTCCGCCTGAACCCCAAAATAAAAGAAACAGACCACATCTTCTGCCAGCCCTGGGAGGATTCTGGTATAATAAGCAAACTTAAAATGCACTCACTTCCCTGAGACACAATGTAAGTAAGGTCTGAGGTAATTTACTTTTATTTTTCTTGTAAAGTAGAAACACAGTGGTGATTACTAGAAAAAAAAAATGGGCCTAACTGCAAAGCTTTTTTTAAACTCAAAAACAGTTATATTTAAAACTAGCATTAGTTGCGCCTAAATTGTTCAACCGTGAGCAAGAAAGAGTGTACATAATGCACATGCATTTAGGTGTATTATTGCGATAAACACTGCAGGGTCCATTAGGTGTCGTGACTTAACTCCTAATGGTCAAAGGCTGCTTTGGATTTGACCAGCAATGGCACCAGGGCAGAAGGCCCATGTGTATGTGCCAAAGGAGCAATCATCCCAATACAGCAGTAACAGCTCCTTGATTTAATGAGTATATGTTATGCTGTATCAAGTATATCTGTATCGCCAGTATGCTAAACATAGTGTCTAAAATATAAAAGAAAATATATACTTTCTAATGCCTTCGTTAAGACTTTTTAAAGGAACCTTCCGGTGCAACTGTTTTTGTTTTTGTTTCTCCCCACTCCAGCAACACCTCTTGTTCTGATTAAGATTTTGTCAACTTGATTTGAGCTAGCATTATCTAAGACGAACCTCATTCAGATACACACACACACACTCACACACACATACATCAGACTGCCTAGAGGCAACTTTATAAGGCAGGTTCTTGATGAATGATTGATGTTGAAAAGCCAAGTTCACTGCAGGCAGTGTCTGTCATCCCTGGGATGGTATCCTTGGCTAGTATAAGAAATCAAAGTGAACAAGCCATGAAGATCATGTGAGTATCACTCTTCCATGGCCTCTGCTCCAGCTCTTGTCTCCAAGTTCCTGTCCTGATAGCCCTTGATAATAAACTATGAGTCTCAGGGCAAAACCACCAACAATAACAAAACAAAGAAACAAAAACCTTTCCTCTCCAGGTTGTGTTGGTGGGTGTTTAATCAGAGCAACAGAAAGCAAACTAGGATACCTCTTATGGAAAGGTACACTACACGGGTTTAAAGATATTGAAAGTGTTTATATTTTACATTCTGGCTGTTCCTCTCTGGAAAAAAAGTGGAAACTGCTTTAGAAGATCAGGCTATGGGTGTCATTTCAATTCTGTTGTGAGAAATGTTTACGTTCTAGAGGGCACAAGGCACTGAACCCTGAAACATTTGGATACCTCTCACTCCGTCTAGCAATCTAGGCCAGGGCAAACTCGAACCGTATTGAAGATAATGAGACTATATTACTACATGCATCTGTAGCAATAATTTGGAAAATAAAACCTTCCCCCAATTTCCTCAATTTTAAAGTCCTCAGTCAATTCATGAAGCATCTCAGGAAGGGTGTTGTAGGGACTTGTACAATAATTGTCTCCCGTAGTCTTGGACATTTGAATGCTTGGTCCCCAGTTGGTGATGCTGTTTCAGGAGGTTTAGGTGGAGATAGTATGTCGCTTGAGATGGCTTTCAGAGTTTGGAGACTCACACCATTTCAGTTGGTTCTCTTCATGCTTAAGGTAAAGGGTATAAGCAGTCCACACTCTGCTTGCTGCTCCACCTCCCCACCGTGACAGAATGATCCCTTGGGAGTCTCAGGCCAAATAAACTTTCTTCTACGTTGCCAACAAGAACAGAAAAGTAACTAATGCAAGCATGGGTTATGAGTCCAGGAGAAGATGTTTCCTTCAACTGTATTTCTTACTAAAGAAGTCTGCATTTTCCATATTACCATTGGCTACAGTGACCACTAATAGAATTGCAAACCACATATACATGTAAATGTATACATCCAAATAAAATTATAAATATTCAACATCTACTTAGCATAGGTCACATTAAAGAAAACCACAGGAAATCCAAAGAATCAAGACCACAATCCCACCAGAAGAAATTACCTGGGAAAGGAAAACCAAATGAACCAAAATAGACACTAGGAAATAGAATCAAGAAAGCAGCTGAAGAGCTAAATGTGCCTCTAAGAACCAAAAGCCCTATTTTAGAAACCAGACCCAACTAAGCTGCTTGTACAAGGCGGTGGGGGGGGGGGGACTCCTCCCTCCAACTTGGATTTTTTTGCTCATACAAGTTTTTCAATTGAATCAGTTCCCAACTCCACCTCCTGCCCCACAAGCCTTTAGAGACAAATCCAAAACTGTCTCTACCTCTCTAGTTCAGTCTCTACCTGGGGAAGAAGCCTCCACATACTTCCCTGTCATCCAATGTGGTGGTTTGGATGAAAATGGTCTCCATGGGCTCATATGTTTGAATGCTTGGTCCCGAGTTAGTGCAACTGGTTGGGAAAAATTGGGAAGTGCGGTTTGTTGAGTTGGTGTGGCCTTGTCGGAGGATGTGTTAGTGAGGTGGGCTTTGAGGTTTCAAAGGCCCATGCCAGGCCCAATCTCTCTTCTCTTTCTCTCCCTTTTCTTCACTACTCTGTATGGGTCTGTCCCATCTGACTCCTCCTCTCCATCCGTCTGACTGTCTCCAACTTTTGGATAAGATGTAAGCCCTCAGCTACTACTCCAGCACCACACCCACCTGTTGCAGTGTTCCCCACCATGATGGCCATGAACTAAACCTCTAAAACTACAAACCAGCCCCTAAGGAAATGCTTCCTCTTATAAGGTGCCTGGGTCATGGTCTCTTCACAGCAACACAACAGTAACTAAGACACTCACGCATACTGACATAACAACCCTTAGACACCTGCACAAAAATGCTTTGCAGAAATTACCATTATCATGGACTATGTTCTGAATTTCTATATTAATATTTAACATAGCTCAGATATAATCTTGAACATAGCATGAGGTAGATTATTTGTAAGAGATGAATTATTTATAAGGTGGGAAAAGTTCTTTTCTACCTTCTAGGTACAATACTTAAAGTTGGTTACCCAAAGAATAAAACAAATACTTTTTTATGTGATTTATGGTTAGGTCTCTCTCTGCTTACTCCCCCCTCCTCAGGAACTAGAAGCAAACTTCACATCTTCCTTATCTCTTCTTCTTCAGACCCATAATACCTACCTTTTCTTCTAAGACTATCATCCACAAGTAAAGCCAGTGGACATAATGGGCTGTTCCTTAGCAGGTGTGATTTAAAGAAAAGGCTGTTTTGATCCAGATGACCTACCTCTATTGGGATTGAAAATTCCACCATCAAAGATTCAGGGGCTTTCCTGGAGGCATGAATAAATTTTTGATTCATGGAGGAATGGCCAGTATCAGACCCTGGAGTCAATAAAGCTGAGGGGTGACTGAAGGACACATCTGTATGGACTGTAGCCATTCAGAAAGAGAGCCTTGCTACCAGAGTACCTGGGATTCATCTGGGCCTGCAACCTTGACCTGTCTGCAGTGCTCAGACCGGGTCTGAGACTCTGGGTATATCTCAAATCTGGCATTTCCTGGGGGACACTGCCACCCATAGTTTACAACACTGTCCATCCAGTTTTCCCTTTCCGTGCCATGTTTAGAGATTGACTACAAGTATGTCTGACTCTTCCCATCTCTGAATGACCCTTGCCAACTGGTCTTAAGTTCACGACAGCCTTGTGAACAAACAATTATCAGGCAGCGTTGTAAAGGCTAATACAGAAGTAAGGTGAGGTGCTGTAGACACATCTAAATCTGACTGTTAAGAAAGGCTGAAACAGAGCTGAATCCAAAAAGACTTCAATGACGTTGCTCCAGACAGAGTGAACCACCTGGCATGCTTTTCAAGGAAGAATGAGTCTCTTTCTCTGTGTCTCTGTATGTTTCTTGTATCTGTCACAGAATGTCTCTCCGTGTCTGTCTGTCTGTCTATCTCCTCTCTCTCTCCCTCTCTTTCTCTCTCTCTGTCTCTCTCTCCCCCTCCCTTCTCTCTTCCTCTCTCTCTTTCCTTCTTTCTTCTCCTCCCCACCCCCACCCCCACCTCTCTGCTGATGTGGGGAATCTCACAGTCACTAGTTAATGGTTTTATAAGATCAGACTTTCTTATCTATACGTAAGAGGGAATGAACAGTAAATAAAGGAATAGTGTTTCATGTCAGGAAGAAGGCAATATCTACAGGTGGCTTCTGAAGGAAAGGTTCACTGTCATTGGTTAAAAAAAATCATATTTCTTATTCCCTTGCAGTGTTTATTAATTCAAGTTAATGTTGTCCTCTGGAGAGCAGGTTAGGTTTCTGCATATGGGATGAGTGTCCAATAAAGATGATCTTGACAGCTAATGGGTGGTGGCTACCAATGCTCCTAAATGCCTTATAATGCACAGGACATTTCCCTATACATAACAGCAGCAGCAACCACAAAGTGCCAAGAAGTCTGTCCTAAAAGAAGATAAGGTGGCCAGGATTACGTGGCAAAGCTCACCGACAAATCAAACCAAGAAGCTTTAAGAATGTCATAAATCTTACTATGAGCATACACACTAGATATGAGCATGCACACAGGACATGAGCATGCACACTGGATATGAGCATGCACACTGGACATGAGCATGCACACTGGATATGAGCATACACACTGGATTCTGCTCATATGTTCCTGTCACCTGGCACTACGAACCCCTTCTCTGCTTATTTTTCTATGCAAGATGAATGATCTTATTAAAATAATTTTGAATTGACCAACTGATATTTTGCACAGAAAATCATTGGAGTTGATACTTGACTAATCATGGCATTATTTGGGATCACAGCTGATCAAAGCATTCAACTAGCCCACACTGCGATGCAGAATCATAGCCTTGGGCACTGCTCCAGAAATAAACAGCAAATATCCTCCACTTTGGGTACATCAGCGTCCTTCAATCTAGGCATAAACACTTGAAATAGTATTTTCCGCAACCAGAAAAGCCAGGAATCACTAACTCATTAGACTTCTATACAGTGTTTCAGGGTATAAAGATTTCTCTCAAGGAAGCGATATAATATGCCATCACTTTTTAAATTCATGTCTTACTGTCTACCCAAGTTCAAAGAAACCAGAGTGTTTAACATGCAAACTCTGGTGCTGAGTATATAGCTCAGTTTGCAGAATGCTAGATGAGCACTTATGTGGTTCCTAGCATCAAATCAGTCAAAGTAATGCACGTCTGTAATGCCTGACAGGTGAAGACAGACATATTAGATGTTCAAGGTCTCTGAGCTCTATAAGGAGTTTAAGGCCAGCAGTCTAGGTAACATAAGACCTTGTCCCAAATACATAAATTACTCAGCCTTTTGGGGAATGGGAAGGAAAATTCAGAGTTCAAGGTCATTTTTTGCTACATACGAAGTTCAAAACCTGCTTGGGCTACATAAAAACAGTCTCAAAAAAGAAACAGGTAGGAGTTCAATATGTGTGCTACAATGTACATAACCCCAAAGGCTGGGTACCCAGTGAGAAGCAAGGGGAAGGAGAGGGACTTCTGAGGAAGGGGAAATAGAGTGCATTGTTACAGAGAGAGAAGGACCTGTGTAGACCAGATTGAAAGGGTTAAATGGGGAAGAAGCAGAGGAAGAGAGAGATAAGCAAGGGAACATGGAAAAAGACAACAAACGCTAAGAGCATTGGAGAGCCCAGATGAAAACTTCTTACTGAGAAGCTTCCCAAAATATATACATGTGCGATAGAAATCTGAGTAGAGTCACCAAATAATGGGAGAGACGGCGCTCCAACTAGGCATCTTATGCTGTCAAGTAAAACTCCCAGCACCGAGAATGGGTTATATAAAGCTGGGGTTTTGGACAAAGGAGCCCCATGGAAACCCCCAAACATCTCAGACTATTTCCAAGGCTATTGGTTGTTCTCCACAAACTGATGTTAATTAAGTCCCTGTTACTGAAGACAACCTATATTCCTCATTGAACACAGAGAAGTCAATTCTAACTAGAGGATTTTCTCCTGGTGACTAGCATTAATGGTACTGGGATGTACTTGGAATGCTACCGGAGGAGAAACAGAATCATCAACCGACCTACAAACTTTGTAACCTCCAAGAGTGACCTGCCTGTGAGGTACGCTCAGTAGTGCAATAGCGGCACAAATATTGTGGGGTAACTACCCACTCTGACTGGATTTAAGGCCCACAGCATGAAGTGGAACTTAAGCCTCACACGGCCCGTGTGGCCAAGAACCAGAAACTAGACATGCCATGGTCCTAAGGGGAAATCTGCCATTATTATTCTGCTAAAGAATTTTAGCAACAAGAGAACACATAACGACAATTCAGTTACACCCATAAAGCACTGCCTTGCTCAACCATCATTAGAAAAGCTTCTTCCTGAAACAGATGGGAAGTAACCTACAACTGACCTGAACAATGTGAGCTGAGTGAGGAATACAGTCATAATCCGTCTACATGGGATTTCTTCATCAAACTCTTCCTGGGGGCTAAAGGGGCTATGATGAAAAGAAGGTAGAAAGAGCCAGGGGAGACGTATGACCCCAAAGAAAGTGTCCTCCAGACATAATGAGGCTGATTCATATATAAACTCACAAGGTCTGCCCAAGTTCAAGCCAGATAGGTTTCCAGTATTGAGAGGGAGAAGCTAATACGAACTCCCAGCCCTAACCAAGAAGTGATCTGCAATTGGTACTTACTTGAAGAGGAAAATGTCATCTTCTCCAAGTCTCACCAGCTATATTGACCATACTTCAGGGCAGGCTCCATGCCCAAAAGTAAAAATAAAATGAATTCAGTGGTAGCTTTGTAATGTGCCTCATATAGTTTTTTTTTTCTTGTGCACTTTGGTTTCTTATTATATGCTGTATTTTTTATATTTGTTTGTTGGTCTTTTATTCTATTATTTTTAGAGGAAAAAAAAGGAAACACACGGACTTGTGTAAGGAAGGAAGATCTAGGAGAAGTTGAGAGTGAGAAAAAGGGCAATCAGAATATATTGTGAGAAAACAAATTTTCAGTAAAATAAAATAAAAATAGAAGCTATGGAAAAGGAAGCGGAAGGCTAGTGTAGCTCAGTGGTTAGAGCATGTGTTACTCTTGCAGAGGACAGGCTTAGATTCTCTGCACCCACAAGGTTGCTCACAACCACCTGTAACTCCAGTTCCAAAGGAACTGATGCCCTCTTCTGGCCTCTGTGGGCACCAGGAACCCAAGTAGTGTACAGACATGTGCAGGTAAAACACCTATACACATAAAATATTTCAAAAATTAATAAAAAGTATTTTAAAGAGGGAAATATATAAACAAGCTAAGAACATGTTTTTTAAAAAAAAAAAAAATCAGTATATGTTGAAATTTGGGATAGTAAGATGTATTCTACCTGAAATGGAAAGAGGAAATAGTTCCTTTTTGAGGTAATGTCTTTCCCTTGATTTCTTTCCCATTATCCAGGTCTTCACAGCTCACCTTTGCCTTATTAGTGCTGTCTCCACCACAGAGCAACAACTGGGGGCTGTAATTTAGAGGCACAGAAGAGGCTCCAAGCACAGTAGCCAAGTTGAACCTCCCAAATTGGAGAATCTGCCCTCTTGATGGTTTGCGATTGAGGAAACAGGATTTCATTATAAAGACAATGCCTGTGAATGTTGTTGGGCAGGAGAGGGCACTTCTAAGTACAGTGTTTTATGAGTACAAACCATGTGGCTAAGAAGAGACTGAATTTTGTGATCTACAAGGATTAAAAGGGTCTCTACAGAGAATTTATTCTGCATAGCCTATTTCTAGAAGGATATAAGAGGAACCAGTAGCAGGAGTGACCTCTGGAGAGTATGAATCAAATTCAAGAGGAAGAAAAGTAACTGTTTACACTATGCTATTTGAATTCTGGGCCCTATATGTACATCAATTGTTACAAAATAATAATTTTAAACAAATATATACTATTAAAATTAAGGATGAAGAGACTAATCCCTATTGTAGATTAATTATATATAGATTAAAATCTTGATCACATATCTACACATACACACATATATAGATAGACTTCACAATCCAAAAAAATGAGTTGATAAAAAAAAAACACCCAATTAGTGAATTCCCAGGTTCTCTGCTGTGACTCTCCTCTTGTCTGTATGTCCATGGGACTTCTGTAATTTGAAAGGAAAGTTCTCCAGAAGTCAGAAAAGACAGAAGTAATGAAACAGTAGCTTCCAAACATTGAAAGAGCTTCAGAACTCATAAGCTCATGGCTGATGTGGGAATGCCTTTCTGTATGCTGTGAATCTCAATCTTTAAATAAAAGAGCTGTTTTGGGCCATGACAGGCACCATAGAAGAAGTAGGAGGAGGAATCAGAATAGGTAGGAAAGGAAGGGCGGAGTTAGAAGCAGATCAAGCAAGCCGCCCAAAGATCAACATGTAAGGAACACAGGTGAGCCACGGGCCACGTGGCAGACAGATTAATAGAAATGGGTTGATTTAAGATGTGGGAGCAAGCTAGCAATGTGCCTGAGACATAGGCCAAACAGCATAAAGTTAATATAAGCATCTGAGTCATTTCTGGGAGTCTGAGTGGAGGGAGGCTGGGCAGCTAAGGGGTCTGGCGCAGCAGGTCTGTGGGTACAGGTCCCTGGCCGCCCAAGATCAAGAAACCCCACTACTACACATGGCACCTTTGGTTACATGTTCAAAGTCAAGCCAGTCACCATTTTCACAAAGAGGGGGAAGGAGTTCATGAATCATCTTCAGCCATGGGTGGAGATTCACCCATTAACTGAGGGTCTCTGGGTAGCCGATGGCTTCCAGAGAAGGGAAAGTCAGTTTTCTTTATGGGTGTGGCTGCTGGTATCAATCATGCTCCGGTGGATAGCCCCCAGCTCTAAACTATCTAGGCAGTACAAATCAGACTCTGGGGGTTATAGATACAAAGAAACAAAGATAGAGGGGTGGGAGTGAATTTGAGAGGCGTTATGGGAAGAACTGGGGTGAATGTGGTCAAAATACACTGCACTAAATCCTCAAAAAATAAAAATTCAAATTCTCAATTCCTTATAGTAAAATCTTCAGGTTCACTTTTGAACTCCAGAACTAAGGTCTTCTTTATCGGAAATTCCAACCCCGAGTATCTCCAAGAAGTATATTACGAACTCAATCCTCCTCTTCATCCTCCTCTTCATTTTCTTATCTCAAGCCAAACTCTGTCTTTTTCTGGTACTCTTAATAATTAGTAGAAATAACAAACAACTTATTTTATCAATTAAAAACTTTACCATTACCTTAGGGGTCCTATCTCTCCTTGACTTTAACTACAGACACAAAATGTTATTAAACCCTTTTCTATAGGGTTAAGAGAATATGAAAGTCACCCCATTACTGTGCTGCTTCTCCCTAGCTCAATACCTGGTATGCAGCATGTGAGCAGACTAGGTAACTTTCCATCCTGGTTATTCTCTCACACTGCTGCAGCACGCAGTCATCTTTTGCAAATACTTGATCATGCTTCAGAACCTTGGACAGTTCTCCAGGGCCAACCCAAAACCAAAACCAGTTTGTCTTCTGTTGACAAATGAGTGTGATGTGTTCTGATGACTTCCACCTCTGATATAAGCCATGCCTAGTCGCTCTGGTCTATGAAACCTACTACTGATACTTTCTGCTTGCTTCTACAGCTTTGTGTTTGCTCTCCCCTTGACCTGGAAAACCCCAGACCTTGTCCAAAAATGAGCTCTCTGCTCTTCCATTCTGGTTCTATTCTCTCTGAATGATTCTGTCCTCTGGGATCCTCTAATACTTTGCATAAACCCAGGCAATAGCTCTAAATAAACTCTTTCTGATTATTTGTGAGTCTATCTCCCCAGTCAGATATCAACTGCTTTAAAAAAAAAAAAAAAAGCAAACTATATTTTATTCATCTCTAAATCAGCAGTTCGTCCCTGCTAACACTGTACATAAATATTGCTGAATGAATTGGCTGCAAGTACTTTGGTAAAAAAAAAATGTAATGCATTATCCCAAAATTTTATAGACTTTTGTGGCTAAAATCTTATTTCTTGGACCTCTCTTTCTGCATACCTATTGGCACGCTATCACGGGCCTCAGGAGGGCCAGTTACTCAAAGAGCGCTAACAAAGTGCCTGCTATTTGTAAACAGGGCTATTTGTAAACCCTCTGGGCCAGATTTAGAGATTGCCTCTCTAACTCTGACAACACTCCTTTGAGCACTCCACTCTAAGAAGCATTTCTTTTTCAAATGTCTGGAGTCTTATAAGTAACCTTTGTTTACCCTGAAATCCTTTCAGAGAAGCTAAACAGAGAAAGAGGAAAAAGGAAACCCAAATGTAGTGACCCTACAGGGAGTCATCTGGCCAGAAGTTCGTGACAGCCTAGGAGGGGGTTGGGAGAGCCAGAAGTTTAGCTCTAGTCCCTGCCCACCTCCACAGCTATCAGCCATTTAACTGCTTGGACCTCAAGGGTTCTCTGCTCCCCAGTGAAGACCTTGGCAGCCCATTAATCGTGTGCTTATTCAAGGCAAACAGCATCATAAGCCGTGATAACTCCATCGCCTTGAAGAACAGTGGACAAGAAATTAGCCTAAGACTGGGGTGAAGCACTCATCTGAAGAGCCCAGGGAGGCAGACAACCCAGGACATCTTCCAGCCGCTTTCCTTCCTGTTCCTTCCTTCCTCCCAAGGTCTTTCCTTCCCTGCTCTTCTGAATTGCAATTGTCTACCCTGAAATATTTGCATTCAGTTTTTTGCTCTAGTGTCACCTGCTGAGGGTCACCCTGGGGAACCGCAGCAAAAGGTAAAAACAATTGATTCTTCATATCTTTCTTCTGCTCCATCTGCCTTCACAGTACCTACTAGCACTCGGTGTAAGCAGCACCTAACATCATTTATTACCTGTCTGTTTATATACTAACCACTGTTCTCTGTCCAGTCAACACAGGGCAGCAAGATGTTGTCTCTTTACCAAACTACCCAAGCACATAGGTGTTTCCCAATAAGTATTCCACTTTTAAGTATGGTAAGTAGAATATAGGGCATCTGGGTCTTATAGACTGTAGAATCCCATTTGTGGTAGGGCTAGCCATTTAATAGTCAGGGGTTCCCAGATCACCATCCCCACAATCTTATGGCTTCTGCTTGCTCTTAACCCTCCCATTGGCAAAGAGAGAATGGATATAAGGGCCACAAGAAGAGTCTCTTGAGGAAAGCTGACAGGCCAAATAAATAAATAAACACTTTATTGTTTATTGCTATCTGGAAGGGATGAACAGAATGGTAGAACATAGAAAAAGCTAAGAATACCAGGTGGTGGTGATGCACACCTTTAATCCCAGAACTCAAGAGGAAGAGACAGGTGGGTCTCTGAGTTCAAGAGCAGCCCGGTTTACAGAGTGAGTTCCAGGACAGCCAGGGCTGTTGCACAGATAAAACATATCTTGAAAAACTGGAGAAGGGAAGAGGAGGAAGAGGAGGAAGAGGAAGCTAAAAACTGCAGAAGAAGCGCCAGGGGTCTGAGTTTCAGAATGAGGGAAATGGCCAGAGAACAGTTTAATAATGAGGTACTATGATGTACGCATGGGGACCTCACCCTCCCAAATCCACAGGAACCTCCCATCAAGAGGCTCATGAGTCCTGGCTATGTTGCCAATGGTTCCCTTCCATTTCTCAGACTCCTCCTAATGGGGGATATGGAGGGGAGGTGGAACCAGCAAGGATTCCAGGGAAGGAATTAGGACACCAATCCAGCCACTAAACTTTCAACCTATTTCTCCTGCATGTAGGATGTGCTGGGGTAAAGTGGCTCAAAGCTAGTAAGAGTATCCAGCCAATGACTGGTCCAACTTGAAGCTCATGCCACAAGAGAGAACTCATGTCTGACACTGTCTGGAGGGCCAGGATCCAGAGGCTCCATAGTCCAGAGACCTAGGGTAGAACCAAACACATCCAGGGTGTGGGGGGAAGCCAATGATACGCTGTTAAACTTGTAGACTGGAGTCTCTCATAATCGTCATCAGAGAGACTTCATCCAGTAATCAATGGGAGCAGATGCAGAGACCCACAGCCAAGCAACTGGGAAGAACTCAAAAACCCCTCAGAAGAGAAGGAGAAAGAATTGTAGGTTCCAGAGGGGTCAAAGACACCACAAAAAATAAAAAATGGCCCACAGAATCAACTAACCAGAGCTCACAAGGACTCACAGAAACTGAAGTGATACTCAGAGAGCCTGTATCCATCTGAGCCAGGTCCTCTGTATATGTTTGGTTGCACAGATTGGCATTTTTGTGGGACTCTCAACAGTGGAAGCAGGGGCCACCTCTGGCTCTTGTCTGCTTTGGGGTCATTTTTCCTAGTACTGGGTTACTTCATCCAGCTTTAATATGGGGAGAGGTGCCTAGACTTACTGCAACTTTATATGCCATGTTTGGTTGACATCCCTGGGAGGACTGCCCTTTTCTGAAGGGAAACAGAGGAGGAGGTGGGGAAGTGGAAGAGAGAGTCTGAGAAGTGGGGATTGCATTCAGGATATAATATATGAGAGAAGTAAGGGAGGGAGGGAGGGAGGAAGGGAGGGAGGGAAGGAAAGGAGGGAGGGAGGGAGGAACAGAGGGAGGGAGGGAAGGAAAGGAGGGAGGGAAAGAAGGAAGGAAGGAGTCAAGGAGGGAGGGAAGGAAGGAGAGAGAGAGTGAGAGGCCCAAGCAGAACATTGAACAAGTATTGCAGTAAAACAGTCTAGATGACCTGAGCTAGCATATCAGAGGCCCGAGGTACCAGCTGAAGACGCTAATCTTCCTGCCTGTTCTCTCTCTTTTTCAAATAAGTTCTGTGGTTTTCACTTCTAAAAATGTAAAATCAAGTCAAGCAAACATTGACCCATCTTCCACTGCAGTGACCTTCATGCAGCTTAGCTCTAAATGCAGTACTCACGGTTCTGGGGTGTAGAGGGGGTCAGAGCCATGTCGCACGTACTGAGTGCAGTGGAATACTCTATAGGCCAGGCCAGCAAGGAAGTCTCTTGGGCTCAGGTAACCAGCCACTGGTCTTACTGTGAAGCCCGACCGCTCTAAAGAGACAAGAGGAAAAACCAACTAGATTAGAACTTAGAGACCTTAGTGCCCATACACAGTGGTTAGCATAAAGATTTCCATTGTGTTGGTTTTTTTCCTAATAATCGTTTAAGAATTAGAAGCCTATTTGCCATTTCTGACACTTTCTGCGCATACTTTCACCCTTTGAAAAAAGCCTTTGGCAATGCCAGCCACTAAATGATGCATCCATACATGATGAATTTTTACAGTCTCTATTAACTGTAAGAAACAAAGGCATTCAGGTTTTAAAACTCCTGACGAATGAATGGCACTTTCTATAACAGACATTATGTTTGTGGACTCTGGTGACTAAAATATGCCTAGGCTCGTGAATGATGGTTTCCAAAGGAACAAGATGTTTGTTTAAAAGAAGCCAAATTAGGATAAGAAAACTCAAAGATGTAGGAGGAGAATTCTAATCTAGAATGGAGCTTACTATACATGCCCAGTTTCCTCCCTTGGGGATCCACTCTACATGCCAATGCTGAGTAACACAGCTAAGGCTCTCCCTCCCTCCCCTCGTGTCTTAGAAGCATTTCCTTTATAACCTTTTGAGTAAGTCCTTCCTATCATAATTTTGTATTGCTGCATTTTGTGGAATAGCACCGTGATTTGAATGGTACAACCACATATTATCTTGCTTTATGGTAGAAAGAAAGAATACAAAAAAATCAGAAGGTACCATTAGCTAGATAAATCTACAGACCAACAATAGTCTCAATTTTATTTTTTTAAAAGGCGTTTTATTGAAATAATGTGTTTTAAAATGGTTATTGGTACTGACTATCCTCTTCTTGGGAATATGGTTGTTTTTAGTAAAAACATATATATTTAAAATGTCAAACATGTTTTTATAAACATATACACAGTCAAAGGATTGCAAAGGTCAACTTCGAATACCTCTCTCTGCATAGTTCCCTGTATATGATAAGAGCACCATAAAAATCTATTCTTAGCAATTTTCCATTGTATAACAGTATGCCTACCCTCAGTCATAGTACAAGTTAGGGCTCCAGACTTACTCGTTGTGTGTTTGTAACCTTTGACTAACATCTCCCGTTCCTCTCACAGCCTCGCCTCAGTAACCACTGATTTATTGTCTGGTTCTGTATATCCCATGGTGTTAGATTCCATGTACAATGGGGTCATCTGTTCTTTGTCTTTCTGGCTTTGGCTTATTTCTCCTAGCGCTGTATCTAGGATGGCTTTCCCCAGATGCAAACATTGTACAGGCCCCATTCTGAAAACTCCAACTTATTAGAGAGTACCCCCAAGATGGTTGAAACAGCAATAAAAGGCAAAGCCAACTAAGTTTATACAACAAGTTCATTCCGGGATTTCATTTTTCTCAGGTCTCTCTGGAGCCATAATTCTAGAGCATTATGTTTATGTCAAGAATTCCCAACTTGGATTGTTCCCCCGTGTACCAAAAGGAAACACATATTTTCTTCTTTTCCTGTATTACATCAGTTACGGAAACATATCCCAACTCATGTGGAGGATGAGTTGATACACCAAGGGACATGTTTTTATTTTAATAGTTTTGTACTTAAATGTAAATTAGAAAAATATAAAATTTTGCCATTGAGAACTTTGACTCTGTATATATTACTGGCTTAGAAGTTTCTGCTTTATATAAGTGAGGAATTTTTCTAAATGTGTCAATTAAAAGAAACTCAAACCCACGCACTTGAACTTGCCTTATTTCACTGTGTGCCAGTGAGTGATACAAACTGAATTCTATGCTGACTTGCATGAAAATAGCAACTTGGGAGAGAGATATGGCAAAAGCTGAGGGATAATATTCTAATGTGAAAGGCTGAGAAACAAGACAGCAGAATGTGAATTCTATGTATGAGAAAGGGATCCCAGTATAAACACACAGATTGCATGCATCTCTGCGGGAAGCAGAAATGTGAACTGCACGGTTGCCAGGAGAATGCAGTCTAGCTAAACCACAGCAGAACTCACTATGTAACTAGGTGCTAATTAAGTAAGGCTGATCATTGGCTTTATACCTCAGTAACAAATGCAGTGTAGTGACAGTGTTCACACAGTTAGGCTCCTCCTCCACAGTCGGGGCTAGCTGTGGTTCTCAGAAGCCCAGCTACAGGCTCTCCATTGAACATCCTGACCCACATATGATATACAACGAAAACAGAGGAAGGAACCCTGTTAGCTAGAACCAGGAATCACAGAGGAGACAGACTTTGAACCTTGAAGAGTTAAAGGATAGAATTTAAGCATTAGTATGAAGAGCCCACAGCAAGAGCAGATTGTATGAGAAGGGTGATGCAGCAGAAAATGCTTGCAGAGCTGGGTCGGGGCCTTCCGTCAAGGCTAAGCAGCTCAGACTCCTCTAAATTCAGCTCCTGGTCTATGTCTGTGTGTCCTGGTGTTCAGTAGGTAGGGAGAAATTAGTAAACCGAGAGGACATGAGGATCAGACATCCCTCCTCCCAGCCAGCTGCCTAGAAAGCAAGAACTGGAACAACACGAGTCCTTTTTAGCAAAGGAATGGGACTGAATCATCAGTGTGTTCCAGGGAGGAGATATAAAGATCCTACACACCCCAGAAGGTCATCGATAGATGACTGTCTGACCTGGTTCCAGGAGGCCGCAGCCTTGTCAGATGTCTCTCTAGCAGGAGACATTCTTTTACAGAACAAAGACACACACCATTGTCCCCTCCTATAGGAGTATACAAACAGGCCTGCCAATCACTTAGATAGGACAGCATCCCACAGGGAAAGCTATCCTTTTGAAGAACTTGGAAATAATATAAAACCTACCTAAAACATAGAGTGAAGCAATGGTCTCTTAGGCCATTATCTACCGTCACCCCCTTGAGGGTGTAGTTTGTTTTACTGCATAATAAATTCGGTTTTCTGCACTATTCTCTCTATGTGTCTCATTTTATGAATTCTTTTGATGAATATCACATTTGCCAGAGCAAAGGGGGAGTCTAGACTGAGATCCTGATGTTAAGAGAATAATTTAATGTAAAAATTAAAATGACTATGCAGGTGCCCATAGAACTCCCTTGTGTTTTTTTGTCTTAGACCACAAAACTGAAAATATTTAACAGCCTAGCCCCACCTTTAACTATGTCAATCCCAGCTGGTTTTGTTTTTGTTTTTGTTTTTGTTTTTTTAACTAGAGGGAGCTTCTCAGAGTTTCTAAGCTAACATGTGAGGGGGGAAAACTAATTATTTTAGGTAATGTTTCAGAGTGGGTTGTTTCTGTGGAAGCTATCGGTGGGGTAGTAAGTGGAGAAAAGCTTAGGAATGGAAGTGGCAAAATGGTGGGAACCTTAATGTAGTAGGAAAAATGGGATGAGAAAAAGATGGGCATGTTAGAAAAGCTAGGAGCGGCAGGCTGGCAGATTCCAGGTAGAAACAATAATGAAAAGCTACAAACCAGCCCTCCAGAGATGCCCACAGACTGACCACCTTGTTTACAAATGCTGTCTAACTTGGAAAATAAAATAAAATAAAATAAAATAAAATAAAATAAAATAAAATAAAATAAAATAAAACAAAACAAAACAAAACAAAACAAAATAAAACAAAACAAAATAAAATAAAATAAACTTTACAAACGTGATCTAATGATGCTTCTTGAGATGAGGATATTAACCAGGTGGGGATTTAAAATCATACAGGTTTTTATAGGAGGGAAGCTGGGTACTAATGGCGCATCCCTCTAATTCCAGCACTCTATAAGCAGAGGCAGGCAGATCTCTGTGGGTTCAAGGCCAATCTAGTCTACAAAGCGAGTTCCAGGACAGCAAGAACTATTCCTCAGAGAAACCCTGCTTCCAAAAAAGGGGAGGGGGGAGAAATGGCCTGATTACAATGGAAATTAAAGTCTGAAGTGGTACAAAGCAGCAGCCATGGGCCAAGGGGCACAGGTGGATTCCAAAAACTAAAAAAAACAAGAAAAGAGAAGCCCCCAAAGGGAATACCACCCCTTCAACTCTTTGACAATAGGCATATGATCGCCAGTAGTAAGTAGAAGTAATGGTTTGTATTGAGAAGGTACTCAAAGGTGGGATTTTTTTTACACATATCCTTTGGGGCTCACCATTTACAACAAGCCTCAAAGAAAGACCTTAGCAAGCCCATAGCTGCATAAACAGCCAAATCCATTTCTCCAGCCAAGAGGCCAAGGTTGAGTCAACGTTCCTCTTTTTAAGTCTCTACTTCTCCCTTTTAGTAAAGGAGATGCTGAGGCTGGAGAGATGGCTCAGCGGTTAAGAGCATTGGCTTAACCTTAAGCCTTGACTGCTTGACAGCGGTTAAGAGGTCCCGAGTTCAAGTCTAGGAAGGCGCATGGTGGCTCACAATCATCTATAGTGGAATCTGATGTCCTCTGCTGGCATAAAATGTAAAAAAAACAAAACACAACAACAACAAAAATAGGCTTGGGAGAAAAAATAAAAAGGGTAGAGAAAGTTCTCAAAAAGAGAAATAAAGTAATACAAATATAATAAGCCACATAAAGATGTAAAATACACAGAATCTGGATTATGCATATTAATGTGGGTTTTTTATTTTTAACTGTTAATGAGATAATGGCAGTAAAACATCTGATTGTAAAAGCTGCTAAGTAAACCAACATATATTTTTTAAAGGTATCTTGACTTTGAAAGTTGGGTCTAAGGATATGTTGCCTTGGAAAAGAGATTCTGCTTTTGTTTCTACAGAAAATGAGAACCTGCGGTTTGCTTCTAGGCTAATATAGTTTGATTGACCAAGATCCCCTGAAGACAGCTGGCTGAGATAAATGATATAGCCTTGTAGACTACTATAGCCAAGACTTAACCATAATTCTAAATTTTCTTAGGACCCTCATAAGATTGCCAGCACTCCCAATCAGCAGGAAGAAGTATAGAAAGCTACACTCAAATTCCCAAAATATTGTTTAAAAATGTTTGTTTTCCTTATAAATGGTTAATGGTCATAGTCAATCTCTTTCTTAAAAAGGGGGGAGATATGATATAAAAATGGTTTAAATAGATCATTGACTCTACTTTGATCCAAAAAACAACTGTTAGTTTCAAAAATACTTTACATTAATATGGATTTTAGTTTATTAGGACAAATTTAAGGTTACTTTTTATATACTGGATGCATATTTCTACTTTTGCTTAAGATATTATGTTTATGTTATTCCTTTAAAGTTGTAATGTATAATTAATAAATACAGACTATTAATTAATCATCTATAATAATCAAACTTATAGTCATGTTAAGTTTTTTAGATATACAAAGATATTTCAATTAGATAGGCAATTTTCAAACATTTCTAAGACCTACAAAATATGGCATTTAAAATGTTTTAAAAACTTAGACTTCTGAACAATGAGACATGTCTGCTCCTGGCAGCACCAATCTTCTTTAAGAGGATGATAGACATTGAAGAAACTCCATGTGGAGTTTACTTTCTTTGTTGCAAAAGTTGACCACTAGGCAAGAGACTGTTCTTGCCTTGACTGCTTGACAGTATGCTGTATAAACTGGACACATGTAGGACCCATAGGTAAGTGACTTCTGGAACTTTGCCAGAACAAGCCAAGATGGTCCTTCAGGCTCCTGCTTCACAGAGAAAACAGCCAGACACAAGGAGAAGTAACTGACAAATCTTTCCAAAATAGATAGAGCAGTTCTTCAAATTTCCTGCTTCATTAAAAAGTCTGCCAGAGACTCTGGGCCTGTAGGCTGAAGATGGATGTCTCAATGTTACAAAAGAACTTTGGGTGACTGTCCAAGTAGCCAGGTATCTCTGTCATTTCTAGAATTTGGTGGCTGCTTGCAATGTACTTCCTATTTACTCAGGTAACATCATGTCCTGTGATCTTTGATGAAGTTGAAGATTGGATAGTTATAATTATTGTTTTCCTTAGTAATAATAAAAGATTAATTAGATATGAAACAAGTCAGAAGGATGAGGTCGATGATAAAGTACTTTCTTTAATTTTGCTAAATACAAATATAGACTAGATATTATAACTAATTCTTGCTTGATGGTTGTTTTGTTATATGTAATTTTTCTATGTTGAAATTGAAACCTTCCCTTTTGATTAGAAAAGGGGAAGTGATGTGGGATGTCTCTCTATACACTATTTATGTGCTTTATTGCCATTTGTTAATAAAGAAACTGTTTTGGCCCATGGCAAGGCAGCTTGGAGGCAGGCAGGAAATCCAAGCAGAGATAAAAGTGGAAGGAGAGCAGAGTCAAGAAGCTGCAGGATGATGCCCAAGGAAGCAAGATGTAACAGAACACAGGTAAAGCCACTGAGCCACGTGGCAATACACAGATTAACGAAAATGGATTAAGCTGTAAGAGCTAGCTGGTAATGAGCCTCTGAGCAATAATTTTATAAATGACTGCAGGACCGTGGGTGGGAAAGACAGGTCAGAAAATTTTTAGCTACATACATACAGATAAAGCACTCATATACATAAAATAAATAAATAAAACTCTGAAAGGGGGTACTGGTGTGTCACTGCACCCTTGAAAAGCTGATGAGGATGAATGGGGAATAAATAAGAGCAGCCTGCACAGGCTTACCTTTTAGAAACATGGAGACATCTTCCAGTTGAGGCACATTGTCTTCCCTGTAGCCACAGTACTTGGTCAGCAGGGGAAAGTTCTTCAAGTACTCGCGGCAAGCATGGGTGGGGTAGAGTTTGGAGAGCTCCCGGAACACAATGCCCCAAGTTTTAGTTTCTTCTTCTGTGTACTCCACCCTGGGAATAGGCTGGCCACTAGGCAGGCAGGAAGAGAGACCAGTAAATCTATCTCTACACCACTAGGTCAAAGGGTCTGACACTAATGCAAGCCAAATTTCACATACATACACACACACACACACATACACACAAGTCCACACATGTATGCACATGCACACACACTCACTGGAACAACTAAGTGCTCAAAAGGATTCCATTAGGTACTAAAATAAATGACACTCTCCAATTCCATGTGCATATTTAGAACCTTGAACATGTTTGTAATTGTTAACATCTTCACACATCCTCCTCGAAATTTGACAAGATATGTGGTCTTTGTGTATGTCTGCCTTGGTGGTGGTAGTGTGGTATGTGGATGTAATGCATGCGTGAAGAGGTGTGCACATACATGCAGAGTTCAGAAGATGACCTTCAGCATCCTACTCTATCATGCTCCACTTCCTCCCTTGCGGCAGGATCTCTCACTGAACCTGGAACACAGGATTTCAGCTAGCCTGGCTAATTGCCCATTCCCAGAAATCTTGCTCTCTTTCCCAGCATGCCAAGTACTGGAGTTACAAGCATGCAGCCACACCCAGCTTTTCACATGTGCTGGAGATCTTAAACACAGGTCCTCATGTTTGCCCAGCAAGTGCTCTTTCTCACTGAGTCATCTCTCCAGTTTCAAGATTTATGCTCTGAAGCTGAGATGGGTAACAAGTAATAGTTCTGTGTTGGAAGGGGGTGGTTTAAGTGCAAAACTCCTAGGAGGGGATTTTCTGCAACCATGCAACAGTAATAAACAGATGCACTCTGTTGGAAATAAAATTGCTTCCTGAGTTTTCTTTGTTCTTTGCCCAGACTCACCCCAATCTCCAAGTGTAATTTTGTGATTATTTGTTCAGTGCTCAAAATGTCTGGCAAATACTAAAAGTCTAGCTGAATTTAAAAGAGTTTTTGTAAACTGCAAAATAAGAAACATTTATTGCAGATCATATTGAAAGGCAGACATGTGAAGAAGCCCTCTGAGTTCAAGGAAGTGTTAACAAACTTCCACTGAAAGGGGGCCAGAAAGTAAATAGTGTAAGTGTTTTTGTCATGTGATCTCTGCCACAATCCTGCTACGCTACCTCGAAAACAGCCATAGAAAAAAATAAGTAAAGAAGATCTGGCTGTGGCCTAATAAGTTTCTCTTTATGAGCTTGTAAGCAGCAGTGTGCTAGGGTTTGATTGACAGATCATCTTGCATCGAAGCAGTCATAGACTACTCCCTGATTTGGGGGGGGGGGCACACACCTTGAGCTGATACATGAAAACTACATAGTACCCAGAGTTAATAATCACAAGAAGTGGCAGTTCAACAGTAAATAGAAGCCATGAGCAAAAAAATATGACTCCCTATGTCAACTTGTAAGATAATGAGAACATTATTGAGTACTTTTGCAAGCCATTGAGTAGGGACTTAAATCTGAATTTAGCACCTGACTATAATATCTATTCTGAATACAGGTATGTCTGTAAGCCCAGTATTTGGATAGCTAAGTAAGGCAGGAAAAAGTTCAAGAATAGCCTAGGTGTATAGCAACTTTCAGGCTAGCCTGGAAGTTGTATTTTGGAATATTTATTTTGAATTAAGTTCGAGAAAAAATCTATTGTGATGTGCTTAACAACATACCCCAATACCTACCTCGTCCCTAAACATAAATTCTGTTCCTATAGTTAACACACACACACACACACCCCACAGCAGTTCAAATGCAAACTACTACTGCAGGTGGTTGCCACAGATGCCAGCCATCAGACAAGATATCATCCCAGACTCAGGTCACAGCAGGGCATTATCAAGGAGCTGGATCATTCTGGGAAATCCCTGAGGTCATAACAAAGAGGAATATATTAAAAAAAGAGGCTCCCAAACAGATCTCACTGGCTCCCAACCCAGCCCTCTACATATTTTTATGTTCCTGTCAAAATACATTCTGTTTAACATTCAAGCCCAAATGTAGTCCCTATTGCCCCCAACACGCTTATTTTTTAACTAAAAATGCACAAGAAATGGGGGAATTTCACATAGCAAAGAACGCTAGAAATTAATTTTGCTTTTTCTAAGGATCAAGAGTAGAGCTTATATAGGCCAAATTAGAATAATATTGGCCTTATTTAAATTTGGCTATCGATAAAAAATACAACACATCTTAAAAATACAACCTGGCAAATATTTGCTGGGGAGAACAAGAGTGCTAAGTCTTAATATCCATGGCGAATTTAGAAAAAGGGAAAAAAAGCTTGATATGCAAAAATTAGAAAAGATGCAAGAAATAAATGTGTAAGTGGGCTGCCTCTGGATCCAGAAATTCATCTAAATCGATCTGAGTAGGGAAGGCCAATAAACCTAATAAGAGCTGTGCACGGTCAGAAGGTAGGGAAGGCGATGGAGCCAAAGCGATAAATGAAATATTGAAAAGCCATTTGGGAAGAATCGTTAGGTCAAACCTTTCCTTTCAACATCAGCGCGCAGACTCACAGCACTTCAAAGGCAAGCCGAATGTAGCCAACAGGCTACAAAGGAAGAATCAGTATGAATTAGGGCAGCGGGAGGGAATTGCACGGGTCTCTTACTTGATGGATTTCCCACAGCACAATCTTGGGAATATGGATGGCTGCGGATATTCTCATCTGTTTCTGCATGCCTGCCCCGCCAGGGAAGCTCATTCACCTGCTCTCTGAAATGCTGACGACCTAAAGTTCTGCTGAGTCCAGGTAAGGCACCACTAGTCTTGAGGTGTGATTTCTCACATCACTTGGACCTCTGCCCTGGACAATCCTTTCAACAGTTTAAAACTTCATCAAAAAGAAAAAGCTCATTTAATCCATCTATTGAAAAATACTCAAAATATAGGAAACATAAGAAGCTCCGATTTTCTATGTAGTCCCAACAAGTACATACCAACATCAACTATTTGTGGGATGACTGTATGCCACACACAATTTTTAGGTTAAGTATTTGTATATGAATTAATCCATCTATTTTTTACAATTCTATGAATAGATACTATTATTATCCATATTTCATACATAAAAAGAAAGTGGGGCTCCAAGAGATTGCCTAAAATGTCAGAGCCAGGCTTATTACGTGACATAAAATCATGCTCTTCCTTGATTTACTTATTCCAGTGAGATTAAACATGCACTCCACACATTAGTTCATGTCACATACCAAACTAAGGTGTTGAAGTGGGGGGTGTGTGTGAAGATATTATCTGTACCCACACCTACAACATTAGCATTTGTGTTCTTGCAGATCACAAAAGGCATTTTCACAAATTTAAATTTCTAGAGACTAGAGGCAGGCTGGGGTTTCTCAACAGAATAAACATGTAGTTGAGGCACTAAGACTATAAAGTCATACATATGGGGATTTCGCATTTTTTAAGTAATATTATTTTAATAGCATAAGGGAGTTTTGCCAGAATATTTGTCTGTGCAGCTCATGTACTGAGGCCAGCAGATACCCTGGAGCCGAAGGTATGGACAGTTGTGAGTTGAGTGGGTACTGGGACTCAAACCTGAATTTTCCCAAAGAAACAATGCTCTTACTCTCTGGCCTGTCTCTGCTGCCCCGTGTGTCTCTTAGCACCTCAAAGCTTAACAATCAGAAAAATAAAAGGGATGAGGAGAAGTCCAAACGTGTGGCATTTCTCTGCATTGGTTGGGGGTAACGAACAGCTATTGGTTTGAATTTGTTTAATAATTCCACCTTAGAGAAGTGCCAGAAGGGTGCCCTGACTTTTGGGTGTATATTTTTACATATCTCTCAACGGTACATGTTAAAATGAGTGCATAACTGACTCATATCTCAGCATTCTGAAACTTTATTGGAAAGTAGCAAAAAAAAAAAAAAAAAGTGACTTAAATATTCTACATTCTAGAGAAAACACCCAGCATTTGAAGTCAGACATCTCCATCAGCCAATTCCCCCATACCACCCTTTCATCCAGACTACAGTCTCCACCTATCAATGCAATGGGCAATCAGAGATAGTTATGATTGTGGTCAATGTTTAATTTTTATGGAAAAAGAGCAGGCTCTTTCTACTTCCCTCTGTCAGAATGTTAGGTCATTTTATGTGACTGTTCCTAAAGACTGTAGACTCCTGAAAAGTCTCCTAACTTTCCCAGGCGAACCTTTTCAGCACAGTAAAGCCCACACCTACCCTGGTACTGCCACCAGAGAAGAACTGTCTTTGGGGCATCATTTGGAAGCCTGGGGATATGGTACCCTCCTGAAATGTGTCCTCCAAAAGGTAAGGTGAATATGGACTTATAGCTAATGCTCAGCGAAATGCAGACATTTCTGAGAGGTCTGGTGTGTTGGGAGAAAGCCTGGAGGATCTTCCCCATCCAGTTCTCTTCAGCTTTCTGCAAGCAGAAGACCCCACAGGATGCTTTTACCTCTTGTGAAAAGCACCACAGGTATACGCAATGGTTTACCTGATCCAGAGGAAGGATCAGGAATGTGAATGCTGAAAAGGCCAGGGGAGAAAAATTGTATTTCTACATGCAAAGCAACAGAGAAAGTGACAGTACCTTCAGAAAACAATGTACAACACGGTGCAGAGACCAGCACTTCACCAGAGAATCCCTTGTCAGAGAGAGAAGCGTATGAGCCACAGTGAATAGAGCCTAAATCCTGCCCTGAACATTTTAAGAATCTTATTTTTTAAAAAAAATGTTTGTTCCTTCCTCCTCTGTGACATAATAATACCTCCATAGGGTCTAAGGGAAAAAGGAAAAAGAGATATCTCAGAACCGTGGCTCAAAGATGCCACCAAACCAATCAAATCACACACATATTTAATCCAAATAATTGTGGAAGAAAGCGGATGCTCTTTGAATCAAGTTTAAGATTAATTTTTTTAAGTGAGCAGAACGAGGTCTTAAATACCCAGATGAAACTTTCCTAATAATTGAAAATGACAGGAAATTGGATATTGCTAAGGAACTTGCTTCCCTGCAGGTAAATGGGACTCCACACAATACAGTTGAAAGTGACAAGTAGGAAAACAAAAGTATTTTTGTGTTGATATAAATCCCAACAATATGATGCTCAGCAGGCTAATTACACATAAATATTTAATTGGATATCTAGAGCATCTCCTCCATTTTTATAGAATTATCTGGGATTGTGAATTCTCAACAACCACCAAAATTATTATTCATGACTTCCTACTTCTCGGCAGAAAAGCTGATGTGACTTTTGATATGACTTTTAGCCATTGTTAGATTCTACACTCTTGTCACAGAATGACAAGCTGTGGCTTTTTCAACATTGAGAGGACAGAACAAGAAAAGAAGCAATGGCCAGCCTTTGACAATAGGAAAAAGATGAGGCCTGCTAGACTACTCAGATGACATACTGTCTGGAAATACCAAAAGCTGTGAGAGGGATCTTTCTTCTTGTGTGTTTAAACCCCTAGGTGTGCTAAGGAGATGTTTAGTCAGCAAAGTGGCTGCTGAGCAAGCATGAGTGCCTGAGTCTAAATCTCTAGGACTCGGGTAAAAACCAGGCAGAGTGGAGAGTATCTATAACCTCAGTTCTGAGGGAGGGGAGGGCAGGGACAGGTCTAACCCTAGAGCTCATTGGCCAGCCAGTCTACACAATGAGAGGGTCAGTGAGAGACCGTGTCTCAAAAAACTAAAGTGAATGTTATGGAGATCTCTGACACCAACCTGTGCCCTCCACATGCATGCCGTGCAATCACACATTCACACAAGCACACACAAGGGCACTGATGAAACACAACCTCACAAGCACACAGACATACACCCTCGAAACACCCAAACACACGTCTGCACATGCTCACCACTCATACACACATACATGCATGTTCACACATGCACATAGCCACAAACACATACGTGAAATACCCCCCACACTCTCATTCACACATACACACACCCACTCAAACACACATGCATACACAAGACACCCACCCACACAAACACAGGTAGTCACGAACATGTCTTCACATGTGCACACATACACACATGGGGGAAAAAGGGGGGTGTCTGGGAATGAGGACTTGCCTAGCATGCATGAAGCCCTGAACTAAGTCCCTCCCTAGCATAGAAAACACCAGGAGGAAAGAATGGAGAGAACAAAGAAGAAAATAAATATATCGTTCTTCCTAGAAACCAGGGAAGAACCTGGAAGACCTTCCTGTCTCCACAGAAACCATATTGAAGAGGACACAGACAAACCCAGGTGTGGGCTGGTACAGACAGTAACTTTGCAAGTTCCGAGCCTGTTAGAGCAAAGCCGTTTGCCCAATCCATTCTGACACAGACATCAAGGGACCCACACCCCACAGAGACTGGACTGAATGTAATCTTCCTACAGCCAGATCAATAAGCAACAAGGTTTTCATTTCACCTATTTGTCTGATCTTCTCCAGCATTACAAAAAGCACTGTATTTTTCTTACACTTTTTTCATCTGGAGAACTGGAAGATAGGTTTGTGTGCCGCAATACTTCCAGGCCACCTCCTAGAGGCCTGTCTGCTAGAATTTCCAATACTAAGATGCTACTTCTCTGCCTGTGCTATCTTACAGGAGCTCCTGTGTGGAGAAGCATTTCAGCTATTCAGTGGTGGAAGACACGGCGGGTTACAACTGACGGTATCTACACTGAGAAGAAACACAGTCCAAATCACACTCTTTGAAAACAGCTGGAATTTCTCAGGAGCAAGTATCAAACAGAGCAGAAGGGAAATGGAGAATTAGTTAAGGAGATTGTGAGACTGATCTTTTAAAAGCCTGCGAAGAGTTTATTTTTCTATTTTATTCTATTACACATTCCTCAGGGCAGGAGGTGTCTCACTTACTCAAGAGCTGTTTATCTTTCTGAAATAAACTCCGCCTATTAACTTTTCCTAATCTTTTCTCCTTCCCCATCTTAGCGTATGCCTGTTGATTGACACTTCTACCTGGGATTACAGAAGGGAAATTAAAAAAAATAAAATGAAAAGATGAAATGGAAAATGCACCAACTTTGCAGCTCATTAGCAACTAGTCATCCTCTAAGGACTCGAAGGAGCCTATGGGGAAAGTTTCCAGGAACTTCAAGACTAGTGGTCCTCCATCTTCGTTCTTTCTGACTCTTGAGAGGCATTTGCTCTACAGCCTGATTGCTGCGTACTCCCCCGGGAGCCATCTCTAATGTAGCCAGCCCTTCCTTTCTACCCCAGAAAGCACACCATGAGATGCAACAATAACATTATCATTTCCCAGGCTTAATAGCCTCCTTTTGACCAAATATAATTTTGAATTTGACGTTAATTACATTCACTTTTAATTGTTAGTAAGCATTTATTATACTTCTCAGAATCAAGGTAATGCCACTATACAGAAATTTCAGCAGCGCATGAAGATCCTTCCTGACAGCCAGTGATCAATCATAACATTTTGTGAAAATGAATTGCCTGCATCCAGGCAATGCAGGAAAGTATGGGTGTGCGATAATAGTTTATGTAAGTGAGAATAGAAAAATGTTGGCAGCAAAAAAAAAACACCCTGAGTGGGTTACATGAAATTCATTAAGGTTTAGCAAAATAGAGAAGGTAATTTTTCATACTAATTTCCAAAGAAATATAAGAAATTCCCAGTGTTTTTTTTTGGTTTTTTTTTTTTTTCTTTTGGTTTGGTAAAATTATACTTCAAGAATTTCAAATGGCTTAAAGACATTTAAAGAATTGCTCAACATCTTTGGCCATCAGAGAAATGCAGATCAAAACAACTCTGAGATACCATCTTACACCCGTCAGAATGGCTAAGATCAAAAACACAGATGACAGCCTATGCTGGAGAGGATGTGGAACAAGGGGAACACTCCTCCATTGCTGGTGGGAGTGTAAACTTGTGTAACTACTTTGAAAATCACTATGATGGTGCCTCAGAAAACTGGAAGCCAATCTACCCAATGATCCAGCAATACCACTACCGGGCATATACCCACAGGATGCATATCCTTACCCCAAGGGCATTAGCTCAACTATGCTCATAGCAGCATTATTTGAAACAGTCAGAACCTGGAAACAACCTATATGCCCCTCAACTGAAGAATAGATTAGCAAATTGTGGTACACCTACTCAATGGAGTACTACTCAGCAGAAAAAAAAAATGGCATCCTGAAATTTGCAGGCAAATGGATAGACCTGGAGAGTATCATCCTGAGTGAGGTAACACAGGCCCAGAAAGACAGGCATGGTATGTATTCCTCATAAGTGGATTTTAGACATAAAGCAAAGAATAACCAGACTACAATTCACAACCTGTGAGCAGCTGAGTAATAGAGGACCTTAAGAGAGACGTCCATGGATCCCCCTGAGAAGGGGAAATAGAAAAGATCTTCTGAATAAATTGGGATCATACAAGGAGCGAGCACGGAGAAGTGGGAAGAAATCATGAGAGAAGAAGATGGTTGAGGGGGAGGAACAACAGAGAGGGAGAAAAAAGAAATAGATAGCTTGATAGAGGGAGCCATTGTGGGGTTAAAGGGAAGGCCAGCACTAAGAAAGCATCTGAGAACCCACAAGGTGTCCCTGGCTAGGACCCCAAGCAATAGTAGAGAGGATGTCTAATCAGGACTTCCCGTATAATCAAATGAATGACCACCCTAAGTGTCATTATAAAACCTTCATCCAACAACTGATGGAGGCAGAAGCAGAGATCGATAGCTAAACACTGGGTTGAGCTCCTAGTTCAGCTGAAGAGAGAGAGGGGAAGAGAGTATATGAGCAAAGGGATCAGGAACATGAGGAGACCCACAGAGATGGCTGACCTGAGCTATTGGGAGCTCACTGAATCAGAAATAACAGCTTAGGAACCTTTATGGAAAGGAATTAAATTCACTGAATGTAGAGGATAGTGGAACGGAGTAGGCAGTTTGTGAAGCCTCTTGCAGTAAGACCAGAGTTTATTCCTGGTGTATGAACTGACATCTCAGAGCCCATTCCCTACAGAGGAACATCTAACTCAGCCTTGATACTGGGGGGAGAGTCTTGGACCTATCTCAACTGAATATGCCAGACTGAACTGACCCACCTTGGGACTCCTTGCCCTCCCTGAGGAATGGATGGGGGTGGGAGAGAGGCTGAGGAAGGATTGAGAGGAGGGGAGGAAGGGGGTCAGTGGTAGGTATGGCCAAAAAAAAAAACCTTAAGAAAAATAAAAATACAAAATACACTTAAGAATTTATGAGGAGAGATGACTCACCCATTAAAAAAACTTGCGCTCTTGCAGAGGACCCAGGTTCAATTCCTAGCACTTACATGGTAGCTCACAATTATTCATAGTTCCAGTTCAAGGACATTCAACACTCTCTTCTGACCTCTATGGAGACTGCATGCATATACATATATGCAAGCAAGATATTCACACACATAAAGTATGTAAATGTAAGAAAAATGAACATTAAGTGAAATGAGCTAAACACGAAGAAGTAAGGACCACATATTCCCTGTCATATACAGAATTTTTTTTAAGTCAATCTGGAAGTAAAAAAGCCTGGATAGGATCTAGTGGATTTTATTAGTACACACAATGTACATGTTTAGAAAAATCACACTGAACCTAACTAATGTGCACAACGGATACATAATCATTTTTAAAAACCACAGTAGTGTGTGTGTGTGTGTGTGTGTGTGTGTGTGTGTGTGTGTGTGTGTGTTTTCTAAATCCATCTTTCGTGGGGAATATATGCTTCTTCAATGTAAGAATTTTTATTAGATTTAATATTTAATTTTTTCTATAATTTCATACATAAATGCTGCATGCACATTATTTCTACCCCTTCCTCTTCCAACTCCAACAATATATATTTATAAGGCTGACCACTTGGATTGGTAATTTATTTTTATATCTTTTTGATGCCTAGAAGGAAAGCTGCAATATACTGGTGTTCAATAAACAGTATTTGTTGAATGAGTAAATCCACCAATCAGCATAAAGCAAGCTGTAATTTTAAGTGTTGAAAAAACTTGCAGTTGTGTTCAAGGAAGTCAGACAGACCAGTATTTGTCTTACCTCACCCTTGCCTCATGTATTCTGAGCTATGTAAAAAGGAACCCTGCCACCCAGACACAGGTAGACATAACTTTCACCAAAGAAGAAAACATACGGAGACCCCAAAAGACATAAAAGTCTACACATGACTAAATACAGAGATACTTCTCTGGCTAGATAGCTTGATAAATGAATATGCCAGAATGTTTCCAAGGACATGGGTCACAACAGTGTGATGACATCTCCCATGAAAGGAAACTGGTCTTTGCCGCAATGCAACCTCCAGCTGAGTTATGCTAGGATTCCTCTAAGGCCACGTGAACTGGCATAAGGTAACCAGTTGGGGGAGGGGGCGTGACTGCTTAGCCACACCAGGGAATAAACATAAAGGTACAGACATTTTCAACTATCCCCTCAGGTCTGTCAGGTGAAGAACATTTGCGATCACATAGTTTATTTGCTTTTGCAAATGGGTTTTGCGCCCATGAGTTTTTGTAAATGAGTCTATGGACCCTAAGGAACATTTATACGATTGCGAACAAAATTGTTGACTTTGTTTTTTTTCACACTGTTGATATTGGTGCTTCCTTTACAAGAGACATATGAAACATAATGAAAACAAACCACTGTGCCTAAGGAGCCTGGGGAGAGGGAAGATTTATTTAATTCCTGGAAAGTGTGTGTGTGTGTGTGTGTGTGTGTGTGTGTGTGTGTTGTTTTGTCCTGAGCACCATAGGACAGGGCATCCATTGTCTGACCCTGTAGAGGGTCCTCTACACAGTATAGAGGTGTGTGTGTGTGTGTGTGTGTGTGTGTGTGTTTTGTTTTGTCCTGGGCACCATAGGACAGGGCATCCACTGTCTGACCCTGTAGAGGGTCCTCTACACAGTATAGAGGTGTGTGTGTGTGTGTGTGTGTGTGTGTGTGTGTGTGTTTTGTCCTGGGCACCATAGGACAGGGCATCCACTGTCTGACCCTGTAGAGGGTCCTCTACACAGTATAGAGGTGTGTGTGTGTGTGTGTGTGTGTGTGTGTGTGTGTGTGTGTGTGTGTGTGTTGTTTTGTCCTGGGCACCATAGGACAGGGCATCCACTGTCTGACCCTGTAGAGGGTCCTCTACACAGTATAGAGGTGTGTGTGTGTGTGTGTGTGTGTGTGTGTGTGTGTGTGTGTGTGTGTGTGTTTTGTTTTGTCCTGGGCACCATAGGACAGGGCATCCATTGTCTGACCCTGTAGAGGGTCCTCTACACAGTATAGAGGTGTGTGTGTGTGTGTGTGTGTGTGTGTGTGTGTGTGTGTGTTTTGTCCTGGGCACCATAGGACAGGGCATCCATTGTCTGACCCTGTAGAGGGTCCTCTACACAGTATAGAGGAGAGGTTCTCATCTATAAAAACTACCATGGATTAAATATCAACAGCAACAACTATGGACTTAGCATTCATCAGTAATGTTCATATTGACCAATAATGCTCTTATTCATTAAGGTTGAACTCAAAGGCCCCAACACAGGAAAGAACTAAAACTCCCAAGTCACCAACAACAGGCAACCAACCACCTAGACCTCTAAAATGAAGGTATCCAGAGCTAGATTTCCTCAGAGCTCTAAAGTCCATCTGGATTGTCTTATAACTTGGCTAGCAAAAAATAAATGTTGCTGACCTGTGGCCCTGGCCCTTTTTTGGTAGATGATGGAGTATGGTTAGTTTGACAGTTCTCTGTCTTAGCCAAGTTTATAATAGCAACCATCCATTATCTGCCCATTTAACCAAAATAGTAGCAATAATACGGCAGCTCGTTACATACAACTATGTTTATTTTATAGGAAACCATTAATATTCCCATTATATGGTTGAGAAGACTGAGGGCAAACAGCTCTATAGACCCCATTCTCTCTTCCTCTCTCCCCCTCCCACTCCCCTTCTCTCTCATCTGCCTCCACCTCTCAAATCTCACACAGTCCAGGCCAATATCAAACCCCTCTATAGATTATTCTAATAGACTAGAATAAATTTCAACTTCTGATTTTCTTTCCTCCTCCTACTACGTACTATAGGTTGCTGGGGCTCAAACCTGGAGCTTTTCACATGGTAGCCAACCATCCTAAAATCTGAGCTACATCAACCCCAAGACTCAATTTTTAAAAGATTGACTTATTATTTTAAGTATGTGTGTCCCTGAGTATATATATATAAGCACCATATGTGTCCAGGTACTTCACAACAACAAAAGAGGTCATCAGATCCTCTGGAACTGGAGTTATGAGTAGTTGTGAGCTGCCCAGTGTTACTGCTAGGCGCTAAATCTGAAGATCTCTCTTAATCGATACAACTCAGGCAAGGTGACTATCCAGCGTGGACCCAGAATTGGGATTTGGCTTTCTGGTTCCACACACAGCTGCAAAACCGAAGCCTGAGCAGGATGCTGTATGAAAAGCACAGGTGCCACTGTCTAGTACCTGAAAGATAATTCAGTGTAGCTGACTCCCTCCCTCCAGGTATATAAAATGAATAAAATTTCATCACCTCCCTGCAGGGTTGGGAATAACTCTAGAGATGACAAAACAGCTCCATTCCATATAAATCCTTTCAACTCTCGGACAGGACTTGTGGAAGCAATTTGAATTCTTCGTGTTCACAGAAATCATTTTAAAGTAAAAATATCCCTGCCTGCTTCTCTGCGAAACACATTAGACTCTGGTGAACCCTCTGTCCCTGTCAGTGCGTGATACGGGGCCACACTGCGTTAATGTTTTCCACAGCTGTGAGAGCCATACTATAATCAGACAATATCCCACCGTGGCATTCACACACACCTGAAAACCCACCAAGGCCCCAAAATGGAAAAGCAAAACCTTTTTCCAAATCAATCTCCCTTTTTGTCTTTCTTGCAATTCTTGGGCTCCCTTTCTCTTAGCCATTTAGCTAAACTTCAGGTAGCAGGAAACATTTGGCATGAAAATGATCCTCCCATAAAGCTTCGCACCATTTAAATACTTGCAGGAACTGTGTGTTTCAGACAGGCTGAGATGTCTATAAAGAACAGACTTTTTACTCTGTGCCTTGGAGAGTTTAAATGCCTGGGTCGTTCCTCAGCAATGCTTTTCTCAGCCTGCATGAGCTACCACCTAAGTCAAATGGAAGTCACTGTGCAGTTTTGGGTGGGGGGGGGGGGGGAGGAGGGGCTTCCTTGTGGGGAAAGACATTGAGATTCTAGGAAAGAGGAATTCTTGAGCCTCTAATGTGACCCTCCCTCAGAAATGAGCCTTGTCATCAGGGAAATGACCCCAGAACTACAAATATTTGGGCTTGTTCTACTTTCCAATTTACCGCTCCATTTCAGAGAAATTAAAGCATCAACAACTCGTGTTTATGCAGGAGGTAAAAGGACCCGAACAGCCACATATATCTAAGTTTCATTCACAACCTGGGAAAGCAAATCAATGAGGGATAATGGCAAAGGATAAAATTAGCCCAGGCAGGGAAGAAGCACATATTCGCTCCTATGGTGACTCTTGTCAAAGAAGGAAAGAGAAAGAGAGAGACAGGAGGGGGGAGAGAAAGGAAGAAAGAGAGAAAGAAAGGAAACATTAAAGCTTTCTGTCCCATCAAAGGATAACTCACTGATCATCAAGGGGACTTCCTGCCAGTCAAACTGACAATGAAAACATCATTTATTTAAAGACTAAAAACTTGCAATTCCCAAATCAAGTTGGTCCCTGTTGAGAAAGCTTAACCCTCCCGTCTATTCGTTATGTTTCCAATTAAGATTCACCTATCTAAAAATAGGTCAAGTGGCACCACGACTCCAGTTAGTCATGTATTTCTTTAAGCTACGTTCAGAAACCAAGCAGGATCCATAAATCATGTCTCTCCTCAAATGAAATGAGAACTGCTTGGGTTAACTGAAATTTCTGGAGAAGGTGGAGAGGGGAAGCCGCCCCAGTTATTTTTCTGCAAGTTGCAATAATTACAAATGCCTCTTGGAAAAGGCATCAGGAATTCTCCAGTGAAAGCATAAAGCTCAACCGTCAGAGACACCCGAGAGGAGAAACCCCAGTATGTACAGCCCACAGTTCCTGAGGTGACTCTGCTGCTCCAGGCCTGTAGACTAACTTCCTTAGCCTCTGATCATCTTTCCTTTGGAAACTGCTGACTGCCCCCTGCTGAATTGTGAAGTGAATGAGATTTCAAAGACCTGAGAAGGGAAAGGAAAAGCTAGCTTGGAAGTTCGGTATGTTCATTCCAGAACTCATCCCTCTAGATTTATTCACTCTTTCAAACACACACCTGTCTGCAAATTATTGGGCTTCATTCATTTCAACATCCCTTAGCATTTGGTGATGTGGGTAAGGAAGAGCAGGTAGTGAAAATTTCCCCCTCTGCTTTGCTGTGGATAGAAAATTAGTATCAGCACACGCCATGTTAAAAGAGAAAGCCTTTCTATACCCCAGTTGAGGTGTGTGCCTTATGCACAGGCTCCCTCAAAATGAATGTGCCTGCTGGGTTGGTAACTGCACTTTTCAAATAGGCTAGTCTCAATGTGGGGATGTTTTTGTTGGAGGGTCTGTTTTACTGAGATGCAGAGTCGATCACACAGGATCCCATTTTATTAATCAAAAAATTCATGAAATAAATAGGACAGTAAGTGGTGAAGAGCAAAAGTAAGTTACAAATCCCTGACAATTTTTTCTGAAGATGCAGCTGAGCTGTGCCGATTTCTATTCCTTCTCTATTGCAGGAGGGTTGGATGGTAGCTGGGAGGGGACAACCTCACAGGCTAAGACAGCTGAGGAGGATCACTGCACAGGACTGACTGGTAGGCTAACGCCAGACAGATGTCCTCCAGTTACCTAGGAAAGGCCGTGTAGCCTTGACAACACATGGGGTTGGTTGGAATACTGACTACAGAAAGATTTGAGTGAATTAAATTCTGACAAGAACTGTGCATTTCAACTATGCTGAGACTTTGGTAAAGAAATGAGTTGGGCTTGTTTTTTTTTGTTGTTTTGTTTTTTTTTGTTTGTTTTGTTTTTTTGGGTTTTTTTTGTTTTTTTTTTTTTTAATGTCATATCAAATGGTGTTGAGGCTATCCTCAAAATGTGCCAAGTCAAGTGGAAGTTGCTGCAGACACTTCAAAACAAGATGAAAGAAAAATAAAAGGTGTGGCCTTCTGGGCAAAAATAGACACTTAAGTTCTACAAAATATTCCCCAAGAGGGTTGGCCCTTTTTTGAAGTCACTCCAGATGGCCCTATTGTTGCAAATACTTGCTTTAAGTTCTACTGTTCAATTTAGTACTTCATTTCTTAGGAATTAAAACATCAGCATGACTGGTGCTTGGTCGGGTTTTAGGATGAGGCAAATCTCATCTTTACTTTCTTGATATTTCAGAACATAAGTCCCCCTTATCTTCAAGAAGTACAATAACGACTCTACCTCAAAGGCTGCTGGAGAGGTTAAATGACAGAATGCCAAGTGGACTTGATTGACACTATGCCAAGCTCTTGGTAGGAACTGAATAAAAGGAAGCTGAAGATTCCTGAACACGTGAGCTGAGAAACCAACCTTCAGTGGACATCTGCCCATCATTAGCCAGTCAGTAATGAATACAGTATGGTCCAGTCCCAAGCCAAAGCCTCCAGCCTAAGCCTACCTTTGACTTGCAGCCTGAGAGTGAAGAGGGTCTTCTTCAGCCTGAGGAAGCAATTGTGTTTATTTAAAAGAAGCTAAAATAGTTCCCACATGAAAATATTTTGTAACAACCTCCAATAATCTAGGGAAGCGGGAGCCAAAGATTCCTTAATTCACCCATTTCAGAGAGGTCACTTATCCATTTAGCCTTAAAACTGTAGAACCAAGGAACCATTAGCAATTTAACATGTGATGATGATAATAATAACAATCTATCACAGAATAATATCCCTTGAAGTCAGCTAACAATTGATAGCTCTCTCAAATATACAAGATAGTGATCACACCTAATTTTTAAGGTAAGAGTACTAAGATGGAGCAATCATTGCTCACGGCCACAGGACTTGTAAGTGTTGGGTGGGAAATTCAAACCAGGTTCCAAAGAACTCTGAAGTCTGCATGATCTGACAGACTCTTGGTGACACCACTGTACCTCTGCCATCTCTGGGATTGTTTGTGCCCATAGAGCATCCTAATAATACTGTAGCACTCACAAAGGCAGAGCAACTACAGAGGGGCCTGAAGAAATGGATTATAAGTGAAATAAATGTATGTGGTAGCAACCCCCAAAATGGTTCACAAAGAACCTGACACCTAGGCATCCCACTTTCCAGGTTGATTTGGGAAGCCAAAAGAATCTTGCCAGAATGACAATATATCATTTCCAGGACTAGATTATAAAAGGCATCATGGAATTATGATGTAATTCAACTGGTTACTAGGTTTACTTAGTAACCCAAGCTCTTTTATTCTCTACCCACAAAGCATGTTGGCATGTACTCATAATCCCAAGGAGGTGGTAACAGGAGGTTCAACATTTCAAGGCCAGGTTAAAGCATTTGCTACTGAGCCAGACAACTTGAATTTGATCCCTGAGACCTACATGGTAGAGGGGAGAACTGATTTCTACGAGTTGTCCTCTGCCCCCCCCCCACACACACACTCTAAAGCACACCTATGCCATATATAATAATCACACACATATAGCACAGGTACACACAAAAGGAATATAAATTTTTAAGTTAAATTATCACCCTTATCTATATAGTGAGTTCAAGGCTAGCCTGGAATTTATTTAGCATTTTAAGAAAAACATTAATTTTTAGAAGACATTGCACATCTGGCTTACTCTCTCACGTGGAGCACTTCATTTGGAAGCTGTCAACTGAAATATGAGCATGTCTCATCCCAGTGGGCAGGTCACATTACAAGAAATGGAGGCCTCATTCCAACTTCCCTTTGGTAACCACACTGGAAACAGAGTCTCCAGTCCATGAGGGCTTTGGACATCGGCAGCCCCATCTAACTCGGTTCCAATCCTGGTCTAGAACCTTCCAGCTAGACTGCTTCTCAATTCTTAGCACTTACACACAGTATGAAACAAGAAATGTCTGTTGTCTACTGAGGGAAACAAATAACTAATACAGCATAAAAGGAATCTAACAGAAGTCAAGACAGAAAAAGAAAACCTCAGCAAGAGAAAGATAACAAGCCAAAGGTAATAAAAGGGTCTGGCACACTGAGTCTGACAAGAGGCAGAGGACTGTAGCAAGACCCTAGAGTCAACAAGTCCTTGTGCAGACTTCCATAGTTCCATTCCATGTGTTCATTCTGTGTTAACTTGTCTAAGCAGCGCAACAATCCTATACGTAGCACCAGAATTATTTCCATTTTGCAGAAAGGAAATTGAGGCAGAAAAAAATCCTAAGCGATGAGTCCAGATCAGTCAGTAGATGAACAGCAGAGCTGAAATTCCCTCTCCGATCGAAAAGGACTGGTAGTCCCCAGAGTGGTGTATATCTGTGTGAATCCTAAGACTTCAGCTGGGTTTGAAGATTGTTATAATGTGAGGTACATTATACAGCAATGCTCCATTAATGTAATTTAAACATGAAAATACTCCCAGAAGAGAAGCAGTGGAGGGGTTGGTTGGTTGGTTTGGTTAGTTGGGGTTTTTTTTGTTTTTTTTTTAAATCTCTATTTTACAGAGGAGAAAATTTATGCTAAGAAATTTAACAAATCGGGTTACAGCAGCACAGCCTTTCATTCCAGCAGAGGCATGTGGATCTATTTGGATCATTGGGAGGCAGAGGCATGTGGATCTATTTGAGTTTGAGGCAAGCCTAATCTACAGAGAGAGTTCAAAGAGAGCCAGGACTACACAAAAAAAGTCCTGTCTTAAAAAACTGAGGAGGAGGAGGAGGAAGAGAAGAGAGAGAGAGAGAGAGAGAGAGAGAGAGAGAGAGAGAGAGAGAGAGAGAGAGAGAGAGAGAAGAATTTGCTACTAAGAGTCTTATTGGGAAATGAGTAGGAGTTTCCAATCTTAAATTAGGTCTGGGGAACTCTGATGTGCTGAATCCCTCCCTGGGTAACGTGGGGATGTCAGCTGTTCACCAATTTACTTCTCAGATTCCTGGGGTGTGCATGAGGTCAGTGCTAAAAAGGAAACAGCCTGAGCCCATGTATTACCTTAATTTCAACCAGGAGAAATCACATTTATATCAAGACAGAGTCACACTACCGTTGGAGAGAAAGTTAAGCAAACAACAGTGGTATAATTAAAGTCAGAGCTTGAGGCCTCCTTTCAAGAGAATAAAATTGAAATAACTACCACTACCCCCACCAAAAATATGATTTAATTAAATATGCATACACATTGTTCAAGAGGAATCATTAAACCAGTCTCCATGGGGAAAAATGTATCTGCTGGTTAATTAAAAAAAAAAAACTTATACTACTGATTTTTCCCCAATCTCGCTCCCGAAAAACTCAGTGCAGAAATTCAGCTGAGTTAAAATATGAAGGAGCCAATGAAAGAAAACCTAGAGGTTCCAACTCCCCAGGGAGCTGCACCACCAAAGGTACCTTCTTTCTTCCTCTACATGCAGTCTGCCCTACCTAAACACACACACACACAACCATTTTCTTGGAACTATAAGTCTACATTTCCATCACCTCATTGAGGGATGCCCCCCCCCCATACTAGATTTCTTTTGAGTTCTTTTATTTCAACTGAAGAGGAGTGGGTGTGATCTGCATGTCAGTAGTTAGTTAGTAGAGTGCCCTTCCCGGGCTGGGTGCTCATTCTCAGGTCTGCCATGAGGAATACCACTTGCACTAATGACTGTTTCCTATGCTATTATTGGTGAGGCAATTAAGCCTTGCAGACACTGAGCGGAGGGGCCTGTCTGCAGGTGGCTGCAGCCCTCTGGGTAATCAATCAAGTTTCTCAGCTGCACTGTCAATCAGCGCTGTGCCTGAGTGGCATCTATTGACAGTTCTCAGCATGAGGGCACTTTTGCACTCCCTCACCTCTTTGGAGTTCGTGGTAATATGGACTCTGAGCCTGCTGGTTTTTTCATCATAAAGTGGAATTTTTTTATTTTTCTCTGCTTGTGTTGATTCTCCTCCCCCCATTTTATCCTTTCAAGACCATCATTTATATATATATATAGTATTCAACACAAATCCCCCAGAGGACTTCTTGGCTGTGGTTTCAACATATCTAATTTTGTATTTCATTTCTCTCTCTCTTTCTGACCCCCTCAGACTACAACCTGTGATCCCTTCAACAACCTCAAAACACCTGTACTCCAGCTCTTTCAATATTTCTGACTATGTACCTACCTCTGCTTCCCAGAGTCCATGATGCCCTGCTGAACTGTCAACAGCAAATTCTTCTCCCCATGTCAGGAAGTGCCTACTTTTATTTCTTATTGAATATTGACAAATTATAATTGTGTGTGTTTATAAAGTACAAGGCAATGCTCTAAATCATGCTAGGGTACATTTCCTTTATCCCTTGGATCAGAAACAACATCTTCCTGGACCAGTATTTCCCCAAAGGTCCTAACTGTGACATCAGGCAATTGACAGGTACCTCACATGCTGAATTTTCAATATTACCCTAATTTCAAACAGTCTGATCCTCAGACCAGTACTCCCAGTTTGGGCTTGCGAAACCTGGTTAAAGTACACTAAAGGGAGCTTATTTTATGTAATTAGAGTACCAGTACATTTCAGCATTGTACACCTACAAAGTCATCAGTGCTAAAAGCCACCTAGCTCAACGAAAGATCGCATCTTCATTGTCTGTAAACAAAAAAGAAATCTTAGGCCCATTGGGGATTTTATAGTATCTGTGTCCCTCATCCACCTGGCTATAGTAGGTGTGGGACCCAAAAGCACACTCACACGCACACACAAACGTATATGCACATGAGTGGGCTATCCTTTACCCAACCTCAATCTCAAGCAAGCCTTGGCTACCCGAGCATAAGGAAATGAAATATTAAAGTGAAATCTCTTACTCTCTACTTTGCACAAGTCCTAGGGTCATGTTCTCCTGGCTTAACAACTCATAGTCATAAATAACTTCTTCACTCAATCCATTCACAAGCAGCACCACAGCAACTGCCAATTTGTAACCAGGATCCTGACAGCTTCTTTCATACATAAAAAATGGGAGTATAATCTCTTTTTATGAGATCTCCCCATGAAAAGGGCTGTTGTCAGCACAAAAATAATCAGTTTACCCAACAGTATCTTAATGAGCAAGCAAAGCGTAGCAGGAAGACAGGAATAACAACTGACACACTGAGCCCTGGTCAGGGTCCAGGCATGGTGCCAAGCACAGCACACATACATCCCCTTTTCACATCCGTACTACACCCTGTCAGACAGAACCGACTGATAGTCACACTGTGCAGATGAACAGGCTTGAAGATACAAGAGAGCCAGCTCTCTATCCCAGCCAGTCCATCTTCAGTTTCAAAATACTTCCTTATTCTGCTTACATAGTCTAGCCTCGACACACTATCCAAAGAGCAGATTTCAGTGTTCCTGGATTACAAATGCTCCGGGGTAAACACTCTACCTTACCAAACAGTGCATGGATATAGCATGCATCCTCCCCACCTGCCCCCAGCCACTAGAGGAGAGAAGAGCCTTTCTCATTCCCAACAGCAGAGAAGGTTAGGTGAATCTAGTCTCTATCAAGCGCTGGGTCGGCAATGTCCTGCCTAGCTCGGTCTCCTAAGCCTGAACTCTTCACCCAGACTCATGCTGGGTTCTGAGCTGTCCTGGTTTTTGCCATTGAACCTGAAATTTCAACCTACTACTCTAGACATGGATCAGTGTCGCCCATTGCCCATGAGAGGTGACAGAGTAAAAAGCTGTTAACTCTTTGACCACATTTGCCCCAACCCTTACCCTCTCCTCTCCATATATACCTCTTTGGTCCACTGTTTTCATTATCAGTGCTTCTTGGGACATATCACCCCCAAAATCAGCTTGTCTTTGCCCAGTGTAGGGTTCTTCAAAGATGTAGTAACATTTAGACTAATCCTTTAGTCATTATGCCCACAAAAAGCTGGGTTAAAATCATATATATCAATATGTGTAATCTAATACATATAGCATTTTTTGTTTTATGTGCATGGTTATTTTGCCTGCACGTGTCTGTGTACCATATGTATGCTGTCCCTGTGGAAGCCAGAATGTTTTTTATAGCCACATATTTTCCCTAAGGGAAAAGACTGCCAGGCATTGACCTTTGACCATCTCCTGGACAGATGATGCCCAAAAGGAATACCTTCCCACACCCCCTCCAGGATCTATTTCATAGACAGTCTATGAGCCAGAGAAAGCCCATCAAAAGACCCACAACCACTCACTGGGCCGCCTGACATCAGTCCACCAGGGTCCTCTCCCAGCTCTCTGACTGGGATACTCTGGGACACAGAATTAGACGACAATGGCATGGCAACAGGGGGCATGAGACTGGGCTTTAGTCCTGGCAAGTCATGTGTTGAAGTAGAAAGTCACAGCATGGGGAAGACTTATATATATATAATATATATATTTATATATATATTATAAGCACAACAGGAGAAGGAATGAGGTTGCCTGGGCGTTCCGGGGTAGGAGGGACACATTTCAGAGTATGAAGGGACGTTAGGAATGAACAAATTCTTTGCCCAATGAGAGAGAAGGGAGAGAAGAGGCGGCAAAAAGGAGAAGTGGAAGCAGCAAGACACATGCCATCCTAAATCCTCACCAACGACAACCTGTTTCTGAAGTCAGTTAAACCCCTTAACCAATCCCAACTAAAGTAAGAAAAATAGACCTTTCCCCTACCGGGCATGAATTTACATTTTGTTCTAAAGACAAACTTCATATTGCAGATCCTAGACCAGGAAAAGGCAAGTGGTCATCTGCAAGTCATACCGGTGAGGACAGCGTGAGCAAGGGCCCAACACTGGATCAGTCTGTGTTTCCAAGCAAAGCACGTAACAAACAGGCGCATCACCGCCAGGCACACAGTCAGCCCATCACTACCACTGTCTGCCATTTGCAGTACGGTCCTAGCTTCAACGTCATCCCAACCCTGTTGTTCCTGTTGTGTGATTATTAACCTCTTCCATAATCCATCCCGTTTGTAGCTGAGTGTCCTTTCCAGGTAAAGCAAACACATTTTAGTTCTTTGCTGGCTGCTTGCAGGATTCCTTTGCCTAATTCCCTCCTTTTATGGAGAAAGCTGGGCGCTGAAATGAGTAATTGAAAAGTCGAAGCCAAACAAGAGCACACTTTTGCTCAAGCCTTGCAGAGTGAACGGAAATGGCCTTGTCTTAATGGAGCTGCAAATACAGGGGTGTCAAGGGAGCACTTGGCATGTGGCCCACAGGTCTCATTAAGTCACAATTATACCCAGATGTCAAACATCAGCGTTGGCAGCGAAAGCAGAGGGAATTGGACAGTGTTGCAAACGGGTCAGTTCTGTCTTTTGCAAGAGCTTAAGAGAGCACTGTTGAACACAGCACATGTTTTTCCTAACTAGCCATTGACAAGAGAGAGCTATGCAGGTACTTACTATTTATAACCCATGGCCACATCCACAAAATACTTCCTCCTCTGTCGATAGACATTGTCCTTAAATCCCTTAAACAGAAAAGAGATTAAGTTATTTAACAAAGTGCCCGAAAAATTAGCCACAGAAGGCCTAAAAGAAAATCACTGTGGTGTTTATTGAGTGTTCAATTCAAATGTAAATCTTATCCTCAGATGACCAAATTGATGGCACAGGCTAAAGTGAATTGTGCTTCCAGTGAAACCTCTTTCTGTTTGGATCTACTAATTTGGGGTGTGTGGGAATTCAGGCCCACGTTTCCCTTTCCACTGGGCAAGCAGCATGGTTTAGTTAGGTATATTAATATTTTGCATAGTATCTTTAGGTTTTCAAGTATCATTTACAAGTAATTGATCTTATAACAAGTTAATCTTAGTCTATTCATTAAAACAGGTTTAACATGTTTAGCCAAATTTTAATTGCTGTGTGTAAATAACTAATAAATGTAACATTAAAAACTGAGTCTCTCCGAGTAATTATCAAATCCCCAAATTAGCAACAAGTGAAGAGGTTTCGCTGTACTTTTATGATCACACCATGCAACACTAGGAAGAGCCTCCTCCACAAGGAACGACAGGTTAGCTCCAAGCATTCCTCTGAGGGACTCTCAGTCATTAAAGTGCCTTAGCCAATTGCAAGATTTTTATCTAAAGATAATAATTTTAAAATATTTTTACCTAACCTCATGCACTTGGGAAATGAAACACTGGGTCTGTCACCTTTCAGTCAAGCGGACACCTGAGAAGACTTCCTGTTCTCCTTCTTAGCCTACTTAACCATTTCTCCTCACGTGAATGGGCTTCTCATTTTTTCCCCTCTTCTTTTCATATAAAGACAAGCAATTCTTCCCGGACTTGTTTCTCCAAGGTGTCAAAGCCCTGGAGGAACTGTGTCTACTTCTTACTTGTAAAAGCCTGTATGACTAGGAAGCAGAGGTCACGAACTACAGAGTATAGGCAAGAGTGTAGTCCACAGGGACCCCAAGACTCAACAGTAAAGGAGGTGCCCACAGGGGCCTAGGCTACTGAAGTAGCAATATAGACGTTTCTGCAATGTAGGGTATTCAAAAGGAGCATAAACTCACTAGAAAACAGCCTGGTTCTCTTGGCTGATTGAAAGAGAATAGGCCTAAAGGCAAGGGATTTTTATGAAATTGTGTGCTGGACATAACTCAACAATTACCTTTCTTTTTGGAATAGCAAAAGAGTTAGTAATGGAGGAGAGAGAGAAATATCTCCTAAAACCCAGTAAAAAGAGAAAAGAGATGCCCCCACACAGTAGGCAGCATTTCCCCTTCCTTGGGCTTAGAATTCAGAATGCTCAAACAAAGGCTCTTAGGCAAGCTTATAAAACCCTATCGATAAGCTTGGGACTACAATGACTACATTTACAAATAGGACTCTGGCCTAAATAAAAGGTCTCTCGCTGCAGAGGGTAGACAGAATTGTGCTGAAAATAAGTTCTTCGCTTACAAGCTACCAAAGGCAGAAAAACTGAAGAATTCCAGCACATTTATGATCCAAAATGAAAATAGGCCATGAAAAGGGCAAAGAGTCCCCTAAAAGCACAGCATCTGTCCCCTGATTCCTGCCAGGCTGGACACCATGGCAACTACATCATATTCTGCTGGCTTCCAGAAGACTCTCAACTCTCCTCAGCAAACACCTGCACCTTTTCCAGGGATGCAAGAGAGAAATTTGCTCACCATGCTTCATTAGCCTACAGTGGCACAGATTCCACAAATGTGTTGGGGGATCCAGAGCTTCCTGGATTCATCTGTAAACTGGCAAAGTAAGAGGTGCTAGCTAGCTGAACCAGCCATTCCAGACACAGCAATTTTGGCTGCCTATTCTGAACTGAAGCCAGGGCTAGGGTACCAGATAAAATACAAGGTGCCCAGTTAAATTTCAATTTCAGATAAATGATAAATTTTTCCAATTTTATTGGGCAACCTTATGTATTTATTTGTAAAATCTGGTGATGCTGGTACCCAGAGAGAGCCTCCTGTACAACCCCACCCCCAAATTAAACTCAAAGCTCAGCCTAAACCCTAATGTGTACAATTCAGTTTATGCTGCCATTCAGGTAAACATCTTTAACAGCTCAACCCTGGTGTGATATTAGAACAATTTTGGAAATTTTAGTAATACTTTAAACCTGGCCTTTTCTCCCCAGAGGTTATGATTTAAGCTCTGAAAAATGAGAATATAATACCCCCTCCTTTTTTTTAATTCTTCACAGATGATTGGAGTTGGAATGGTAGGGCTAAGACTCGGTGAGCTAGGATGCTAGTTTTCACTCCGAACACATCCAAATTTTCTACAGATCCTTTTCCATAACAGACTTCCCAGAAAGCCTCTTTTCCAGGGCTCCTGGGGAGTGTCTTGGGTTTCAGTTTGTTGCAGTATCTTGATGAGTGGATCTTGAACCACACCTTGGAAGGCCCTCCCAGTCTAGGCCCTGGCAAGTCAAAAACACAGAAGCATATCCCCCAGGGTGAGCTTCAACAGACTCTAACAGCCTAGGGAGTCACTGTCTGCATTGCAAAATATTCCCCAGGCTATTTCTTTGTCTATTAAAACTTGAGAGCCATGGGCCCATATATTTAACACTTTCTCAAAGCAGCTGGTGTACCAGCCTTTCTCTTTGGGGGCCATCAACCAGCTCCCAAGTCAGGACATGGAGACTTATCATTAGTTTTGAATGCTCGTCCTAGCTTAAAGCACATTTCCGGCAAGCTCTTTTGACTTAAATTAACCTGTTTCTCTTTATCTACCTTTTGCCGTGTGACTTTTTTCTCTCCTTCTGTGGATCTTACTTTCTCTGCTTTTCTAAGTCTGCTAGCTTCCTGCCCGGGGCATGTCCCTCATTCTCTTTCTGAGCCTAGATTTCTCCTCCTATTTATTCTCTGCCCGACAACCCCGCCTGCCCTTTCTCCTGTCCAGCTATTGGCCATTTAGCTCTTTGTTAGACCAATCAGGAGCCTGAAGCAGACAAGGCAAAACAGAAGCAACATATCCTTACATAATTAAGCACACATCCTCACATCACTAAGCAAATGCAGCAGAGGCAGAAGTAGTATCACACCTTTTCACAGGTAAAGTCATATTCTGCAGCATAAACACATGCAACACATCTTTACCTAGTTGAAATAATATTCCACAACACAGCATGACTTTATTCTAAGCTCTCCCTGGAACTGTCCCAGGGCAAGCCCCCTATGTCTGTCTTAGAATTACAATCATTCTCAAATATAAAAAGTGCTTAGACCATTCCCTCCATCTCCACCAAATAAAAAGTCACAAAAGCACCAACTTGTCAATATCGGACTTTGCATAGTGAACATTTGGTGTGCTTATGTATTTGGTGTGTACATGTGGTTTAAAAATGGCAAGAGACACAGGGGATTGCTAAGTACTTGCAATGATTTCAAGTGGCTGCACAGAAAGTAAGTGAAGGTATTATAAAGCAGGTATAATTGGGAGAGATGAGATAAAGGTAAGCACAGAAACCTTTACTCTTGATGTCAGAATACATTTTGTTCACAGCAAGGTCGGTGGCTCCTGCAGTGGTTTCATCCAAATGGCTGCACTCCTTCCTCCAGGTTAAGCAATTTTTAAAACTTCACTAAGGGAGCTTTTAGAAGGGGGAGATTCTCAAAATGGCCTCTACTGTGCACATATTGATCTGTATAGCATTTCCTTACTGAATTTAAGCATTTCCTGTTGCCAAATTGCCTTTCGGTTGCTTTATGAACTAGGCTTTCCAAACACCCCTTTGAGGTCAATAAGAATTTTTTATTTCCACATTTTACATTAAAGAACCCTAAGGTACAGAGAGGTACATGGACCTCACCAAGGTCATCCTGCAAGTTAGCAGCTGGCAACCTTGCATTCTTCATCCACCCCATCCATTTAAATTAGCTTGCCCTAATTCCAGATCCACTGAGATTGGGGGGGGGGAGGGGGGCAACTAAAGTCTTTAGCAGAGATTACTAAAGTCACTAAAGAGCTTTTCTGTTGCTGTTGTATGAACTACTGTGAATGTCCATGCTATGCTGCAAATACAACACACCACATTATTTCAGCTCTTCACAAGTAGTGCAATACTGCTAGGCATGCTGAACCATTTATCTGAATTGGTTTGAATTGTTATACCACACCAAATGACTACTTCGAATAAAATTTTGCTCCTGTTGACCTTGCTGTGGATTCCAAACTGATGAAGTGTGGACTGGTTAATGCAAGGTCCCAGATGCCGTTGATGCTGCTGAGCCTCTACGCTCCCACTTAGGTACCACTCTTCAGGGTACAGTGATACAGTCACATCCTCAGACTTTCTCCATTTAAATAGTGTGAGTGTCTGTAAACCATGACCCTCATAACACAAAGACATCCACTAAGCATGACTGATCTGCTTAGATTTCAGTGTTCTACCTACTCACTTCTAGATGCCGGGGGCAGGGGAAATGCTCATAATGAATGTGTATATTGCCTACTTCACCGTGCTTCATTCAGGCCATAAAAGAAGACCCAGGTCTCTTGTGTTAAATAAAAACTGATATAAAGTGGGGCGGGGGAGAAAAATGGGAAATACTCGGGCAAGTGTCATATTTCTCTAAAGATGGTCACTTTTATTGGAGTAGAGGAGGAGGAGACGGTGGTAGACAGATTGAGAGTAGATTTGAGCAGGGTGGCCTCTCCCTTCATCGTCTTATTTTAAAGCCCTTCTGCCTTTCCACTGAGACGAAGTCAAGCACATAACTCCGCTCTTAACTACCTCCGGTCAAGGAAAATGGCAAGGATTTTATTCTCTTACTGAGCCCAGTCACATCTAGCCCTCCTTACTTTCCCAAAGGTGTGATCAATTTCAGTTCATCGTTCTTCCAAGGGTTACCATCTGCAAGTATATTTTAGGTTATCTAATTCCACAGAAATATTCTCCAAGGCAATATCCTCCTCAACCCCAAGCATTTTATAAATAAACTCTATGTGAAAGTGCCATCTTTCCAGCCAACACATGTACAGAGAAGCTTAATCATCTAAAGTTCTGCTCTGAGTTATGAAGGATAAATACAAAACTACCCCACAGTAAAGCGTTACAGCCCAGAACATCGCACAGCATCTGGGACATGGCAGAGCAGGAGAGGACAGACGAAAAGAATTCTGCTAAACACTTACTGGGTGGTCAGCATCAAGCTCGGTACCATACATGAGAACTCTGTGAGAGCACCTGTCTAACTCAGAGATCTTCCGGGGGAACCACAGCACATCCTCCAGTTCTGTTGAAAACATAGCAAGTTCAATAATATTAACTCCTGGTTTGTGCCTTCCCCTTTGCAACATTCGTCAGATTGCAAAAGCACACAACAGGCCAAAAAAAAAAAAAAAAAAAAATCATGCTTGCCTTCTTCCTCTGTCCAAATGTTCTCAGGTGGATTCAGTGTCACAATAGTGGCCTGAAATTTCAGCAACTGAATGAGCTCATTGAATTCCGTTTTGCCACATTCACAGTCCACAAAGATTTCGACTTCAGAACTTCTTCGCCGAGATCTTCTGGATTCAATATGAAGCATGTTGACATGTTTTTCCTGGGGAAACATGAGTACTATCTCTGAATCACACTCAGGTCACAATGAATGAAGTGCTAGTCTTGTGCAGTTATATCCAACAGTGAAGTATCTAGAGCCTACAGAAGAGAATTGACTAAGCTTTTGGTTCATTAATTAGTAAGAACTTTTCCAGCTAATATTTTTACTAGTAAGAGAAACTAGGTGCCCTGCCTCCATGTAGGGTCTCATAATAAAAGGAAAGTGCATTGAAGATATATATATATATATATATATATATATATATATATAAAACACTATAAAATATGTCCTGATGGTAAGCCTCATTTCTCAGAAGGGTCCACATCCCACTGATACTGAGTGATGATTGACAAGGACATTAGACTTCCTATCACATTACCATAATGTAATATCCTAAAATTTGTATTTTCATACTCTTTAAAAAACTCCAAATCTCAATCTTGGAATAATAGAGGGTTTACTTTTAAAGTACAGTTTTGAAATAAAGCAGTCACTTAGAGTCAGACATGATGATTAATGCCTAAAATCCCAACACTCGGAAGGCAGAGAGGCAAGGGGACTGTGGATTCCTCTAGGCTACATATCAGGACCCTATTTACATATAACAATCATTTAAAAATAAAATCAAGCAACTCTTTTCTAAAGTCAGTAATAAAAATAGGAGGCAGAAAATAGATGGTGTGCAAAATGCCTAATATCTAGAAAATATTGATTAGAACATATCCCTAATTTTAAGAAAACAAAGGGAAGCAGGAAAAGCATACAAGAAATAATCTCCCAAGGCAGAACACAGCAATAATAAACCCTAAATAGGACTACATAGTAACTCTCTTTGGCATCTGCCAGGGTGGCTTCACTGGAAGATATCACAGCTGTCATTGTGGGGGTCTTCTTTATAACAGGCTATTCCAGGAAGAACAGTAACTTCAATGCTTAAAAATGTGGTTGAAGTTTCCCATTGGTATGCCTTTCTCCTTTGATGATTATAGACTAAGGTCTCCTCTCCATGCCCTGCTCCATAAACACACACATCCCCATCACACCACAGGCTGCCTTCTGGAACTCAGCAGAGTTTCCGATGCAAGCCTAGATGTTCTATTTCTCTTTTTTATTAAGTTTTGCAAAAACGCTATATTTTGTAAAATGCCTAATATAATAAAAGTGGGGTTAATATTAAGTTCAAGGCCCAAGAGACTCCAAATTTATTGTGCCACTTTGGGCTTTTAATGTTTGGTTGAATCAGAGTAGATATTTTTAGACCAGGGCATTGAGGTCCCAGTGAGTTAAGGGATTTATCTAAGACCTGGTGACTAGTTGATGGCAGAGTGCAAATTCAAAGTGCATACCCCTTCTCTAGGGATTTTTCCACTGCACCCAGCTGTCTAATTGAATTGGCTTGCCTTTGGGCATTGTGTGGACACAGCCCTACAAAGCATAATTATGTGTAAAATACTACTCCAGAATTCCATTAAGACTGTTTATGGTATCTGATCCTTTCTTTAAGGCCAGAAGGGAATAAGAAAACATTTTCTGAATCAGGTTAATTCCCCATCTGTGTTCATCTAGAGACATCACAAATAATACCTCCTGTCTGCATTTAACAAACACTCTCGTATTATTTCATCCCAACAATCCAGTTAGGTAGGAGTTATCATTATTATCATTTTACAAATGAGGAAATTGAGCTGAGGAGACACCAAGCTAAGCACAGGTCCAAATCTCCTAACTATGTGTCTACTATACAACAGCCCAAGGCACCAGGAAGAGCTGAACTCTTCACTGACAGCTCTGGCATCCAGCCATTGCACCCAAGAAAACACATTTGTAAGGGCTTTTACTTCAGGTGGAGGAAACATCAGGTGTACACGGCATTCATCTTCACCAAGTTCTTTATTTAGGACTCAAAACAAGGATTTACACAAGAGACTATGCCATATCTTTCTTCAATGTATATATGGATAGTAATTCTGTTTTACATAACACACATTATTAAGGAAGTACCCGTGCTCATGTATCTCTCTCTTTATGCAATAAACATGCTTTCATTACATGAGTCGCAATCAAATTTAGTAAATCAAAGCAGGGTAGGACTCTTGATATTTTGAAGCATCTTGGGCACATGCTTGTGTGTGTGTGTGTGTGTGTGTGTGTGTGTGTGTGTGTGTGTGTGTGTTTTCATTTTCAACTGCAAAGCTCACATTTTGAATTACAGACTTCCTCACCTGGTAACAGTGTACAAGGTTCCTATTAAGCTAACTCTGAATTAACAAATCACAGTTAACATGGACCTCCTTCTTTCACTGTTGGGCAGAGCAAACTCCCTTTGTAAAGCCTTGTGACTTCTTGTTCCTTTAAATTTTTTCTGATACTATCCAGAAATGGATTTAGGAATGCCTTCAGAGGTGACAGGCAGACATCCGCCTTAAAGTCACAAAGGGGTTTTCTGCATTTACCTGAAAGAGTCTCAAAGCTTTCACAAGCCCACCAACTTCATTCTTCAAGGAGAACACAACCGCTGTCTTGCTGCTCTCCACAGTGTTGACTTCGCTGCTCCCTTTACCACATTTCTGGTCCTCATTTTTGCTAGCAATAGCTTTATTTAGCTCCAAGAAAGAAGAAGCACAAAAATCAGTTAGATTCCAGAGGTTTCCATAATTTAAGTTGTCGAGAGATTTCACTTGAATGCTGGGAGCCCCACCCATCATTTAAGCTCAAAGTAGAGTCCTCACAGAGCTCAACTGTCTTAAATATTAGTGTGCTTTTTGCTGAGATGCTCTTTGCACTGTTTCAAGGTAGTGTCCAGAGAACTAACTTAAAGGAAGATGGGGTTTTCCTTAGTTTGATGGTGACAAAAACCTAATTATCAGTGAGTGCAGTGGTTCTCAACCTTCCTAATGCTGTGACCCTTTAAAACCGTTCTTCATGTTGTGTTGACCCCCAACCATGAAATTATTATCATTGCTATTTCATAACTGTAATTTTGTTAGATATGAATTGTGATGTAAATACCTGATATTTTTGATGGTTTTAGGTAATCCCTGCGAAAGAGAAGGTTGTTCAATCCCAACCTTCGGGGGTAGGGAGAGGCATCACAACCCATAGGTTGAGAACCACTGAGATAGTTTAAGTCACATACATGAATAATTTCTGCCTTTTTTGGGCTAATTTTGTGACATAGAATCTGATCATTTATCTTAGTTGACATATGTGAACTATATTAACTAGTAGATATACCAACTATAAGACCAAACATAGTTTTGGCAAGAGCAAATGAAGGAAGTCTCTACAACAAAAGTACTCTGAAACATGAGAGGAAATATATGGAAAAGGATAGTTTCTCCATTGAGATCCATATTGCCATCACACACTATTAGTCTGAACCTGCTTTGTCCACTGCTTTGTCCATGATAGGACAGTGCACCCAACTAATCCCTCTGTGGAAAATTGATTCTGGAAAATGACTAGTATATTCTAATCACAGATAAAACAGGAAAGGCAGACAAGAGAAAAAAAGACCCAGCCATCTAATCATTAGGAATAAACAAGAGAATCTGTGGAATAACTAAGTTTTTTCTGGTTAAAAATAAAAATAACAGATTCTAGCAATTCAGAGCACAGCACCAGAATTTAAAAACAAAGCTGGGAACTGTTCATTTGACAGACAATGTAAAATTATGACAGTCTCTTTTGTACTTATTACATATGAATGCAGAGTTGGGCAAGCAGGGAACAGTGTCCCTAGCTAATGGTGGGATAACATAATCATCATTTGTTACAACCTCATGGAACTGAGACCCGCACATTTTATGGAACCCAGTGTAAAGTGATTTGCCGACGTCTTCCTTCAATTTCTCTACTGGCTTTATTTTCATGCATTAAGATTGCCTCACTTGCTGAATGTATATATAATGGGAATGGATATTTTATTATTTATGACTTGAGAATGAGAAAAAGTTTATGTCGATATTAGCATTTGACAGTATGTTTAGGCAGTAAAAGCTCAAATGTCTTCATATTCTCAACATCTGCTTCAGTCACTCCACACAATCCCCAGATCTCATATGTCTAAGGAGCAATTTTATGCGAAAGGGTCATACGTTACCCGTAACTGAGGTGTGTGTGTGTGTGTGTGTGTGTGTGTGTGTGTGTTTTCTATTATGACTTCAGAATTCCTCAATGTAACATCTCATCCAAATATTCATGATACTCGAGTGTTAGGAAATCTATTTTACATTTTGGCCTCATTTTCACCAATTGATTTAAATTGCACTTAGAAAGTTACTGTGACTATTTTTCAACATTTGTGAGGTAATAAGTAGAATGCACATATTTAGAACCATGACATTAAACTTTTTTTTTCCTTCTGACAAGCTGAATTTGAAAGTTGTTGACAAACAGGAAAGACAACAGTGAAGCACCCCCTAAAAATTTTAATGACAGAAGCCTGGGTATGTTTTTATTGCATGTTAGTAAAACAAAAGTACTGTTTTTATTAAATTTCATGACTCTTGCTCAAATTAGGATCTAAACCTTTGCAAGAACCTGTGTCTTTACAAATACCTTTCTTTAATGTATTTTTAAACACAAATATAACTTGTAAATATTAAAACATGTGGACTATTTATTTCATTAGTTCATCAATTAAACTAAAAAGTGGGGGTAACGTGGCATACAGGGAAACCTCTGAAGGGTAATGGTTCCTCTTTTATTCCAAAACCTGTACTTAAACTCAAGAATACATAATCTGTGTTTAAAAACAAGTTTTAGGGTGATATAGAAGACAGTATTGTCATGTAGAAATCATAGAAATATATCTTCCTATTGGTCTTTCAATGTTCTATACTCTGAGGGACACAGGAATTTAGGACATGGGCTCACATAATCTTTCATTCTTCACAATAGGGAACTTCACCTTCTATTTAAGGAAAGTTTATCTCCTAGCAATTCTGCCACCTGCTTTTACTCTGTGAAGAGACAGAAGGGAGGTGGTGAGACAAGACTACAGAAAGGGGAGAGTTGACTGCATGCTTACTCTACAGCAGGTGTCCATATGGAGAGGTTAAAACAATTGCTGCCCTGGAACACTGGAGAGCGCCGGATACTCACTGTTAAGCTGCCAACTAGCTGATGCTCTTCAGGCACTGCTGAATCCAGGGACAACCCTCTCCTGGCCCAGTATTTACTGGAAAACATCATCATTGCTGGCTGCATGGATCCCGATGTAATTTTCTTTCTCAGCAGCAGAGGGGGACCAGAGGGGCAGCCTTGGCGGAGATGGAGGATCAGGCCACTCACAGCAGTCTGCTGGGGCGCTGTCCAGAAACCCTGGTGCTGAAGAGCACTGTGCTTCCGCCCTCCCTGTGTTCCTTTATATGAGTGACTGGGGACTGATGGAAAGCTGATTAGAAAAAACTCATTTCTGGTTGCTGATGGCCACAGTCAGATTACAGATCTGAAGCCTTAGGTTATCTGCGCTCGTGATGAGATGTGTTTGTTTCATAGGTTGAGTAGCTCTGTGGGAGGAGATGATGGAGAACAATACATCAGGGTTATTTTTTTTTCTTGCAACAAAACGGCAGTCCTCCAGTGTTAACTCTGAAGCCTGATACTGGAAAGTAACCCTCAGTCTTTAAGTGACTATGAATTTGAAGTATTTGTGCTTTCTAAAAGTTAAAAAAATATATAAAAGCTTTTTCTGAGACTGATATGCTATGACGTGCAAATGTTACATGTGTGCCTATGTGAAATGCCTTTCTTAAGAGGTCTGTTTCTAAAACTTGTGGTGTCTCAGTGTAGGAGGATACTCAGGCTATTGTACCGAAAAAAGAAATCAGAGGCTTGGACTCAGCTTAGACAATAACCCTCTAGAATACTCTTCATTAAATAAGAAATTTATGAAAACAAAATGCCCATAGACCCTTATTCCTTTGATACTTTCAGTGAATGTTCCTCCCCATCTGTAACTTGATCAGATCCAGAAATTTGGCAGGCAGAGATAAAATTATATTCTTACTTGTCCCAACTTTGGAAAGCTTGCCAATCCTTTGGAGAATAGAAAATTCTTAACCAAGTATATTTAACTGGAAAACAAAACAAAACAAAATCTGGGACTTGTACAGTTTGTTTATAAAGAAAGCAAAATGAAGACTCTTTAAAACAAAACTGTCTGTGTTAACATTGGCTGGGTTTTAACTGTTTCTGGAGACTTGAGGGTTTAATTATTTGACCCAACTCTGTAAATAATCATTCAGCTTGTATTTCCACTGAAGACCAATGCTGAAAGGCTGACAGTATTAATTAATTAACTGAAGTAATCATAAAAATCATAGTTGATATTGCTATGTACCTAATTTTTTATCAGTTTCTATTCTGAATATTTTCTGAACACTTTCATAGGCCAAAACATCATCAGTTATCATAACACCTACAGGAAGTAACTGACATCTGGGGGGATGTATGAGTGTGTGTGTGTGTGTGTGTGTGTGTGTGTGTGTGTGTCTGTGTCTCTCTGTGTGTGTGTGTGTGTGTGTGTGTGTGTGTGTGTGTGTGTGATTTAAATTCGGGTGATTTGGCTCCAGGATCTGTGTTTTCCACCATGACACAGTACAGTCTTGAGTACCCTGAAAGAGAAGCATGTAAACAAAAGTGGGATCAAGAGACGACAGATTATAGAGCCATACATAGAGCAAATGTATAACTCAACAAAAGCTGGTTGAGCCCTGAGTTTATATTGAGCAATGAAACTGAATGCTGTGGATGAAAGGAACATGAGACACAGCCTTGACCCACAAGGAGGTCACAGTCCAACTCAGAGAATCAAGTGTACACTAGCCAAGTGGAACAAAAGATACTCAACTCTCTTCAGAAGACATCAAAAGCACAAGACCCAGGATTGTCATTAATATGGAATCCTGAGACTGTGGGGAGTTGTCTAACCTGAATCTTTAAAAGCTAACTTCTCACTGTCATAGGAAACAACAAGGAGATGGTTTGAGGTAGGGAGACAACATAATAAAATGTGTAGGGAACTGTTATTGTTCAACAATGATGTTGTAGGGCAAGGATGCCCCATCGGGAAGATTAAAGAGGAACTTAAAGAGAGAGCATGGTCCAGATTGTGAAAAGATTTCCATGACACTTGTATGTGGGCCATTTATCACCTTTTCCTGTAAGTGAAAGTCAACTGTAAGGACCTTCCTGCAGTACAGCCATGTAAACTTAGTGGCACTTTAGAACAGTAGTATCTTGGAAGAGAACTTCATGATTGTTCCATTTTAAATGGAACTTAAAATACTCTAGTCACAAACAACATCCTGGATTAAGTTGGAAGATAAACAATGCAATGTAAAGAACAATAAATGTAAAGATGTAAACATCCAGAGGATACTGTCCCTGCATAGGTGTTGAACCAATAAAATAAACAAATATATAAATAAATATATATATAATTATATATAATATATATAAAATAATGCTGGTAACCATAGGTCGGTAAATCACTCAACCCTCCCAAAGAAGTTTCTTTTTTGCAGAGATAGTAATTAATCCAGAGTTAAAACAAGGATACAAGGGTCGGAGTGGAGAAGGGACATGGGGTTTCTTTAGGGAGCAAAAACAATCTAAAAAACTACAATCTAAAAATTTAGCAATAATTACTATCTTAAGTGTTTCATCTATTGATAAAATCCTCTGGGGTGGAAAGCAATTTAAAAAATGTAAGAGTTTATTCTAAGTGACTCTTCAAGGGTATAGTCTATGATGGCAGAGAAGTCAAGGCAGCCTGAGCTTGAAGCAACTGATGACATTTTATTCACAATCAGGAAACAGATAAATGCAGATATGCAAGTAGTTAGCTTACTTTCTCCATTTGATACAATTCGGGTTCACCCAGGGAATGGTTTCATTCACAATTAAGATGAATCTTCCCACACAAATTAATGCAACCAAGATAATCCCCCTTGGGCATGCCCAGAGACCCATCTGTCAGGTAATTCTAGATTCTGTCTAGCTGACAACACCAACCATCACAGCCACTTAACTCTGTGGACATTCTGAAAGCCACCAAACTGAATTCTTTAAAAGTGGTTATTGCAAATACTGATTTTTTTTTAATAAACAGTGGGAGAAATTATATCACAAAAATTTTTACATTAAATATCAGTTAGAATTTTCTACTTCCCTCCCCTATTGTAGAAAGCCAATCAGATTCCTCATCTGCATTGTAGACAGGGAACTTACATTCTGTTAAAAAAAAAAAAAAAAAAGGAAGCAAGTACACACACAGGACTTGAACTCAGAAGGTGGAAAGCCAAGCTTTAGTTATGCCAGATAAGGAGCAAATCCACACCAAAGAATCTATGCTAAGAATGGTGTGAGGCACATTAACTACAAACACTCAAAGTTCTACAGTGAGGCAAGCTCGCAGTGACACTCTTGATGCTAAGAAGCCCATTTGAATACTTGGTAAAGAGCGTGAGATTGGATTCCTGACAAAACAGAAGAGCGACAAATGAAAAAAAAATTTAAGAAAAGGCCAAAGAACAACTCAGTTGAAAATTTATTTCATTTACAAAGTCCTAATAATGCATTCATTCCATACCAACATGACCAATGACCAATACTATTTCAATTGTATGGTAACAAAGACGATGAAAGCCTGTGCGTGAGAGGTGGAGCACTTAGGAAAGGATGAGAAGAGGCATAGACTCATCTTTTAAGATGAGATGTCAATGATTAGTGAAGAAAAGTGAAAATCACAGCGATGCACACAGATATGGAGGTGGGATATCAAATCATCAGAATCATCAGTAGGCAGTTGGAAACTTGCCATTGGAGGGAAGAACTAGAGGCGAAGAAAGATTGCTTCTTATAACGGGGATTCCGTGAAAGGCACATTATGTGTGGCCTCAATCACAAAAATATGAGTGCTCAAATTGTATCGCACAAATAATACATTGGCTTTAATGAACCCGAGTCCAAACTCCAGCTCCGATATTTGCCTTAGCTCTGCTTTATTTATTACACCTTTGTGGGACTGTGTTGCTAATCAAATTGAATGTGTATGAACAGTTTAACATGCTCAAAATGCTAGTTAAATCCCTGTGTATACCTCATTGAATCAGAAACCAGGATAATACATCACATGCTAGCCAGGAATATTTGGCAGATATTTTTAAAATGTAGATACTGACTTTATTGATTGTCTTCATAGTCAATGAGCAGTAAGTCTTTAGTTATCAGGGAAGATGTCAGGATGGGTTTTGAACAGTAACTAAAGAGGACAGGAAGTAGAAACAAATAGAGGAAAAACAGAGTGAAATGTTGTTAGATAATATCTCCAATATAAGACTCGATGGGTGAAACAGAGCCATGAGACCATGAATGACCATGGTAGTGATTGGCTGAGATATGATAGGGTCTACAATGTTTATGCTAAGTATGTTAGTGCCTTTCAACATAAGTATCTTTTGTCATTAAGGATAATACGTAAAGCAAGAGAAACACTATCAACCAGGCCTTAAGTCGTTGTAAAAATAGAAATGGATCTTGGCAGAAGACTATAGGAATAAAGATATGGAAAATGTATTTGTAAATACCAAAGGTAACATTTATAAACTGAGAGAACCAAGAAGATGTTAAAGTGCCCATGGAATACCATAGGAATTTTCCCATCTTATCAATCTTTTTTAAAGGTAAAATATGAGGACTAAGAAATTCATATACTTTCTCTATATACCACTCACCCTCATCAGGTGAAGGACCTAAATAAGAAACTGACTGGAGACACAGGGCCACCAAGACAAAGATAGGCTGGGTGTGTAAATCACTAGAAGATAAATTGCCTAGCATGTATAAGGACCATAGGATGACTTAATCAGAAAATTGCTTTGCAACTCCCCAATAAGAACAGAGCAAGCATCAAGTTACTTAAGGCAGATGTGTGACTGTGATGCAGTATGTGTGTGTTTATTTTCGAAAGGGACGCAGTAGTGACTGTTTGAAAGCAGAGGTGCCACAAAAAGTCTGATTATTTTTTCTTAAATAACTTGTCATCTTGATTTTAAACATCATTCCAGTATTTCACGTGTGTCTCTTAGCTCCACACTGAACAAGGCAATAGAAAGGGTTGCACTTTCTAATAAAGGCCAACTCAATCATCAGTGTACCTGGATGTTTCCGCTGACATCTGACTTCTGTATCCTATGGGGCATGTACTTCAGGTTCTTCAGCAAGAAGAGCTCAATATTCTTACTGTCCACTGCTAACGTCTCTAGTCACTTGTCTATTAAAGCAACTTTCTTGTCCATTTTCCATGATTTAGTATTGTAAGAGCTTAATAGGAAATGGAGTAACCCTGCAATGATTTCCTTTAAAATACACATATAGCATTATTTCCTTAGCCAGACATTCCCAGCCAACATGTGTATATGCATCTGAGATTTGTTAGAACACAGTAGCTTACCAGTAATGTCACAGAATGGCGGGCACAAACACAGCAATGATGTACCTGAATTCTTGTACATACACAGTAAGAACAGATAGTTTGTACATGTATAGCTTGAAATGGCTATCTCCCTTTACCTCAAAATGCTTGATATGCAACTGTATACAGCCAATCCTTATGACAGCTGCATTTCCAATATACATTCTGCCCTTCCCTTCTGCTTCCTTCTCTCCTTTGAAAATCTTTTGCTGACCCTAGGAAGATGGGCTTCTCCTTCACTCACAGAAAATCATGTGAGTGATTTAACTCAGTTTAACATGTGGCCAACAGCTGAACCTGGGTTGGGAAACGTAAGTACAGTGGATGTGATGGCTGTTCTTGGCTGTGAACTTAACTACATCAGGAAGTAATACCTAAGCAGCTGGGCACGCCTTTAAGGGACTTTCCCAGGTTGGATCATTCCAAGTCAGAAGAGCCACCCTAAATCTGGGCCATACCTTCTGGACATGATGAAGCAGCTTGCCTTCTGCCTGCTTGCCCTCACTCATGCTCACTAATTCAGATACCCTGCTGCTGAAGCATTTCTTCACCCATATTAGAGCTTACTTCTACTTCTCCAGGATTCCAAATAGAAAATGACCAGCTGAAACAAGCAGCCTCATGGAGTGAACAACTATTGGATTCTTGGACTTGAAGATGGCCACTGACTAAACAGACCACAACAGTCTTTCTGTATAATCTGTCTTGGACGCTCCTACTGCTGTGCTGTGGTGGAATCAAGTTCACTCAGACTTCCAGGGAGTATGGTTTTCCCATCTTGTAACTCTTTAATCAATCCAACATGTCATTAATGTACTCTCTAACCCAGAATGTGAGGAACTATTGACTTTCAACTAAAAAGTGGAAATATTTGGCAAAAGTCCATCTTTGTGATGGTGTAAAAAACCCAATCACCAAAGAATGCTTATATTCCATAAGAGCTAAGCTAGATCAGTAAGTAAACTCTTCATTTGCTTGATGCTGGTCTCTGCACATGCAGAAGACTGCAATTCCCACTTCCTAGCCTAGCCAGAGTACTAGGTATTTCTCAGGAAATCAGGTAAAACAAATAGGACAACACCCTTACCTGCAGCCAGAACTGTGTTCAGAATCCCCATAGACGGCTCTGCTCTTAACTCATATGCATTTTATTTAATAATAAATGGAGACAAATTCCCTGCAATGAAGTCTTAAGGAGTATAGATGTGGTTGGTTCTGAAAGTCTTTGTGATTGGAGAAAATCACCAAAGGCATATACCCTATCCGAGAGAAGGGAATGAAAAACCAAGCAGGGCAAAAAGTTGTTATGGGCTGTTTGGAAGAAACCGCCACAGCTGGTCAATGATCACTGGGAAAAAAAAGAGAGAGAGGGAGCTATTGACAGGCAGATAGGAGACATTCAAAGGGAAACTATCCCTGAAAGACAGTCCCCAAGAGCCAGAAAGATATCTTCTGTGTGGTTCAAGTGAGGAATGATTAGGGTGAGGCAGGATGTGAGCAAGCTTTATACATCCAATGCACGTATGAATGCCATATTCGTGGGAATGAAAAAACAGCCTGTGGTCCAGCAAGTAGCTGACTTCCCGCAGAAGCAGAGATACAATGGAGGCTAGGCAGTCTTGTCAAGATCCCAGAAACCTAAACTGTGAGAGCTCAATTCAGACATGCTAGGACATTTGAAGGACAAAAAAAAAAAAAAAAAAAAAAAAATGGAAGCAGAGGTAGAACTGGAAATTGACACAACTGTCTGAAATCACAACAAAAGCTTTGGGCAAAAGTCAAATGAAGCCTCCTGTGCCTTAACCTCCAGGAGTGATGGCTGCCAGAAGAGGATGATCAGGGAGCCATGTAATTCCCACTGGCCCCACTGCTGAGACAGGAGCACCTGGGTGGACTCTCAGGCTCTCCCACAGTGCTCCTGCTAGGTGTATGCACATTTCTCTGAGGAGTTGACATTTCATGTTTTCCTTCAACTACACTTCTGCTGTGAGTTACTGCACTGTGGAGAATGTTCCATGCTACTGTTTCTTCATTCTTGCAGGGATTTTTGAGATCACAAAAAGAATGTTCTTATGAAGGTGTAATTAGATGCACCACTTTTCCATGAAGCAAATCTTAGAATAGTTCACTGAATGAATGTTAAGACTCTAATTAGTGTAAAATACTATGTAAGTATACTTTAATAAATTTCCTTTTAAAAAAAAAAATCAAGGGGAAAGTCTCCACAAAATGGCTCAGATAACTATTACGTCTTACAAAAACAAGGCAAACATAACTAGGACAAATCTACTTCAGAATTTCAATAAATTACTTTTAAAACTTAAGGATATGCCTAACCATCAATCAAAATGTTAAAGAAATACAACATATTCATAGACCTTTTACTTCCAGGGTACTCAGAAAACTGCTCAGATGCCCATTTGTAGCATTACTTTCAAAGCTTTTGATTCAGTAGGTATGAAGAAACAGCGTGCATTTTGATAATGCAGACCAAGGAAATATAGATGAACACTCAATAGTTTGAGGTTCAGCACATAAAATTAGCATGAACCACAAATTTATTATGTTAATTTACAATGCTTCTCAACCTTAGAGAAAAATACGTTTGAGAAATTATGACTTCTCTATAAAATACACATGTACCCAAGGCTTCATATACTCTAAGACAGTGGCTTTCAACCTTCCTAATGCTGCCATCCTTTAATAAGTTCCTTTTGTTGTGTGGACCCCCAACTATAAAGTTATTTTTGTTGCTATTTCATAACTGTAATTTTGCTGTTATAAATCTAATGTAATATCTAATGTAAATATCTGCATTTCCCGATGGTCTTATGTAACCCTTGTAAATGGGTCCTTTGACAACACCAAAGGGTCACACCCACGGGTTGAGAATTGCTGCTTTTAAGACCTTTAAACACCCTCTGAAAACTCCAAAGTGAAAATGTCTGGCACATCAATGCACAAAGCCCCAAAACACCGTTATGTTATGACATGTTGCTAGAATGGACATAAGGGACTTCCTGTAAGATTAAGTCAGGACCCATTCCAATACTGGGCACGGTCAAGTTCAAAAACAACTATTCTCTCAAAAGGACTATGAAAAAAGATTAACCAAGACTAAAGTTTCCCGAATATAAAGAGATGAAAATCTAGAAATATAAACAAAACAGATTCATAAACATAAATCTGTTTGCCATACACTCATACAAAACTTGAAAATACGCTGTTAAAATTAGAAATATCTTGATTTTAACATTCTTACATAACACCTAACATTTCAGGTTTTCTATATGCTACAGGGGTAGAAGTAGACGCTTAGTGAATACTGAAATTATCTTCTCAAAAGTTACATCAAGAAATTTACCTGAACTGTATATTCTAATAATCCCAATAGCTCAAGTTTACATTGTGCTCCCAACTGGATTTCTGTCAGATGATTAAGACATTACTAAGTCTAATGCATTATCATTCCCATATTTTAAAAAAAAAAAGTGACAGAAATGCATAGTTTAGTAAAAATATTATAGCAAGCAGTCATAACAAAACTTGACAAAAGGTCTACTTCTGAGACATATTAAATTTTCTTTAATCTGCAGTCGATATCATATTACGTAGGAAAAAGTCCGAACACCCACTGTCCAGGAAGGACCAAAGAGGACATCACGATGTTCTGAGCAATTTCCTGGACAGCAGGAAATGAAGGGCTGGGGAGGCTGGCTGGGGAGCACTTCACTTTTTCTACACAGGCTTATTCATTATTAACTGATAAGAGATAGCACGATATTAAAAACTTCAATCTAATGGCTCTAGTGCCAGGACTGTCAGTTAATACTCAAATGGGGGAAAGTACCTTTGGTACACGTCCTCTCTGGGCAAGAAAAACAGCCGCTTCACTAACTCAGTGAGGCCCTTCAAGACACACTGCAACCATGTTTACACAGATGAAAGAGTGTGTTTAGTATAAAAGGAGTCGTTTATCACTTCTCCAACTCACTGAGATGACTTCAGAGATAAGAAACCGTGCTGTGTGCAGGTCCACCTTGAGTCACTCCAATGAAGCACGAGTTTATAAATGTAATTTAACTAAAAACACTATTTCAGCTTTGAATTCATTTTAATGATATGTACAAGAGTTTAACAAACTACAATTAAAACGGAACCAGTTATGTTAATTCCACGTAACTTAAAATCATGCAATACTGCATGGTAAAAACAGCTTTATTTCATATACAAAAAATATTACTTTGAAACTCATGACAGTGCCCGGAAATTTTTGACATAAGCTTTCTGCAAAGAATATTTTATAAAAATTTAAAGATCTGATTAACCAATTAATGCATTATTAGGAAAGATAATAAACATTATTAGTAAAATGAGGTTACAGTGATTAATTTTAAAATTATACCAGGCATAGATAGGGTTGAGTGAAGTATCGTTAAATAAATGTTCAGTTAAGAAAATAGTTTTGAAAAAGATCTTATACTGAAGTTAATGTATTAATTTTGTTGAATCAGCTTATATAAATCGATAGTCAAGTTTATTCAGTTAAAGAAAATAGGACTATGCTTTCTTATACTCATAAATAGTACTTACATATAGTCTATATACAAGTGAAGAAAAGTTCTTTGTAAAAAACATACTGCCAATCCACTTGCCACGGCTGACGTAGCTCTTTATCCACACAGTAACTACATTGGTGAGAATGCCTAATTTAAATCACATTCAACCAGCATAAATATTTAAGCCAAATATTGTTGTAAACAATAGAAAAATCAAATTTGTTTGCATTTTAAAATCTCACTGAGTAACAATCTCCTCAGCTTAGAATTCTTTATAAAGGCTCAGCATTTACTTTATCAAGTCCAAAGCCAACTAGAGTAAACACAGTGAATGCTTTTCAAAGTGCGTAATTTCCAAAGCATCCACTTGTAGTATTTATCCAATCCCAGTTCATCAGCATCAAAATAAAATGCACTTAGCTATAAAAATACTAAGGAATGTTATTGAAAAGAAAAGGCTATTTATTTGGTAGAAGTAACTACAAAAATAATTAGTTTAAAACTTTGTAAAGCTTTAATGCAAGAACAACAGTACACTGTCTTTTCATGAAACTTAAAGCATGATCAATACCAAGACTGCAAATGTCTGTCATATACTTAAAAAGCAATTGCAACAAAGTATCTCTTTAAAAAAGTAAGACAAATGATCATGCAGGTGTTAATCTGCAGGGATTTGAGGATGATGTCTGTGCTGAGCTGTCATCTTTGGCTTCACTGGCAGCAAGGATGGGCAAGGTGTTACTTGGAAATGCAGATGTGGGAACAGTTGTGACATTTTCATCTTCCCCGGTGTCTGAATCTGGCGTTGTAACTTCACTGTTCTGAAGCCCCAGGATCTCACAAACTGCTTGTGGCAATTCCTGAGCAAAATAATAATAATAATAATATTTTAAAAAAAAAAATCAAATATAAGATAATTTATTCACTACTGAGGAAAAATATTCACAAATAACCCCTTTATTACTATTTGATTTCAGAGTCTAAACATCTATGTTAACAGTGTAACTGCTGCACATTCTCACATCATCTTCTAAATTCCAAATGAAATTCTAGCCATGTATTTTGTCTTGAGACTGCCCAGATCAGACTGGCCTGAAGGCATGTCTGTAGAGAATTGTATAATTGATGTACGAAGCCAGCCTACTGTGGGCCACACCATTCCCTGAACAGTGGTCCTGGGATCGGCTGCAAAAGAAAGCTATATGGGGGCTGGAGAGATGGCTGTTGGCTCCTCACTGCCTATAACCCAGACGGGGAATATCTCTGACCTTCAAGGATATCTGCACTCATATGCTCATATAGTCTCTCTCTCTCTCCTCTCTCTCTCTCTCTCTCTCACTCTCTCTCTCTCTCTCACACACACACACACACACACACACACACACACACACACACACACACCCCTGTTGAATGTACTAACTAATAAGTATGAGCCTGTGGGTGAGCCATGAAGCGGCATTCTTCCATGGTTTCTGCTTTAGTCCCTTTGCCCTGACCTCCCTCAAGGACAAAATGACCCAGAAGTGGAAATAAGCCCAGGCCTCTTCTAAGTGGCTTTTAGTCAGTGTTTTGTCACACAACAGAATGAAACCGAAACAGAAGCAGCTCCTGGGCTTCACCAAAATTAATCACTGTGCTCAGTAATGTCCCGGAGCTGCTTGCTATGGCCTTTGCATCATTAAACTTTGTAGGGGCTCCTGTAGTCCAGGCTATACTCAAAGTCATTACATAGATGAGGCTGGCCTTAGACTCATGATTGTCATAACTCTCCAATGGAGAAACTTCAAGGATGTAGCACCAAACCCCATCCAGTTCTCTAACATTTACAGTTTACTTCTTTTCTCTTTAGAGCCACTCTATCTCCTCATCAAACACTCGCTCCTTAAGATCCAAAGCAATCTCACTGGCAGGTTTTGAAACAGAATAGCTGTCCAACACACATTCCTAGAACAAACTAAATGACTATGTGGACCCAGAGGAGGGGATGACACAAAGCTCAAACAAAAATTCTTTTAGAAATGAAAAAGCCATCACCAGTTTCTGTGAATTATGGGGTCTGGCTGGGTCTGCCTGCGTTTCTGAGCTTGAGACACAAAGGTATGACTTTTCCTTCCTCCCTCCTCCTTCCTCCTGATGCTGACAGGGACCCCAGCCTGCTTTCCTGACTCTCTGGGATTCCTCCTCCTTCTTCAAACTCCCCAGCAACACCCATGTGGCTGTGACCTCCACACTGGCTTCAACAGAATGGCTTTTCTTCCTTTTCCATCCTCTCTCTGAGCAGCTGCTCAGATTTGCGACTCACCTGTCCTGGAGTTTTTCTTTTAACCTTAATATAATTTTAAAATCAAACTGAGTTTTAAAATAAAACAAAGGGAGAGAGGAAATAAAAAGGGAGGGAGGCATGGAGAGAGAGGAAGGGGAAGGAGGGAGGGACAGAGGAAGAGCCAAACTATAATGATTTGGTTTAAATTCAAATAAAACATTACATTTGTCTTTGTTTTTAGAAACAAGAGCCTGATAAAAATGTGGTAAGATAAATTACCATCCACATGCTCTAGTCAGAACCTATGTTTGGTGCTGGATGCTGCATATTTAATAAGTGATCCTGTTCTGTGTTCATTATGTTGGAAAATGTATTGCCACTTAAAATCTGCAGCCTCCAGTTGTAGAAATATTTTCATTACTTTTGCCATTTTGTCAATTAAATGTTTCCAATCTGGCATAATTAGTCAACTGTTTTCAATTAACTGAGGTAAACTTACAATGGTAAATAAATCAAAACCAAAGCTTTGTGTCTGCCCCAATTTGCTGGCTGCCATTTACTTTCTAAGAAAATCTTTCCTTAGCCGATAAAAAAAGGGAACAAAACTATTGAGATTATTTGTAACACTATATACCTTGCATTGTGCCATCTGTAGGGAAATTGCTTCTGCTTTACATAGTATATCTTCCACGTCAATTTTCATGGACAATTCATTGATATGCTAAAAAAAAAATCAACAGAAGAGAATGATAATCTATTTTGCTCTACAACATAAACAATTTATCAATTAATTTGCAATGCAGATATTACCCATAATATAAAAATATTCAATATTATAAATCCAGAGAAAATTTAATACATCTTTCATTAGACTCTTTCAGGTTTTGAAGCCAGAGAACAGCTAATAAGCTTACAGAATAGTAAACCTGCAGTCATCTCAATTTTTCTGCCTTCAAGTTTTAAGCACAAGATTAATCTACATCAAGAACATTTGTTGGATTTACTTTCCTTCCTAAGTAGCCACCTGATGATAACTGAGCAATATTTATTTTCTGAAGTGTCAATCTCTGAAAGCCAGTCCAGCACTAGGTGTCACAGACACAGAGTGAACTGCTCATGAGACTCAATGACACTCCAAAGCGATGTTTTGTGCAGAAGAAGCACCAGAACACATGTCATCATCTACTGAGAAGATGCACCTTAAGTATCTCATTGAAGCCATAATGCTTTTCCATTATCTGTTGCTTTTCTGATTCCAGGATAGCACAACACAGAAGAAGATGGAAGTTCTTACAGGGCAGTTCCGTCCACATTACCTACAAAAAATGTCAGTAAACAAAATCAATTTTAAATATTTACTCAAAGATACATGCTAATTCTGAAATAACAGACATGTCTAGTTGGGATAGTCCAATTTTTCTAGCTACCAGATGAGAAATGAGGATTTGTAAAGGAATGAAAATCAAGTTTAATATTTGATGTACTTCCAGTGTGACTCTTCAGGTAACTGCAGTGAGCAGCTAATAATAAAAACATTACTGATTAATAGCACACTACTCATAAGGACAGCCTCAAAGTGTAAGGGTTAGATCTACTTTCATTATTTTTCTGAACTTTGACTTTTTCACAAAACTTCAGTATTCAGAAAATTATGGGGGGCTACAAATTTAAAAGCCTACTATGAAAACAACCACAGATACTTCTACACCATGTACAGTAAAAACCTTGTATATGACACCATATAACTCAAGATCAAGAGTATCCCTGATTCCAACAAAAAACTGGAGGGACTACACAAAGCTAATAGCCCAGCTACATACACATTTGAGCAACCGCTACCTTTTATCCTAAATAGGGCTGATGCCAATAACTCAGGACCTTTGTTTCCCTCTAGTAATGTACTTAATGACATCTTTTCCTGGAAGAAAAAGGAACCATAGGAACAATGCTAGAGGAGCATAACAGAAATAAATTCATAAGAAATAAATCAAGTTAATCAGTTTCAGAAATTAAATTACAGGGCAATTAACCTCAAAGTTTTAGGCTATATGGTAAACACAGAGTCGGCAGTTAGTCCAGCTAAGTGATAAATTTTTTTTTTTTTTTTTTTTTTTCCATCCTGAAAGCTCGGATTCTCACTCCAGGACAGCCTGGGCCCAGGAGGAACAATCAACTCCATGTTTCCTTTGTTTTGGTTTTTTGTGGGCTATTTGTTTCCTTCTGTCCTGTTTTTGGGTTTTTTGTTTGTTTTTATTTGTGTTTGATCCTGTGTGTTTTAAGAGAGATTGGGAAAGAAAATAAGGTTGGGTGGGTAGGGAGAAGGGAATTTGGGAGAAGCTGTGGGATGGTCAGAGGAGACTGTATTAAAACACATGTAATAAACATGCAGGTTCTGGTTCCACATATCTAAGATCCATTTAAGAGTGAATCCATGCAGAAAACATGCAGCACAAAGCAACATCCTTCACCTAGCACAGCCTTCTCTAAAGGTAGTGCAGGAACCAATTCCCAGCTGTACAAGGAGTTCCACTGAAGATTATTCTCAACATATGTATTACATGGTCTTCTCTTGGTAGAAATTCTATCATTCCTTAGTTTTTATGAAGATATGACAATAATAAGACATTGTACTAATAATGCACTTTTTAAAAGCATGCTAAATCTGTTATAAACAGATAAAAATACCAATAAAAAATAAGGCAGTAAATAGTGATTGACATAAAGACACACAAAACTGGCCAAGGAATAGAGAATGTACCAACGGGGTACTGAGTCCTCAAAGAGGCATATATACCACACCCCTTCCAAGGGGTGGGTCACTGTGTAAGAAAAGGGGCATATACACTGCATCCCTTCGAAGAGGTGCACCATTATGAAGATGGTATAGAAAGAGTGTAGAAGCCAAAGATGGTGGCTGACTAGAAAGAAATATGGTCTTATGAGCACACCAGGAAAGGTGCACATCTGAATGTACAATGGTTGTGACTCACATAAAACCTGTGATGCCCAGGCCACAGCAAACCCCAGCAGGGAGAGGCTAACTGAGCACATATCTTATCCCAAGCTGTGAAGTTATTAGCAATTGTTAGGTACCAGGAAAAAGGAGAAACTGTTTTCTCTCAGAGTGTAGCTCCTGGTGAGCTGACTGTCCTCCAGTGAAGGCCCACATATCCACAGATGTTTGGGCAACACAAATTGGTCTTGGAAAGTAAGAGGTACAAACGTGGGTGTGTAGGGGAGGGGGAGTGGACTTGGCACGAACTGGAGGAGTTATGTAACTCAAAGTCAAATCTGTCAAATAAAGGATACAGGGAGCAAATGATCTAGAAAGCAAGTTAGTTTGGAAACACCCCAGTGCTGTACTCTAAAGAGACAGTCCAAGAAACAAGAGTTGTTAGGGATGATTACAAAGATGTGTTTCCAAATTCACTTGCCTTAGGAATTTCAGTGAAGCTGTGAGAATATACCTGTAACTCACATGAAATAAACTTTCTTTCCATAATAAATAGAAGAACTTACCTCCCATAATCGAAGAATATCTAGAAAACTAAACTCCCTTTTAAATCTGATTAAAAGCCATCTGAAGCAAAAATATAGATATCCAGAGTCCTGGGATTCTATAGAGAAGACAAAAATAAATTAATTAATAAATAAACAAATAAATAAAAGTGCTTATTCTTATGTTAATATGTCAGAACCAAAGAACCTTCCTCAAACTCAAATTTATCTATGCAATGAGAAGCCTTATGTCTGACTGACTATATTCTGTCAGTTCAAAGAAGGAATTAAAATGTACACAGTAACTTACTTTTTAAAAAAAACAGTTAGCAAATGTTTAAGTGTGTGAAGACAGGATTATACCAAGTGGTCTTAACCCTTCAACTCTTAACAAGAACTCAGACAACACAGTGGAGTATTGCTGTCTTTAAGAGTTCCTTTATGCCTGGCAGTTGTGGCTCAAGCCTTCAATCCCAGCATTCAGCAGGCAGAGGCAGGCAGCCGTCTTGAGTTTGGGCTAGCCTGACTTACAGATCAAGTTCCAGGTCAACTAGGATTGCCCAGAAAAACCCTGTCTTGGGAGCGAGGGAGGGAGAAGTTCCATTAAGAGGCCTGGAGGTGGCTCAGCAGAGGACCTGGGCTCGATTCCCAGCACTCAGATGGTAGCTTGCTAACCTCAGTTCCAGGAAATCAGACAGGCACACATGGTACACATATTCCATTCAGGTCAAACACTGATACATATAAATATTGTTTAAAGTTGAAACAAAAAGTTTCTTCACATATTTACAGGTATTACCCTACTGCTATGGGACTCTGCTCTTGTACATTGTAAGTTTTTGTTACTCCTATTGGTTTAATAAAATGCTGATTGGCCAGAAGGCAGACAGGAGTATGGGCGGGGCTACCCGACTAAGAAAATTCTGGAAGAGGAAGAGGAGAAACAGACACCAGCAGACACAGAGGAAAGACGACGAGAAAGCTGTTCTGAGAAAAAGTAACAAGCCATGTGGCTAAACAAGATTAGACTCATGGGTTAGTTTAAGAACAAGGGCTAGCTAGCAATATGCCAGAGCCATAAGCCAAACAGCTTGTAATTAATACAAGACTTTGTGTGATTATTTGGGACCAAACAGCTGTGGGTGGTCTATTTGGGACTGTTGGTCCAAATCTCGGGGCTGGGCCAGGCCAGAAACTTACTATACCCTAGAACCTGCTGTGTATATTTGTATTCACTCAACTTACCTAAATAGCTACAAAACCCACTGTCCAATAATCTCAGTAAGGTGCTCAGCTGGATTAACTGGGTCTTCATGCCTTGCATTTGCTCTTCAAAATTTTGATGCTTTAAAAGAAAATAAGTATTACCACATAATATTCAACATTTCAAAAAACACTACCTGTCTTGTATATAGTTTTCTCACAAGTGCAAAGGCTATGTAATGTGATGCTGCCCTAGATCTGTACTTAAATAAACATTTTGGAATGTCATTGGAAAAGATTTCATGAAAAAAATATAGGTGGACATGAAGATAGCAATATTTATAAATGTTGTGGTACTATCCTTTCATAGTCAAACATGAACAGATACAGTTGGACAGAAAAAAAGGGAAAATTGTTGGGGTAAAAGCCTTGAGAACGGCTGTGGTTTACATGCTCAAACACCTTCAAGCTTGATTAGTTTCCTGTTAACACTGAGACCAGCAACCAGCAGATGCCAGAACAAATATTCTCAAGGAGCTGACTGGGGCATCCTAATCCCTGACCTCACAAGTCTCTCTGCCCCTCCCTCCCGAGCTCTTGTGAAAAACCTTAGACCAGCTTTTTCACACCACCCATCCCCTCATACTTTTTCAACAGTACTTTAACAGTACTTTCGCCAAACTATCAGTTTGAAAGCCATTCTTAATGGTAAAAGTTTCTTTTCAATGAACTAAGGATTCAGCTTAATAAACTGAAGCCTCCAAAATATAGTTTCTCAGTTACAAGAGGACTATTGAGAAGGAAAAAATTAATTAACTAATCCACAGGATTTTTGCTGTAACAGTCAAACATTGCAACTGGTTTGGAGTACCAACATGACTAAACCATGTCATAAGAAAGCATCTAGAAAATGATAGAAATCCACTCTGAGAGAGTGCTCGCTCATTCCTGAAATCCTCCGAGAGAACAGGTAAGAAAGGACTTGACCGCTTCTTGAGAACACGGGATGAGAAAGTGAGAGTAAACCTATATACTAAAACACAGCACGGGAAAGCTCCTTATGCTATTTGTAGCTTGCAAACATTCCATCAGACAAAGTCTCAGCCTTGAACTACACATAACTAAACTTATCTGTAGGCATTAGGTTCAGCAATCACACACAAAGAAAAACATGGAGTAAAGGCAAACAAAGACAAGGAGTGAAAAAGCACCGACAGGAAGCAGGAGTAACAAGGCAGCCAAGCAGGTCCTGACTGGCACACGCTGCCCTTCCAAACAAACAGCACACTGTAAAGCTGTTAGCCGACTAAAAAAACAATCCCCAGACTCTATGAAAAAGACAAGCAGAGGACACTTACTATAGAAAAGGCAAAATGAAGAAATTTAAACTTCTTCGTACACAAAATGAAAAGGACTGTAAATTATGGATGTATAGAGAGTAGTCTTTAAGACCTAAATACATGCACATGTGCATATACATTAGCATCTAAAATTAGTCAATAAATTTGAATATATCAATATTGGTTGTTTTTATGAAATTAAAAGCAAAAAATAAACACAGTACATTCACATTATTTGGAGGGACATATACTGTAAATAGAGGTTTGATCTAAATACCAGGGATTCATGTATTCATTCTACAAAAATCTGTTGAATCACTTCATGTAGAGCATTAGGAAAATTCTGCCATCTACAAATATGATCCTGTGACAAGGAACACACTAGTTCTAGTGGAAAAAAGATAAAAACACAAGGAAGATAGACAATCTTTATGAACTCATCATTAGTTGTACAGACCTTTTAAACTAATACCTCAGGTTTCAAGAGTACTGGGGAGTAATTGGAACTAGGAAGATAGGCAAATTGATCAATCCAAAAGATAAGGAGACAGCTACATGCCTAGATCACTGCAGAACTGATGACCTTTCCAAATGATCCAAGAGCAATTCACAGCAATGGACTAACTTCAACATACATTGATTTAATAAAAGAACATTTGAAAACTATAAATCTTATCAAATAAACTTGGAAAATTGTGAAAAGAAATGAGAAATTCAAAGTATTAATAATAGATTTAAGGAAACAAAGGAAAAACTGATTTAAAAATAGGCAAATAAGAGAAATAGAACAAAGGAGACACAGACTTTGCAATTTCACACTTGAAGCCTTGAGTTAAATTGTCTTACAGAGAACGATTGATTCAAATCTTTATCCCTATTTCAGTACCATACAAAGATTTAACATCAAGCTTATTTGTTATGTTTTTTTTAAATACAAGCCCTTTGTGGTCAGGGCTTTAAGTTTCATAAGCCTTCAACTATTCATATTCCCTCCACTCACTCCTCCACTCCAAATCGTTTCTTGACTGACTGCTTGAGAAGACTGTTCTCCTTATCTCTATTAATAGTGGCTCTGTACTACTATCCTAGAACTCTGTTCTTAATAACGACAATAAAATGTCATGCAAGATATATATACTTAGACACTGTAGTCATCAAATCCTTCTGGAAAAGTCACAAGAAATGGATTAAGAAAGTGTCAGAGACACCAACATTCTGAGACACAAGGCTATCGATGAGTAAGGTATTATAATGACAAAATTGAAGACATTCAGTAAAGGTCAGAGGACTACTTAGCATGGCATTAAGCTTTACATCTGAAACTAGTATAAAGTTCACAAAACTCAACTCACCTATTCAATATTCTATAATAACACACGGCTCTCCTATATTACATAAGCATTTACTGATATTAAAACCTATTCATTTCGTGCTGCCAATAGATATTATCAACCTTCTCATATTAAGAACAATTTTAGTATTTCTTCAGCCTCTTGAAAGCTTGTTAAAAAGAAGTAAAGTAAGAATATGCAGTAACAATTCCAAGGTCCATTATAGCAGCTAGATATTAAAATCAATCTTCCACATTAATAAACCTCAGTTTTTCAGATTTAGTCTGAAGAGAGGATGGAATCCTTCTGCTTACCATCTGGTCCATGTAAGAGGCAAAGCACCAAAAGGCATCCACTTCATTCTCCATCACATATAGGACAGGGGAAAGTAAGTCGCTCATTCCCTGTATATATCCTGGAAAGAGGGAGAAGGGGAAAGTCTTTGAAAACCTCAACTTTGTGTACCCTCCGGCATACAGCTGAAAAGTACTTTCCTGTGAGGAAAGACTAACGGGTGCTCACCAATGCAGAGAGGAAAACAAAAAAGCTGGACAAATCAGTTGTCTGTGACTGACACACCAGTCAAGTCTATGGCTGCCAGAATGTGTTTTAACAGATAATCACCCTCAAAAATGTGTAGCATCCTCATTGCCACAGGCAGGTGCAGCTCTCAGCCCACATCAAAGCTTCCTTCTGCAGCAACAAAGACCATCACAGAACTCCTCAACTTGGTTAAAATGCAGACCAAGTGACTGAAAGGGGTCCAGCCCCCAGAGACACCTCTACAACACAATCCCTAGACTTAGGCCAAGGACAGTACTGAAGAGAGGACTGCAAGGTTCGAAGAGCAGGAACCAGGAAGTGCTGCAGGATTTACCTTCTTGTATGACAGGAAGGCCTTATGTATGAAACCTCAACAATTCAGCTACTTAAACATCTCGACAATGACACCACCAGTTTACATGCACAGGGCTCCATCCCTAAACAAAGAACTACAGGCAACTAATGCCTGCTAACAGATGGAGAATTAGTCTTCTAAAGGCTCTCCCTCCATTGGTTATCCAATACCATGGAGTCAGCCCAAAACAGTATATGCATGCATGATGTGGGAATGTCTTTGTGTATGCTGTGAATATCAATCTTTAAATAAAGGAGCTGTTTTGGCTCATGACAGGTACCATAGAAAAAGTAGGAGGAGAAATCACAGCATAGGTAAGAGAAGCAGGGCGGAGTCAAACAGACCAAGCCCGAAGCCCAAAGGAGCAACATGTAAGGAACACAGGTAAGCCACAGGCCACGTGACAAACAGATTAATGAGAATGGGTTGAGTTAAGATGTAAGAACAAGCTAGCAATGTGCCTGAGCCATAGGCCAAACAGCATGAAGTTAATATAAGCGTCTGAATCATTTGGGGGGCCTAAGTAGCGGCGGATGGCTAAAGGGTCTGGGGCTGCAGGTCTGTGGGTCCGGACCTCAGGCCACCCGGGACCAAGAAACCTCATTACAACACATGCATGCAATGCTGAATGAGCTCAGCATCTGCAGGTTCATTCATTCATACACACGTGCATATATACGTAGTATAATTAAAAAAAATTAAAAACAAGTCATGATATTTAGACAGAGCAAGGGGTAACACAAGGTTGGAATGAGTAGAAGGAAAATAACATTAATTATATTTTAATTAAAAATAATTTTTAAAAAGATGTGCAAAAGCATTATAAGAAGGATGAAATAGCCCAGGAGAACGTGAAATGCTACATGAGGATACTACAGAGGAACCAGACAGGAGTCAATAAAAGAAAACTAAAGGAAAAGACTCACTGAAATACCAGTAAAAACGAGGTAAAAGTCCAGAGTGACCAAGGCCAAGGTATCATGAACAAACTAGCAAAGCAAAACGAGCTGGAAACGGTCACCGCCACAGCATGCACTGCACAGGCTGGCTCACACCAACAGAACCACAGACCCGTGTCCCACCTTTAAACAGTCATCAATGCTGGGCTTTTCTCCCCTTTGGTAATCTAGCAGCTGTGTGTCATCCTGTTAGAATCTTTGCAACCAAAGTTGTCTCTAACTCCGCTGTCATTGATGCCATAGTAATTTCTCAGTTATGACCCTACACATCCTTGATTATGTAAAAAGGTAGCAAGTTAAGAAATCCCACCCACCCCTCTCTTAAAACAAAGTGTTAATTTTGGTTTTGACCTGGATGTCAAGTCTACTCTATAAAATACTCAACTTTCTTGTTTTACAGGTGGTTTCCAGAAAACCAAACCCTTTTGCTAATTATTTTCTGGTTTTGGTGTTCTGCCTCCATGTAAATCACTGCTGTGCCTGGTATCCACTGAGGCAGGAACTTGGTCCCATAGAATGGGAATTACAGAAGGTTATGAGCCACCCATGCAGATGCTAGGAACGGAATCTGGGTCATCTGCGGGTGCTGAGGTGAAGGCTGGAAGAGCCACCAACAGTTCTTAACCAAATCCTCTCCCCAGCCCCAGGCACAACAATTTTACCCAACAAAGGAACTGTGGTGTCAAAGTGCCTGCTCACTTATACTTTGGTACCTTTTGTACATTTGTTAAAATTGACAACATTTTTTTCCCTTCTTGTTTTGGTGATGGTGCTGACAGGAAGCATTCTGCCAATGAATCAGATCTTTATTTTTTTCCATTTCTATTTTGAGACAAAGTCTCCCTTAGTATACCAGGCTGACTTTAAACCTGCACTTCTGCTCTCTGCCTCTAACCCATCAACAGCACATGCCATTTAGGCACAGCACAGAGACTGCTTGACTAGTAACCTGCAAAGTGCATGCAACACACAGTCTTCCATGTGCAAATCCAAAACTTTCATTTTTGCTCAGGAAACTCTTTCTAGAAAGGCCATTTAAAGAGTGAATCTGTAAAAGGAGAAGAGGACAAAGCTGCTGCAAGTTACAAACAAGTGTCACCACCACTCCTGCTTATTCACCTCAAATCGAGGAAGCCCAAGTCTCTTCAGAAAACTGAGATCAGATGCATAATACAGAAAGGCACTCGTATCACCTCCCATTTCCTTACAGGATAAGTGAAGCTATGTTTGCCATCAGCCTGGACTCCATCATCCACTACAATGCCTGTCCATATCATCTTAATACATCATCACGAACCTGCGCTCTACCATCTGCAACAAGGCCTTTCCATATAATCTTATTGCTGTATTATATCTAATTTCTACCTGTGGGAAAATAAGATGCTATGCATATTAGTTTAAAAGAATACCTAGTTCCTACAGAAGACAACCAATTTTCATAGTTCCAAGCAAGAAACTAAAAAATTTACATAAAAATATGTCTACAAATTATATATGTAAAACTGTTGCCCCCACATTCTTCCAATCTGGCACTGACAATGAAATAAAGGACAATACTCAAGTAAACCAACTAAAGTATGAGGGAAATTTCATGCGACCTGAACAAAGTGTAAAGTAGTAGGACTCTGCTCAACAGTACACAGTGTATGACAGAAACAGTCAAACTCTGCTATAATTTAGATGCACCTTTCCTCTGGGAAGAAGTGCTTTGTTACTAAGTTATGAAGAATAAAATTTTCTAAAAAGCTAATTTAGTCCTTTAAGTCTTAGGCTCTCATATGAGATCACTACCCTATGTCTTCTATAAATATTAGCTGAGACAAGCTGCCAACTATTCTGTATCTTCGGTAATCCTTAAACTAGCTCACCCTTTTACATCATGTTGTGGGCCGAGTAAGGTCTAAGTTATTATTGAGAGATGGCAAAGCTGTTCACCACTGTACTCACCTGTACTTGGATTCTTACCACTGCTCACTATAGATCTTAACAAAACAGCACCACAATTTCTAAACTTTCCTTAAAATTATTTTCATAGCTGGGAACATGGGAGAAATAATTTCTTAGAATTCTAGTATACATTTTCTTACACTAAAAATAAAACTTCAGTCTCCTCTCTGGTCAATTTTTCAAACAACTAAAACTTATCTACTGGAGTATAAAGTTTAAAAAAACCTTGAGAGTTAAGTTTGTTTGTTTTGGTTTTTGCTTGTTTAAGTTTGAGAGAGTTTCTCGGTGTAACAGTTCTGGCTGACATGGAATTTGATTTGTAGACAAGGTCGGCCTCTAACTCAAGAGAGCCACCTGCTTCTGCCTCCCAAGTGCAGGGATTAAAGGCGTGCCACATCACCACCCAGAAAAATTATTTTTAAAAACACTAGACACTGTAGTGCCTTCTTGTACAGAGTATTTTGAACAGAATTTAACTTGTTATTGAATATTCAGGGTCTTCTTTGTGAACATTTACAGTACAGTAAAAACAAAAGCCCATAGACACTTCCTGGAACACCAGACCTGTGTTCTTTAACTCAGTTACTCTTCCTCAAGCTTTCTGTGAGCTTTTCACCATTCTAGTCTATTCTCAATAACAAGGCTGAGTTCTGGGAAGATGGATCTTACTCAATCTGTGAGTTAAAACAAGTCAATATGATAGAGTCATCAGAAAACTAAATTTACTGCCTAGGTTACAGTATGCGTGAAGGGCAGGAAATATGGCCCATGATTGCAAAAACAGCTATCTCAGCTTCTAATAACACAGTTACTTGTGGGAACCTTAACACGTTTCATATGCCTGAAGCATATGGTAAGAAAGTCTGGTGTTAATGTGGACAGAGATAACAAACTGATATATTTCTCAAACTATATTCCTGGCAGAATGCACAGCCAAAAGTGAATTCTCATCTTAAAATTATCATTGGAGAGAAAGTATGAATGCCACCTGTTAGCAAAAACAATGTTCCTACTCTCTATAATAGAGAAGGTTAAGTACAATGTTAAAATGACAATGGATTGGAGTGCTTAAGGTATAGAGCAGTGGTTCACAACCTTGGTAATATTGTGACCCTTTAATACAAGAGTAATGCTGTGACCTCCAGCCATAAAATTTTCATTGTTTCTTCATAACTTGTTACTGGTATTAGTTATAATGTAAATATCCGATATGCAGGATATCTGACGTGCAACCCCAAAGGAGTCATGACCCTAAGTTGAGAACAGCTGGTATAGAGGTAAGAATGCCAGCCAGTAACAAAGATTAGAGCCTCTAGCCTTGGATCAATTATCTTATTCAACCTTACACTTATTCACGGCGATACACTTTATTGATAAAGTGGGACTAACAGCCTCACTTCGTCAGAAAGCTATTATTATAATTTAAAATTAAAATCAAATCAAGCACGACAGCACTTTATAACCTCAAAGTCATTTCATGTTTTCAATGATCCAGTAAGAAGTTCACCACAGGTATGACAAACAGGAATGGCGGTACACACACACACACACACACACACTTTTTTTTTTTTACTTTAATGGTAGCTCTGTGATTTTCAATTTACTGTCAAAGAGGTTGATAGTGAGAATAAAAATGCAAACAATAAAAAATGTTATTTATAATTTAACATTCATTTGGGTTTAATTGTGCTGAGTATCAAATCAGCTACTCCAAAAGATGCCCAAAGTTCTACTGCAACTTTCTAGAAAACACTATTTTTGACAGTCTCTAGCTGCTCCCATTCCGATGGCAGGAACTCAGGAATGTATATTATTTATTTAAAATGGACCAATGCTTAGGGAAAGAAACAGCTCAAGTTCTCTTGCTACTTAAAAATAGTAATTCCCTTGAGCCCAGTACTCAGGAGACAAAGCCAGGTGGATCATTGTGAGTTCAAAGTTAAGGCTAGTCTGATTTACATATCAAGTTCTAAGCCAGGCATCCAAACTGATTTTATTAAATATGCCACATCTCACCCCGAGGCAGGGCTACAGAGTAAGACCATGTCTCAAAAGCAAAACAGCATTGTTTTGGTAACTTTCCCCCCCTTTAGTGTTGTCCCTTCCCTATAGGATTTCCCATTTGACATGCCAGACCTAATAACTCATTTTGGTAGGACTTAAAAACAATCAATTCCACTCTACAATCTCAGAGCTACAATCACAACTTTTCTTCCAAAAGAAGGAAGTGTAAACAATGGTTCTCAGACTGTCTCCACAAATGCATTTTTAATGTCTTCCTAATCTTCTAGAAACAACTAACTGCACCATTTATTACACACTTATTCTAAATAGCTCATCAAGGGCTCAGAGTTTCAGGTTTTGATGCATTTCAGATTTACAGATTATGGATACCCAAAGTGAAGTCTGTGTATACACTCAAAGTCCGAAGTCTGATGTCAGAGAGACTTGGCTACTCCATTTGTTAGCCTATTGATCATGAGAGTTAAGTCCAAGGGTGCCTGCTTCCTCCGTTACCACTCTTCAAGAGTCATTCCTGGAGTTTTGCACTCAGAGGTCAACTTTCTCGAAATAGAGAAAAAATGATCTCCAGTCCAAGGGATCTGAGTAGCTTCACTCCCCAGCTAGAACCTCCAAATAAGCTCTCAAAATCCAAAAAGCTATAAAACCTGAAACCCCTGGTTTAAACCATCAGAGCAACTCAGGCTGTGTTTCTGTTCACTGAACTAATGATCACCTGTTGAGCATTATACCAATCCTCAAAGCTTCTCGAAGTTGTAAATTCATAGAAGATCACATCTTCACACATACTCCTTTTCTTTTACACATCAAGGCCAAACATCCAAGCTTACACCTAAGTATTTTCATCAAAAGAAATGGAGCAAGCTACTGCTAAATTTGCAAAATTACTTTGTCTAATACAGTTAACATCCTGAAGGTATCACTACAATACTCTCAAAAAAATTTAACTTCACAGTGCTTCTGTGACCTGCTGTGGCAACCTAGAGCTCTCCTGTGGAGTCACAGCCTGATAGGCTTCTAAAGCAATTACCATTTCCAAAGCAGCTAATAAATTTAAATTCTAAAATAAACACACAGAAGTCTTTACTTAAATCAAAACTTTATAGAACTCACCTAAATCAAAATCATACATACAGTAGGTCATCAAAATGTCATGAAGCAAAATCAGCCCAGGATTATCTTGACCTTCATAAAACTTGTTTGTTCGATCCGTTCTGTTAACATCTTTTTCTAAAGAAGAAAATCACACATTTCAAAAAACAGATTCTTATATAAAGTTTTTATCTAACAAGCACAGAATTTCTTATTAATTTCATCTCTTGCCCACCTCCTTTGGTTTTTCAAGACAAGGTTTCTGTGTGTATCTTTAGCCATCCTGAAACTGTATACCAGGCCGGCCTTGAACTCAGAGATCTTCCCAAGAGTTGGGCACCCAGATAATTTCTGTTGTAGAATATGATCTTAGGGTATTACTTTTGCTTATGTTGCATTAACTCTGTGAAGCTGTGTTACTTGCCTGTCTAAAACACCTGATTGGTCTAATACAGAGCTGAATAGCCATAGCAAGGCAGGAGAGAAAATGGGCAGGGCTGACAGGAGAGTGAATAAATAGGAGAAATCTGGGAGGAAAGAGGAGACAGAGGAGGAGGACCCCAGGGACCAGCCACCCAGCTACACAGCAGCCTGGGAGTAAGAAACAAAGGTACACTATGCTAGTGACCCTAAATTTATCTACAGATAACTCACCCCAGAACTTGAGGCCCCCTCATTCTAACATTAATTAATGAATATCCAAAATTATTATCCAAAACTAAATACCAAATAGCCCCTTTACAAACCTGTCTCTTCTGGCTTGTGGCACTTAGTCCATTTCTCTAGTTGCTCACCTTGAAATGGTGACATTCAACCCTCCTTCCCTTGACTGACATTGGTACACTAATTGAATCTTTAAATATATATATATATATATATATATATATATATATATATATATATATATATATATATATATATATATATATAGAAGTCAAAATTCTCATCTCCCACCCAACTCACTCACTCCTGGCTACCTCCAACTACCCCAATTCAAGTCATGCTGCTGTCCTCTCCTCCAACTCTCCTCACCAAGGAATCGCAGGAGGCACACTGAGGCTGCAAGTCTCCAGACAAGCCTGTCTGCTGCTAGTCTCTTAGATCCAGCAGCCATTGCCCCTGGAGTTTAGCAGCTGCCTCCAAAGCTCTCCTCCCACTTCTGCTGCTCTAGACCTAGCCTGCAGGCATCAGGCAAAGTGCCACGGAGCCGTACTCTGACTATGGAACTTGTCTGCTCTAAACCCTCTTATCTGAGTAACTGGCAATACTGAGTACCAGCTTTCTCAAGTCAAGGAAGTAAGTCTACTTCACTCAATATTCTATCAACAACATGGGTCCTCTAACTCTGTGCTCAAACTTCCACCTCTTGGCTTTCTCAATCATACTTGTATCTTAGACAGCTTTCTTATTCCTCCTTAAAACTTGATAGGACCCATTTTCAAATAACAGCAAAAACAATTAACATATATACTCTTACGATGCTCCAATAGCTTTCCATCATACATAAATCTACCTTCTTCATGTCATCTACAAGCCCTACAGCCTCTTGTGCAGGGTGTCCATGAATACATTTGCATGTCTGTATGGGAGTGTGAGTGCACATAACCCAAAAGTCAATCTAAGTGTCTTTTACCACTGCTCCACTCGGCCTTTTGTGAAGCCGCTGGTTCTCCCTGAACGATGAGACAAACTGGCCAATAAGCCCCAATCATTCACCTATCTCACCCACGTGTGTACCATGTGTCTGTATGTATATGTACGCACACACACAGTCACTAGAAAACTCTAGGTACATTAAACAATTCAAATTACACAATTTAGTAACCATTTTTCCTAAAAATGAACAAATAAAAGTGTCTCATTTCAAATAGAGATTTAAGCTGGGTAGGAGGTAGAAACGGGGCAATCATGAGTTCAAGGCCATCCTGGACTACATGAGACTCTGGTTTTTAAGAGAGATTTGAAGTATCTAGAGTTTCCCCACTAGGTGCCTGCAAAGAAAGAATAAAGCACAGAAAGAGAGAAGAGTCACTAGCTTAAAAAGTAAGGGAAGGTGCTGTAGCATGTGGAGACTGAGCCTTCAGAGATCAACCAGGAAACATGGTTCATCGTCTTTTCTACTAAAACTGCAATCAGTAGATGCCTTCCAATGGAATCTTTAAACAAGCTATGACAAAGAACTGCCAAGGTTTTGCCATAACCAAAGAAGCTATTGCCAACAGACTCCACATACCAAAGTCCACATTCTCAGTGCTTCCATTTTCTCCTTTGTAAAACCAACTATGAAGTAAAACTTGGCAGGCAGGTGTTTACAGCACAAACTAACAAGCCTTTAATAATGTAGGCTTGTTGTCTACCACTGGCAGATATCCCAAAACTAGGTCTAACGGTTTTCATGAGGAAACTCTATTAAGCACCTCTTTTCTTAGAAAATAGTTATTCCCTAAGAAATGTTCTGTTTTCAAATTTTAAAAATTTCCACTTAAAATCACTTAATTAAAAATACAATATGGCTCAGTGTGGTGGTGTACACCAGCACTCAGGAGGCAGAGACAGGAGAATCTCTGCAAGTTTAAGGCCAGTCTAGTCTACATAGCAAGCTCCAGAACAGCCAGGGCTATATAGAAAGACCTGGTCTCAAAGTAAATAAATGGATGGATGAATACATTCATTCCTACATACATACATATATATATACATACATACAAACATACATACATACAGATAAAAAGTGTATTATGTGTGCGTGTGCATGTGTGTTAAAGTTATATAAACCAAAGTAAAGTCCATTAACCATAATTATCTCCCAGCAGTAGAAACAAAATTTTTATTTTCTTCTTTTTGGTCATCTATAGCTTCTAATTTTTGTTAAGTACAAAATCACTTTCAAGGGGAATACAAAAATGATAAATCTTTTAAAGTGAGCAAATAATCTTTCCTTAATTCACATTATGAAATGAAAGTACTTCAGTACTTAAACATGCACAGGCTGAATTAACAGGCCTGTTAGGCTCTCACATTCCTATATACTTCTCAGTTCAGATTGCTTTTGAGCCCCAGTATCATATCATGTATTTTGCTTCTTTAATCTTATCAATAGCTCTTGTGTTTCCAAAGTTACTATGGAAACATACCGATCAGACTTCTATAATCTCTCAACCTGGAGTTTCTCTTCTCTTGCTCCTCACTGACAGACTTCCACTGCAGTTTCATCCTGAAGTACTCATCGCTGTAGAGACAATGCATACCAAGAATGCCATTGAGACTTGGGTTGTAAATTCCCTGTAGTTCTCTATACACACAGTGCACCAGAGTATTTATGATGTTAGTATATCTAACCTTATAAACATGACAGTGAAATGTGTAATTAGACATCCGTGAAAATAAGAGGAAATGGATGGGATAAACTTTAACTGCTAGAATTTCAGGTACACTTTAAAAGAAAACAATTCTTCAAATGATTTCTAAATTTATTCCACTTATTAAATATTTTAGACACTAAAGCTTTTGATTATAAATAAGAATTCAAATAACTTTTTAAACTCAACTTAAAATTTTGTTTTTCTACCATTTTACTAGAAAACTTTTTAATGATTGACAAAGACTGCGGATCTGCACACAATGGTTGAGAATAGTTTCAATCAAATGGTGTACTGAAAATTGGACATAAAAAAAGCCACCTGAGAGGTTGGCTATCTTTCTCTCCAAGTATAAGAAATGAAAGACTTTCTTCCATGTGACCAATGTATGAGGGTCATGAAAATAACATAAAGGTAACTTAAACATTAAGTATGTATAACCCAGTTTTATAATTTCATAATTAGGTTATGAAAATCAAGATGATTTTAATGCATATCTATATAGTTGTCTTTTAAGTATCTGAAGACTGATAAAAAGTTAGCACAGAAAGTTTTACATATTCACAAGCATAGCTATAATAAAATCCTTCTAAACAAGTGTTTCTAGTAAATAACTACATTACTTCTAATTTTTATATTAAAACAATGAGATCTAACTGTCCTATCATTGCTGGTCTATTCCAAACCCTCACATAAACTTCATTTGTATAGTGGGTTACTTCAATTTCTCCAATAAACATACAAAAACATCATTTACTTACGTTTTTTGTTTTTGTAATTGAGTTCTTTCCTCTTTGGTACTATCCCAAGGAAAATAACCCAGAAGAAATTTCCATGCTTGCTTTCTTAATGAATGGCTAAGACCCTAAAGAAAGTATTCATATCAGTCATATTAGTTTAAAAGGTTAAAAAAAAAAAAAGTACCCTATGTTTAGAAAACTTCATTATAAGTAAATGGGAGACTTTAATACTTAAGTTTTATACCAGAATAATTCAATCCAATGAATGCTATCTTATTTTAGGATACTGAAGAGGAAAGAAATTGCCAAACTATCCAAGAGTCCAGTAGACTGTACAGTGGAGCTGATAAGGACGCTCAACCTTACTGGGTAAAAATGCACTATTATAAGCCTCTTCATGTAACTCATAGAACGAAGTAGGAAAAATTATCTTCTCCTAGACTTATGGACACCCCAAAATCAGCACACAGGGGAACTGTAAACACTCCACTCTCCCAAGTCAACACAGAAACTTTAATACAGCTTTCATTAAAGAAATGAGAGTTAACTCTTCCTTCCTGCAAAAGAAATAAACCAACAGAAAACTGATATAATGAATATCAGAGCTTCAGTACCCCTCTGAATATCATCTGCTTCATGTTCTCTACGTTTAAAAGCCTTCCTTCAGAGTCAAGGCTCTTGGTCCATTCTTCTAGTGACACGGGCTCTCTCCTCTGAATGACAGGTCGCTCTCCCAAATCAATCTAAAACAGGAAGAGAAGTAACAGCACCTCTCACACACCTGTAAGGTGAAATCAAGGCATATGTAAAAATGCCTAAAACACTTTCTCAGACATGAGCTCTAACACTCCTAGTATCCTTCCTCATTTTCCAGTGTTAAATTTATGAACTTTCTTAGCCAGTATTACACACATTTCCCATCCTACGAAACATAAATAACTGGGATATAGATTCAGAGATTTCAGACTACAAGTGTTTGTCGTTAAAAAGGTTCTGCCATTAGATTTTCAATTACATGAAAGCATAAAAAAGCATTCGACATCAATTCTATGAGATCCTGGGATCAAATGATGCATTATTAGGGAGAGACAGAATATATTCTACTAACCATACTCTAAAATTAAAATAGCTTTTATCCCAAGCTGAAGTTTGTAATTCTCAAGATTGATTCATGATTCATTAGTTCCACTTGGCAATTTCTACTGTCTTTATTCAGTTAATATTTGCTGGTAATTTTAAAATACTATTTGAAGATAAAGCCTTTAATTAAGCTCCACAATTGAGAAATTTACAATTTTACAATTATGAGCAAACCTAGACTTGCAACAAACTCAAAAGCTTTGCTGAACATTATATAAAGACTTGTTTGAATGCAGGGCCCAAGCCCGTCCATCTCAGGAAAAACATCAAAGGACAACAGAAGGCCTGTGTCGTGTCAAGCTGCTCTGGTACCTACACAGAAATGGGCCGACTCAAACAAAACTAGCAGGCAAACTGAGCGCTCGCTCCTTTTACTTCTCTCAACTCCACAAAACCATTTCCTCATTGCTAACAAAAAACAATCATAGGAGATGCACCATTAATGAAGAGATGGTGTAAGCTAGCAAATCAAGAACTAGACCTCAGATTTATTAGTCAGCAAAAAACTATTATGAATAGATTACACAAGTAGAAATGAAAACTAAGCCTCTTTTTCTATAGTATTCAGAATGCATTCTATTAAATGTTAAGAGCTAGAGAACTTAAAATCTCCACTCACTCTTGTGATGACTTCAAATCCCGGTTCTTCTTGCTGATTTATCTTTAGACCTGGAATAGCATCACTAAGAAAATCCGCCATTTCTGAAGGTGGTCGTTGATGTGTAGAGGGATCACTTCCTCTCAAACTATCAAAAATGTAGTTTGTAACTTTGGAAAATCCTACCATAGTTGCTGTATAAGGATCCTTTTTAATTTTCTATGTAGTAGAAAGGAAAATATTAGGATTATTAATTAAAATAAGGAACAAATCTATCTCACAACTGGCAAAAAGGCAAAGCTTTAAAAGGAGGAAAATCAGAGCTAAAACAGTATTCTATGATTATCTGAGGTTTTTCTAGAAAGAAAAATTTCAACTTAAACCATTTGGTTAAAATTGAGTAATAAATGGCAAATTAATGCTACTGATTGAACTGCAGATCAACAAAGGCTTTGCAGGCTTCATCAGTCCTTGTACAGAAATGCACACGGTGCTTACTTTCCAGTGGTGAATGGCCCACAACAGCTTTCTTCTGTCTAGCAGTCCTGCCTTCACAAAAAAACACAGATTGTATTTCTTCAAGTGTGCACTACCACACTAACACAAAATATTTGATAGATAAACTTACTTACAGGCTCAATTTACTTAGATGAGGGTTGAATTTTTAATCTCTATTAGCTACAAAACTCTTGTCAAGAATCATTTCTCCTAGGGTAGAGCTGTCCTAGAAATAGCAAAAGTCTTTTCTGTGTCTAATCCTGGCATTATTTGTAAAGCCAAAAGTTGCTGCTAATTTAAATCCACTATAAACAGTTATTTGTTACATAATAACTCTTAGAAGAACTTTTTATGGTAAGGAGCAAATCTTCTTCACTCCTTCCTAAAGTCTATACTTTGTGTTGCTGATCTTTACATTCCCATAGTCAAAAGAAAAAGTGCTACAAACAGAGTAAGCACTCAAGCATAGGCTAAGTAAATAAAGGAATAAAAACAATTGGGATTCTGCACATGCTCAGTGCGTGATTTTGGCCAAAAGCAAGACCATACCTAAACATACTTAGAGCAATAAGATACATGCTAATACCCACAACTATCTATTGAGATGGGAAAAGGCTCAGATTACTTTTTCTAAACTAATCATTAATTTGAAATAGCTTACTCTGTGATCTTTCAGGCAAATAAAAAGCCTAACTAAAATCTGCTGCCCTATTTCAGCACTATGATAAAAGAAAGACCTGGCTCAAGAGTAATTTAGGATCAAGGGAGTATCTGGGATTTCCAAATACTATGTATCGTATTACTCTGTAAGACTGCACAGTACATGCCATTTGGTGCGAGGGGGGGGGGGGGGGGAACCACACACACAAATGACAGAATTCAAATGTAAGGACTAGGAAAGCATACTTGTATTAAGCCATACGCCGGTTCATCAAGAAGATTTTCAAAAGACTGTGAAAGGCTCTTATTCTGAGAATTGACAAGAAGTATTCTATTGTCTTGTGATGACCTGCAATTAAAAAGGGGAGGGAGGTTTAGAAAATACTACCATTCTACCCCAGTTATCTCCCGAATAATCGTCACTGCAGACTTTTCCTTCCTAGTAACCTACTAGCAAACACCTAGTACTGTATGCTTGAAAACTTCAAACATGAAATGCTAAATTTTAAAATGTAACATAATATACATCTTTATATTTTTATTCTAGGGAATACCAAGGTGTTTCTGTTGCAATGATACTGAATTCTTAAAATTTACAATTAAAAAGTCTACAATATATATTATTACTATTGTCATTGTTATCATAAAAATGTGTGAAACCAAACAACTCTGGGATTCCAGTATATACTATGTACAAAATAAAAATACATATTTTTGAATAATTTCTGAATTTGTTCCACAGCTTGTCAGTGTTATAATACAAAATGTTAGAAATTCAAGATCTGAATTCTTTGGTGACAATGTTAATCATAATACATACATACAAAAATATTTAAAATGTTTATATATATATATACACACACATATGTATGTGTGTACACATAATTTAGTGGCCATATGTTTTTAGTTTTCTTACTAAAGCTCTAGGAACAGGTATCTTCCCACGCTTCTTAGTAACCAAGAAATAAAACAGTGTGCTTTCCAAGCAAACGTCTAATTCCATAGAATCAGACAAACTAACCACACTTTTCTATTGTTTCATGACTGAGTCAAATGTAATGAATCTACAAATGTTCTATGCTTAAAATAAAAATTAAATGTTTTCTGCTTCAATACACCTCTAGTTTATTACTAATGTTTGAGATAAGATCTTTAATAAGAGTTATCTCGTCTCAATTGTAACATAACAGAATATAGTAGTAATAGTGGTGAGGATATGAAATCCAGAACAGAATCTTTACCTTACATGGTCACAAACACTGAATCTGTGAGGACAACAGAAGCTGATAACATCTTGAAGTTTTTTTGTTTTGTTTTTAAAGGCTGTGGCCCAGTCATTTGACTGGGGGGGGAAGGGGGGTAGACAATCAAAACATTACATTTTCAATGTTTTCCTGCAATTAGGATGGGTGTTTGAAGTGCAAAGCTATGGAGCTGGTTTTTCTCACAGCACTGTTACTGCAGGGTTATTCTTTCTAACAAAAAATAACATAGTTACTTAAAACCTAAATGAAATGTAAGTAAAACCACTGTCTGTCCTGCAGAAAGGGAACAAAATACACACAATACATGAACGCAGAAAACACCTATCCACATAAAACAATGTTTTAACTCCATGCTACAGAACAACAAAACTTTATATATAGAAACTAATCTTATAAATGGTTGGTGTGATATATAATCATTAGTTGTAATCAACCAACTTGCTTTTTAAAAAAAAACTTTTTACTGCTTGAATACTGGTATATTAATGGGGGGGGGGGAACACAGCCTATAATGAAAATAATTCAATAGGATGTGAATAAAGCATTTTTATTCTAACAAACGCTTCAGTTTCTAGTGTAAGTTTTTGTGGTTACATGTCAATGTAGTGATTTCTTCTTATCTGCAGGTTAACAGTCACATTCTTTTCTCCAAGTGAATATAGCACTTGGAGATGGTAAGAAAAGAATACATACTAATCAATTAATGCCGCACTGGTTATCTAGGACAAGAAAACCATTTAAAAAAAAAAAAATACCAAGAACCTAGTAAGTGAAACTGAAATGGCAACTATGTGCACGCTGGCCTAGCATCCTTGTTTGTATAAGGTTCACTGGCATTTTCTGCCCATCCATACTAGGGACCAGCTCAGTGTGGACAACAATCCTGAAGGGGTTAATAATAATACTGTAGGAAAGTCCTTCTTTCTGTACACTCTGAATATGTATTACTTTCACTAGTTAATAGCGAAGCTGACTGGCCTACAGAAAGACAGGATAGTTATGTAGGACAATCAAAATGAGGGAGGATAGTGGATGAAGAAGGGCAGAGTCAGAGGCGAGGCCCACTTACCCACCCAGCTTCTGAGGAAGGAGGATGTGTAAAAAATGAGCTAATGAGCCATGCATGAGCCATGTGGCAAAGCATAGACAAGAAATATGAGTTAATTTAAGTGTAAGAGTTGGCTAGTTATAAGCCTAGTCTACTAACTGAGCATTTATAAGTTATATTAATCCCATAGTAAGTTATATTTGAGAGCAGGCAGTTGAGACAGGAAAACTCTGCCTACAGAAATCTTTCTATCTCAAATCATCCAAGAGATATGCCCCTGGGCATGGCAGAGAGGTCATCTAGACTGCTTTAGGTGGGAGAAGCCATCTGAAATGTGGCAGGACCACTGCACGGGCTGAGTTAGCGAATGAGTAAGGAAGAAAGCTGAGCTCCAGTACCCATTCCTATCTTTCTGACTTCAGGTGCAATGTTAGCAGCTGCACTCCAACCGGGAGCCACAGTAAACCCTTCCTTCCTCCTCAAGATGCTTTTGTCTGGGATTCTGTCACAGCAATGAGCAGAGTGAGTAAAGCAGACGGTCTCTACAAGGTGATGAAGGCATGCAGGAGTCAAACTTTTGCACACTCTCTCCAGCAAGCAGCAGTGCTACATATGGGACACCATTGCCGTGCCTTCCCATTTCCAACAGCACTAAGTTCTTCTAAAGAAACTCTCCTTCCTAGAGACCTGTGTGGGAGTCACGTGCATGCTTGATGTAACCCTTTCCAGGCCCCTCTTTTTCACAGACCTTCTTACCAAAGGAAAATGTTTTTCTGTACCCAGTTACAAGGCAAGCGACCTGGTCTCAAACAAGATGTGAGAAGTGAGTTCAAGCTATACTGACAAAATGTAAGGCCATGCTCTTATATCTCATTAACAATGGCATTTTAACTCCACCTATATCCCCTATGTTTACTTATATTTTTTACAAATTCAGAAAACAGGTTTTATATCCTGCCTACATAACAAGGCCACCAAAAGCATACGATGCTACTATTTTTAAACTCATCCAGTATTTTTAAAAAAAAAAAAAAAATGCCATACAGTGGTGGTGCATACCTTTCATCCCACAACTCAGAAAGCAGAAACAGGAGGGTCTTTAAGTTCCAGGACAGTCAAAGCAGTTACACAAAGAAACCCTGTCTCCAAAAAAACCCCAACTATCTCCCGAGACTGTTCCAGTCTCCCCAATTTCTCTCTGAAATCATGTAAACGTAATTTAGAATTGACTTCTCATAGCTACTCTTTCAAAAGAATATACCAAACTGACAACTGTATCATTTAATATCTATAATGTACTAGTCATTCTGGGTAGGAAGAAGGAAAAATAAAAACAAGATAGCATTTCCATCCTTAAAAGTTGGCTTTTCAAGAATACAAAGGTAGAGAAGTTAACAGACATCTTAGGGTTTCTGGTGCTGTCATAAAATACCATGGATACAAGCAACTTGGGGAAGAAAGAAGTTAGAAGAGAACAGGAGACCAAGGAGGGGCGCTGCTTACTGGCTTGCTCAGCCTGCTCTCTTACAGCACCCAGGACCAGCGGCCCAGGGATGGCCCCATCCACACTGAGTGGACTCTCCCACATCAGTCATCAAGAAAAATGTACCACAGGCCAATCTGGTGAGGGCATGTCCTCAACTGAAGGTCCCCTTCCAAAATTACACCAGCTTGAGTCAAGGTGACATAAAACTAATCACAACAGACAAAACTATACTCTTCAGTGGCATAAAAAGAAGCAATCAAGGAAAAGGGATAGAGAGGAGGAGAGAGGGAAATGTCCATCAGATGGGGAGGGAGCATCCGGCAAAGTCCTGGGGAAGTATTAAATTGAGACCTTAGAAACTTCAAGAGGAGCCTGATCCAAATAGAAGCAAAGGAATATATAAATGAGTTGCAGACAGGGAAGAGTTTAGGGGGTTCCAGAAACACAAAAATCATGTGACTCAAAGGACAGTGTGTCATGTGATGAAACTTAAGATATAAACACAAAAGTAACCCGAACACTTGGGAGGAAGGAGCAGATAAATCACAAGTTTAAGACTAGCCTCTGCTAAATATCAAGTTCAAAACCAGACTGGGTTACATTAAGTTCCTATACAAAACATATACACCACACACCACACTACACACAGGGTTATGACAAGGCAGAGTTCCATCTACAACAGGGAAGACCTGTTGCACTAAGGACCCTTCTTCAAATTCCTATGTCTTCCAACTATTTTTCCTAAGACCATTGACCTCCTCTATACCCCTCTCTTCGGTGCAGGACAGTTAGTCTAGCACATTTAAAACAAAGTGTTCAAGATTAAGCCTACTTCCAGGCAAGACACAGTGGTACATACCTGTAATCCCAGCACTCTGGAAGCTCACAAAACTGGACTCCAAATTCAAGACCAACCCAGGCTACAGAACAAGAACCTTTCTCAAAGAGCAACAGCAAGCTAAGCCTACATCTCCAAACTATGCCGACTAATACAGAGAGGGTAGATTACTACACTTCCCTCAGCTTAAATATGCTGTTTTAATCAAAATCTTACACAGACCTTTGACCTCTTCTGTGAAATGATGTCACAACACTGGCTAATAGTCAACTATGGTGCTAAAACTCCTGAATCTTAACACCTGGTACTCAGCCAGAAACTTAATGTTGTCTCTTCTGAAGTCTAACTAGCCCTCCCCAGTCTACTCACATCCTCTCTCTTCAAGCTAGAAAGCCCACAAACCACCACACAGGCCTGCCCTTTATTCTTAGTGGCACAGAACAGCATGTCTAATGCCAGCCTGAGAAGTGATCAATGCAATATAGGTTCACCTTCATGCCAAAAAGCCATGGTCAAACATCTTCCAATTTGGGGTTACTCTGACCCTCACACAGTGTCTAAATTTGGAAAGGTATAAACATTGCCACTAAGGAGTTTGCTAGTGAAGGTATCAATCATCTCCCACAGTTCTCCCAAGTGGAGTCCAAATAAATCTCTCCCCCCGAGGTTCTGCAGTCACTTATAAAATAATTGACTCAGACTTATTATAGTAACTGCTGGGCTACTAGGTCAGGCTTATTACTGTCTAGCTCTTACACTTAAATTAACCCATAATTCTATTTATGTTTAGCCACATGGCTTGGTACCTCTGCTCAGTGCAGCATTCTCATCTTGCTTCCTCTGTGTCTTGCTAGAGCCTGGTGTCTCTACCTTTCCTCTTCCCAGAATTCTCCTAGTCTGGTTGCCCTGCCTTTACTTCCTGCCTAGCTACTAACCAATCAGTGTTTTATTAAACCAATACAAGCAACAAATCTTTACAGTGTAAAAGAACAATATCCCACAACACTTGTATACAAAGGTCACTGATGCTCAGAGACAAGTACAAATAGCTGGCCCTGGAATTAATACCATAATTCTGTTTCAGTAATATAAAAATAATTTGGTACTTACTCACACAATACCACATATTTTTCAAGAGACTCAATCAGTAGTTTGCTATCTCCTTGATGAAAGTGCAGAGCAGGGAGGATGACATCATCCTTTAGACAGAATACCAAGTAAGACCAGCCCATACCCTCTTTGCTTTGCTTGATTGATTTCAGGTCTGCCAAGCTGAATAGGAAGGACCATTTGCTTTTCCCATTTCTATGGCTTGGAGCATCTTAAAAACAAGAAAGTGAGGTAAAATACTTTTGTTCATCTTTTTAAAGGGTATCAACAATGCTCTTCACACTCACCTAACAGCTTACTTGTTTAACCCAGGGTGCACTAGACCACTCATCTTACTACATTTCCCACCTATGCATAAGAAGGATACCTTGAACGGCTAACTACCTGCCACTACCTCTGGAAAGCTAAAATTAAAAGCATCTGCCACATGCCCAGTTTATTTAGTGTTGACAACTAAACTCAGGGCATAGTGTACTCTACTAATTAAACCACATAACCAGCCCCACTAAGTTTCTACTAAGTTAAGAATGCAACTCGACCACAGTTATATAAAATGCAGTATCTCCTGAATGTGTAGTACATTTATAGAAAATGAAACCATGGACCCATGAACATTATCAAAACTGTTAAGAAACTTAAAAGATTTCTTTAAAAATCATAAAACTATTTAAAAAGCATTTTCTTACAGAAGTATTTTCTACTACTTAAAAGCAGTATTTCCTGCTGCTTTCATAATTTAACTCAGAAACATAGTATGTCTGAAATCTAAAAGAAAAACAAATTGCTTTTAAACAGGTTATTTCATAAAGAATATCATAAATTCCATTCCATTTATCATTCCCAGAATGATGCTTACAAAACTTGTTCAAGCACCAGGTGACAGTGGCACATGCCTTTAATTCCAACACTCGGGAGGTTGAGGCAGGTGGATCTCTGTGAGTTCAAGGGCAGCTTGATCTACAGTCAATTCCAGGACAAGCTCCAAAGCTACATAGAGAAACTCTGTCTCAAAAACAAAACAAAAATCTAAAAGAGATTAATTGGTACTTACCTGCAGGTTATTAGAGACATTATAGCTCCATCATCTCCACTAAGATTTCCTAATATGTACCACTTGAAAACTGTCATAAAACGTACAGTAATTATCTATATACACTGACCTGCATGGCCCCCACACTGGTTTGAATGGTGAACTAATATCAAATGCTGATAGTAGATTAAGTACCACACCCACTGGTTGTGTATTTCAATAGCACAAAGCTCAGAACCACTACAAGCCCATAGGAGAGTGAGGACATTTCTAAGAATTCCAACTTACTTCATCTATATCATCTGTGTGTACACAACAACTGTGTACGTGCTATCAGATTATTTGTAAAAACTAAAAATATTTTCACAGAAAAAAAAGCAATGACAAATTAGATGCACAATAAAAATAAAACCACATACAATTGTATTCAATTGCACTAAGCTGAGCCGCAATAAAACCTTACAAAGGATATTATTAATATACACAGTTTGTGCATTTTAAAAATAAACACTTTATACAGATTTTCCCTTAATGAAAGATAGGACATGTAATATAAAAAAAAGTACCTCACACATTTCTCTAAAGTTGACAAAGATGAGAACTATTATAAGTTCAATTCTACAAGTCTTTCCATTAAAATACAAGCTTAAAGAAAATATGAACTTACACAAAATTTTAGAAATTATTTCCTTAGGCCTTTACAGAGGCAGGTGGATCTGAGAGTTCAAGGCCAGCATGGTCAATACAGCAAGTTCCAAAAAAGTCAGGATGAGGGATGGGGGTTGAAAGAAGCTGGGGCAAGGGGAGAAGGGGCAAAGAGAGAAGCCCTGTCTCAAAAAGTAAAAATAAGGGGAGGGGCAGGAACCATCTTATTTCCAGTACATCTCCAGTGCTGGAGAAGTGGCTATAGCATAGGAGGTGATCAAAAGCATGCTCAACAAACTCAAGAAACACTGGACACCCATCAGCATACAGGAGTCTGCAGTAAACCTGCAGTCACCAGCTAACTGGACACAAATGACTACACAAGAAAACTTGAGAGGAGCCTAACTTTACATTATAATGTATTGTCCCACCCACTGGTTTAATAAAAAGTGCTGATTGGCCAAAGGCAGACAAAAAATGTGGGCAGGGCTACCAGACTAAAAAACACTCTAAAAACAAAACAAAAATACCACAAAAAACTCCTAAGTTGCCAGACAAGCCAAAAAAATACAAAAAATAACTATACTACTCTAGAAAAAAATACTGAGCCTCATGGCTAAACAAAATAAAAATCATAAGTTAAAGATAAAAAAATTAACAAATTATATGCCTAGACCTTAGACTGATCAGCCTAAAATCATTATAAACATCTGTGTGTCTCTGTGGGTCTATGGGTCTGCAAGTCTACAAGTCCAAACCTTAAGGCTAGGCCCAAAAGTCCAAAACAAAAGCCTCTTACTGCAGGAGCCAAGGATTAACTTGGACTGTCCTTTCTCTTTAAAGCAAAAGTTAAACCAACAAACATACACTAGTTCTAATGAACATGTACCTCCACACACTGAGATGGGGAAAGTGAATAGTGAATAGCCAAAAGGTACAATGCACAATAAACACCTCACTAACTATGTCTTGCATAGAATTCTAACAGCAAAAACATGATATTTTATTGGGTTGGAATTCTAGCCGGAACATGAAAATGTGTTTTTCCTGAAAGTAAACAGTTTCGAAACACTAATTTGTTATAAAAGCAAAGTATTTGAAGTATGGTTGATAACCCATTTTTAAAGTGTGCTCTAATTCTCCTTTATGAATAATGGAGGAAAGTACAAAGTAAAAAATATAAAAGTTAAGTGTGAAATGAGTAAAATAAAAATTCAAAAAGCACTTACATAAAATATTAAAATGTTTCAAGAAATTCAATTTCTTAGAAATGTTTTCCCTAGACAGGCACGGTGGTAAATGCCTTTAATCTCAGCACTGAAAGGACGGGGCAGGCAAGTCTCTGAGAGTGCCAAGCCAGCCATGGACATATAATGAAACCCTAGCTCACGACAGAAAAAAGGAGAGAAAGGAAAAGAAGGTATTTCCTTAGGACTGTTAGAGAAAAGGAAAGAGGGAGGTGAAACCATGTGCACGGATGAAGTGTCAAAAGGAAACTTGGTTTGTATAATCCAATGCATTCAAAGTTATTTCCCTACCATTTCACAATGGCAAACAAAGCCTCCTCACTTTATAAGCCACTGTGAACAAATCACAAGAATGTCTTTGGCTCAGCTACACAACTACTAATTCTCAACTTAGACCACACATTTAAACCACAAAGGAATCAATACTATAAAATAAAAATACCTAGCATTATACCTGTAGAGTACTCAACTTTATAACAAGTGGTCACAAATAAACTGGCCATACCATGAGTTGGTTAGATCATATTTATAATACACAAATTCTATGGAATGTATGCTATTTTTCTGATGTAATCATGTAGAATATCAAACTATTATCTTGACTTTCTATAATCAGCACATAGTAAATATGGATTTAAACACACAAAGGGGAATAGCAACTGAACATATGCAAGAGACTAAAGTGAGCTGCAAAACATAATACTAAATTCAGCACAGTAAAGTTTAGTAGTATACTCCATCTCCCCCTGGTGTCTCAGGAAGAAATCACATGTTTTTTAAAATACTAGATTAAGAAAAACAAATATGGAATGCCTTCTTTTGTTTTCTTCTGTTGCTGAGACAGGATCTTGCTATGCTGTCCAGGCTAACCTTGAACTAGTGACGGAGCCAGGCTGCCCTTGCAGATCCTCCTGCTTCGGCCTCCTAGCACTGAGCTCTGCTGTACACTTACCACACAGGGTTTATCAATGTTACTTTTTTAAGTGTTTCTTTTGCTATTAGTAACTAAAAAACAGAACAAGTTATCTTTAAATCCTCTTTTGAAGCCACAGCAATGAAATAACAAAAAAATAAAAACTGGACAAAATTAGTGGTGCATACATATTGAAGTATCGTCCTTCCTGAGGAACATTAAAGCATTTCTTTGCAAAGATTTAATACCTCCATTGGTGTGTGGTTTCTTCTTAAATGACACTGTATTAACCATGTCCCACTCTGCTTCATAACTGTTCTGGTGTTCCGATCCTCGATGAGCTCTTTCTTTAGGGGTCTGGGTCCACTCTACAACTGAACTGGAGTCCTGAAACGAACAAATGTTTAAGTCTGAGGCCAGTACACACCACTGCATAATGTGTGAGGCTCTGCGAATGACATCTGAAAGCTGTGGCAGACAACACCACGGACAGTTTTCCCTCTTGCTCATCTTTATCACCCTGTTTGCTGTTAGGGTTGCAAAAAGCCGGAACAGAAGCCAACTCAGGGCTTCTGCAGGGTTTGGCTTTCACAGTAAGTTTCACCTCAATTCCTCACTGTCCTGTTTTGCATGGAGTTGTGATGTCTAAAAATATGGCAGCAACCTTATAAAAAGAGAAAAAAGCAAAAGGCAAAAAGCATCCAATTTCCAGATTTTAAGATTTATGGAAATAGCTATTGTGATTTACTTGAGCCAAAATTAATTATGTGTTTTCTGACAATAAAAATTGGCAAAAAGCAAAATAACAATGATGTACAATTCTATAGAACATTTGATTTTAAAAAGAATAAAACCAAACAATTACTTCAGTGAGATTCTAACCATGATCAACACAAAAGAAATACCCAGACTACAGAACAGCTCCTACCAAATTCATGCAAAACAGACTAGAGAAAAAATAGGAGCTGGTGAGATGCAAGGGCATGAAAAGGCCTTCGCTGCCAAGCTGGCAACTGGAGCTCAATTCCTGGAACGCACATGATGAAACAACAGAACTCACTCCTCTGATCTGCACATGGGTTCACACGCTCACACAGACACGCTCACACCAACATGCTCACACCCACACCGACACGCACACACCAACGGGCACACAGACACACACGCACACAGACACACACGCACACAGACACACAGACACACAGACACACACACACACACACACACAGACACACACACACACAGACACACAGACACACACACACACACAGACACACAGACACACACACACACAGACACACACACACACACAGACACACACACACACACACAGACACACACACACACACAGACACACACACACACACAGACACACACACACACACAGACACACACACACACACAGACACACACACACACACAGACACACACACACACAGACACACACACACACACACACACACACACACACACACACACACACACACACACACACACACACACACACACACGGCATGGACAAAGGGACCTCACTTGTTCTTTCAGAGGACACACAGATACTGGGAATTGTATCTATGTGTCAGCTACTCCAGTTCCAGAATGAACCAATCTTCTTCTGAACTCCATGGGCACCAGGTATACATGTGGTACAAAGGCATACATGCCAGCAAAACACCCACACACGTAAAAGAGAAAAATAATTTATTAAAATAAAACAATTTCCAACTTCAGTAGAAATAGGTCAAAAAAAATTTATTTTTGCCCTATTTTTAAAAGATAATATCAACTATAAAAACATTTGAGAATAGAGACTGTTGTATACCATTGACACTAGTACTTCCTAGTCCTAACTGCAGAAGGGCAATTTAGCTGAACTTTTAAAACTAAAACATACGTCAATGGAAGAGCAATTAAGGGTCAACAATTAAACACTACGTTAGAGCTTAAAGGTTGATACACATTCAAATTTAATTTATAGTCATGCATCACACATGACTCTTAAGTAAACAACCACCATATGAAGGTGACTCCATAAGATTAGAAGGAAACTGAAAAATTCCTGTTATTCAACAGCTTAGCAGCAGTCTGGTACTGATCTGGTCATCAGGCTTGGCAGAAAGTACCCTCACCTACTGAGCTATCTTGCCAGCATTACGGCTAAAGCTCTATTCATTAGATGATATAAAACAGAGCGTCTATGGACTATGGGAAATCCAGTGCATTGATAAAAACAAAACAAAACAAAAAAAAAAGAGGCCTAACTGAAAGTCCATGCAGATAAAGGTGCCAAGTCTCAGGTCTCTTGTCCAACTCAGTTGCCCAAACACTAACACCCCAGCTTGATCTTTCTGGACAGATCTATAACTTCCATTCTGATAAAGTGATAAAGTGCCCCCCCAAAAATAATGGGAACTTGACATTAGGAATTCCCACCTCGGAACAGAGTAGCCATGTACCCAGAAGAATCCCACTAAAGCAGGCCTAGCTGTATGAAAGAGAACATAAGCTCCTATTTAATAGCAGGTGCCCCAACGAGATTAACATTACAAAATATCAAGGCAAGTGTCTAAACAAAAGACAGAGTCCAAATGAAACACAGAGGGCTAACAAGAGGAGACACTCAGAGCAAACAAGATTATGCACAAATAAAAACAAAGATTATTTTTATGTTGGCTATGGTGGCAAGAAGCCTATGATCCTAGCACAAGGCTGAAGCAAGACTACACAAGTTCAAGACCAGCCTGGTCTACATAGCAAAATCTGTGTGTGACTAGAGAAGAGATGAGGGGTAAGGCATCTTAAGGGATACAAGTGGCTGACATACAGAAAAGGGGACTGCAGGAAAGGAAAAGTACCAGACAGAGAGGACATTAGGGCAGGTTGATGAACAAGACATGTGCATGCCTATATGCTTACACACACACACAAAGAAAACATGCATCATTCTCTTAGTGGTATTTTTAAATACCTTTCCAGCATACAAAATACTAGAAGAATCTAATGCATCATCCAGTGGTCTCCAGTCCACGATTACTTCAGCATCCTACATAAAGAAATCATGAAATACATTTAGAATTCATCAATATAACTTGAGCATCCTGAAGAAAACATGAATTATATTTAGAATTTATCAATATATTATGTTCTTTTTCCATTTTTTATTCCTAAATGCAAAATAAAATTTTAGTCCCTAAATACTAGTACTTTATATATGCTAACATTACCATTATTTAACAATAATTGTTACAGACATTTAATCTAATTATTTTCATTATGAAAAACTTGTATTACTGTAATGTTTATATACTTTTATTTTTCATTTTTAGTGAGATAGGATCTCTCTGGTATCCTGGCTTTCTTGGCTCTCACTAGATAGACCAGGCTGATCCTAAAATCACTCAGATCAACTGCCTCTGCCTCCCAAATGCTGGACTGAAATTAAAGGCATGCATGAACATGTCCACCTTTACATAGACATTTAAAATATTTCATGGATTTTATTGGTGTAACTAAGGTATTTTGTTTCTAACATTTCTATGTTAAATTTACAACCACTGTTTAAACATACAGTGTCTTAAATATGAGAGTCAGACTCTCCTTCAAAGCCCTAAAGAGAACCACTATCATAAACTATTAAGTAAATCATTTACCAGAAACTTACCTTTTCTAAAACACGTAATATTCCTGAAATTAAGCTGTCTTGGTCATTTGCCTTTCCACAAGACGAGTGAATATATACCCCTTCTTGTTCATATATAATCTGGAACAGCAAAAACAAGATTATAATTCTACTTTCCTCCCTTTCATCTATGTGTGCATGCGCGCACACACACACTCACACCCCTTCTCTCCCTTCTCAGAACTGATCCATTGCTCTCCAATGCAGGTTCGTCTCACTTGGGTGCTGGAGATCTGAACTCACGCTTGCATAACAAGTACTTCACTAAATGAGCTTCAGTTCAAGTCACACTTTTTATCTTAGCATTTCTTTAAAAGGAGGAATGTTTTCTTTACTTTTGTTAATTTTTTATATGTTTATGGGTGTTCTGCTGGCATGTGTGTCTTGTACCATTTGCATGGTGGATGCCTGTAGAGGCCACAGCCCTGGCATCAGGCCCCCTAGCATTGTAGACAACTGTAAACCATGTGTGCATGCTGGGAATTGAGCCTGAGTTCTCTAGAAAAGCAGCAACTGCTGAGCCATCTCTCCAGTCCCCAATGTGTTTCTTATAATATCTGTTCAAGGTCTGATTACCTCATATAGAGATGTATCACAGGTTGACTGGGACAAGATATTTCAGATTCACATATTCCTTCGTGTTTTATGTATGTCTTACACACAGTCTAAAGATAACGTCCAAGTTTAGAGGAACTGTTATTTTGACCTGCATCCAGGCAGGTGAAGTCAAGGTGTGTTGAACTTTCTACTTGTAGTGTGACAGCTCAGCACTGAAAATGTTTTAGAGTTAGGGACACTTCAGATTCTGGATTTTCACATTAGGAGTGCTCAGCCTGTATTTAAAATAAACCATACAGACTTAAGCAAATGTCAAACATAGATAAATTAGGGGGTTTATCTATGAATATTTGTTTTTCAGATTGGTAAAAATTACAGTCTTAGCCATCTCTATAATGATGATGTTGAACTAATAATGCCATGTACCTAATATGTAAATTATCTGTAGTCTGGAGCTGGGGTAAATGACCATCAGTAATACAATACTTGCCTAGCAAGCACAAAACCCTGGGTTCTATTTCCAGCCACATAAGACTAATAACACCAACATTTTAATACCTTAAGTAAACACGGAGTTCAAACTGAAAATCCATATGAAAAAATCCAACTAAAAGAATGAACAATGAAATATAAGAAATGGGTTCTTTCTGTGTACCCCTATAAATGTTTGGTCTGCTTTTATAACAGGCATAGAATTACAGGGAATGAGATTTTAAAGAGTACTCCCAGGCCTTACCCCTGCCCCACCTCCAGTGGATCACACAGATCACACACACAGACACACACACACACACACACAGCTTTGTCCCAGCCCCAACTTCAGCAGGCATTCCCTGAAACCCACAGACCACTCTGACCAGGGAAGCAGGCAGGCTAACTGCAGATCCTCACCTCTCCCTCCATTCCTCCAAATCCAACCAGCCTCATCCCCAGCTCTGTAGTAAACCTGCTGTGGCCTCTCCTCTCTGACCCAATCCCAGGGGACTAAGATCCTGGAGGAACATCCTGCTTTCCCTTCCTCCCGCCTATCCCCATTCCTAAGTGTCAGCTCCCAATACCCAGAAAGGCATTTCACCTAGAACACCCAACAGTCACACCAGGAAACACACAGCCACCAGTCTTAAGAACCAGAAAGGAAACAAACCAAGGAACAAAATACCCACCCAACAAAGGCAAGACTGACTATCAGCACCTAAAATTATAGTCTTTCCCATCCCAGATGCCTGGACACCAGTATAAAAACACAATCAATAACAGCCAGGACATTATGTCTAAAATAGAGCCCAGCTACCCTACCACAGCAGGCCCTGAGTATTCCAAGTTAGCTAAAAGCCCAAGAAAAAGACCTTAAAACAGTCTTTATGAATGGGAGGGGGATCCTTAAAGTGGAAATGAATTAAGTCCCTTTAAGAAATCTGTGAAAACACAGTGGAAAGAAATAAATAAAACAGTTTAAGACCTGAATGTGGAAACAGAGTCAAAGAAAACCCAAGTGAGAGAAATCTGGAAATGAAAAATTTAGGAATTTGAACAGGAACCATAAAGGCAATCAACAAAAGATACACGAGATGAAAAGACAGAATCTCAGGCACTGAAGACACAATAGAAGAAATGGATATGTCAGTCAAAGAAAATGTTCAATTTACAAAAACTCCAGGCACAAAACATCCAGGAAATGTGAGACAATATAAAAAAGACCAAACCTAAGAATAATAGGAACAGAAGGGAAGAAAAGGGGGTGGGAAGGGAACCAGGTCAAAAGCACAGGAAACATTTCAAGATAATCGTAACAGAAAACTTCCCTAACTGAAAGAAGGAAATCCCTATCCAAGTACAAGGCGCACACAGAACACCAAATAAACCCAACCAGGAAAACCCCTCAGCACATAACAGTCAGAACAATTAAATGGACAGAACAAACAAGAAAAGGAGCACGCACGTAGTAACATACAAAAGCAGACCTATTAGAATTATACTTCACTTCTCAATATGCCAGAAAGGCAGGACAGATGTGCTAAAATACCACAGATGCCAGCCCATAATACTACACCCAGTAAAACTTTTTATCACTGTAGATGAAGAAATAAGACACTCCATGATAAACTGCCTCTACCTCCCGAGTGCTGCAACAACAGGCACACACCAGCTCCTCTGTTGTAGTTTCTCTCTTAAAAAACAAAAACAAAAACATATCCCAAAACTCAATTCTAAACTTTATTTGTACTTTTGGAAGAATAAAGTCATGTTTCACTTCCTAATTTCAAAGGTATAACTTTAGCTTCTAGAAATTAGGTAAGTTTGACAGAAATGGCAAATAGAATGAAATAAATGACTGATTTGCACCAGTTATAAATTTTATAAGCCTTCATCTCTCTGGATTCTACATCCACTAAAAACCAGTCTCAACCCAACCATATTAAAAAAAATACTTAATACAAAAGATGAATCTACATTAAATATGTACACATTTTCCTTACTATCCCCTAAACAATACAGCATGGCTGTAATTCTATTTTTAGAAGTATAGGAGAAGATATGCACAGATTACATGCAAATTCTACATGGTGTTTCAGAAAGAACCTGAGTATCCTTAAACCTGGCTATCCACAGAGTATCCATTTTCCATCAAATTACAAAAAGTATATTTGGTAAGACAGCACAGAAAATTTTATTTGCATTGGTACACAATTTACTTCACATTAAAAAAAGGTACACAGTTTTAATTAGGAAGTACTTTGTTTTCTAAGTATTCTGATCTCACATTCCCACAGTCAACCCCAACCAGTCAAAAAAGACACTATTATCTCCATCCCCCTTCTATAAACAAACAAAAAACAAACAAAAAAGACACTCTTATCTCCATCCCCCTTCTATAAACAAACCGAAGGCACAAACTGTTTGGGCACAGTACTTTGGTTCACATGCACACCAAAAGTAGTAACTTCCAGATATTCTGATACCTTCCCTCCATCAAACTCAATTACTTCTACCTAAAGAAACCACTGGAGGGCTGGAGAAATGGCTTTATAGTTAAAGAGATGTAGATTCAGTTCTCACCACCACGTGGCAGATCATAACTACCTGTAACTCCAGTTCCAAGGAATCTGACACCATCTGTCCTCTGAGGACACTAAGCATACACTTGGTACAATCCCACACTCTTATACACATAAATTAAAATAAACCTTTAAAAAGCTACTAGAAATGGTCCATGTTACTAGCCTAGAGGAAAGCAGTCTCTAGAACTGCATACAATAGCTCAGTTCATCTTGCTTTGTACACTGATAAACTCAAGTCTGCTGTGGGACTATGTTCTTGGACACTGTAATCACTTGTCACTCCCATTGACTTAATAAAACACCAATTGATCAAGTACAAAGTATACAGAAAGTAGAGGCAGGACAAGCTGACTGGGACAATTCCGGGAAGTGGAAGAGCCGAGTAGCAGATGCAGCCAGACACAGAGGAAAGAGGAGAATGCTGTACTGAGAAAAGGGCGCCAAGCCACATGGCTAAACATAAATAAAAATATGGGTTAACTTAGAATATAAGAGTTAGCAAGTAATAAGCCTGAGCCATAGAGCAATCAGCTTACAATTAATATAAGCTTTTGTGTGATTATTTGGAACAGCGCCCAGACCTTAGGGCTAGGCAGGGTCAGAAACTTCTTACTAAGAGGTCCATCAAGTTTCTAATTTTATTCAACTTTTAATATATGGCTGCTAGAAACCAAACCAAGGACCTGTACATTGGGTGTTCTTAATGCTGAACCATCACCCCAGCTCCCACCCTACAAAGTCCGTAATTTTAAACTCCTAGAATTCCCTTCTATTGTTATGCTTTGAAATTATTTTTATTCAAATAAAGTCAGGGACCCTATACGCAGAAATGATGCTACTCCAGACTGAAACTCAACTTCTAATTGCATTTAAATTTATAAGTTAATGCAGCAGAGACTTAACAATCTGGCCCAAACACTCCATCTGAACTTTTAACATCTTACAAGCATAGTCCTTTTTATATCAGATCTTAGGTTAATCATTCCTTTGAATAAATTTAGTGTTTCAATATGCTTTTAAGGGAATGATAATTATTTAGAGCACAGATTTGTTCATAATCTCGTATTACATATGTATATTATATACAAAATTTTACAACTTTCAACTACTTGAGATCAAAAGTGGCCCCCAAAGTAACACACCCAAAATTAGGAGGAAAAGATGATAAAAGTACTATCATGAATCCATTCCACATGTTCAGATACTATAAAAACTCACTATTACAATATCATAAACTAAGATCTCAATAAACGTATATCAAAAGGAGTTGTATTCAGAATATTAAAGAACCCTTGAAAGTCAGTAACAAAATGAACAAATAAATATGCTTAGAACATGGAGTTTTATAAAGTATGCTTTCATTTTCTTGAGCAAGTACCCAGAAATAGAATGACTGGACCATACATGATAGTTGTATATTTAGTTTTTGAAAGCATTGCCGACTCTTCTCCAAAGTAGGGAAGTATCAGGTGAGTTACCAGGTAGTAACAAGGCCCTGCTAACTCCAGTTTCACTAACACTGATACAGTGTATACCTATCCAAAGTCATTAAACTGCACATCCTAAATACATGCAGCCTGTTATTTGTCAACTACACACCAAAAGTTAAGTAAAATAACAGGTTAAAGACTACTTTTTTACACTATAAAAACCAATATAATAAATACATGGTATATGTAGAGATACTTTCAGCTGGGAGAGGAGGGTTAGAGAGAGATAGCTCAATGCTTAAGAGCATTTGTTGCTCTTACAGAAGAACAGGGTAAGACACACAATAAATAAAATCTCATAATGTGGGCCATGAGATGACTGAGTTAAACCACTTGCTGCCAAGCTTGACAATCCAAGTTCAATGCCCAGGACACACACTGAAGGACAGAATGAACTCTAAAATTGTCCTCAGACCTCCACATCTGCCACGCAAGCTTGCACTCAAAACTCCTAATGATGTTCTACTAACATTAATAGCAAAGGAACTATATTGTATAATTAAAATAACTCTAAAGTCAGGTGTTGTAGTATATGCCTATTATCCCAGCACTTGGGAGGCTGAGACAGGTTAGAGTCAAAGGCCATCCTCAGCCACAACATGTTCAAGGCCAAGCCTGGTTTTCATAAGCTGCTGAGCACCAAACAGTTAAGGTGGAAAATAATAATTATAAACAAAAGAACTCTGGGAGGCTATAGCAATGTTTTATAACAAATATGCAGACCTCAATTGAACAATAAAGGTTAAAATTAAAGAGCAAAAATTAAAGAACACAGATAAATCCAATTTGCAGACAGCGATAGATGCACTTTTGCATTACAGAATTGAAAACTGTGCTCTAAAAAGATGAAAAGAGAACATGCACAGCAGGGCAGTGGGCTTTTAGAGTTTCTATACTGATGTGAAACTGAGCTATTTATATCACCAACTTCTCTCAGAAACTAAAGATAAACGAAAAGCACTCAACTAAATACTCATTACTAAGATTAAGGTAAAATTCTTGCCCTAAATCTCTCCAAATATAGAATTCAGTAACTACTGCATAACATCCACTAACCATATGAATTTTTATAAAGTAATCTTCAATCAAAAAGGACTTCAGTTTATCAAAAATTTAATTTTAAAATTGGTTTATTTTAAAGCTATTCGGCTTACTGAGAACAATTTAAGCTTTAGTTGCAGGAAGTACCCCCAGGAAAAGCCACATGAGTTCAGCTATATTGCTGCCTTAACATCTAAGCCCCTAATTGCTATCCCCACTTCCACAGCCACATGCATCTTACACTGATCTATTCTGCAAAATCCTGCTCTTCGTATATTGCCAGCTACTCCACTCATATGTAGCCATCCCAACCAGTCAATTACCCTAGGAGCCTTTCACCGTCCTGACCCGATACACTATAATCCTTCAGCCTTTCTGTGACACTGGCCCCTCACCTTATCTGGAGTCATTTGCTCACCCAGCTTAGTCATCCTCTAGTTATCTGTTTAAGGTGTGTAACAGGCAGCTCCACAATTCATCTGTATAAAGGATACATCTAATTACATCATAACAGTTCAAATTCCTTTGGACTCTACCCTTCACATCTATGGTGACATTACATCTCCTGACACAATCTTTCTGCCTGTGCCCACTCAGAGTCTACCTCGTCCTTGAAAATCTAGTAGGCTTTTTATGTGAACATTGTTCCTCAAACACTATTACCACTCCTCTCTACAACCAATTACTGCCAATCCTCCAAAGGAGCACAAGCCTCTTAGGCTTGTCTACCCACGCTTATTCCACCTCATCTGATTTACAAGGCCACTCTTCAGATACTGGAGGAGAGGACATTTTCCGTTACTTCTCCAATTCTGGCTAAAGAACTTAGGAGTCTGAAGTTTATCCTGAAGACAAAGAAAGCCTACTAGAGTTCTAACCACAACATCTATAGTCTATCTCACCATTTCTAAGACAGCATGTTGTCTACGGAGCCAATAATGAACAGCTGCAATAATCCAGTGAAGACATTCAGAACAGCACCAACTAAGTCAGTGTAGCAGAAATGAGGAAACACAGATGGCTAGAAAGATAATTTAGAAAGTCAAAACAATAGGACTTTGTGACTTAATCTGGGGAGGTGAAGGGAAAAACGGTCAAAGATACAGCTAGGACATTGAGAGATTTACTGAGGTACAGCTGGAAGTTCAGAGTGAACCACTGAAATACAGAAGTGTAGCAATTCTCAATGACAGGCAGGTCTGTGGCTTTCTTATGGATACTGGTTTGCAAAAGTATGTCAGACATGAGAGAGACAACAGTAATTCAGCAGCCTGGGGAGTTACCAGGCGATCGGATGGAGTCTGGTTTCTCTTAGACTGGCAATTACACATATACTAGAGCACCAAAGGGAAAGAACAAAAAGCAGCACAACCAGCTCAAGCCCAGAGACTCCTTTACATGATGACTCCTGAAAACTGTTATCTGACCTCCACACACATGCTGTATCATGCCCCATACACACAATAACAAATAAAATGTGACTTAAAATTGTTAAATACAATCTCAAGTCCAATGTGAGAAACAACAGTAATTCCAGTACCAAGAGGTCAAGGCAGGCTAACTTTGGCTCCCTTGTAAGTTCAAGACCAGACTGTACTGTGAGACTGTGCCTCAATAAACCAAGGACATAAAACAAAATCTATGTTTATCACCCTTGCATGCATGCAAAGAACCCAGCATAATAACTGATTTTCAAATGTTTGTTAAGCCAAAGAATACCATAAAAATTTTCAAGGGCATATTTCTAAACACCCTAGTTAATTATCAATAGTATACAATTTTACCTAAAGAAAATAAAGGTAACAAGGAAAATCTACTAGATACCAAGTATATTCTTGTCGGGGTGCTAGCAGAATGCCCAGTATACACAAAGCAAAAGTTTCTGTCCCCAGAACCTAGTATGATAGGGTGCACCTGTAATCCCAGAAGTTGGGATGTGAAGGGAAGGAAATCAACACTCAGCTACCGAACAAGCTCAAGGCCACCTAAACAGATCATGCTTCAAAAACAAAAACAAAACAAAAAACACAAGCCCCGACTCAGCAAGAAGGAAATCATGCCTGGTACTGAAAACCTAGCCAACTACCCAGGGCTAGTAAAAATGAGAACCTACAACCACCATTTTAGTAAACCAGCATACTATGTAACAACCATCTATAAACATGTGCCCTTATGCTCACTTTAAGTGCAGTCTTCCTATCTCATCAAGGAAACTTCTCTTTGCAACAAAGAAAGATCGCTATAGACAATCACTATCCACCAAAACGCAGTGTGTAGTGCTCAGTCCCAATGGATACATCTATCTACAAAACAATTCCCACATCTATGTCTCATGGATCATTTTTGATGAGGGTACAAAAAGTCTGTAAGAGCCAAAGACCAGGAAGTTTGCTGTGAGGTTTATTTCTGAGGAGTCAAACTACCCACTCATAAAGCCATGAGCTGAATAAGGAAAACAACAGCCACGGAAGCGGATGGAGGAAAGCTCAGGAGGTGGATACGGATACGATACACTCAAAACTAAGGCTGAGGGCAGGAGAAAGTCTTTCCCAGGGAAGAGCACACCATTTGGTTATCCAATACCAAATGCTCAGCCCTGAAAACAAGACGCAAGACTCTTTCCATACCTTGTTCTCCTTCATGTCATCCCACTAACTGAGCTCTGCTCATCTAAGAAACACAAGCATGGCTATGGCTGTTAGGGCCTCTTCTTACCTGCGTATCCACAGCAGCATGTCACCCTCCCTGCTTTGGTCTCCTGTTGAAAATGTGGTTCTGTAAGTACATAGCAAGGCAAATAAGCTAGCTCCTAAGAACTAATCAGGGTTGTCAACCAAACTCAATCTCACTTTCAAAAACTGCAAGAAAATGTAATAAATTCAAGAATGAACCCATTCACATTCTGTTGGTTTTGTCAAGTTGACAAAAGCAGAGTAATTCAAAAAGAGGACTGTTCTGTAGGCAAGCCTAGGAGGTATTGTCTCGATTACCAACTGATGCAGAAGGACCCAACCTATTGTACATAAGCTACCTAACCCTGGGCATGTGGACCTGGGGTACATAGGAAAGGCAAACTGAGAAGCAAGCCAGAGAAGCAAGCAGTGTTCTATGGTCTCTGCTTCAATTCCTGCCCTGACTTCTTTAGCGTTGGACTGTGACCGGGAATTGTAGGGTAAACTAAGCTCTTTCTCCCCAGGTTGCTTTTGATCATGGCATTTCACCATAGCAACAGAAACCCAACTAAGACACACAAATTGGCCAACTATCAGAGAACTCACAGACTGGTACTCCCTATTTACTAAACTATGCACTGGCATGCACTACATGTTTGGGAGTTTGTTCTGCTTTGAGTTTCCTTTCACCAAAAGGATACATGCACATTATGTAATCACAATTACATTATACAGTAGGAGTCACAGGAGACCAAGCTTTGTGGTCTTATCTTCAGAAACCAGTTGAGTTGGAGAAGGGGGGGCTCGGGGTCAGGTCTTTCATTCTCTCACAGGTTCTAAAAATCTTACAGCTAAACAGATTTCTCTCTACTTTGACTGACAGAAAACAGCCCAATAGTAACTCACTAAACTTAACCAAATAACCAACGGCATTTAGTTCCCAACATTATATACTTCTCCCTCTATTTCATAACTATATTATTTTCATGTTTATGTACTGCAGAAAATTGTAGCATGAATAAATAACTATTCAAAACCAGCACTAACAGTACAATCTTGAAGAAAATCTGAAAGAAATTCCTTAACAGTAGTTAAACAACAACTAATGTTTATTGAGTGCCTGAGACCAAGAACTACTGTATACCTTCTGTAATATTAACTCATTAAATCCACCAACAACTCCATGATGGAAGTGTATTTATATGACTTTATGGAAGTAAGTAATGGGCACAAGAAAGCTAAGTAATTTTCCCACTGTCACACAACTAACTACAAGCAGTTGAGCCCAGTGTGATCCTAAGCAATTAGGATTAACTCCTCAACCATAACTGCCATAGTATGACATTGATTCATCATCAAGATGGTCTGCACAGACAGCTCAGGTACTAAAGATGAGGCTCACAACCAAAATGACAACACTGTGACTTCTAAAAATGGTATTTTTCAATTTCTAAAACAATAAGGATGAAAAAGATAACTGGAAAAATAAAGCTCACCCCCATACCCAATATACACACATTTTAGAATTCTGCCATATCAACCAATCAATTTCAAGGAAACTAAGAGTAACATCTGCCTCACATCTTCTACTTCGAGTCAGGCCAAAGTCATCACATTAGTTTCTGAAACAAATTTGACTCCCTCTAAGCTCTTAGCCATTACCTTTCTCTCCTACTCTGAATAAGAACAGTTAGCTTCATCAGTCCTGGCTCTCAGAACAAAGGACTGTATTCACAGTTACTCTGCATGCTACATGTCAACACTGAGATGTGCACTGAGAGCTGGCAGCCTGGCCTTGGCTCCTTTGAGGTGGGGCTTGGCTTCTTAACTATCACAATTAAATCTTTTATAACGTGGTTAGCACACACAACTTTAATCTGAACTAAACAATAGGCAAGGTTGAACTCTGGAAGAGATAGGAAAGATTAATACTGACCTATTCACTTCTGCCACACTCCTTCTGCCTGAACAAAAAACATGGCCAAGTGGGAAAGGATAAGGTGTATGTCTTTCTAAGGCAAGGTAATCAGTTTGGATTCTTTAACAAAGGAAAGGTCTCTCATCTGTTTTGATAATACAAAAGACAGATTTGCATCAAAAAATGGGGGGAGGCAATGCAGAATGCTTTGAAGTCTGTCTTACATGCATCTAGAGGAAGGAAGACACCAGGAAGAAAGGAAAATCATGCTCATCAGCTTATGGCTCAGGCATGTAACTTGCTAACTCTTACCCGTGATTAGCCAAGGGGCTTTTCTCACAGCAGCATCCTGGTCTTCTTTCCTCTGCATCTGCTAGCATCTCTGCTCTGCTCTTTCTCTTCCCAGAGTTTTTCTTTGTCTGATAGTCCTGCCCACACTTCCTGTCTGCCTTCGGCCAATCAGCATTTTATTAAACCAGTAGGAGGAACAAATATTTACAATGTACAAGGGCATATCCCGACAGCATAACAGTCGATGCTACACACAGAAAGCCTATCTTGAAAAACAAAAGCAAACAAAAAAATTAAAAATAAAAGGAAAGTGCCAGACTGGATCTTACTGTTGGTTGGTTTTGTTTTTAGCTCTTTGGGGAGGGCCCACCACCTAGCTATCAAATAAATCACACACGGAGGCTAATTCTTAATTATGAATGTCTGGCCTTGGCTTGGCTTATTTCTTGCCAGCTTTTCTTAACTTAAAATTATCCCATCTACTTTTTACCTCGGGCTTTTTCCTTCTCAGACTTCTGTATCTTACTTTTACTCCATGGCTGGCTGTGTGCCCGAGTGGCTGGGTCCTAGCACCCTCCTCTCCTCTTGCTCCTCTTCCTCCTCCCAGATTTCTCTTTATTCGCTCCATCTGCCAGCCCCGCCTATCTTTTCTCCTGCCTCGCTATTGGCCCGTCAGTTCTTTATTAGACCATCAGGTGTTTTAAACAGAAACGGTAACACATTCAGATTAAACAAATGCAGCACAAGAACGCAACACATCTTTGCATCATTAAACAAATGTTCCACAGCATAAACAGATGTAACACATCTTAAATAATATCCTACAACAGGATCTTAACAAAAGAAGACACCAGCAGGGTAACTTTCTAATTTGTAATGAGTCAAGAGATCACTAGCACTCACCTCAAATACAAAAGACTAAAACTATCAGCGATATAAGAGTATCCCTAAAAGCATGTCCAATGTATTATTTGAATGAGCAGGAATACATATATATATACACACACATATACATAGTCTTGCTTGTTTAGCAGCATGTACTCCTAAGCACTCCGACACTTGGCATCCCTTCCACTGAGAAGATAAAGAAAGAGAGGTCTTAGTTATCAAGCTTTACAAGGTCACAATTCAGATCGACGGGGAGGATAAGGTGGTTATAAGGTGGATATTTGTTATTCCACCGCCTAATCTCCTAAATTCACATTTGGAGTGAAATGTAACAAGGAGAACGTCTGTGAGGCTGAAGCAACAGGAAAACTATCAGCAACAAGTCAACAGTCCTTAGTGTTCTGAGTCATTACCAGTCGGTCACGGACGTTTGCGAAATAACTCTGCACTGGGAAATGCTGCCAGGGGCATGTCATGAAGCAGATAACCCTAGACATTCAAAAGCTGTCCCTCTGAATGTAAACTGGCAACACATATTTAAAAGAAAAAAAAAAAATCTCCGCACCTAATGCTAGCTCCTAACCCACCCGAAGGGTGTCACTGACAAGCCTCTCTGCAAAGCAACATGACCGACACCCCCACAGAAACGCCCCCAAGACGCTCTAGGAAATAAACGCTTTCACAAAAGCTAAGCCTGGGATGATGTCAATCGTCAACGTCCCCTCCATGGGAAACAAATCTTCCTGCTCACAGCCATCATCAACCCACTGGATAATTTGCGAACAGGACCCCAAGTTGTTGAGAACACAGCAGCAGAGCTCCCAGTCTGGACGGTGACTAGATGCCTTTCACCGAAAGAAGACAGCCAAGCCAGGGTGGCGCCTCCACGGTGCTTTTACAAAAGGCTTTGGAAGAGCTGGAGTCACCGCGGAGTGGGTGGAGGGACGCATTCAGCTGTCCCCGAGGGGGTGACAGGAATAAAAGCCTCTGCATTCCGGGGCAGAAGCGCCGAGGCCTGCGCGGCCTGCGAGCAGGAACTGTCTAACATGGGGCTCACCCAGCGCTCCGGACCCAACAGCTGACACCCCGCCCGGCCCTGTCGCCGTCACACGCTGGCCGTCCCTGACGCCGACGCGGCCCGCTTCCCCTCGGCGACCACCCGCTCTCTCCCCCCGAGTCGCAGGTCGTCGGCCGGGGCTGCCCTCACCAGCCGGTGCCGTTACTCACCTTCCCGCTCACAACGCCTGCCGCCGCCATGTTCCCCCGCGCGTGCCCGGCGATGACGTAGCAGAACCTCACGTGTCTCTCCGACTCACAACAACATCCGGCCGATCTAAAAAGACATCCGGGCGGAGAAAGGGGCGGGGAATAGAGGGAAATTGCAATTGATGCGGGAGAGGGCGGAGCCGGAGAGGCCTCCGGACGCATGCGTAGTGAGGATGCTAAGAGGGTGGGGCTGTGGAGCCGCAGTGCGCATGTCCTTTAATTTTTTTTCCGCCTTTTTTTTTTAAGCATTAGAAGTCTGTTAAATAGAAGGCTACTGATATTGAAATTTGATTCAGCGTGACACTTCTGCCGCATCTTTTTGGTATGATGGAAGGAACACCTTCTTTAGACCCAAGACATGCTGCCCCGGCTTTCTTGCTTTAAACAAGTCACAGTAAAATTGGGATTGCGTTGAACTCCAACCTCCTTCCCCTTAATATTAGAGGTTTCTGAACATGAGTATGTTGCTGCGACTCATGCGTGACCTTGAGCATACCAATTTTTATAAGAACTGTGGTTACTACCACGCCCTTTGTTGCTCCAGAGTCCAAGGCACACAATTTAGAACTCCTATGGTTTCAATTCGTAAATTCACCCAAGCTTAAGCACGTTAAGGAGAAATTGTGCATACGGTGGTTATAGAGATCTCCCTAAAAGCAGGGCATGTAAACAGATTGGTAAAATATCAAATCCTGAATCTAATTCCTTCTCGGTACTCTCTCAGAGCCCTGAGACTTACCCACCTAGCTCCACTAAAGAATAAAAAGTTCCTCGTGCCCACTGTGGTAATTCTGTATTCACACCACAAGAGCAGTTAAAGTAGGACTTCCCAACCTGTGGGTCGAAACCACTTTGGAGATTGAACAACCTTTTCAGATGGGTCATGTAAGACCATCAGAAATATCACATTTACTTATGATTAATTACAGTAACAAAAATACTGTTATGGTTGGAGGTCAGCACCACATGAGAAACTATTAAAAAGCCAGAGCATTAGGAAGATTGAGAACCACTGAGTTTAAAGGCATTTGAGGCTACTTGGGGTTAAGTAGCAACCAAATGGAACAGCAAAGAACATGATTTGCAGGTTCTTCGAATATCAGGAATCTAATCAGTGAGGGAGTTGCCAGGATCCTGCTGTTAGGGATTCTGAACACTAAGCGCCAGAGATTCCAAGCAAGAACTTTCATGAACTATTCCTGTCTTAGAATATTAGCTTCATTTCCCAGTTCTCCCTGTTCAGAATCAGTTTTGTAACTATAACCTAAATCTGATGACCTCTAAATGAACTACACGTTGTCAGTAAACTCATTCTGAGTAGTAGACATGTGATATTATGGGATGCTGAGACGAGAGGAATAATATGAGTTCAAAGCCATCCTTTGCTACCTAGTGAGTTAAAGGCCAGCCTGGGTGAAGTACCAAGACACTATACAATTGCTTCTGGCTGTAACAAATTAAGTTGGGTTGTCTTCTGTACATGAGGCAATAACTGTAAAGCCCCAGTATATGATATTCTAAGTGACAAGGTAGGAAATCATTTGGCACAACTCTCCTCAAATTTGATGCGCCAAGCACCAGGCACAGTGGCACACACCGTTAATACCAGAACTATGAAAATAAAGATAGGTGGATCTCTGTGAGTTCAAGGCCAGCCTGATGTGCATAGTGAGTTTGAGGCTGAAAGAAATAAAGAAAAAGAAAGTAAGTGTGTGTGTGTGTGTGTGTGTGTGTGTGTGTGTGTGTGTGTGTGTGTGTGTGTGTGTGTACTGGATAATTCCCAAAGAAGAATCCAAGGATTACTTCAAAACAGATGCTGATGGACAATCCAAAAAAGACATCAATTCCAGATCAGTTTCCTAGTTCCCATGTACCCCACTGCCTTCCTACTATGCTTTTCATTTCTACAATAACTATACTGACATTTAACTAGACACGGTGTTTATGTAACCAAAGCTGGTTCCTCATTTTACAATAGCACAATGATGTATTAACACTGGGTAAAGAGAACCTGCTTTCCCTCGGTGATACCTTTGTAAAAGGAAGAAACAAGGCTAGCATTTCAACATGATTTCTTTCAGGTTCTAACTGTTTACTGGATTAGAGATAGAAATGTAATGTGTATATATACAGCAATGAGCATTCTTTTAAAATAGCATATAGGGGATAACTGGGAAGAGGGAGGGAGGGGGAACAGTGGTGGGTATGTTAAAAAAAAAACTTTTAAATGAATAAAATAGCATGCAGTATAAATTGTAATCGCTTCTCAAAAAGGAGTAGTTTTAAAATTCCTGAGCTGGTTCCTATGAGCTACATAGTCATTCTCTAAAGAGTCAACACATGCTGAAAAAAAAAAAAATCCAAACTTTGCATTTGAAGAAACCTTGAATAAACTTTAGACAGAGGAGACTTTGGAGATGCTCCTTCCAATGTTCATCAGTTGAAGAGATTAAATCTGTTAGGGGTTAATGACCTGCAAAAGTCACAAGCTACTTTATGGCTGAGTTGAAATGTAATTCCAGATGCCTATCTTAGCTGTGCCAAAGTGATTACTAACCGGGCTAAACCTTGGCCTTTAATTACCGTTCCCATTCCATTCCCTCACATCTTAGTTTCTAGTTGGACCATGTACATCAGAACTTGTCCCATGTTTCTCCTATGAAGATCCTACCAGCCTTTCCACTGAGCACTTCATTTCTTGGACCTTTAACAACAAAGGGCATTACATATACTTTTTGTCTTAGGACTTAATCAATGTAGGACCATGGGGAAAGCATGGGTTTTGCTGATACACTAGAGATTACAAAAGTCCTCTCTGAGAAATTGATCAAGGAATCAGACCTCTGTTATTAGGGTTGGTACCCATGGAAACAACCCAATCAAACTGTTTCATGGTAAAAAAGACCAGAGATCAACCAGCCATCCTTCATAAGAATTCTAGCCAGCTTTAAAAAAAAAAAAAAGGAATGTGTGTGTACACATGCACAAATACACCATCCACAGCATATGTGCACATATCAGAGGACAACTTCCTGAATTCGATTCTCTCTTCCAACTGTAAAAATAGAATGTTATCATCTAGCCTCTGCTCAGGCCACAATATCTGTTGCACAATTTCTGGTTGTATTAAAGGAAACTCGGAGCCAGATATCGGGGAAAGGCTGAAATGTCAAAGAGAGGAAACACCACAGTCAAATCTCACCAGCTGTCTTGCAGCTTCCTCAGCGTCGCTCCTCCTGGCTTCTACTGCCTCCTCTGTCTTCCTACCCCTGCCTTAAATACCTTCTTCACCCAGTTGTTTCACATCCAGGTTAAGATTAAAAGTGTGGGCTACTACTATTTGGTAGTTAGTCATGAATTCACAGAAAGATCTCTGTTTCTGGAGTTATGGGATTAAAGGCATAACACCACCACTTCCTGCCTGGGAGCCTGGAGCTCCCTCTGCAAACCAAACTGGCCTCAAACTCAGATCTGCTGGATTAAAGGCATAGGTCACCACTCCCAGTCAGGTGTAGGTCAATACTCTCAGTCCCCTGCTCCCCTCCCGTACTGGGATTAAAGGTGTGAGTTACCACTCCCTGGTCCTCCTGGATTGACCAGGTAGATCTCTTCTCTGATCTTTCACACTGGTTTTTATTAAATATGTAACATATTGCCACAAATTTCTGCAGCAATGTATTCTCAGAGATGAAGATGGGCAACTCTACTGAGATGCTGTCTGTGAGTCCCTAGCTAACAGATAACTGAGGATCATGATCTCTCACTTGGAAGTGAGTTAACATCAAAGAGCATTTGTGGTATCAAATCCTGCTCCAGACTCCTTTCCCTGCCTCCCACCTGGGGATCATAGAGTCTTGACTGCAGGTTTGTACTGGGAAACCGCTCCTATTCTCAAAATCTGATCAGAACGAACCCCACTTCTGTCTCATGGGTTCTTGTTTCTCTCCTCAGAGACACCACTATGTTTCCTTTCATGGGTTCAGGGTCCTGACCTCTTCTTAGAGACCTCACTATATATTACTTCTCTGCCCATGGCATTTATAGGTTTTTAATAAATTCTGTTCTCTCCAATGTTCCTATTTGACCCCTGCCCTGACGAGACATTTTACCTACCATATGGGTTCTGGGGAGTTAACTTCGGTAATTAAGCTTTCCAACAAGTGCCTTTATCCACTAAGCAATCAGGCCAGCCCTCAGACTATTTTTAATGCCCTTTCACTTAAATATGAATGGATAGCCATTGTATAGTTGAAGAAAACTTTTAAGGTGGACCTTGAAAACTTGTTTGGAAGTTTTAGCAGAGGAGCACAGCCTCATTACCACAGGGAGAACTGCCCTCCTTTATTGGGGAAGGTTTTCCTCCACCAAATGGCAAAGATTCAGGAGGCATGCTATGTAAAGGCAGGGAAGAATGGAGGCATCCTTATAGTCAGCCAAATAGGCAGAGCCAATCCTGATGATTAGCAGAGTGACAGATGTCATAGCAAGATCATCCCCTAATGGAGTGGCACTATTAGAAGGTGTGGCCTTGTTAGAGTAGGTGTGGTCTTATTCAATGAGGTGTGTCACTATGGAGACAGGCTTTGAGGTCTCATATTTGCTCAAGCTAAGTCCAGTAAGACAGACCACTTCTTATTGCCTGCTCACCAAGATATAGGACTTTCAGCTTCAGCACCATGATAATAACAGACTAAATCTCTGGAAATGTAAGCCTCCACAATTAAATGTTTTCCTTTATAAGAGTTGCTGTGGTCGTGGTGTCTCTTCACAGCAATAGAAACTCTAAGTATGACATCCTCGAACCTGAAAGTCTTTAATATGGAAGGTAGGCATCAAGACAAACCAACCAAAAAAGCAATCCAAAACAAATGATGGGCAGAACAAGAGGTCGTTTGGTTATAACAAATGCCTTTGGAAGAAAAGTATTGTGGAATATTAGTTTAAGATGTGTTCCATTCCTTTATGCTGTGGAACATGTGTTTAATGATGTAAAGGTGTGCTGCGTTCTTTTATTTTGCATTTGTTTAGCTCTGTGCAGCTGTGTCACGTCGCTTGTCTAAAACACCTGATTGGTCTAATACAGAGCTGAAGAGAGAAACAGTCTGAGGCCGCCAGGCAGAGAGAATAAATAGGAAGCGAAATCTAGGCTCAAAGAAAGAAGTGAAGAGCCAGAAAAGGAGGGGAGGAGGATACCAGGGGCAGCCACACAGCCAGCCACAAAGTAAGAAGAGAAGATATATACAAAAAAGGAAAGTAAAACACGAATTCTAGTTGGTATAAGTGGAAACTCAAAGCCAGATACTGGGGAAACGCTGGAATATCAGAGAGAGGAAACAGACCACAGTCAGTTCTCACCCAGCCAACTTCTCAGGGTAAAACTATCTTCCAGAGTCCTCAGCCTGGATTCACTTCTACAGAATCTCACACCCTCTGCCTACACCTGCCTTAAATATCTTTTTTACCTGGTTGTTTCACTTCCGGGTTTAACTCTGCATCATAAACCTAGAGTTAGGATTAAAGGTGTGAGCTACTACTGTTTGGTATTTAGGCCTTGAACTCAGAGAAACATAGAAAGATCTCTGCCTCTGGAGTTATGGGATTAAAGGCCTGAGTTACCACTCTCTGACCCTCATGTTTTGACTGTGGGTGGATCTGTTCTCTGATTTATTAAATATAAAATATGTCACCACAGAATAGTAAAAATCCCAGAAGCAAAACATAGAAAAACAAGGTAATTTAAGTTAGAAAAGCTGGCTAGTAACAAGCCAAGCTAAGGCTGGGCATTCATAAGTAAGAATAGGTCCCTGTGTGTTTATTTGGGAGCTGGGTAGCAGGCTCCCAAAGAAAAAAATTTAAACTACAGAAACGAGCTTTTACATATATTATGAAAGGATACTCAGGGAACCAAACTATGAAGTCAGGAATTAAAAATGGAAGGACTAGGAGAATTCTGGGAAGAGGAAAGGTAGAGACACCAGGCTCTAGCCAGACACAGAGGAAGCAAGATGAGAATGCTGCATTGAGCAGAGGTACCAAGTCACAAGGTTAAACATAGACAAGAATAATGGGTTAATTTAAGACACAAGAGCTAGCCAATAAGCCTGGCCTACTGGCCCAGCAGATACTATAAAATTAAGCCTCCGGGTCAATTATTTGGGAAGCCAATACAGAAACATTGGACAACACCAAGATAAGATGAAACAAATGTGAACAATTCCAAGAAAGGTATTACCAAGAGAAAATACTGAATCAGGTGGCTTTTTTTTTTTTTTAAAGTACCTAGAGTTGCAATGCTCACATGTGATCCCAATTTAGGGGAGGTTGAAGATCACAAACCTGAGGGTAGCCTGAGCTACAAAGGGAGAAATTACATCAATATATCCTCATACATGTATACAATGATGTAATTTACAAACCTAAGTAAAAGTAACGTGAACATTTAAAAATGGTTGCAGTTGAGGAGCAGAAATAAAGACGAAAATTCAAGGAGAGCTAGAGACTGATTTTTGTAACATGGACTTATCAAATCCAAGATACCATCAATGGGAAGATGCATTTTTTAAAATTTCAGATTTATTTATTTTATGGGTATGAGTAGTCTGTCTTCATGAATGTCTGTGTACTGTGTGCATGCCTGGTGCACACAGAAGTCAGAAGAGACAGATACCTCACAAGTGGAGTTAGAGATGGTTGTGGGCCACTATCTGTGCGCTAGGAACCAGATCTGGATCCTCTGCAAGAATAAATGTTCTTAACAGTTGAGATATGCCATGTCTCCAGCCCTAGAAGTTACTTTGTTGTATATCACTAAGAGAGAAAATTCAAACAGTTAAATAAGAAAATATACTTTTGTTTTAATTTTAAAACACATTCTGGCTTCAAAGGCAATAAGGGCAATGTGAAAGTATATGTCTTAAAATGCATACAATTCACACACACTGATAAGGATCAAAATTTAATTTAGGAAGAAGCAGATTCAATCAACTATTATTACACTTTAAGTCAATCTAAACCCAAAGATATTAGAGTAAGTCAATAGAGATTAAATCAGTGATAAATAGAAAAAATCAATGAAACCAGAAGTGGGTTCTTTCAAAAAAAAATTTTTTAATTAACAAGTAGTTCTAATTTTATTTCCATTGATAAGCACTGACTTAGGATTTTTACTGCTGTGAAGAGACACCATGACCCCTGAAGCTCTTACAAAGAAAGCATTTGAGAAGGCCTGATTACAGTTTCATAGGTTCAGTTCATTATCATCATGGGTGGGCCAGACAAGGTGGCATGCAGGCAGATATGGTGCTGGCTACACCTTGACCAGAAGGCAGCAGGAAGTCCACTGACAGTCACACCGAGGGAAGCTAGAGCAAGAGACCTCAAAGCCCACCCCCACAGTGACACACTTCCTCCAACAAGGCCACACCTACTAATAGTGCCACTTCCTTTAGGGGCCATTTTCTTTCAAGCCACCACAAGCACCATCACTAAAAGCAACAGAGGAGAAAGGGGCTTATTTGGCTTGTATGTCCAGGTCAGGGTCCCTCACTAAGGGAGATCAGAGCAGGTCTGTGATTGGCTGTCTGGCCCGCCCCCAGTAGCTTTCCTATACACTCTGGAGCCACCTCCTAAGAGTGGTTAACACCCACAGTACACCTGAGCCTCTCATATCAATTAGCTATCAAGACAACCCCTCACAGACATGGGTAGAGGTCAAACTGATTTAGCAATCCCTCAATTGAAACAACCCTCCCAGGTGATTGCTCGTTTTGTTAATTGGCAATAAAAGCTAACCAGGACACACCCTTTAGCTTGACTAAGAAACAGAGAAGATTCAATATAATCAAAGTTAAACATACATGGAAGAATATTATTGATTTCACAGAAACAAAAAGGATTATCCAAGAGCAATGTCAATAACTCCATGCCCAAATAGTTTGTGTAGATGAAATGGCCAAACTGTTAGAAATAAATTACCAATTCCACAAAACAAAATTTAAAAATCTGAATAGACAGAACTAATGAAAAAGTTGCATCTGGGGAAAAAAGTAACGAACAGTGGAAACCCCCAAAGCCAGATGTCTTTTCTGGGGAGTGATACCAAACACCAAAAGAAGAACTGACACCAGTTCTTAACATTTTAAACAAGAGACACAAAAGAGGATTTGCCCTTCCAAACTCACCCACAGAGTCAACACTACCCTGATCCCAAAGCCAAAGATAGAGTTTTATTATAAACTATAGACCAGTAACACCTAGGAACTTTGAGGCAAAACTTCACAAAACGCTAACAAATTGAATCCCGAAACAAAGTGCATGGTTTATGCACTGTAACAAATGGGATTTCCCCCCTTCGGAACAAGTCTCCAAAATTAGATTGCTGGATTCCACTGTAATTCTACTTGAGGTTTCTGAAGAACTGTCACAGCTTTCTATTTAATTGTGAGGGTGGACTTTGAGGCTTCTTACTCTAGTTTCCCTCGGTGTGACTGTCAATGGACTTCCTGCTGCCTTCTGGTCAAGGTGTAGCCAGCACCATATCTGCCTGCATGCCACCTTGTCTGGCCCACCCATGATGATAATGAACTGAACCTATGAAACTGTAATTTATAGTCCTGTACTTGTTTATATTGTCACCAAAAGTATACAAGAATTCTTTGTTTTTTCTTCTATATTCATTAACATTTATTTTTATAAACAGTGTATCATATAACTCAGGCTTATGATGTGGGAATGCGTTTCTGTATGCTGTGAATCTCAATCTTTAAATAAAGGAGCTGTTTTGGGCCATGACAGGCACCATAGAAGAAGTAGGAGGAGAAATCAGAGCATAGGTAGGAGAAGCAGGGCGGAGTCAGAGGCAGATCAAGCCAGAAGTCCACAGGAGCAACGTGTAAGAGCACAGGTGAGCCATGGGCCACGCGGCAGACAGATTAATAGAAATAGATTGATTTAAGATGTAAGAGCTAGCTAGCAAAGTGCCTGAGCCATAGGCCAAACAGCATTAAGTTAATATAAGCATCTGAGTCATTTCTGGGGGCCTGAGCGGCTAAGCGGTCTCAGGCGGCAGGTCTGTGGGTCTCGGACCTCTGGCGCCGGGGATCAAGAAACCCCACTACAAAAGGCTGACCTCAGACTCACTATGTAGTAGAGAATGAATTTGAGCACCTGATCCTCCTGCCTCCACCTACCAAGGGTTGAGATTATAGGGATGCCTGGCTCCTTCAATCATTTTCCTTTCCCATTTTCTAGCATCTCCTTTCCTTTCTCTCTCTCTCTCTCTCTCTCTCTCTCTCTCTCTCTCTCTCTCTCTCTCTCTCTCTCTCTCTCTCTCTCTCTCTCTCTCTCTCTCTCTCTTTGCATTTGTGCATGCTAGCCAAGCATTGTACACTGAGCTACAGCCCTAGCTTTTTGATCTTTTTTTATAATAATTTTTAGTCAGGTATAAAATGACATTTCATTGTGTTTTAAACTTGCCCCCTCTTCTGGTAGGGTGGAGGCATTTGAGGCAGGGTCTCTCTTTGTAGCCCTGGCTGTCCTGGAACTGTCTCTGTGGACCAGGCTAGCCTTGAACTCACAGACATCCACCTGCCTCTGCCTCCCAAGTGCTGGGATTAAAGGTGTTCTTCATCAAGCCTGGTAACTAATGGATAGTAACGCTGGCATTTTCTTTTTCTGGTGGTGCTGTAAATTGAACCCAGGGTCTCACGCATGCTGTCAAGCATTTCTCATCTTGTTTGAAGAAATATTTATTATATTCCTTTGTGTATTTCTTAATCAAATTATTAATTTCCTCATTGGCTACAGGTTTCTGACCTTGCAAACGACTCTGAAGTAAAACCATTGTTTTTCAAAACTTAAATTATCTCTCCAAATGAGAACAAGGAGATTTCTGTAAATCCTCAGTTGCAATACGGAAAATGAATGGATTAGGAAAACGTATCAGTTAAGAATACAGTTTGAGGGAAACATGTCTTCATCATCTCCGTTCCCCTTCTCACTCTATACAATCTTCCAACAGTGAAATGTGAGTCCCTACTGCTAGGACTACATGCTATTGTGTTGTTCTACAAGTTCAAACTTGTCATGGTTATTATGTAGGAACATTTTGAGAAAAATACTTTTTTGTTTAACAATATATTTTGATCATATTCTTTCCTCCCCCAGCTTCCCCAGATCCTCCCCACCTCCTCCCAACCCAACGTCATGTTCTTTCTCCAAAGGTGAAAAAAAAATGAAAAATGAAACAAGCAAAGAAATAAGACAAAATGCCAAACCAAACGGAAACAAGACGTACACGTGTGCATATGCACACATGCACACACACACACATACACACACAAACCTATGAATTCTCTTTTATGCTGGCCAACTACCCCTTAGTGTGGAGCCTGCCTTGGAGTGTAGTTGACATTCCCAGTTTCACTCCATCAGAGAAAACTGATTTTGCCTTTCCCAGCATGTGTCAACTGCAAATAACTTACTGCTTAGGAATAGCACTTTGTGTCCACTTCCCCATCTCAGAGCTGGCATTTGGTCTGTTAGAATGTGTACAGGTTGAATGGAAATACTTTTAATGCCATCCTGTACACACCATATTTCCCCCTGATACTATAGCATTTAGAGATAAAAGTCTGTTGGGCAAATTGCAAAAAAAGTCAGTTATTCATGAAATGTGTCCATTTCTTTCTGAATTGCAGAATATAGAACTGTTGCAAAATGGAGATGTTCTGTGTTTCTACCAAGCATAGAGATCCCTGGTGTCAGCTAACTTCTTCTCATCTTCATCGTTAACAAACAAACACTCTCCTTTCCTCTGGTGTCACCAGGCTTTAGTCTCAGTGCCTTTGTAACCTTTTGATAAACAAGGAAAAGATAGAAATGTATAAGCTAATCTATGTAAATACTTTTAAAGTACATTGGCATTTTTTGCCCTGATGGAAGATAAAACCAGCAAATGAAAATATTTGCATAAACTGAATCCTTGAAAATTACAGCTGTTACTGTCTAATCACTCTGCCCAACATCTGACAACTTCTGTTTCCCTACAAAAGTTGTTTTACGCATTCTAGGCGAACATTTACTACCTACCAAAGACTGCATGCATAATTAATATAGTTCTCCCTAATCGTGCCTCTAACCTTCAGTCAATATTACACACTAAGAAAAGAAGTGTAATACACAGGAAAGCTGGTTTCATTCGCCGACAGGATACACAGCACATAAGACCCCAATCCATAGCTAACTCACAGAGCAGTCACATCTTCTCATTCTGTTACTGAAGTTTAAGAATGCATTGTAACCAACCATTCAAGTGAAACACTCTATTTTCCTACCTACCATATTTTCTTATGTGGCAAAGGCAAAATAATATAATAGAGTATCGGCAGAAAATCCAAGGATCTGCTCTGTAAACACTATACCAAACTCCAAACTTGGAGGACTGAAGGAATTCCATTGTTACTTTAAGCGATTTGTATATTGGAAACGTTAACACAATTGATATTGCTTTTCCCAGTCCTGCCCCTTTCTAGAAAGTTCTTCCTTATATTATTCTAATACCACACTTCTTGTCAAGAACAGTATCTAGGTAATTTTGGGTGAATCTTACTACAAGTAAAACTATGGACAAGTGACTTACTTTCATGACATTTGAGTTGAAGGTGACACTTTGCTGCCAAACATGTGTTGCTATGAGTCAACAGGCCAACACTCTAATTCATAACAAGACAGTACCATTAAGAAGTCCCAACCAGAAGCGTTGATGAATCCCTGGGAAACAGCGTGTTGTTAAAGGTTATGGGTTAAATTAATGTCTGCTATTAGAGTGAGGGAGAATAACACATGACTTTAATAATCACCATCTTAACGTTGTCTGTCTCTGGGTGATTTTACTTTCTTTGTATCCATTTCTACATTTTTCAAATTTTCTCTGATCCAAATGCATTACTTTAGGAATAGAAACAAATTATCCGAGAAGAAATCCTATTTCTCTGCATAATTAATTTGCCGCCAATGTTTCGCAAAGATTGGCTTCTTTTCCTGTTGTAATTACATTTTCGTAGTGTTTACACATTTTAACTCTGAAGACATTTAGATAATGGAATAAAGAAGAAATTAACTTTCAAAACTGATGACAGTACATTTGCTAATCTTATTATTATTCTCAGTAAGTACCAAACACAGAATATAACATATATTAAATGAATATTAAAGGAATATTTAACATACGAGTCAGTAAACAAAAATAAACAAACCCCACTATGACTTCACTATTGGAATTGTTCTAGAAATGGGTAGTAAAGAAATGAGATCAAGTCATGGAAAAAAATGAGACCTTATTTAAATAAGATCAGGTCAAAATCTTTTTAAACAGCTCATACTGTTTCTTTATCAGGTCACTAATTAGTTATAGCCGAGGCAGATTATTCTTAGCGTCTTCTACATGAGAGCAACATTCTCTGATGGAGTGAAAAAAAACCAAACCAAACCATAATAACTAAAAAGAGGATTGTGCTTCGTCTGTGTAATGCTTAATTTGGGACAAATCTTTTTAAAAAAAATGGTGTCTATATTTTATCAATAGAAAGTAATGTATCTAATGAGGCTTTAACAGACATACACACACACACACACACACACACACACACACACACACACACACGTTTTTGCCAAATTCTGTGATCAAATGATGAAACAAGTGCCTCCCATGCTTCCCCTTCCTTCATCCTGTCTGTTATTTGGCTCACAAGAGAATAGTTGCTAAGTCGTTAACTACCTCACTCTAATACTAGACATTGATTTAACCTGTCTCCCACTTTTGACTTTGAAATTTTATTCTCCATTTTTTAAAAAAAGACCCCTTTCTACACACACATCAAATGTACTCATTTCTTCTTTCCAAGGAAGGTTTCTCCTCCCTGCCCTGGAGGGAGGAGAACATGTATTTGTGATTTCTAAACAACTGTCTGTGACCTACACCTTCATAGAATTAAGAACTAAAATGGAATAACAGACTTCCCAGCAAGCCATATCTTGGGACATGGGTTGCTTAAATGTGCGAACCTCTCACCAAGACTTAACTTCTTTCTAATCCATATTCACTAATAATAAGGTATTGCAATATGAATTTTACTCAGTTCTATTCAGTACTCTGATAACCCAGTCAAATTAGTAATATCTGCCTGTAGCCCCGCCCCTCCATTCCAAAGTCAATCCATTCCTCCTTCAAGGTTACCTTCCTGACTGGATGAGGCAATTAATTTGGCTTTGCTTAATCTACAAGCTATCTTGTGAAAATGGGGGGGGGGGGATGAGCCTGAATGGTTGATGGATATATAATTTCTATAGTAAAACTAAAGATGAAGTGATGTCTCAATGGTTAAGAACATTGGCTACTCTTCTAGAGGACCCAGGTTTGATTCTCAGCATTCACATGATGACTCACAACCATCTACAGGACTGCAGTTCCAGGGATCTGACTCCCTCTTCCGGACTTGGAAGAAACTAGACATGCAGATGGTGCACAGACATACATGCAGGAAACATATACATAAAATTTAAAAATAATTAACTAATACAATTTTAAGAGAGATTATAGTAAAATAAAAAAATATACTTTGCATTGTAAGATTAAGAGATAAGGAAGTTTGGGAACACTCAGATAAATATTAACTTATGGCTGAGAGAAGTTATGACTGGTGCCTTTGTTAGGGTTTCTATTGCTGTGAAAAGACACTGTGATCACGAAGGGACACATTTAACTGAGATGGTGGCATAGAGTTCAGAGGTTCAGTCCACTGTTATCATGGTGGAGATCATAGCAATGTACAGGCAGACATGATGCTGGAGTTGGGGTTGCTACATTTTTCAGGCAACAGGAAGTGGACTCCATGTCACACTGAGGGAAGCTTGAGCAAATGAGACCTCAAATCCCACCCTCACACTTCCTCCAACAAGGCCACACCTACTCCAACAAAACCACACTTCTTAATAGTACCACTCCCTCTGAGGTTCAGGAGGCTAGTTATATTCAGACTACCACATTCAACTCTAGTTTTGTGATAACAAGGCAAAATACATTTAATCCAAGTCCCAAAGTCCCCATAGTCTTTCACAGTCTCAACACTGTTTTAAAGTACAAAGTACAAAGTCTCTTCTGAGATTCATGCAATCTCTAAACTCTAATTCCTTATAAAATAAAAATTAACAAAAAACAGATCACATACCTCTAACATATAATGGTACAGAACATACATTACCATTCCAAAATGTAGGAAAGAGACCATAGCAAGGAAATACGGGACCAAAGCAAGACCTAAACCAGGTAGGCAAACTCTGCATCTTAATGGCTGATCTCTAAATGTTCTTCAGATCTCCAATTCCATTTGGCTTTGTTGACTGCAACACAGTCAACAAATAGGCTGCTAATAGGCTGGTTCCACTGCCTATTAGCAGCTCTCTTTGGCAGGTAGCCCACCATTTTGGCACCTCTAACATCTTGGGATGTTAGAGGCAATCTGGGATTCAACTTCACAGCTTCACCCAATGGCCTCTCTAGGCCTCCATTCAGGGACACCCCTGCCATGTATCTAGCCCCAATAGCTTTCCTTAGTCTTGGGGGCAAATTCCATAACCTTTTTCTTCTATTCTTAACTCTGAAGCCAGAACCAAATGGCTGAAACTGCCAGGTTCTGCTACATGCTGGGATGGAATATGGCCCCTTGTTCAACTATATCTTCACCAGCTTTCTGTCTTTATTGGTTACCTTTATTGTCTAAGCTTGGTTGTTCTATAACTTGCTCTGTAGATATTCTTTACACTCAGAAATCTGCCAACCTCTGCTTTTAGAGTGCTGGGATTAAGGGCATGCAACACTACACCCAGTGCTAAACTTTCTAAAAATTCCTTTCAAAGTTGGAAATTTATCTGGGTCAGATCGTGCCTTGAGACCAACACTCCCTGGATTCCACTTCTTTATTTATTTCCTTCAGCTCCATTTCATATAGTGGTGCTTCTTTTATCATCAAATTTTACATTTTCTTGCTGCCTTTCATTATAAATCTTCATCAGAGTTATCACTAATAACACACGCAATAGAGTCTATACTAGGCTGTTTTGAGATTTCCTTTGCCAGCAGAATTAATCCAAACCTCTTTACTTTATCCTCAGACAAGGGCAAAAAGCAACCACATTCTTCACCAAAATATCAAAAGAACATTCTCTATGCAACATATTAAAATTCACCACCAAAACCTCTTGAAACTTTCCTCCACACACACACACACACAGCTCAAATCACTCTTAGGACAGTTGCCTCCCATGATCCTACTAGTATTTAAACAGTGCTTAAAGTGTTCCACTCCTTTCTTAACCCAAAGTACCAATGTCCAAATTTCCCCAAACACATGATCGGGCCATCACAGCAATACCTCAGTCCCTGGTAACAAATTCTGTCTTAGGGTCTATAATGCTGTGACAAGATACCATGACCATGACAACCCTCCTAAACGAAAACATTTCATTGAGATGACAGCTTATAATTTCAGGGGTTTATCACCAGGGCGGGAGCATGGCATCTGGGAGTGTGGCAGCATGCAGCGGACATGGTGCTGCATCTTGATCAGAAAGCAACAGGAAGTGGTCTGTCTCACTGTGTATAGCTTGAGCATGTATGAATCCACAAAGCCTGTCTCAGTGGATGTAGCTTGAATATATATGAATCTACAAAGCCCACCTCCACAGTGGTACACTTCCTCCAAAAGGCCACACTTACTCCAACAAGGTTGACCTCCTAATAGAATCACTCCCTTTAGGGGCCTTTTTCTTTCAAACCACGGCAGTGGACAAGCTTTCAGTTGAGATTTCTATTGCTGTATCAAGTGCACAGGACAGATAGTCTTCAAGCCACCACTGTGGAAAGTTCATTCCACTTAAAGAATTATGTGTGACTGGCTGATGGCTGGGCAGGGAAACAGGATCTTGCTCCTTCTGATTTACTCTGTCTTATCAGTGGAGCCCTCTCTTATGATCCAGACCATTTGCATACTTAAAATTTGTCAGAATCTTGTACCACTGGTAGAAACTATGAAGAGGCTTGTTTATAATTAGGTTTTGATTTGGAGCAAGGTTTTATCAGAGCTAGCATTGTCTTCTAATTTCCTCTCCTCTCTCCCCAGAGCAGTTACTTTATTAGTGATTGTCCATTTGACTAATTCTTCCTTCATCACTTGAGAGTCAAACTCTTCAAAATAAAACTCCATTTGTTGACTATTTGGATCTTTCTTTCTTTTCTTCTCTTTCTTCTTTCTCCTCCTTCTTCTAACACGATTTCTCCTCTGTAACCCCCTCTTCTAAATTCCCCTCCTCCTCCCCCACCTCTCTTCCTTAGAGACAGAGTTTTAAGTACCCCAGGCTAACCTTGAACTCACTAGGGAGTCAGAGTACCATGAACTTCCTCCTGCCATTGTGTCTACTGTGCTGGGTTTATAGGAGTGTACCACTGTGCTTTCTTTATTCAGTGATGTTCTAACGTGGGTTTCTATTGCTGTGAGGAGACCCCATGACCACAGCAACTCTTAAAAAGGAAAACATTCAATTGGGGCTGGTTTACAGTTCAGAGTCTTAGTCCATTATCGTCATGGCCGGAAGCATGGGTGTAGGGATTTGTGTTGTTACATGGAAAATAATTGTCCCACCCACTGGTTTAATAAAAAGCGCTGATTGGCCAAAGGCAGGCAGGAAGTGTGGGTGGGGCTACCAGACTAAGAAAACTCTTGAGAACATTAAGCACAGGGCAGAATGCCAGAGAGATCGCCAGAGAGAAGCCGGAAGAAGCAGAGGACAACTATGCTGCTCTAACGAAATGTACCGAGCTGCATGGCTGAACAGGAAGAGCAATGGGCTAGATTAAGGGAAAAGAGTAAGTGATATGCCTGGGCCTTAGGCTGATCAGCCTAAAACAATTGTAAACATCTGTAGGTTTGTGGGTCTGCCCGTCTGTGGGTCTGCAGGCCTTAACCTTGAGGTTAGACTTGAAAGTCCGGGCCAGAAATCTCCTACTACACATGGGGGCATGCAGGCAGACATGGTGCTGGAGAGGTAGATGAGCATTCTACATCTCCGCCAGCAGGAGACTATGTGCCACGCTGAGCATATGAGACTGACAAGCCTACCCTCACAGTAGCACACTTCCTCCAGCAAGGTCACACTACCTAATAGTGCCACTCCATATGGGCCAAACATTCAAACATGAGTCTATAGGGCTATTCCTATTCAAAACACCACAATGCTAGGTTTGAACCCAGAGCTTCATGAAGTTTTTGTGTTTGGAATATGAGAATATTGGCCTTTGATGTCCTTTAATATCTTGTCCATTTCCCAAAAGGAAGTTGAGCCATTCAACTATTATGGCATTGAAATGATCATTTCTCTTTATTTCCTTCTGAACCCTGATAGTTCTCTAGATTGCCACTCATGTTTCAGCATCACAACCCTACAATATTATTTGTGATAGCAATAACATGTAAGTAATCTGAATGATCACTAAAGAAATAACTGGATAAATAATCTGCAATTCTAATGAACAAATTAGAGCAATTTGTAAGAATCTGGATAGATTTTTAAAAAAAAATTAATGTTAATTGGGGCTGAAAAGGTGATTAGGAGCATTTGCTGCTCTTATGGAATACCAAAGTTTGCTTCCCAGAATGCACATCAGATGCCTCACAATTGTCTGAGACTCTAACTCCAAGACTTTGGATACCTACGGTTTCCATGGACACTTGCACTCATGTGCATATACCCATGTGCAGAAACAATTAAAAATAATTTTTAAAATCTTTAAAACTAGTATTAACCTATAAAGTATTTTGTAATGTTTCTTTTAAAAACTGTTTTTAGGACCTAGAGAGATTCCTCAGAGGTTAAGAGTACTGCCTACTCTTCCTGGGACCTGGGTTCAATTCCCAACACCCAAGTGGTAGCTGACAATCACCTGTAACTCCAGTTCCAGGGGATCTAGAGTCCTCTTCTGCCTCTACAGACACTGTATGCACCTAGTGTATAGACATACATGCAGGCAAGACACCCATATACATATAAAACAAATATATCTTCAAAACTTGTCAGGCCATGTGGTGGTAGTACATTCCTTTAACCTCAGTACTCAGGAGGTAGAGGCAGATGGATCTCTGTGAGTTTGATGCTAGCCTGGCCTATACAGTGAATTCTAGGACAGCCAGGATTACACAGAGAAACCAAGTCTCAAAAGATCTCCCACCCCCCAAAAAAGTCAGACAGGCCAGATGGCTAAACTGCTAAAGATGCTGGCCAGCAAAACTAATTGCATGAGTTCTTTCCCTGAAACAAAAATGGCCAAAGCAGAGAGTCAACTAAGTTCTTCTCAGACCTACATATTTGATCATGAATTCCCCACCCCATATCAATAAGTACATATTTTTAAAAATCTTTTGTTCTCCAAAATAAAAAAAAAAAAAAAAAAAAAAAACCCTACTGGTCCACTTAGGTTATGCATTCTAGAAAACTGAAGTCTTTTGTGGATTTTACACCCTTACATGAACTTTATTTTACCATTTCTCCTTCTCATCTGTTAGGAAATAATTTTCTGCTGCTATTATAGACAAGAGAAATTCTTGTTTCTGGGCTTCTTACAAGATTGTATTTCCATTCTCAAATTCGTCACGGTATATTAAAACACAAATGAGGTAGCTGTGATCAATAGCGGCAGAACTCTGAAACCCAATTGCAATGCTTCCCAGTTTGACTGGAAATGACAGGTTGTAATTTGGATTACAGAGTATTACAATTAATGCTAAATTGCCAACAGTGAACACATCCAAACCCTCTTTGCCATGTACTTAGTGAAACACAAGAGAAAACACGTCGAGGAACACACATCACGACAAATGTGCAGGCATTTGTGGAAGAAATGCAACATCCATTTCTGGTAATATCAACTTTCATTTAATGCTTTTGTTTGGAAATTTCAAAGGCAATTCTTGTAGTACATTATTTCATCGGTTTATATACATGAACCTGTTAATTTGAAGGGAACAATTGCCATATAGTCTGAAAATAGTGCTACTCTTTACAACAAGTTAAAATAGATCCTTTTTTACATGAGGTTTTGTAATTAAAATGTGTTCTTCATAAAGAGAATATTAAGAATAAATAAGGTGCCTATGACCAAAATCATATAATCTTTGATTAACCAAACTTACCTTTTAGCAGGCAAAATATAGCTACATTTGTTTATATGCCTCAAGTAGTATCAATAGTATGTATTTATCCTGAATCATTATGGAATCAGAGAACATTGAAGGTGTCCTTTGGGGAAAAATAATGATACCATGAAACTCATACCCTCTTTTTTTTATAACGTACCAAACTTTACAAATTTAAAATAGCATTTCAAGGATGAATTTTTCTCTGCATTGGTTTGCGGGTCTTACAAAGGTTATTATTCTACATGCAATTATCCAAAATTGCCCAATGTTCAAGCTCAGAATAAGGATTGAGTTAGCCTTTTGGTGGGTGAAAAATGAACAATGGGGTGCCATTTAATAAGAAGAATTAATCTACAGTGGTACTGCACTCTCCTAATGGAATTCATCTCCTCTTTGTAATTTACTTTCAGAAAGCAATTTAAGGGTTGAGAGAACTGGTTGATAATTAACTTTTTAGAAAACTTCAAGGAAGAAAGATAGTTTCTTGATTTTTTTTCTTTAGTTGTTATTCAAGCCCCATAAACTAACCTTTAAGTATGTAGGTCTTCTTCTTATGTTCCTTCCAGTGTCTTGATCCAATTACTGGTTATGGCTACAAAAGGCCAGCAACAGTGACCGTCGATGGCCCAATACTACTAAAAGAGCCCTTAGGCAAGCATTTGGGACACTCACTTCTCCCACTAGATTTTCTTTTGATTTATAATGTAGCCTACCGGATGGCTTGAGGATCTCTTATTCCATTTTTCTTCGAACCTGGCTACAAATTAAGATCTGAAAAATTTAAAGCTATATGCAGGTTTCGGTTTCCAGTCCTGACCAATACTTCTGGGAGTGGCAGCAATATCAGTAGAGAAACTTGGGCTGACTCTAGAAGTCCGTGTGCTGTCCAGCGCACCACAGAGTCACCATGCCCCAATGCCTCTAAGTACGCTCAACATTGAGAATAGGCCTGTGTACTGCTCTGTATTTCTTTCCTTTGATTTTTTGGTTTGAATTGCCATTTGGGACTTACTTTAGCAGTAGTAAATCTCTCTTGAAATCCCAATAAATGATAGAAGTTAGACTAATTATCATTTTAGACACCTTAAATTTCATTGTTATCAGATCCCTTTGCTGTGCTCTTTGGGGCTCTGGAGTGGCACAGAATTTAAAAATCACCCTTTATGCCCTTCATGTTATTAAATCAGTGTGTGGTGGCTGTTCTTGGCTACCACCTTCACTATATCTGGAATTGGCTAAAACCCAAATGGCTTGTCAGGGACTTCTTTTTTTAATTAAATCACTTGAAATGGGAAGATCCACTTCTAACCTGGATCTTTCAGGTGGGAAAATTCACCTTTTATGCAGATCTTTTGAAGTGGGAAGACCCACCTCTAATCTGGGCCCCACCTTCTGTTGACAGCCTATATAAAGGATACAGAATGAAACTTGCTTGCCTCCCCTTGCAAGCAAGTCCATTCCTTCACCGGCATTAAAGCCTACTTTTTCGGGGGGGGGGGGGGGATGGGGTGGGGGAGATATGATTCTGACATATACTGAAGACCAGCTGAGAGCAGTCCAGCCTTGTGGATTGAACAACTACTGGATTCTTGGATCTTCTGTTGGTAGACAACCATTGATGAACCAGCTGAACCACAGCCTGTAAAGGCTAATAAATCCCACACATAGTATTTATTCTACAAATTCTATTTCTCTAGAGAACCCAGACTAAATACAGATATTTTGTACTAGAAGTGGTTCTAAAAAAACAAAAGTATAAAGATGAATTTTCTTTTTGTTTCAGTATCTAGAATAGGCTTTCCAATTTGCCAACACCTACAATTACTGAAGCCTCTCGTGTGAACTATTTTACAAACTTAAGGAGACAATCCATTTGCTTATCCTGATTCACCAAATGTGAGAGGTAACAAGATTTGGTAACTCTGTATGTAAAACTTTAGACAGTTTGTGGAAACATAAGGAAAATAATGACACCAATTGGTTGCTCCTAGCATCTCTGGATAAATGGACAAAGAAAAGGAATGAGTTCCATGATAAAACTAACCAACCTCTTGTACCTCAGAATACAGTAAAGAACAATGAACTCAGTGATTTAAAAAAATGCCTGGCTCCAGATGTGCAAACACAGACTAAAGGTTTCTAAGTGTACTGTGGAAGAGAATTTTCTCCCCTGTAGCTGCAGAGCTGAAGTTGCAGAAAATGAGAAATGACATCCTCATTTTATAGACTGAGTTATAGCAAAAATTCAAGGCCTAGCCTTGGAGGGTGTTGGTGGTTAAAACAGGGGCACTGGTTAGTAAAGAATGGGCTCCTGTAACTTGGAATGGGGACGTGCTGAGAACTTCTCCAGGGTTTATCTCACCCAGGAAGAGAGTATCTCAACCTGCAAATGTACTCCCACTCTACCCTCTGAAATATCGCTTTTTCTGCCTTTGGGTGAGGAAATTAATCTTTCATTGTCTGTTAAATCACTAGCGACTTTCTCTGAAGCAGATCCAGGCAATACAAAGCTGATATCCCTCAGGGCCTACCAACAGTTGCTTCTAGGCTTATTACCAGAGTTAAGACCCCCATCTTTAAAAAAACTAAATAAAACTAAGTTCTACTTTGATAAATCAGATGCTTATCCTCCCAAGCCATGTTCAAATATCATCAAAGTTCTAACATCTACCCTCTTTTCAAATGTTGAGTAAAAGCTAAATGAAAATTCAAGGGAGTACATACAAAAAGCAGTTCTTCAAACTGTCTAGAAAAATGGTTAACCATGTGTACATTATATCCCCACCAGTCCCCCACACTGTGAGGTGCCATCCTCCAGGGCAATTTTAAGCTGCCCTCAAGCTTCACTGGTCCTGTTCTTTCCTTTTTATAACATCAGCAATTCATTCTTCCCTACCCTTTATAGCCCTTGAACTTCAAATCAAATGTGTGCCACTTTCAACTCTTCCCCCTCCGCCCCAATGACAGGGTTTCTCTGTGTAACTGCTCCGATTGTCCTGGAATTCTCTCTGTAGACAGCCTGATTCTGCTGGGATTAAAGGCCTCACTTTCAATTCTTACAAGAGGCATATATTTCCAAATGCACTGATTTGAAGATTAAAACCATCCCATCCAGAGCAGATAACTGAGCTTTGGAGTATTGGCTGATGAGCTCATAATCTTCAAAACAAGTAAAACAAGTAGCCAAAGTCTCAATTACTTATTTAAAGTGCGTGTCTGCCTGTGGTGCTCAGTATCTGGGATTATGACTCAGTGGTTTTTCTGCCTGTCTTCTTGTCAGTTCTGTTTAACCCAAGGTTCCTTTGAGCATTTTTCTGCCTGTACATTGAAATGTCTTAACGGTTCATCTGACTTAATAGGATTTGCCTTAAATATCCTATTAAAAGTGTCAAATTATAGATGTCCCATTTAGAGCTGAGTCTGTTATTTGCTGCCACTGACCAGTTGTGGATCATTGCATCTATGGCAAAAACAAGTTTCTCTGATGTGAGTTGAGACGGACGAATCTGTGGGTATTAAAAAACTCAGGGGGAGGCTAGGCATGATGGCATATACCTTTAATATCTTGGGAGCAGAGGCAGGAAGCAGCTTAAAGCTAGCCTGGTCAACATAATGAGGTCCAGGCTAGCCAGGGCTACAAAGTAAAAGATCCTACCTCAAAAAAGGAAGCAACAACTACTATTACATAGGGGCAGTTTACTAATATCTACTTTGCAGAATAATAGGATTAGGTTCACTTATGACTTAGCCGGACAGAGCCAATTAACAGTACTTGGCACAAGTTTGATCTTTTGTAACAGATCTTAAATACAACCAGAAAGTAGTTGGTTACTCCCATATTGTTTGCACCACAATTACACCACTAGGTACATCTTGTCAGGGCACTCACTCCTTATGTAGCTCAAAGGGTCACAGCTGAGTAAGACTGCGGATTACTTTTTCCCCTGGCAGCCAGCACTATAAAAGCTGGCTAGTAAAGATGATTCCAGGTGATTTTTCCATGTTCTATCAACTCAGGTATGTGGTCTTCAGCAATTCTGGAGGGTAACAAACAGCAATGGCAATAGTGTAATATTCAAGGAAGGAGGTCTGGGGGAGAGAGTATGGGGGGGGGGGTTGAGGCCTCATTGACCAACAACTTAGAAAGAAGTAGCTCATACCTGCAGGTCTTAGACTTGCTATAAAACCAAGACCCAAATTAAACAACATCACCAAAACAATAAGTTAGTTAGCCTCCGGCAGCATACCAAAGATAGACAATCCACCTTCCTTCTAGAATATACAATGTCTGTGTCCTTTAACAAAGCTGTAACCAACAGCTTTCAGCAAAGCCCATGTCCTTCATAAATGTTATGGCTTTACTACTGGATAAAATCATCTAATGCTGAGGAGTTATTCATACCAATTTTCTGGCCAAAGAACATATTCAGGTTGTAAAAAAGCAATATGGATTCAATAAGAGTTGTAGTACAGCTTTTGATAAGATGAAATATTTCCTAGCCCAGAAGATAGCCAGTCTTCCAGAGGTCCTATTTCAAGTACTTGTTGCGATCATTACCTTTTGTCAGTAAGAATGAAGACAATTTCTCAATAACTACCTCCTAGAAAGCACTTTTTTAAAAAACCAAACTATTTTTTTCTAGTTCCTCCCCCAAAGAGCAAACACCTGCACTCCTGTGGCAAGTATTTCATGCACTGAGCTATCTCTCCCTTGAGGATATTTAAGAGTTAAATCATAGAAGGTGCTGACTAGGTTAAATGAGAAACTATGGATGTGTGAGGAGTGATCATGGAAAGTACCCAATGTCAACCTCAGGCCTCCACATACCCACTCACATGTGTCCACACTCGTGTAAACATGCATAGACTCAAAAATAATTTTAAAAATGAACAGAAAAATCCAAAGATTTAAAAAAAAAACCATTTCTGAGCTATATCTTCAATTTCAGGTATTTTACAGAACAAACTTAGAAATATATAAATCTTCCATGTTGCAATCCTCAAAAAGGTCTACAGTATTACATGAACTCTAGTTAGCATGTAGGGAAAACCCGGAGCCAGATATTGGGGAAAAGCTGGAATATCAGAAACAAACCTCAGTCACCCAGCCAGCTCCTCAGGCCTGTCTCCAGGATCCTCTAACTGAATGCCTGAGTCCTCAGCCGAAAAGGGAAGGGAAGTCTCTGGGAAAGCTGAAAAACCCTCTTCTCTTGCTCTGCCCAGCTCTCTTGACTTTTCATATCTAAAAGCTAGGATTAAAGCTGTGGGTTCCTGACCTGGCTTAGTTCCCTGGTTGACTCTGATATTCCAGATTAATTAAAAAAAAAAATGTATCACCACTCTACTAGACTCTGGGTGGACTGTGTTGCGTTCTGGGTTTCTATGAGGAAGTAACAAACATCTTTTCAAATGGAAACAGAAAACAAGTAAGCAAGCAAACAAAAAATTCCAAGATTGCTTTTGTTGTTGAAACAGTCTCATGTAGTCCAAGTTGGCCTTGAACACTAACTAGCCAAGAAAGACTGAAATTCCGATCCTGACCAGAAAGATGTTTCAGTGGGGGATGACGCTGCCAAGCCTGACGACCTGAGTTCAATCCCCAATACTCACATTGTGAATGGTGAGAACTGACTCCTGCAGGCCATTCTCTGACCTCCACATAGGCACCATGGTGTGCATATATACATGTGCACACTTGCACACCATAGACTTCTGATCCTCCTGCCTCCATTGTACTGGATTAAAGATGTGTGCCACCATGCCCAGGAACACTAACTAGCCAAGAAAGACTGAAATTCCGATCCTAACCAGAAAGATGTTTCAGTGGGGGATGACGCTGCCAAGTCTGATGACCTGAGTTCAATCCCCAATACTCACATTGTGAATGGTGAGAACTGACTCCTGCAGGCCATTCTCTGACCTCCACATAGGCACCATGGTGTGCATATATACATGTGCACACTTGCACACCATAGACTTCTGATCCTCCTGCCTCCATTGTACTGGATTAAAGATGTGTGCCACCATGCCCAGTTTAAATGACATTTGGGATCAAAACCGGGGCTTTGTGTATGTTATGCAAGCACTCTACTGAACTACTCAACTGAACCACATGCTTTTCTCCCTCACACAACCTCCCATTTTTTGTCTTTTGAGACAGGCAGGTCTTGGACTAACACAGTCTTTGTGTATCACTGTCCCTGGCTGGGTTTTTAACATTGCTTCTTTTAGGTTTAAAAAGAACCCATAAACTTAAAATTTGACTGAGGATAAGTACCCTCTTGAGTCTAGAAAACAACTTTATTTTAATCTGTCTTGAGAGGGTGTTATCTACAGGACTTCATCATTTTTCCCAGAGCTGAATGTTGGGATATATACCTATAATCCTGGCACTTAGGCAGGCGGATCACAGGTGTGAGTACAGCGTGCTACAGAGTCCATATTTAGAAAGAAAAAAAAATCTGTGTACCTTTACCTCAAAATGATTTACTATCAGTCTATTTAGGATCGTCCCCAAGAATCTGGCGCATTTTTATCATAGGAATGTGACTACAGCGCATGGATGATCCCATACCCACAGACATACTTGTATCTCAGAGTGAACAATGAATGTTCCCACCTAAAACTACTAGGAAGGGAACCACTTAGGCCATCTGATTGTCTGATTGTCTCGTATGTTTGCTGGAATCAGGGAAGGCACTCAAGTGAAAGGGGGGGGGGGGTGTCAGACTAACTGGCTCTTTAAACATCTTTACAAGAATACAAGGAAACAGTCACTGGCACATGCCTACTCTTGGAATTTCCACTAAAACAATACATTTGCTTTTTCTCCAGCACATACATTGTATCTAACGCTTGTGTGAGCAACAGCCTTGACAGAGAAGCCCCTGCCAAGTGACCACGGGACAATGCAGTACTCCCTAGGAAGGAAAAGCCAGCCTAGCCCAGACTGATAGAGGTATAAAGCTCAAAGATGTACACTCTTCTTAGCCACCCCCATTTCTCCTAGAAATGACACCAAGTCTTTTTTTTCCCCCGGAATACTTCTTCTAAAATTTGACTTACATAAAGCATCCTTAGAATCAGCTAAGTAGGCTTCCAATTCGTTAATGTCACCACTGGTAACTTTTCTTTCAAAAATTTAGCTCCGGTTTGTCTTCAGGAAGCCCTAGGGTGAGAACCCAACTGGTTGGAGAGCAGAAACCACATTCAATATAAAGTCAGGCACACAATGTGGTAGATGAGACAACCAAACTGCCAGTTCCTTCTAAGAGGGTGGGGTCAGTGGAAAAAGGCTTCGTCCTGTATGTTAAAGGCAAAGGTCAAACGGGAGTTGAAATGTAGGGTGGCATGAAGTCCTATTCATGAGCACTAAGAACTGTACGCTTGTTTTTCTTTCCCCTGCACGGGTCCCTGACCTAGGCTTTCCTTTGACCCCACCCCCACCCCAATACCGCCATATTCCAAGTAAACCCTAGGCACAAAGGGATGAACTGTAGGCGGTTTCTAGTCTCCCATATGCAAAGGGAGATATGCCCTGGTTTGCATTTAAATTGAAAATTAATGAGATCCGGCTAATTGACAAGATTCTTTTGCAGAGGTTTTCAGAAGTTTTTTTTCTTTAAAGGTAAACAAACACCCCAAGAGATGTGAGAGAAAATGAGAACTGGAGAGACACTCAGTGCTTAAGGGAATAATGCACTTTCAGGAGTGGGGTTTGATTCCCAGCACCCATATAACTCCAGTCCCAGAGGGTCCAAAGTCTTCTTCTGGCATCACCAGGCACGCATGTAGTACAGACCTACATGCAGGCAAAACATCCATAAACATAAAAATAAATAATTTCAAAAAATAAAAACATTATTTACTTACGAGTTCCTAGGCACATTGGTAAGAGAAAAAACAAATTTCAAAATATATGTACAATAAAATATAATTTACATAAAAATGTAAATTCCCTAAGACTATGTAAATAAGTATGTACGCAAATACATAGCAAAAAGGTAGAGGAGTGTATACTACAGCAGTGGTAACCATTTGGGCACAGGTATCAGGGGTACTTTGACATTAGCTAGATTCCCCATGTACTATTTGCATAACTAAATATAAAACCAGAAATGCTTACATTTCTAGTATTACATGTGATAGTTTCCTTAAAATATCTTCCTATCAAATTCAACTTCATCAAGAATTAGTTTTTCTTTTTCCAACTTTGCAGTTTTATCTTGCTCTTTACCATTCATTGCTCTTCCCCTGTTCAAATGGAGTAAAGCACATTTGCTTGACAACACAATTGCCAGATACCAAAGCCAAGAGAATGTGTGTACTGGAAACAAGGGTCATTTAGAAAGTCACCACCATCTCCAGACTTGTAGCATTCAAGTGATAAAGGTGAAGAAGGGTACCACACAATCCAGACTGACTGCTTTTGTGAATGACTCAGGCTCGATTCCCAGCACCCACACAATGCATCATAACCATCTGTAACTCCAGTCTGACCTGTATGAACACTAGGTGTGCATGTAGTGCACAGGCTAACAAGCAAACAAAACACCATACACATTTAAAAAGCAAATTTTAAATAGGACTAACTACTTGGCATGACTGCTCAGCAAGTAAAGGCCTATAAAACTGGAGAGAAAGAACTGACACATATTGTAGCTCACAGGCGTCCATACAAACACACACACAAAATAAAGAAATGCAAAATTTATGATAGAAGAACAGCTTTAAAGGTATGAGGTACAGCGTTAACTTTCGGTCTCTGCAGAAGAGAAAATGGTGTAGGATCACCCAGCCTTTCAGCAAAGGCAGTACTCACATCCTGGGTATGCTTGGGATCCATCAAATGTAAGAGTATGTTTACATGAGAAGCATTTCTGCTCGAAACAGCAAACTCTTGAAAGAACTCATAATCTGGGGCTTAGGGATGAAGCTCAGTTGAAGTGTTGGCCTAGCATGTACAGAGCTTTGATTCCAGGTTTGATTCCCCAGTACTAAAGGTGTGTGGTACACAGCACTCGAGAGGTGGAGACAGGAGGATCAGGAGGAATTCAAGGTCAACAGCAGCTACATACCAAGTTTAAGGCCATCCTTTTTCCCCCCTTCAATGGCATAATGCTAAAATGCAACTGAAAAATTATGCTCAAAATTGAGATTAACTAGTTTTCTTCAAAGGAGAAAGGCCATCAAAGCCAAGACATAATGTAGCATGAACTGTGGTCCATAATACAAAATGTGTTAGTCTGTTATAGATGTTAATGAACAACAGCAACATAGGAGACTGTGATGAAGCCAAGTACATGTAGCTCAGTGAGTAATGGGTTTAATTATGAAAGCCTGGGCAATGCATTTTGTACTTCAGGAAAGTAAGTAAAGTCTCTTTATCCATGACTGTGGGCCTCCTATTGGTCATTACTATCTACATCCTTTCCCGGAGAATCTCAGAATTCAAAATGGTCACAAAGATGTCAAAAGATAATATGGAGGTTAAAAGAACAAATTACCACATCAAGAGATAATATAATTTACCTTTGCAAATGCCACTTACATGATCTTCAAAAAATAGTGAAGGCCCATGGCATAGGAGCCTAATAGCAGTTTTATAGGCCTTTACTTGCTAAGCTATAAACAGTATTACATCTATTTTAAATGCTCTAATTATTTGACACATGTGTACCTTGCCTTATCTAGAAACTATTCCATGTCAAAGTGATGATAAACACTGTTCTGTAGAGTTTTATATCATGTGACTCCTATCCTATCTCTTAATTCCTCAACTTCATCTTTTATTACTGGGAACCAAACCAAACAAGCAACCCCCCCCCAAAAAAACCCCCACTGTTCTCTAACATTAAAGAAAAATAATAATTTGGAGCTAATATGTAAAAAAGATTTCAATACAGTAACAATCATAACCTTATTCTTAGGAGACACTCCAAATACAAGCATGTATTATTTCATATAACAATATGATAGATACTCTGTTCAGATTATTGCTTACCCCCAACTGTTGCAGAATACATTTAAAAAAAAAAAAAAAAACATTCTTCCATAATCATAAAACAAAACAAGCAGCTCATTACAGGTACCCATTACAGGAAATGGTGACTATACACTTTAACACATCAATGAAATCAATCTTTAACTCGAGGTTGTGACATGCATACACTTGTGGAGTGTCCCATGTAGCATCTACTTTCAATACACACACCATGCCTTGTGCCTTTTCCTAATAGCACAATTATTAGGATGGGAACAGACAGAACAGGAAGAAGACAGCACCAGAAATCCTCGCTAGCCTCAGTCTGTCATCGATTTATCTTTCCCTTATACACACATGCTGCTGACTGATCCTTCATACATTTCTTTCCCTTCATTCAGCTTAAGATCTTCCAAGCTTCAGAGCACAGCCAGTAAACCGTATTACCTATCTTTGTTACTGAGTTGCCGTGGACCACAGGTTTAAAGAGAGAGGGAATGAAATGTGTTAGTGTCGAAGGACAATACAGAGGCTAGTTTCTAGTCCAGAAATAGTTACCTGCAACTGCAGAGCACAGGCTGTTGTATGAAATTGATACAACCGAGTTTAAACTCAAGCACAGCTCTCCAGTGATGAGTTTAACTTGTTTTAATTTCATCTCTAGTTTAAGAAACAGTACTCTATTCCAAAGAGGAAAGTGTATTTCCTATCTACAGCAGTAGGATTCTTGAAAAAGCCAAAGCATAGGAGCAAATTCTCCAAGGACTCATGGTGCCTGCTGTCCCCTATCCTACCCCTGCATAGACACCAACTCCACAGGAAACCCAGGAATGGCACAGCACAATCATCCTGCAGTGGGACACAGCTGTTGCACATCCTCTTGACTCTTGACTCCATTCTGACCATCTTCAGGCACACAGCAGAGATTGGTGTTTGGAATCTGGCAAGGTCAATAAGTAAATAATCTAAAGGGAGGGCTCAGAGAACATGATGCTAAGTGAAACAACTATTACTTAGATTATAAGGTGTCAAGACATTCAACTTTCAGCCTATTTGGGAAGATTTAAGCTATTCTAAGAATATGGTAGCATTTGCTCAGTGACCTGTATCTTCAGAAATGCTTACTGTATTACTATATTCTAATTCCTAGAAGTAAATCCAGGGACCATCTCATCTTATCTTACACACAACATTTACTAGTTTTCCAAGCATGACAGAAATGAGAAAATATATATATATTAGAACAAGAACAATTTTTTGTTAACTTCTACAATGTTTCTTCTGTGAGCAGTGCCTGATTCTTTTTTTAAGTGAACAAATTTCAGTCCAATGCTAAAGAAAAAAAGTCCAATGTGGGACTAATCACAAAATAAACAAGAATATGATTTTATAATAAATTCTTCCAGTGTTGCTGTAACCACATTACAAATATTTCTTCCCATAGAAGCTCAGGTAACTCTTATAAAATGAAATACAACTTTGTAAATTCATTTCTGACAAACAATGACCAATAAAACGCCCACTTAAGGGATCCAGAAGTGCTGCTTCAGGAACATAAATTACCGCTCAACATCCTATATAAATAAGGGTCAGTAGGTACTGTCTGGGACCCTCTTCTCCGGCCTGTGACCCATCTCATAGAAAGCCCTACAGAGAACTCCAGTTCTTGCAGAGGTGAAGCTTGGTAAGCCACACTCACATTCCTCTAAGGTGAGCGCTCTAAAAACCGGCAGGAGAAATCTTGTTTAATAATAATAGTAAAAAGGTGAATGCTGCTTTTTATCACTGACACATATAAAGGCCGAGAGAGAGAGAGAGAGAGAGAGAGAGAGAGAGAGAGAGAGAGAGAGAGAGAGAGAGAGAGAGAGAGAAAGTGACAGCAGTAATAATTCAAGTAAAGTATATGTAAATTTAAACACGCCACGTTCACGTTAAGACAAAGTGAAGAAGGGGGATGGTTGTTATGACAGAGTCAAAAAGCGTAGGTATTATCACCAACAGTTAATTCACTTTACAGTCACCAATAAGACAATTGTATATATTTTTGCACCTTGCGCTTGTAAAAGCAGATAAAATATTTAATATGTAATTTACAATGTATTTTACCAGCTTAGCATACAGGGTGTTTATAGATTATATCAAAGTAGTAGACAGTTAGGGGCCTGTGCAAACCCTGCAAAAATAGAACTTCAGGTTTCTGCTAATCAAAAACAAAAAAAAAAAACAAAAAAAAACAAAAACAAGAACAGTATGCTGTTCAGAAGTGATACAATTCAAACTACCACAAAATACAAAGGACTGCAAAAATGTATACCATTCCAACATCATATATAAGTTATTAAATAAGGATCTGATTTAAAAGAATATAAATGAAGCCTTTAAGTAGGTCTTTTCTACATGCATATTATTCCTCATTAAAGAAAAAAAATATGTAAAAAGGCCATTGGTAATTGCTTTGTTAACATCTGTAGAAAATGCCAATCCTCTGGTCACAAACTCCACTAAGTTTAGCACTTAAGGTCTCTGCAGTGTTATAAACGTAATTTAAAATACTGTTAATTCTAGAACTCCATTGGTAAAATGATGACTTGGAATACGGCAGTCTTCATGTTGAGGGCAATGATCCACAGTCCTGTTCTGTCCGAGTTTTGTAGGCACCAGCCATTATCCAGAAGAACAGCACCCTCCACTGGCGCTCTGGGCTTGAGGCTCATCGTCAATGATCTGCACGCCTCTCCTGGCGGCCCCAGCTTGACTGCAGCCATTGCCTTTTGCCCTCTCATCCACTTGCGCTGTTTCTATCATTCCTGAAAGCAGAAGCAAACGTGAGGACACCACAGTCTTTGATGTTGTCTGCAATTTCAGTATTCTGCTGTGGTAACTATTCCTGACTTTCCATCAACAGATATGGAACATAATGAATACTATGTCAACCCAAGACAGCAGTTTTAAAAACTAAAATGCAGAAACCTGGCAATAGAGAGAGTAATAGAGGAAAACAAGCTATTTTTAATGTTCGGATAACATACTGTGTACTCTGAGTATAATCTCAAGATTTTTCAAACATAACAAAAGTAGGTTAAAGTTTAAGTTATTCCTAGCACAAGAGATTAAATCTGGGCACAGGACTTATTTAAGAAAATGGTATTTGAGGGGCATGGAAGATGGTTTGGCGGTTAATAGACCACACTGTTTTTGCAGATGAACAAGGTCCCACATCTGGAAGCTAGCAATTCTTTTGGCTTCCTCCAACACTCATGTGCACATATCCACATTCAAACACACATGTAATGAAAAGTTATATATATACACACATATATGTGTGTGAGATTACATATAAATACATATCAAATGGTATTTGAAAGAACTTAAAGGGTGGAGAGAGATTCAGCAGTTAAGAGTGCTTGTTCCACATCTCTGAGGATGGGAGTCTGGATCCCAGCACCACGTAAGGAGGTCGGTATCACAACAAAAGCCTACTGGCTTTGCGGGACAGAGAAAGGAGGATGGCTTGGGCTTGCTGCTT